>JAVDOI010000001.1:560000-1160000 GCA_032191485.1 Leptoclinus maculatus
TGATAGCATCATTATTATTTAAAATTTTCTTTAGATATATAATCAAACAGCCCTAATCACAGTTAAGATGAGACAATGTTAAGAACAACTTTATGCTTAGAAAACAGCAACTACGACACACACAAATTAACTAACATACTAACATGTTCACAGTACAGCCAGAGTAGTTATATTATTTGCATCTCCCTGTAGACACACACACACATTTGATGACAGAGGAGACTGTGTGTGTTTGTTGCTGTAGATCCTGTTTACTGTGCAGTGTTGACCCATGTGCTCACATATGAGTTTTAGATCGCAGGCTGTGTTGTGCATATTACACCCTTTTTATTGTAGCTGTATGTCTGGGATGTAGAGACAGAGTGGGGCACACTGAGTTCCAGCACACCAGAGGGTAAGCAAGCGGCTCAGTTTGAATTCCCCTGAGGTGTTGACCAAATCATCCATGCCCTGGCACTCAAGGACACAACTCTCCTGAGGGTCAATAGGGAACAGCTGGGACCCCCCCCCCCCCCCCCCCCCCACACACACACACACACACACACACATCAAATCCCATGCATACACACACACTTTCAACCAGAGGAAAGCAGAGCATAAAGATCTGCATACTTCCACTTCCAGAAAAATATTAGCATTAAATCTTTAAAACCTTGTTTGTTTTTGTTCTGTTTCTATTGGAGCTGATTTCATTCAGACTGAACCTATACTTAGCAGTATACATTCAGTATGTTGTTATTTTGAGGTTTATGTTTAAGTAGCTAAACAAAGACATCTTGTCCGTGATTACTAAATGAACAACAGACAATGACAAATAAAGCTCGACACTGTGAGAAAAGTCTGAAGTAAGATCTAAATACATTTCATATAGGTTAATGGAAATTGTATATACCAATAAAACGGTGGGGATATTGTGGGTTCAGTCTTGACTACAACCATGCTTTTACCCTCCAAAACAACCGACTGCATGAGAAACACTTAAAACGCTCCCAGCGGCCCCTGAAGCCGAGCGGCTGCATTAAGTATGCTTAGTGCTCTGCTCCAGCGTCCCACAGCAGTGACAGTTAGGAAGTGTGTCTGGCTCTATAATGGTATAACCAAATCCATCTCAGGCCTCCTTCCTCCCAGAGATTAGACTCCATCCATAATGCATTAGTCATGCTGCCCACCTAGGAATGGGTGACCATCAATTAGGCTAAAAGTGATTTATGCCCGGCCTGCTACTCCTGCTATCTGCTCCAGATTGACGCTGTGCATGCATTACGCTCCCTCTAGCATCTGTGATCTGACAGTAATGCTGCAGAGCTGCGGCTTGGATAAAGAACAGGAGCTGGCCTGAAACCACCAACCAGCATCATCCATCACTTCTACTTTAATATAAAAAGATTTTTGGTTTATTGTTTCTTTGTTAAATAGTTTATAAATGTTTACAAAAAACAAGAAATCTCATCAAAATGTTAATCTGTATGATTATCAGGGTTTTTTCCTTTAGTGTTATTTGAAGTCTTTTCAAATAATTCGATGGGAAATCCAACACTGTGACTGACCACTGATGGCAAAATAGCAATGATGGATAGGAATGCATTTCCTTGCTGCCATAATTGCTAGATCAACAAATATAATACAATTAAATATCAGGACAGATTCCTTACAGTTGTAATTACAGGGGGACACTCTAATGCTGCTTCTTAGACAACTGGACGACCTGTTTTGAGGACACAGTCAGCGATGTAAATTAGCTGGCACATATACTTTTGCATTACACCAGAAAAAGTCCAACAAATGTTCTACGAGGCCAAAGTGTTGTCAGTAAAGCTGTGGCTCTCCAGTTTCATACTTAACGTAAGAGTGTTCACGAAGACTTTCACCCAGTAGAGTGAAGAGTGAGCTCATGTTGAGTCCTTGCCTCCTTGATAAACTACTGTAGCAAAGGATCTGATAGACTGTATCCGTTCATTTAATAATGTTAAGGAAACCTAAAGCAATATAGTGTGAAGTGACTATCAGAGCTCAGTAAGCGCTGATGCTGCAGAGTACTGAAGGTTTGTTGATGTAGGTTTTAATTGGAGAGAGAAGAGACTCAAGTTCAACCAAAAAAAATGTTTTTAAGCTACTCCTGAGATTAAATTAACAGAAGGTTAATGTCTGTGATTTGCGATTAGAGTTAATGTACATGCTAATGGAGACAAATAGTTTAAAAGTAATGTCAATATAGATAGAATGAATTTTGATTCATAGAAATATAAGGCATCATCAAGATAAACTGACAAGAGAGCCAGTGTTGACCACAAGTTTTAGTCTGCTTCAGAGCAATGATACTGCTGTATAATATCTTAAATATGTGCTATATGCAAAATTTCTGAGGGCAGATTATCTAGTGCAGTAGTGGAGGAGTGAACTGTGGTATAGTGGAGTGGTGAGAGAGTATCTTTAAGTCATCCTCTTACAGGAGGTTTCTTTTCTCACGTGTTTTTGAGAGATGCACGTTTCTTTCCGTGTCAGGTCAGAAAACTTTTCTAGTTATCTCCTCTTGACAAGCTGTGTGGGGAAGTGGAAGTGACTGACCTCAGCCGTCCGTCCTCGGCTGCTGCTCCTCCAGGGATGATCTTGGTGATGAAGATGCCGGGGTCGTCACCAATGTGTGGGTTATCTGTGCCTCCGGCGATGCTAAAGCCCAACCCTGAGTTACCCTGTGGCCATGGAAAACAGTCAAGGACAGGCAGTCTCATTCTGTATGTAGTGTGCCAAAATGCCAACACATCAACTAACTACATGTACTGCAAGGAACAATTTCTTTAAAAGTCAATGAAATATTGACACAGTTTAACAGTATGGCTGTACAGTGTCTCTGCTCGCAGCATAATTACAAAGTGTTCAAAGATGTAAAGTCTTCAGTTTGCCATTACACAATGGCTCTGTCATCACAGCCTCTCTCCTGATTCCATCATGACAGATACACTATGAAATGTTGTATTTACGGGCTCACACTGTGTCTTTCAGAGTAGGAGATGCACTTTGTCGGTTCTGCAAATAAATACCCCTGGATGCCCACTCACAAAATGAAGGTCAAGTCGTTAGCTGATGGGAATAGCAGATTCTCTTGATTACAAAACCCACTGAGAGTCCCTGCAGGGCATTGCTGCCTGGATGCTGAATCAGAAACACTGACATAATAATACATAAAGTGACTGGACCCACACAATTCATACTAGGAAAATAAAATAATTTCAGATAGTAGCTCATGATGTAAACAGATAACTGGGCATAGATCCTCTAAAGAGGCAGCATGGATGTTTCAACTTCCCTCTAGCATTACCTTGCATGTTATTGTAAAGCCTTCAGGAGACCATTTCACTGCACCACAGTGCAGAGGCATGTTCTCATGGATCATCTGAGGTTAAACACAGCTGTGAGGGATGTGAGATACTCACCCGCTCTAGAGTGATTTCCTCAAACTCGTATTCAATTTCTGTGCCGTTGACCTGAGGGTACAGAAAACAGATTGAGTTTTTTAGCTCTTCAAACATTGGGGAGACACTGCAGGCAAAAACATAGTTGTTCATGTGTTCTCTTAGAATAGTGGAAAGAAAACATCTGAAATACACATTTAGGTGTTTCTTTACTTCTTTGTTTATTGCCTGTAATTTTCTCCTGAATTCACATAGATTGATGGATAGATCATGATATTAATGGCTGAAACTGGTCGGTACCAGCATACGTAAGCACATCATATTTTGTTGAAAATATTATTAGATTTCATAAAACCTTAAAGAAATAGATTTTTTCGTAATTTTTTTTGCATATATTGTTAAATAGGTGCACAATATGACCGGTGATCTATTCATGGATGATGATGTTGGCTCTAAACTCTCCATACTTAAATTGAACAGGGGCTTTCAGGTTTTCAGCCACTGATTTCTCTGCTAAATAGGAGCCACCTCAAGGGAAACAATTTAAGGTGATGGTTAATCAACATTCGCTGTTTTTGCCACATAGCGGTTATCTACAGCAAAGTCAGTCCCATCCTGTATCTCACTGAGATGATTAATTAGCAGAGAGCACTTCTGTCATTATGCATTCATACAGGAATAGCACACCAGCATGTGAGACGCTGCATATCATAGTCCCAGTTGGACATCATTTTTGAGCAGCATCAGATGTTATTATCAGAACTCATAGGACTGTAGAAGCAAGCAAGACCTAAAGACTTAATTAGCAATGGCAGTAAAAGAGGCAGAGTTTATCTGAAGCTACTATATGATCGTAACTCTATCACATATCTCAGTAAAAGTTAGTAATGTTGTCTGGCAGGGAAAAACAACTGCTTGCAAAATGTCACAGGCTGAGGCAGATGCTCCTGTCCTCATTTCTACACAAAACAGAGAAGCACCTTCAACTGTTAACATAACCGCCAACACGTGACAACACACCACCTCTTGAAGCCCAGTCAGTTTTTTATCCAGCTTCATTTCTCTGTTCTGATGTAAAATACTGAGGTGTTGGTCTTTAGAAGTCTTGCGCTGGTCATTTATTCATGACAAACATCAATAATTCAGAACTGCAACCTCATTTGTTACTATGATAAGTTACATGATCAACATGTAGTAACACACCACACATACTGTCTCAGCTAAAACTCAGTAATAATGGGCTCCTACTCAAGTGTGCTTTAATCTGCTGGAGGTATGGATCTTCTACTGAATAGGTGCTTCAAAAAATACACAGAAACTCACATAAGGAACCGACTCCAAAGTGTCTGTGTTGACGATTATCGGCGCAGGGCTGGCCTGTAAAAGAGAGACAGAGAGAAAAGGGGGAGAAAAGGGGGAGACTTATGTTTTAGTGATAGAGGGCCCACCACTGTCCTACTTTCCATAAATGTATCCAGGGGACAAGCTTGTAGATCTCTGTATCATCAACAATTCAACAGACTTCCATTTGCTGAATGGCAGCAGAAATGCTCCACTCTCACACCCAGTTATTATAGCTGAGCAGGTTTAACGAGAGACGGATGAGATCATGGGTAGTAAAGAGTGGACGTGGTGACTTCCTATTGGGCAGATATGCCGCACTGATAGTAAAGAATTCATGATTCATACAGGACAGCACTCCCCAGAGAGGAACTCTGATTTTTGGCCACAACATGAGAGGCTGGGCCGAACATCCAATCAGTAGTTCAGTTTCCAGTACGTAAACAATGAGCCTGATGTATGAGACTCACTTCAGAAGAGGATGCTCAGGGATGCATTTGGAGATTCCTTTGAAATTCATCCTTTGATTTTGTCATCACAAGATGAATAGAACTTAAACAAACAAGGGCAATAACAAAAAAAAGGCTAATCATTCTCAAATAATTAGAATGAAACACAATATGATGCATATCAAGTAGTATATTACATTGTGTGCAAAAGGTGAGAGCCCCAAATAAGTGAAGTTCTTTGAGATTTATATGAGTTGCCGAATCCAGTCACGGATCCTGGACTGGAAACATGTTTTACATGAGGCGTCATCATGATGTATGCAGTATCTATATACACACACAGAGTCCTGTCACAGCTATAGGGTCATAGCACCTTACACAATGTGTGCTCGCTGTGCAGCTGACTGACATGATGCTGGGAAAGACGAGACGGTTTGCTTGGTCATCAGTGCAGTGACAGCACATGTCATCAGCAAGAGACCCTGTCTGTCCACTCATGTCTCCATCACAACTATCACACAGCTGAGACTACGGGTTCCATGACCCCACTATACTACAGGACTGCTGCTTCTTTATACTACTTGCAGATTAAGCTTTTGGTGAATCAATGCATGGGATGAGCATTTTGGTGTTTGCTTCAATTAGTAAATATTAGTAAAAAAGAACGTCCTGTGGACAAACAGTTTCCTTACAATCATTTACAGTAAACCCTGTGTTGATAAATAAGGTCTAAATTATCAGCCATGCATATGCACAGTTTTGTGCTCAAATGGTGTGTATGCTCATTTCTATGCACAGGACCTAATTCATCAGTTTCTTCTTGTGCTTGAGAATGTGAGTACAAGCCAACTCTACTGTTAACCGAGCAAGCAGGATTAATATTACCCGTTCCTGAGGACACACATTTACGTTTTGATTTGAAAAAACAGTGTTTTTTCTTTCAGTGCAAATGAGGCCATTAATGCCTCTATTTCGTATCATTAGTACTGCATGTCAGAGCACCTGTGGATCTGTAAATGGTGTTTAATTGACCCCTTGCTAAGCCTTGCCCCTTTGTTGTTAGACGCTGCTTCGGAGCTACCATGGAGCCCACATTGTCACTAACTGCACTCCCTGAAGAAATCTAACTGTAGAGCAAGGCATCTTTCACTGCTTTCCAAATCACATGCTTAGTCTTTTTACCTTTATTACATACTGCAGCTGCTCTTACAAAATACGTACTGTTGCATGCAGTGTGTATTCAATTGGGTTGAATGAATGATTGAATGGCCCAGGTTTCCTACCGTGACGGTAAAGTCTGCCCTGGAGTGTTTGATGTGTGAGTGCTTGATTTGAGAGTGTTTTTATTTAGGGGGGGATGTGTGGTTAGGGGCCATGACACATATGGCTTTCCTGATTCCTTTAATGGATTGTATTTATTTTACTTCCTTTATATTACTTTATGTATGATCTGTTTTTTTAAGTTACCCTCTGTTCACTATTCACTAGTATTCACCTCTGACCAAATGAAAGGAAGAACTGAAAAGCTGTCATCAATCAGTGGACGTGTTTTTGATTGACAACAGATCTGTGAGAAGTGCAGTTCAGACACACCTCAGTAAACAGCATCAAAGATGTAGACAAAACCTATAGCTGCTACTGTGAATACTTTGACAGAGGAAGACATTACCAGTGTCTCTGGCAAGAAATGTGAATTTATTATTATTCATCATCATAGGTTGCATTGCCAAATTATCATCACTTTTAAGTTCAATGAATAATGCAATGGGCCTATCACTAAAACACTTCTATCAACACATTTTCACTCTGTTTCTTTTACCCAAGTGAGCTCAAATTATTTCATCAATACTTTTGCAGATTAGTGAAGACAAATTAGATCCAAATCAGAATCCCACATATTTTACTTTTTAGTGGAGGTGAAAGAAGACAGAGTAAACTCATGGTCTTTAAATTTCCCTATGTGTTTATTTTCATTTTGTTTAAGGTCTGTTAACTGTCTGATCTATAATTTAGAAAAATCATCATGTTAAGATTTAAATAACTACTGAATTACTGAATTAGAGCTGTCTTATTTCCCTCCAGTGCATCGAATTTAAGACATTTTGTTGCCTAATCTTGAAACTTCATTCAATTATCAAATCACTGTGGCTCATTCAAATGAGAGTCTGAACATCACAGAGACAGACAGTGACAGAGAGACTGGCCAGAAAGTGATTGAAGGAAAGAGGTGTTTGTGAGAGGAATGATGAGCGGGATTAAGACACATCTGCTTGCCGCGCACGTACTCTAATTATATGAATGAATTCACAGCCGTTCTCAGACAGAGAGGACAGCACACCAAATATCAACTTGACTCAAGGGAATCCTTTTACTATCGTTTACCGCAAAAATTTTAAATACCCGTTCATTCATGTACCGCATGTCTGTTCGAACACAAGAAAACATTCTCCCATCACATCCATTCACTTACACATACACACCACTCCTCTGTAATGCAAGTAGCGTCCAGAAAGGACATTCACTCAGACACAAACAGTCACGTGCAGCTACTGCAAGAGGACAGAATCTGAGAAAGAAACAAAGCAAATCTTCTTCTGTAGCAGGAAGCTCAAATAATCCGATTATAGGTCATAGCATGTCAGTTTATCCCTGTCTCTGGATGCTTTCTGTTGAACAGTGTGAAAGGCATGCCAGCATTGTGAACTGTACCATACTGAAGTCATTTAGTCACTTAATGTCTTACAGAGAAGCTAAAACGATGCTAAAAATACGTAATCACTTAATTGCTTTCTACAGTTTCACTTATTTGCACTGGTATGCCCTACAGTACCCAATACCACATCACATGGATCCCACTGCCACTATGAATCAACTTGTATGCACACAGAGACTCCCGAGAGGTAATGGCCACTCAACTGCACACTTGGATGATGAGGAAGGTGTAAAAGCCTTACTGAGACTGTCATCACACTGCAGAAACCAAAGATGCAGCATCAGATACTTCAGATGTTACAGAGTGAGTGACTTGTATTTCTTGTTGTGCTCTTGTTGAGGTTGGCTCAATAATTTAGCAGCTCCTCTATGTATAGTGTCTCATGAAAACAGGGGAGTGTATAAATAATTGACAGGCATCCCATGTAAAAATAGTCAACAACACATTGTGAGATGTGGATGCTTAAAGTATGGTCAGAGTGAGGCTAAAGGAAAATGCAGGAGTGTGATGTAAATGGACAGATAAGCTCCAGTGGAGGAATTAAGAACCTTAAAATGAGACTGAAACTACAATCAAACTGCAAAGTCATCTGTCCGGCAAAGACAATATTGATGGATTCCTCAGAGTCTAATTAGAAATGATGAACCATCAAGTTATAATGAAGAAGACAACAATTGTTGGAGTTTGAGACAGATAGAACAGGTTAAATTCTCATATTCAACTTTCAAACTCAACATTTCCATCAAAGACATGCCTTTACAGTTTACAACTACTACTACTACCGTCTGTCTATCTCCTCCTGCTCACACAGGAGGCGTCAGGTAGTTAGGACGGTCCCCAGTGCACACCACTATGACGGGCCCTAGTTACTTACTGACGCTTTTGTTTTAAAGTCATGACTGCTCACTCGGCCTGCAGATTTTGTGCCTAAACTAGCCTCTGTATGTCGTATCATTGGACAACATCTACATACATATTACTCATTGCATACAAAAATATCAAAGGAAATAAGAAATTGTTCAATAAAAGTTTATTTATAGAAAATAATGGAAAACATGGAAACCATGATGGAGTTGAGTTTGCCTTTATGATATATATAGCAAATGCCACCAAATACGATCTAACATGAATTCTTCTTTGAATGCCAGTATCATTTTAAAGTGTCTATTCTTCATTAAAAGCATTGATATAAGTTTCTCATATGAAATACAGCTTAATTTAGCTCTGCTCACAACAACCAGCCTAAAAAGAAACAGACAACATTTCTACACATTTACAACCAATGTCTCAATACCACACACATCAAGTTCTTGAAAGGTAGTATATATATAAAAGTCAGAGTAGTGTTTATATGTTCTGTCTGCTGTCAATAGTGATGACTGTTGGTGTACAGAACGTCCAAGAGATCATTGCCAATGTGACGCCTTACCTTTGATTTTGTTGCTGCTTTTGCTACCTGGAGCTACTCTAGACCGATAAAATCCACTAGGCCCAAAAATGTGCTGATATTATTATTCATCATTGTGCTATATGACTGTATCAGCATATTTGTAAGTAAATAAGTAACAAGAATCTGTATTACAGAAATTCCAAAGATATGTTTTGGAGCTTTAGGAAATGTATCTCCATACAGTGCAAGTTTAATTTTCAACCGTAAAACGTCCTGCTCATTACATCCATCTTTGTTAGGATGATTTATAAAAAAACAATATAAAAAAATCATTATCAAAATTGAATGGGTTTATATAAAAAATAATATCTGCTAATAAGTATCAGATGTTTTAAATCTCAAATATTGATATCACGATGGTCCTCAATGATCCAACTTCAAAATTCTTCTTTCATTTAATCCCAATTTCCACTATGGCAGTTTTTTATTTTTTTGCATAACTAACTAACAAATCGGCAGCTGCAGATGCCTACATGTGCAACTGGAAAAGATTCCATGAGGCTTTGTTAACAAGTTTAATCGCCGTTGTCAAGCTGTGGAGCCAAACAGAAATAAATATAAATTCCTTTCTGATTGAGTAAACCTGTCCTTTGAATATTATATTCCAACAAGAGAGCCTGGCCAATTAAAGTCCATTGAGCAACTCATAACATCCCAGAATACCGCCTACATCTCTGTCCACATCACTTGACAATCTTGCATCTCCGTCTTTCTCAACACATATTTCTGCTCTGGCAATCAGATGCAGATCACCATCTTGGTTCATAGCTCTGCTGTCTGATAACTCCTGGCAGACCTGGTCAACCTTGAAATCCATTCCATCAGTGCTACCAAATTTTCCTGATTCTTTCTATAGTTGGAAACGACTGTGTGTCTGTAATAAACATCCCTGTGCTTTGATTTGTGAATGCGTTTCCTCTTTAGCAGGCCAGTGTACCATGTTTGGCACACTGTGGAGATTGCCAAGACTGTTTACATTGCAAGTTTTAATATTGCAGGTTGTGTGACTGATGTACCCACGATGCAGTCCCTGAGCTCTTTATAGCTAACATATGTTGCTAATTTGAATTCCTAACCACATTTGAAAAGGCTGTCCATGTTGTTTTCTTTGGAAAAACAACTTAGTTACTTTTGTCAAAAGACTTGATTTTTCATGACTAAATGTTGTGAAACAAAATGTCAGTTCAAGATTGGAGGCACAGGTGGGATGAGGTGAGGTGTCCTTCACAAAAACTAACCTTAATTCAATCACAGTGAACTAAGTTGAAAACTCTGACAAGTTCTGAGTGACAACATCAACAGTGGCACATACAAAAGCCCTGATACCGGATTGTCAGACATGATTTGACAAAGAGCTGCTATACAGAAGCCGAGCTTGAACGCTAAAGGAAGACAACATATGGGACCGTCATTGAGGTTATCAAGTCATCAGGACACCAAACTACTGACCTCATTTATGCTCTGTGGTTTTTACTGACATTTGAAGCCACAAACAAAAATGTTACACGGATGTTGATGCCAGTCAAAAAAGATAAACATGCAGGGTTTTTTTAGGATAGAAAACGCCCATAAATTGCAGTTTGTGACAGCCCATCATATTTTAATGATAGTCAACACAGCCATTGACATTTTACTGTAAAAAGTGAATCTATAAAATCACCTATGTCATAATTTACCTTAATTTCGATTAGACTAGAAGTCACAAACAGACGCCAACTCTCCAACAGCTTGCTGGTCCTCATGGACACGTGCTGATAATAGTTCTGACAGTAGCACACTTTTACCTGGTGGGGCTCCTGCCAGCTTTGGACACAGCCACACTCGGGGGGCCACAGGTCACAGCTCCCCCCCTTGGCTCTGACTGACGCAAAGCGACTGGGGCTTCTGGAGGACGTGCTGTCCAAATGCCAGGCCGCCATCTGGCCCCCCGTTCGGGGAAGGGTGGCACCGCCAGGGACAGATCTGTAATGGTATCGCTGGCCCAGGTACTGGTGGTTGTTGGGATGTTGATGGTGCCAGCTGAAGGAACATGGCACCTCCTCACAGTCTTCCCTTCCATCCAAGTCCGCTAAGCAACTCTGCTGCTTGCTCAGGTAAGCAGTCATGCTGCCGCCTCGCAACACTAACCTCTGCTGACTTCAACACTTTGTCTTTGGCTTCTCCAGATTCCTCCTCTGTAGGTTTACCGGTACAGTCACCAAACACAAGACGGGGTCCTGCCTGATGTACGAGTCCCTCGCTCCGACAAAATTAATGATGAATGAAGCGACTGGCTGGCTGGCTGCTGGAGCTGTACGGGGCTACATAGGGTGTGTGTGTGTGTTTGTGTGTGTGTGTCAGAGCTTCTGGAGTGGAAGAAGGATAAATGAGAGAAGGTGAAAGGGGAAGGGAGGAAGAGGGAAGAGAGAGACAGAGAGAGATGGAGCAAGATACTCGATACAAGTGAAATGGAATGAGAGGAGGGGGGAATGAATAAGAGAGAATGAGGCAGATAAGAAGAGTAGGAGAGAGGGAGGGAGGGAGAGAGAGAGAGAGAGAGAGCGGAGAGTTGTCTGTGCATTGGCTGCCAGCCCTCTGTCAATAAATGACTCAACTGGCAGTGCTGCTCGACAGCATCCGCACCTGCAGGCTGAAACAATTGATGGTAGGTGCTGCTAGGAACTGGGAGTTTGAACTACAAATCCCTAAGCCTGATACTGTGGGAGCGGCTGCATCTAAAGGGTCAAAGACAAGAAGGTAGATTTGCCTTCTGGGTTTGGGAGACAAAGCTTTGTGACACCAGTTCTTCACTTCAAGCTGAATTTATTTATTTTTTACATCAACAATGGATCAATAATATGTGTAATAATGTGTAATGTGAAAGGTGTTTTTCTTTTAAAGTGATGAACCCACAGAGAATGATCACCCTGTGCAGTTCCCTTCAGATCTACTGAGCTTTATAGCCTTTTTTAGCTCACAAACTACTTTCTGTCTAGATCTTCTGTTCCTCCAAGGATTCAGAAACACAGAAAACTAAGCAGGGCAAGGGTAAAAGTGCAACCAATCCAACAAGCCACTGATCCAAACCTTCCAAACCCCATCTTACAGCTGTAGAGCACAGTGAAGTAAAAGCATGAGTTATTAGGCATTTAACTTACTGGGAGCACTAATTCAATCTGATCAGGAACTGTATGTCCTGACTCCAACCTTCCCCCGTTTTGTCAGGCAGATGGAATCAGGCCCACAGGGATACTACAACCTCCGGCGTTAGCATCAACATAGAGAGAGGAAATAAGTTGTATGCCCCACGGTGTCTCAAACACACAAATGTTCACACTATGCATATTCTGAATTCTCACACGGAGATGATGTCATCATAACAGAGCTGCTGACTGAGGCAGCAAACAGCATGCCCTCGTAGGAGAGAGAGAGCATCAGTGGGCAGCCTGAGTGTGTGTGTGTGTGTGAGAGAGAGAGAGATGAAGAGTGTGTGTGGGTAGCAGAGGGCTCGGTTGGATGGCTGGTTGGTCAGTTAGAAGGAAAACGCACACATCCACAAACACAGACCTCTCAGCTCAGCTGCCATTTCTGACATCCCCCTTCACTCCTCATTGTGTTTTCAGCTTCGCCCACGTGCTTAATTTCATTATGATAGGATGTTGTTGCTCCCCATCTGACGATGGAGGACGGTCAGTGTTAGAGGCTGAGTCTAACCAACTGTCAAGATACAACATGACATTTAGATTTTAGATCTACAACACTGTTAGAGAAGCATGCAATGTCTGGGCTTTAGAGGCACTGGGATATATTACCTTTATAGATATTCATCAGGAACATGTACATCCTGAAACAATCATCATCATCATCACACTCCACCCCTCCTCTCCTGTCTCCTTAAATCTGAGGGGGTTGGGAGAGTCTTGAAATTCCAGGGCATGGTGGAAATCAAAGCTTTCAAAAACGACTTAATTCTTTTAATCAGAGTCTGAGAAATTAGCCAAAGTCATCTGTGAGTCACTGCTACACATCAACACACAGCATTTATGGTCATTTTGTGATGAAGGGGAGGCACAGCAACTTAATGTAAACGATTCAGTTTGACGGTAATGCTGGGCCATAATTTAATTAATTAATGAATAATTTATCATCCTTCAATGGAATCATACCGGGATGAAATCATATATCAAGATATTGTGATACATAATTACGTCATCAAAATTGATGACAACAAGGAGTCTATTTGGCACTAAAGTTCTTTATTAAAGGAGAAAACACTTTTCATTTGTCAAGTATTTAATTCACACAGGAGAATACAAAACAATGTGTATATTTCCCATTGAATTACCAGAAAATATGCTATACCGTGATATTTATCGTTATTCTATCTATATATGAAATGACCTATATCGTTATAGAAGATTTTGTCCATATCGTCTGGCAACAAAAATATTTGTTCCCTCTTGAAATATAAATAACAGAAAGAATCAGAGAGAAACTGTTACACCACATGTCATTGCCGTATGCTGTAAGAGAATAATTCCTCCCCACTAGAGTTTAAATCTGGAGCTCGGTATCACATATTCACGGCTGAGGTAGTTTCCAGCAAACACAAAGAGATATTCTGGGCTGAAAACAGATAGTGATCTGGTGGATGTTGGGATGCAGCAGGTTTGGGATTTAGGGCAGGTGTGTATTCATCCCTTCATGTCTTGGTATGTTTGTATTGATAGTGTGTGGAACAAATTGATAAATGAATGTATTCATCTCTTACATTCATTAATTAAAGTCCACAGTAAACACACATGCCAGTGTAGAGCCGAGCACTCTTTAGTTGGCTCATGCAGAAAGCTGTTAGCCTTGTTAACACTCCTCCTCTCTGCATGGATTCATGCTATCAGTACTCAGGTGTGTTAAACATTACAACAAACACAGTGAGTCCCAGAATACTGTCACATTGAATCCCTGCCTCACCAGAGCCAGAAGCTGACACTGTAATCTGTGATGTTTATCACCCTGATGTTGTCACGTCCCCTCACTGAGACCTGTCCTGCTCTCACTGATTCACTATTAAGACATTGTAACACCTGCTTTTCCCAGACCTTTGTGAGGAATTAAAATTTAAAAGCATTCCTAAGCATGTTTAATAGCACCCCTAGTGGTGAATATTATATGTTACAGTAGATCTACTTATAGAAGTATTAAACCATAAAAGCATAATCATTGAATGTATTAAACTAAAAAGTATAGTTACCGAATGTTTTGAACTATGAGGGCCAGTGAGGGATTTCTGAGCGAGGCTTTGCAGACAACCATATAATGGGAGAGCTGGCTGAGAAACGGCAGCACCAAGGAAACAGGAAGTGGTCAGCGAGGAGGACGCACTATCGTGTCTGAAGCCAGGAGGAGACTATTGGATTTAAGCCAATACTGGACATTTTAAACTTTCGGACAAACAAGGGACATTGTTTCACAGTAGAAGAATCAGATCACTTGGGACCTCTGGACAGCTAACTAGCTTGGCTGGACTGTGTGGAGGAATTAATTTGAGCTCTGCTCCTGGAACATAATACAATCGATTAGGGCTGCACAATAAATCGAATTTTAATCGCGATCACGATTTTGGCTGCCACAATTAAATGAGCATGATCGTCAGCGATATTGACGTTTAAAATGCGTGCTCTGCTACATATCAAATCAAGCGCTTCCTCAGTCAGCCAACCACCAGGGGGAGAACGAGATGGGAGGTGTCATGCGCGCACCCTGCAGTGGCAGGCCAAATCCCAATGTCCCCCCTAAACCCTCAAACCCTGAACCCTCAAGGACTTACTGACGTCACCTGGTGAGTGGTTGAGTGTGAGAGACTGTGAGGGCTTGAAATGGTGTAAATAGGAATGGGACAGCATTTTGCTGCAACATATCATGTTACCATGAAAACGACAAAAAATATGATGTATAATTGTAGGAATTTATTTTATACTTTGTACTCCCTGATTTGAACGTCTTCCAGCCTCTTTCCTCACAAAATGAGAGGTAATTTTATGTAATCTATTTACTCGTTTTTGTCAAAACAGCTTCAATGACAAAATCTAAATATTTGACGAATAAATAAATAAATATCTTCTGATTTCATGTTTATTTTTTGTTCCATCTTTATCCCTTAATGTTTCTGAGTACATTTATTATGACAGGCTGAACACACGTGAGCTGTTTACCTTTTTTTTTACGTCTCCATGCGTCCACTGGTTACCGCGAGTTTAACGTCACATTGCAATGATTTGTGGGTAATTCCCTTAGGCTAAGTCAGCATACCATGCTGACTTACGGAAAGGGTCCATGAAGGGCTCAAAATGTCTGCGAGAGAGCCCTCAAACACTTGACGATTTGACAGTGGGACATCCCTAAACCCTCACGGACTTCGCGGGAGCGCGCCTCAAAGTCCGTGAGTCCGTAAGGGGGGACATTGGGATTTGGCCGCAGCCTCAAAAAAAGTTCTGTCTGCAGTCGACTCCGGTATTAGTAGAAGAGTAGAGAGACAGACAACAGAACAGACGGCATATTTATTTTTAGTTAGCCCTTTATTTTGGGTAAACATTTTATTTATATTTTGCTTCAGGTGAATAAGAACCGTATAAGTTTTATTTTGATGCAAAGACGTGTACATTAGCTGGAATGTAGCACAACATGGAAGTGAAAGCAGTGTTCTGTTGATTTAATTTTGGGTAAAAAGTGTTGATACTATTTTATTTATATTTTTCTTCTACGAGATGCACTGTGATAAGGACCAGTCTGATGCAAAGATTTGTACATTAGCCAGAATGTAGCACAACAATGGAAGTGGAAGCAGTGTTCTTGTTCATTTAAACGTGAACGTGCAATAAAAAGATGTAAAAAAATAAAATTAATGAATAATCGTGATAAATAATCGTGATCTCAATATTGATCAAAATAATCGTGATTATGATTTTGGCCATAATCGTGCAGCCCTACTATCGATAGTGTAATTCAGTTTGTAACTGTCTTAGCTTCTGTTAATTATTAAATACTTTTTTGATTATAAACCGGATCCAGCTGATTTTTAGTACGACTCTGCTGACGAAAGATAGCGGTGGGAGACGTGCGGCCTTGCATTCCTCTGAGAAGTTTTCCACCTCAACACCTTCCATTTTAGACCATGTCCTCTGCTGCAGAGGTCAGTCAGCAGTAATAAATCAGGTGGAGCAGCTATTTGTGTAAATTTCCATTTCCACATATTTTGCACCTATGAAGAGGAACCCCTTAAAATACATATAACATGAGACCAATTTGCAATTTCTAGCTACGCTGCTTTTCCTCCATTTCACCTGTGGTCTTTTAGTAAATGAAGACAAATGCAATGTGATTGTTGAGCGCCTAAAAAAGAGCTAATTAATATCACCCTAACTTCTAACTGAAGGTGATGCAAACAGCCCACAGAGATCACCGTCACTAAGAGCCGAGCTCTCTTCATCTCCTCCTGAGTACCTAACAAATTATTACTATTTTCAGTGACCCCAACACTGTGAGAGGACGACAGTGGTGTCACTTGTGATGTCATCAAACAAACCAAGCAACCAAACAGCCAAATATACAATATATACACTGAACACTCTAGTTATGACAACTGATATTATGTAAGTGCATGTGCAATAGATACTTCAGAAATGTAAATGTAAGATCAGACTGGAGTTATTGTATCTACTATCAGACAACAAGGGTGGAGTGTTTCTAAAGCCCATCAGCAGTAACCACAATCAGATTCCACTTTATTGCTAAATAGGTTTTTACTCTGCTTTGGTGTATTAGTTTGGTAAAATAAACATGTTACATTGTACATATGTTAGGGCTGCACGATTATGGCCAAAATCATAATCGCGATTATTTTGATCAATATTGAGATCACGATTATTGATCACGATTAGTGGTGTAACGGATCACGGGTCGATCCGTGGATCAATTGAGTATTTTTTCTTCTTTTTTTTTTTTTACAGTGTAATCATCATAGTGTGTAATACAGTTTCACTGCTGCTGTTCCTTTTCAAGTAACAAGTCCCCGAATATCAATGCAGAGTGTCAGTGAACAGATATAAAGCATGTGTTCACGTGAACAGAGCAGGTTAAAAGCATTTAACGGCGAAAGTCACGGCGAGCGGAGGAACTTCAGAAGCCCCCGGGTCATTTAAGTCACAAGTTTGGGATCATTTTGTCTTCCCTGTAAAGTATAATAACGGATAAGGGTGGTGGACAAAACCGTTACGGTATGTAGGCGTTATTTAAAAAGAAAGACATATGACAAGGAAAAGACTGTGACCGCTTTCACCACGGCGGAGTGATTCATAGTCCGGTGCTGCAGACACGCCCCCTCTGTGAGAGTCACACAGACACACACCTGGTGTGCCGCTGCAGGGTGCGTGCATGACACCTCCCATCTCGTTCTCCCCCTGGTGGTTGGCTGACTCTTAGTTGAGGAAGCGCTTGATTTGATATGTAGCAGAGCACGCATTTTAAATGTTAATATCGCCGACGATCACGCTCGTTTAATCGTGGCAGCCATAATCGTGATCGCGATTAAAATTCGATTAATTGTGCAGCCCTAACATATGTACAATATATATGAATTAAAATGAAAGAGCAGTTTTAGAAGTGGTAGTTTTGTGCAGAAATGTGCAAAACTGTCCAATAAATGTGCAAAGGTTCACAGTACGAAGTATAAAAAAGAATATGTACACCGCCTATTGACAGATATTAAGGGAAATTAATGTAATGTGTAGCGTCTATGAATGGGGATAAGAGTCCGGGTCAGTGTGGGTCCTCGTTGATGAGCAAATATTCACCTTAGTGAAGGCCGTCACAGCCTTCATGGACATAAATTAAGTTGATTACATTGTATGTACTTGTTGTGCTCTGTTATCTTTTAGCATGTAATACTTACATGAATACAAAATGTAATGCCACACAGTCCACTGTGTATGTGTGTGTGTGTGTGTGTGTGGGGGCGGGGCGACAGTTTCATTGTCACTACACTCAGATACCATTTGACCCTTGACACAAACTTGGGATGAGCCAATCAAAATCTGACAAGTAATTTACTGTGTCGGTGCCACTTGACTGAACAGCTCTCAGCCACTCAGGCCTTTGTCGCTATAGGAACAGTCTCGTCTGCACCGAGGATTGCATTGCTTTGATGGATAATTTTTCCCTCCTGTGCCTTCGATATGTGGCCTGTTTGTCATTTATGGAGTGAGATTACAGCAGTGGCGGGCCGTGCATTTTATACCCAGACCTTCACTGCTGTCATGCAGCTGAAATACCACCTTACAACCACATGATGGCGCCACAGCTATTATTCGTTTCTAAGGCTGTAACTATGTACGTATTCGTATTAAACCGTTCGGTACGAGGCTTACAATACGTTTGAATAATACTAGAGCATTTGGAAAATGCAGAAGCTTAAATTCAGGAAAATATGTTTTCTGTGCTCATGTAGGACAGTGGTTCTCAGCTGGTCTGGCTGTGGGACCCACCATCATCTCTTAATGACAAGCCGCGGCCCATTCGTCTCTTTAGGAGACCGTCTTATGATTTTACTTTCACAACCCAAACATTAAACGTACTGCTCTGCAATCTCTTTCCTCGTCTCAGCCCCGTGTCACGGTGTGTGGCACATCTCACTGAGTCAGGAAACTTGTCAGAATGCCCATATTTGATTGGCTGAGCTGCATCACGTGATGTGATTCACAACGCCGACTAAGCCTCTGCTGTTAAGTTTCGTTTCACGATAGTCACGTGCTCGCCCACTGACCAATCACAGCACACTCTGCATCTCACGGCAGAGCTGCACATGGACACTGAGCTGCACGTAATGCCGACGTAGCTATAGGCCAGCTAGCAGGCTCTGACACGTCAAAGAATACGCCCAACATGTCAAACTAAAGATCTGATTGGTTGAACACTATGACAATCAACAATATCGTCCCCATTCACTTAAACTGCAAAGGGATTCACTTGTGAGTCTGCAGGCCTGGGGCCTCTCTTCTTACCTAGAGACACAGAGGTGAAATCTGATTGGATAAAAGCTCTACTTAAAACAAGCTGCACTGGAAGCAGAGCAACTGAGGAAGACAGTAGCTGTGCAATGAGAAAATAAGATAATGGGAAAAATATTTTTATAAATTATAATACATGTAGTGTATTTAAGAAAAAATATTAAATTATAAAATAGATATAACTTTGTGATTCTGTTTAAGCCAGCAGAGAAGGCTTTGCAGGCCCTGACGGCCCGCCACTGGATTACAGGGCATTTACAAAAACATGTCAGGACCACCACGACAACTGTATAACTCAACATTGCATGCAGTGGTGCCAGAAACAATGTTTAATGGATGTATGATGACGTTTCTCCCTTACTTGTAAATGTATACATTGAAATACACATGGCACATCGAGTGTAAAATCCAAGTGCACATAAATTGATTGAAAGACACTGATCCAGCCATCCAAACAATCTCTATCGTCAGATCAATTTGGCCACATTAACAACAAAATGATAGGCAATAATTGTAATTGGAAGAACACCCTGAATCTGACAAAGAACCTTTGAAGTTGCATTGAAACATTTTTCATTTGAGTGCAGTAATACTGCATTATATGCAATACACCAAACTTTCCACATGGGGGCACTTACAGTTCTGCTTCCAGCTGTAGGCAGGACTAACTGGCAGCATTAAGAGTAAGAGTATCCCTGATGAAACTCTCTTCACAAACAAGTCATACAGTCATGTCTTTCCAAGCGGGGGGGAAGAAGGGCAGCAGCCGCTTCTTACTGGCCCCAATCCAAACTTAACAATACGTGTTGGTATCACCTCAGTGTAGGCATGAACTCAGTCACTGCCTGGTGACTGGTGGGCATCTGCAGCTTTAACAAATCAATTTAGAATTCTGCAAACATTTTAGCAAAGTCAAATTTGACTCAAGAATGGATGGGCCATCTGGAGAACTGAGAGTTGTCCCAGTGGGCCGGCCCACCATACTGTCACTGCAACAACACTGAGACAATAATGCAGAACATTACACTATGTTGTTTAATCCCATATCAGACTGGCATTCCCCTCTTTTTTGCAAAAAAATGTTTGGAAGTTGTGAAGGTACATCATGTACATCACACCCATGTCTGCATTGGTCATACTATGTAATATGTGTGTGGAATACTCATTATTAATTAAAATGTACGTATTAGTTATTGAATTACTTATTGGATTTAGGCCTGCCTATGTATTCTGCAGTAGAGACAATACACACAAGCATGTGTATTTGTTACACAGTAAAAATCTAAATAGTAATTCATATTTGACAAACGTTAAATTAATGAAGGCTCTTATGTTGGAAGGCAAAACTGTGAGATGTAATTCAAAGTTGAATGACTGCAACGCACATCAGCTGACTAATGCTGCATCGTCCAAAACATATATTAAAGCACACATGCACGCACGCACGCTCGCTCTACAGGCAAAAACTGAAAAGCTCTGAACTGGGAGCTCAAAAATGCCACTAGACTCATTCTCTGACATTGAACCATTTAACTCCCATTTAACTGATTTAACACTAATGGTGAATTAGGCAGTCACCAGTGCAGCACTGATGGCTTTGATAAACTCAGTCAGCTCTCCTACAGATTACCAATAAAACACGTTACCAGCAGTACAGTCACATTTCATCACTTTTCTTGATGGCCCCATGAATAGTACTACTGCACAGTCTACCACAATACATTAAGTAATATAATATCTAATACAACAACAGACATACAGTACATTAACTAACAAAAAAACTGGTCTTAAACTGAACGTCTTTTGCAGCTGTTTCACAATAAAAGCCTTGCATTAAAGATAATTGTGATAGAATAGTGGTGTGAAGTAACTGTTTACCCACTGATGGTAGCTTGGCTTAAGTCCGTTAGAAGGAGATCTAATGTAACATCTAGAAAGATGAATACCGTAAAGGCATGTTTAGCTTGGCATGGTTTCCTGACACGCACTTTAAAGTAATCCACTACTTAGATATGCTGATTTATTTTTTAAATGTTAACACAGGAAACAAGATAGAATAATTAAAATAATTAGATATTTACATCATTGAGCATTAGTAAATGTCCCAGAGCAACCAATTCTACTTGAATGGGAAAGGGTTAACACTACATGTCATTCACACATTCATACACTGATGGCAGGGGCTATCAAGGTGCCACCTGCCATCAGAACTATCAAACACTAACACCCATTAATGGCATTCAGAAGCAATTTGGGGTTAAGTGTCTCGCCCAAGGACACATCGACATGGACTAGCGATTGAACCTCCAATCCTCTGATTGAAGGACAATCCGCTTTTCCACTGAGCAACAGTCGCCCCAAAACTAGATGTGAATAGTTTCTGTGACAAAGTGGCGAATTGTGATCATCATTGGTTCCAAAGTCGTCGCCAAAACCACACAGAACTTCTGCCTTGCTGTCCACAACTCCACTGTCTCCTTTCCAACCAAGTTTACATCTCTCACAGAGATCTGAATGAACTCACATGGCTCCTAGGTTGAGGGACAAGCTTGCATGGACTAATAGAGGACACTAATAGAAAGTGTAGAGACAACGGGTAACTAGCACCGACCCTTGTAATGGCCAGTATCCCATGGTCAAGGACTCAATAGGAAACAAAGGAACTGAGTTTGCAAAGAAAAATGCAGCATACACTCATTTATGACGTCAAGTTAGCAATACATGGAAAATTTGACTTTTTTGGTTTAAAAAACATCCTGATGATTTTTATGCAGAAACTAGCCAAGCCAGCAAGTGGCCATCGCTGGGTGGCTGTTGCCCCCCTCCTCTCATCCCTCTCAGGGGGGAGATCACATCCCTGTGATACAAGGAACAATGACATGTATTGATTTTATGTGACTCATTATTTAGGTGTGCATATAGATGCAGCCATTAAGAATTTCCTTCTGGTCCGTGGCGAGGCCCAGGCAGATCTGTGGTGGATCCCTGCTGCGACTCTTCCGGGTCCTTGTCTGAAATGAGATCCCTCTAAATGACTTGGTGACCACGGTGCTGACTCATAATGCTACTGAATCACCATGTGTGGAAACCAGTTGCAATGCTTCATCAATCCATCAGGAGGAGCAGTGATCATTGAAGCTGAAACAGTTCACTGCTGTAATGTTTCCCACACAGAGCAACGAAGGATGAAATTGTGGTTGCTGTTAATGTATTTGTTCAACCATCAATAAAATTGTGTTTTGTTCATAAATGTAGTGTAATGATGAAATTAATTAAAACGGTCAGTGTGGACCACATTTTGCACTTGCAAAGGAAACCCCCTTTAATAAGCAAAAGAAAAACATGCATTAGAATTTGTCACAGAAAGACTGGCAGAGCTTCCAGATAATTGTGAGGGCTCATACGTGCTTGGAAGATGATTAGAGGTGAGGAACTACACCGAATATACAAAAACTGTTACGTCACCCTATTCAATAACCATGACAGCCGTTCTGCTGTGTTAATGTAGCCCAATAGATATGCTTCTCTACATACATACCTTCAAATGAACAAAACTGTCATTTATCAAACAAGAACATCATCTCTTGTAGGAGTAGGATGGTGCAGGTACGTTTCTCTATGAATCAACCAGCCCAGATTGCATCAATTCGAACCTGAAACATGGCGTCCTGCAACAATGTTGCAATTGGACACAAAGCGAGTGGACAAAGGGGATGATGACGAGTGTGTATACTTACATTCATATGCTGAGATGGACATTATAGACATACACTGTATATCTTTTGAGAGGCTCTGCCTCCTCCAGCGTATTGAACTCCCTCATTCTCTCCCTTTCCCTTATTTGCGTACACTGGGCCAGGCTTACAGCTCAGATCTCAGCAGGCCTGTTTACACCTCGCAAAACACAGATTCTGCTCCTTACTGAACCCAAACCCTTCATTAGCATTACAGAGTTGGCTAGAGTCAGAGTTCAATCTCATTGGTCAGGGCTATTTATTTTGCTCACTGATCCTTCATCACTGTGACCGATTCCACTGTGACACTGCAGTGGAATCAGGCTCCTACTTAGATTGAATCATCAAAGAGTGGACTATTCAGGATGACCCCTAATGTAGGCTTCCTTTTTGTTCGCACTTAAGGGAACAGTGTGTAAGATTTAGGGAGATTTATTGGCAGAAATGGAATTTATATTGATAGCTTTGTTTTCTTTTGTGAAAAATCATCTTAAAACTAAGAATTGTTGTGTTTTTGTTACCATAGAATGAGTCCTTCATATATACATAGGGAGCAGGTCTTCTTCACGGAATCCTTCATGTTTCTACAGTAGCCCAGAATGGAAAAACTAAACACTGGCTCTAAAGAGAACCTTTCACCCACTAATTGCCACTCAATCCTACACACTGCTCCTTTCCACTGGGGCCGTACAAACTAAATAGTAAGTGAAGAAGCAAGTGAAGAAGTCATGTCTGAAAAGCCTTGCACACATTCAGAATTAAAAAATTAGAATTCTGAATTTTGTCAGGTTGATTTATAAAACTGATCATTTCTGATAGCCAAAGTTGAGTGCAATCACTCTCATTTATCTTTTGTGCCAATTGATGTGTCTGTGATTATGTTTTTTGTGACTTATTAATTATAGTTACATATTTTGGTATCCTTTACAGCAGGGGTGTCAAACTCATTTTCACTCTGGGCCACATCAGCATCATGGTCGCCCTCAAAGGGCCGGTTGTAAATGTAAGACTGTGTAAATGTAACTACTCCTAACATATTGGTAAATAACTGTCTCTGCATTTGATTATTGTTTATTCAAGTGTAAAAATATATTTAAGCACATTTCTGTTATTATAACTTAAATCCTTTTAATTTAGGTTTAAGAAACCCACATTACTCTATCAAAGATCAAACTTTTAAAGAAAATAACAAATATCACATATTACAAATATCAAACACAAGTTATTACAATAACTTTGTTCAAAGCTTAAAATCCTTTCAAGGGTGCGTTTGCACAATCCCACATGAAGTATTTCATCTGTTGTAAAGCCACGTTTAAAGTAGTCTTCAATGTACTCACAATACATTTCCATGTCAACTGTACGGTAACCAGCCAAAGAGCTGCTTCTATGACTTGTGTTTAAGTATCTCATGATTTTGATTTTCTATCTCATCATTTTGACTTTCTATCTCATAACTTCGACTATGGGGTAGGGCTGCACGATTATGGCCAACATCATAATCACGATTATTTTGATCAATATTGAGATCACGATTATTTATCACGATTATTCATTAATTTAATTTTTTTACATCTTTTTATTGCACGTTCACGTTTAAATGAACAAGAACACTGCTTCCACTTCCATTGTTGTGCTACATTCTGGCTAATGTACAAATCTTTGCATCAGACTGGTCCTTATCACAGTGCATCTCGTAGAAGGAAAATATAAATAAAATAGTATCAACACTTTTTACCCAAAATTAAATCAACAGAGCACTGCTTTCACTTCCATGTTGTGCTACATTCCAGCTAATGTACACGTCTTTGCATCAAAATAAAACTGATACGGTTCTTATTCACCTGAAGCAAAATATAAATAAAATGTTTACCCAAAATAAAGGGCTAACTAAAAATAAATATGCCGTCTGTTCTGTTGTCTGTCTCTCTACTCTTCTACTAATACCGGAGTCGACTGCAGACAGAACTTTTTTTGAGGCTGCCGTTGCAGGGTGCGCGCATGACACCTCCCATCTCGTTCTCCCCCTGGTGGTTGGCTGACTGAGGAAGCACTTGATTTGATATGTAGCAGAGCACGCATTTTAAACGTCAATATCGCTGACGATCATGCTCATTTAATTGTGGCAGCCAAAATCGTGATCGCGATTAAAATTTGATTAATTGTGCAGCCCTACTATGGGGATATTTTATTATCAAGTCTAACTTTTAATTTTAAAATTTTTCTTTACTTTTTTTTCTTGCAGATTCGCGGGCCACATAAAATGACGTGGCGGGCCGGATTCGGCCCGCGGGCCTTGAGTTTGACACCCCTGCTTTACAGCATTTATGCTACATGATCTCAATATAATCTGACATTAATCTCTGATTCCAAGATTAACTCATCACTAAAACTTGTAAAACAGCTTGTCTCCGCCCATCCCTCTCCTTCTCTGCTGCTGAACCTCTAATGCATCCCTTCACCTCATCCAAACCTGACTACATCAACAGCATTCTTTATGGCACATCATCCAAAGTTGTTATAAACTCCAGAACGCTGCTCGTCTGCCAACTCATTCATGCTCCTGTGACCACATCACCCCTGTCCTAAAATTCACCTCCTGTCTCCCTCCTACTTCACCCACCTTCTCCACTGCCACAATGCTTCCTGTAGCCTGTGTTCCTCTGACACCATCCTGTCCCACCATCCAGGACCAAACACTGGACCTGAGCCTTTCCATAGGAGCCCTGTTGCTCTGGACCTCTTTTCACAAACACATCTGTTACTGCACCAATCTATGTTCAAGAAATTACTGCTTTAATGTTTGACCTAATATGTACTGTGTTTTCAAGGTTTTTATCTTTCATTTTATTTATCACTCAAAGTGTCTTTGAGTATCTTGATAAGCACTCTCTAAATCAAATGTATAATTTTTTTAATGATTAACCCTTTAATCAGCTCTTTGGAAGTTGTCACAGTGAATATAGAAGATTCATAAGGCAATCTGTCTTGCAAACGTAATTAATAATTTATCATTAACCTTTCCAAGGACAGGTTCATCTCAGTCATGTGGAATAATTTGAATTCACATTTACATTTGGAGACATTAAATACTAAGTTGGCCTGAATGTAAGGCTCACCTTAGTAAAAGGTGACAGAGTATCAAAGGTGATAATGGGCATGGTTATGACTGACATATCTTCCATATTCTTAGTATTGTATCCATTCCTTGTCATTACTATTGTAAAGATATTAAAAATCACCAAGTTAGTTATTTAACAGCAATATCATGTTTCCATGATGAAAACCATAAAAAAAAGCAATTGCCATGAATTGTTACACACAAATAAAAACAAAAAAACAAAACAAGAGACTAAATGTCCAATAACAGCTGGAGGCTGTGCTGCTTCCTCACACTCAAACCACTAAACTTACAGAACACAACAACTGTACACTAGCATGTACTGCACACTACACAGCTAATTATAAAGTTAAACAATATATATTAATTTGAAACATATTCCCTTATTCTCCCTCTGTACTATACTTTAATCTATGGAACTCAAAGAGCCATAGTTCAAACCTCAACCTCCTGTGTGAAGTGGATGAGACTGAACACATTAAATTATATGCATCATTATGCTATTAATGTGCTATTAATGTCAGTGGAAGTGGAGAGTGGTGGAAACAAACTCAGTGGAAACCTAAAAGGGTTGATAGATCACCAGCCAGCTACTCCATTAACTGATACAAGGCAAGTCTCATAGGAAACATCTCCTGTCTAATGAACTCCATCAATTTAGAGAAGCTGTTGGATGGAAAGATACATTTGTAATTACACTACATATAAGAAACGGAAGGGGCAGTAAAATCAGGGGAGCGGTGGATGGTTTCATTATTGCTGCATATGTAGCTGGACTCTCAGTTTTTAACCCTTTGAGCCCGAGCGACAATGAAGGATCTTATGCATCTTCTGTTTACCTTAATGGAGCTTTCTTGGCCATGTTGCTGTTGATGAGGAGTTTTAATCTCAGAGGGATTCGATGACAGTAAAAAAGAGAATTGAATAAGTAAAACCTGTGTGCTGGTATCTTACAAACACTGTTGTGGAGGCATGACTCAGTCATATTAACTAGCTAAAGGGCTTAAAAGAAACATACCTGCATAAGAGGTGAAAAAGGTGACAAGCCCGAAACCCTGTTGGGGGGGGGGGGGGGGGGGGGGGATGCAAACAGCATCCTCTTCCTGAAGCTCTTTGACCACATCATCTTATCAGTATCTGGGCCTCATTTTTCGTGGTCTTAAAAGTTATTCTGACCACGAAATCGCCTCATTCTACCTTGAGTTAAAAAACAACAACCTGCAACCAGATCCGCGGAACACGGGGGGGTTGCATGTTTCATCACGTTACGTTTTTTCCTCCTAAATCGCGATAATGATGAACGTTAACAGTCGACAAATTTCCGCATGCAGTGGACGTTAGCCCTAACCCAGCAAGTCTGAACTGTAACGGAACATAACGTAACTTAGACTTTAACGGAGGGAAATTAAGACGCTGTAGACATCTTAGCGCTGATTGGCCAAGACTCGACACGTCACATCAAAGATGTTTTATTGCGAAGATCACAACATCACCTTTTCTCCTTGTCTCACTCCAATCTGAGAAACACTGGCTGCCCCCCTCCCCCCCCCCCCCAAAAAAAACTTTACGGATCTACACGATTCACGTGGATGACATATTTTGATTCAAAACGGCGAATTTCGCCGAATAGCGACAAGTTTGCAGGTATGAAGAAAGGTATAATAAAGGCTTTAACATTCTAAAAACACAGGGGTGTCGACCAGTCTCCAAGCTTCTGGCCCGGGCAAGCTCTCTAACCTGTGATTCCTCCTCAGTGCCACAGTGTCTCTTCTTCAGCTTCTCTGTCAGGGTCTGTTTCCACTTGCAGACGGTAACTAGCGAGGGCCATTTCACTGGGCTCAAATTGAGATTGAGCCCCATACTCAGGCTCCCAAGGTCCGGGGCCCAGCCTCGCAGGATTTCCATGGACAGTCTTTTCTTGAGGATCCCCAGGCCCTCGGAGCGTGGAGGGGACAGGAGGTTTGGAACACTTCCGCCGTGGAAAGTGTAGCCCAGGGATGAGTTACTCAACATGCTGTCCCACCGTCGCTTCCCCACAGAGCTCATCTGGAACCTGGTTTTGTATGTACCCTGACTGACAGAGGTCACCAAGCAGGTCAGACAGCTTCTACTACCAGCCGCGCATCCTGTTTTAGTAAAGATATCCCAATGAAGAAAAAATTGCCCACATCTTCAGAAGTAAAATAATCCATGGATCAGCTGTACCTCTAGATACCATCTTAAACCGTGTTCAAAATCAACTTCTCATCCATGAGAAAGAGTTTATGTGAATTGGAGGCTCTGCCCCCCTGCACAGCTGTGTTTTGGTGTGACACAGAGTGGTGGACTTTAGAACAATGGATGTAGTGAAGCTGTCGAGGACAGATCGCTCTAGGGGAGTGTAAGCAAAGGGGAAACACTTGCGACACATACTCAATATATCTGATTGGGTGAGAGCTGCAGTGGCTGGGCCACAGACGTGGATCTGATTGGATTAGACAGGGTAGAGTGCTGGGTGCTGGAGCCCACTGATATAAATCACATGGAGGCATAATTAATGCCTGAGGGAAGTCAGCTCAGTCAGGAAGCCAAAACTAGATTAGAGACAGATCAATGGAGCACGTCAGGAGAAGAGGTGGAGCAACAGAGGCCCATGCCACAAACCAACATACACCATAATGAGCAGAAAACAAATGGAAACAACAACATAATCTCTGCAGAGGGAGATAAATCAAATACAATACTGAACACTGGCTTGGGGCTAATTGAAAATTCTCAGAATAGAGCGGCTTTAACCTTTTGTCTCACTCTTTTGTGATTGGAGCAATCAGAGGGAAGAGGTGCAGCCAGAAAAGAGAGAGACGAGCGGCTTCATCTACCTGTCTGTCTCCTCCTAATCTTCCTCCTCTCACTCTGCGTTCTCCATCTCTTTCATTTGCTCATTTGCCAATGACCTCTTCTCTCCCTCGCAGCGTACGACCGTCTTCCTCCCACACACCGGTCTCTCGTGTGACTCCCTCGTTGTCTCCCTGCCTGTCTTCCGCTGGATCAGGCAGCAAGAGGATGTGTGGAGGTTAGAACAACTCAGACCTCAGGCTCGAGCTGCCTGGAAGCAGCAACACTCTCTGCGTCAGTGCCGGATGACTGCAGGATTAGACGCGCCTGGCATGACATTGATAAATACTTACAGGTAGGAATAAAACTAGGTAGAGGGTAAGCAGAAAGTAAAAACAGCGCTCTGCTCGGAGCAGACATGTTGACAGGCTTAAAAATATAAGTGAGAGTCAAACAGAAAACCCCCTCACAAATTGCCACGTTTCTATGTCACTTTGGTCTCCAGATGCTTGACATCAGCCCTCTCAAAACCCCACTCGGCTATCAAGCTACTGGAGTGCACATCCATTATCGAAAGGAGCTGGTTCCCACGCAGCAAATGGCTGCTTTGCCAGCGGGACGTCATAAGAGTAACAACCACAGGAGAGTAAAAGAGGGCCAGAGAGAGATTTAGAAGAGAGAGGCAGAAGGAGAGAAGAGATATGTGGAAAAAGAGTCTCTAGAATGGTTGGATCTTTATATGAAACAGACAAAAACCAAGCCAATTTTGTTTTTACAGATAAAAACATGAGAATAACAAATAAATGTATTAAATTGGTACTCAGCTGTCCATCACCTGTTTGACCATTTCAACTCACGCGAATGAGGAGAATTCCGGTTCCGAACAGTACCAAGCAGAACCGCAGAATGCAATTTTCAGTAACAAATATAATTAATCTACAACCATGCAGCATACCGTTTTAAAGAACAACTTCTCATGAACAGAAGCATGTGTAACACTTTACACACTCAAAAAACAATAAAACACGATCTACGATACCCTTTCTAGCCTCCTGCTAAATATCGTCACTTTTTCGCGTTCATTTTCACGAGATACGCAGCCGAAATCGTCCACCAAAAGACGTTCCGTTAGCTTCCAACCAAGGTTATTATCGTTAAGGAAAACTAACGAAAAAACGAAAACTAGGTGTGAATTTTTTTTTCGTTAACTGAAATAAAAATAAAAACAAGGCTTTATAAAAAAACGATAACTAACTGAAACTGTATTGTGTCTTTACAAAACTAACTAAAATAAAATAGAATTATAGAGAAAATGTCTTTAGTTTTCGTCTTTGTCAATATATTTCATAGATCAGTGACGTGCGGTGAGTTTCGTGGCTGGTGAAGCACTGACTCTTTCAGAGTCAGATTTACAAATATATGAACCTAATATAGAGTAGCTTAAATCACCATTCAATTGGCAGCTTGCACATTGACTACTGGTTGTTTTTCATATTTCATATCAGCATTCTTTACACACACATAGGCAGGGGCGGACTGGCCATAGGGGATACCGGGGAAATCCCTGGTAGGCCGACGGAGTTGGACTAGTCCAATACCGGCCCACGACCATCACCAACCGGCCCTCCCTCTAACATCGCCGGACACGACTATATTCTATGCTTCACAGAACACGTTAAATTTACTCTAATACCTAAAGTCAATAATCACTGACTGAGATTTATACTACTCCTCACGATCTGTATTCACACTCATGAGCTGTGTCCCAATTCAGGCTCTGCATCCTTCGGAGGCTGCATTCGTAGACCGGTTGCGTCACAGCGCGGCGACTAGGCTGTCCCAATTCGCATGTTTGTTGAAGACTCCTTCAAATGCAGCCGACGTATGCAGCCTTCTGCACCCAGATTCGGAGGACACATCTGATGGATCCTTCGCGGCCCAGCATATCCCAAGATGCATTGCGTGCCGGTGAAGATTTTATTTGAACCAACATGGCGGCGATTGATGCGAGAGCTGGAGAAGCGGCAGGATTCACTTTTAAATGTAAGTATTGAGTTTCAACTCACTCGAATGTCACCGATACTAATGTTAAAGCAAAATAAGAGATCTTATAACATCACATGTGTGTTAAAGTGACCCGTTAAGTTACGTGACGTTCGTAGCTTACAAGCTAACTAGCGTTAGCCGCTGCGCTATTAGCTGCAGCTCAGCTGTCTGCATCCGACTGTAGTTAGACTTAAAGTAACTTTTAATAACTTCACTTTCAAACCTCAGAGGTTGAATAATATCTTACTGATGTTGTGATGGTTTTACAGATGATTTATACTTCATATCATGTACATAAACGGACCAACGTGAGCTCAGGTAGACAGGTTGTGAACCTGAAATATCACTTTAAGTCCGGTAACGTTAAGATTAATTACACGAATACACTGAATTTGAGTATTTTGCTGATTCTGTTCTTGTTGTGTTACAGAGAGCCAGGAGCTGAGGGGAGAACGATGGACAAACATTCAGCAACTATGGCTTGAATTAAGACATTAGTCCATTTGTAATGTCTCCATTTCACCATCCTGTACTTGAGGTTACCAGGGTATGAAACTAACTCAGAATCAGTACTAGTCCCAAGGACTAGTAGGTTCATAAAACTACTAGTCCTGAGCAATCTTTACTAGTCCTTCATGAAGCTTTGGGGAATGTACCAATCACGGGGTGTAGGGATGTGTGTGTGGAGGAAGACTCTCCCAAGGCAATTATCTAACATTGAAACCACAGAGATGCAAGGTACTAATCAAGAGTTTTATTGTTTGTAACATTATGGCTGTACAACGATTGATGCATGTTACATCATGATGTCGTGATATTATAATTATACAGGAAGCAGAAGAACAACGTCAAGGGTCCGGTAGGCTATAATGTTCATTCAGCTAGCATGGGTACATCAAGTTCAGCATTTATGTCTGCCTCTATTTGCTGCCAGTCTTCTTGAGAATGAAACTGTGCAGGATCTACACTATCCTCTTGATCTGATCTATATTCCGCCGTGGGGAGTAACAGCATGTCACCACGGCAGTTTAAGCAGTGAACCCTCGGTGCCAAAAACAATACGCAGTCTATGAATGAAGCAGGCATTTGTTCTAATTTTAGATTAATTATTGTTGTTAGATCACAAAAAGATATTGGGTGTTAGTTCATGTGCTGCAGTGATAAGAGCTTCACGATCTATATTTCTTCCGCGGACGAATCTTGGCGGGCCGCTGATGAAACTGAAAGAGAGGCCCGGCCTGATCGATGAATATAGTGCCTTTCGCATTGTGTAAACAAAAAATTATAATCGAAACAAAATAGTCTAATATCCTCAACAATTTGGGGAATAGTGGAATGTTACTGTTGGGGATTCGACCCCTGAGAGACTGGTGTAAAGATGATTATTGACCACTACAGGGTTCCGGTCAGAGAACACGCAGACATCTGTTTGTTCCATACGTTACTGTATTCAGTCTGGCATACAGTGTTATAGTTTGGTGACAGATTTTACAGATGTTGAAAGATGTTGAACGAGTTTATCGAAGTTGACCGAGTTTCTGGAATGAACACAGAAAACGAATTACAGAACCGAAGCATTAGCAATAGTAAACCCTTAACTAAAGCAAACACACATACATTCACAGGAATACAGGCTCGCTAGCCAGGTTAGCCACTTAGCTCAACTTTGGGCTATTATTTGAACGGCTAATTACAAGACAAACACTTACTGACAGTGAATGCGCTTAAGAACATAAGTACAACTACAAGCGGAACAGTTACGCCACATAGGCTCAAAGTTACAGTTGATGACTTACATCATCAATGACTCGATCTGACTGTACCGTTGGTCCTACGTAGGATCTACGGTTAGCGCAACCGGAAGCGGAAACAGTTCGCAACGTCAAATACAGTTTCAGAATAAAAGCGCATACACTTTATCGTCTCTGTCCGTGAAGAATTCACAACAGTTACATTTACTTATCGGGAAAGTCTTTTTCCGGACATAAATAACGAATAAAGCCTCTCAAATTTCACTCGCCATGAGGACTAGTGAGTATGACAATTTAGGTAGTCCCTCCAAAAATCCACTCGCCTCGGGCTAGCGGACTAGCGTTAGTTTCCGACCCTGGGTTACAGTTACATTAGCTCTCATCCTGTACAAAGCCTTCACTAATAAGACAACCAGTAGATCCTTCTGATGTGTTAATATTGCTGTCACAGAGATGAAACACATGTTACTGCAAGTTAATAAACACGTTTGCTGACATTTGTTTTGCTGTTGTTAATATTAACTGTCTTGATTGATTTCCTCTGCCTTAGGATTGCTATATATGTATATATATATGTACATGTAAATATGTATGTGTGAATGAAATAAAGTTATTGATAAATACATTGTTTTAATTGCAAGAACTATAGCTGAAAATGTGTTATTTAACATAGTAACTGATTTAATTAACTGATTATTAATTTAGAAAAACAGTATTATGAAAATAAACTATGAATGAATTTTTTAATATATGATTAAAAACACTAAACTAAAAACTTCAAAGTATATATACTGAAAATATTTTAGTTTAATGTATTTATGTGTATATATTTATAATCCTGAGCAGGGATTATATATATATATATATATATATATATATATATATATATATATACACACACACACTATAAATATATATATATATATACATATATATAATCCTGCTGAGCAGGTATTATATATATATATAGATATATATACCGTATTTTCCGCACTATAGGGCGCACTGGATTATAAGGCGCACTGTCAATGAATGGTCTATTTTCGATCTTTTTTCATATATAAAGCGCACCAGACTATAAGGCGCGGGCGCTCTGAAGAAATCTGTAGATTCTCCACTTCCGTGTCCGTATTCTCACGAGATAGTACGAGACTCACACAGCGAGATGTGATGCATATGACGAGCTTATGACGATCTGGGGGACGGACTGTTTACATCGTGTAGTGTAGCTTGTTAGCTCGTTAGTTAGCACGTCTGCTAACGGCAGCGCTCTGAGACAGCTGTAGCTTTATGATTACAGACATGTAAACACACAGAACAAATAATGGCCATCAGTGAGAAACTGAGTTGTGTTGTGAGAACAAGTGAACAGCTGGGCAGGTGTCTTGAGAGATAGAGGCAGATTACCCCTAGCTTGTTAGCTCGTTAGTTAGCACGTCTGCTAACGGCAGCGTTCTGAGACAGCTGTAGCTTTATGATTACAGACATGTAAACACACAGTTAGTGGAGTCTGCGTGACTCACACAGCGAGCTATGATACTTATGCATGCTTATGCTTACACCTCGTCCAGAACTACCGGTGAGACTCCTGACTACGGTAGCCGTAATGCTGCAAGCGGTGCGGCTTTGTAGTTTACCAAAGTCGTACTAAAACATTTTGACAGAGCGCCGTGTACCACACAAAATCGCTTCGAGGTCAGTAAACACAACCAGAATTAATCCATATATAAAGCGCTCCGGATTATAAGGCGCACTGTCGTTTTTTGAGAAAATTAAAGGCTTTTAAGTGCGCCTTATAGTGCGGAAAATACGGTACACTATAAATATATATACAGGTATATACACTATAAAAAAAATATATATATATATACCGTATTTTCCGCACTATAGGGCGCACTGGATTATAAGGCGCACTGTCAATGAATGGTCTATTTTCGATCTTTTTTCATATATAAAGCGCACCAGACTATAAGGCGCGGGCGCTCTGAAGAAATCTGTAGATTCTCCACTTCCGTGTCCGTATTCTCACGAGATAGTACGAGACTCACACAGCGAGATGTGATGCATATGACGAGCTTATGACGATCTGGGGGACGGACTGTTTACATCGTGTAGTGTAGCTTGTTAGCTCGTTAGTTAGCACGTCTGCTAACGGCAGCGTTCTGAGACAGCTGTAGCTTTATGATTACAGACATGTAAACACACAGAATAAATAATGGCCATCAGTGAGAAACTGAGTTGTGTTGTGAGAACAAGTGAACAGCTGGGCAGGTGTCTTGAGAGATAGAGGCAGATTACCCCTAGCTTGTTAGCTCGTTAGTTAGCACGTCTGCTAACGGCAGCGTTCTGAGACAGCTGTAGCTTTATGATTACAGACATGTAAACACACAGTTAGTGGAGTCTGCGTGACTCACACAGCGAGCTATGATACTTATGCATGCTTATGCTTACACCTCGTCCAGAACTACCGGTGAGACTCCTGACTACGGTAGCCGTAATGCTGCAAGCGGTGCGGCTTTGTAGTTTACCAAAGTCGTACTAAAACATTTTGACAGAGCGCCGTGTACCACACAAAATCGCTTCGAGGTCAGTAAACACAACCAGAATTAATCCATATATAAGGCGCTCCGGATTATAAGGCGCACTGTCGTTTTTTGAGAAAATTAAAGGCTTTTAAGTGCGCCTTATAGTGCGGAAAATACGGTATATATAATCCTATTGAGCAGGGCGATGGGAGCAGCAAGAGGGGGCGGGGCGAGAACAGCTGTTGACGCAAACAGGAAGTCCTCTGTAGCGTAGGCCGTCTCATTTCGGAGACCACACGGTCTAGCCTTTGCGGTTTTCAAAGGACGCGGCCCACGTAGACCGTGAAGGCTGGGTCCTCCGAAGGATGCAGACCCTGAATTGGGACACAGCTATGTGGTTTCCATCTTCTTTACTCATCTAATCTCTTCCGTCACTCTAACTTTGTTTTAGGTGTTATTAAATGTCAATCACTCTAGCCTACTCAACACTTGCGTCACTTGCTCGCAGACGAAGCCGTTTTTGAGCGCGAGCCGGCAAGCATGGCACCGGCACCCAGCATGCAACACTACTGATACCACTGATGTTCACACCCCATCGTATGTTCTGTTCTGTTCATTTCTACGTGTCTTTTGCTTTCTCATTGTTTGTCACCACTGTAATATTCGTAGACACTTGTAGACACATATGTCCTTTCTTTCCATAGAATAGGTCATGTATTTCACGTATGTAGAACATATTTAGTCTTGCTGATCTGACAGAAACCGCAGTGAAGAAGCAGAGGGGAGGCACACAGTACCTCTGCCTCAATGAAGGGGGCGCGTGAGAGCCCACGGGTCGGTTTCATGCTTGTAGTTCTGTTACTCTTCTTCACTTCTCTTCTTCTTCTTATATTTTGCTTTGACCGCAAACATTGAAGTTTAAATATCTAAGCTTTAACAATTCTCAAAAAACAGGGAAATATGACCAAATCAACAGCAATTCAACGTCGGACAGGTAAAGTAACCTTTGATGCGTTTGTTGTTCTCTTTATAAATCCGTGGTCGTTACAGATTATCGCGGGATCTCTCGATTTTCGCGGGTGGCGCTCCGCTTCTGAAACACAGGTCGGGCAGGTCGCAGATCGCGGCGCACACACCTGGTGCAATCAAATATGTACCTTACCCATGTGTGTGTAAAGAATGCCGATATGAAATATGAAAAACAACCAATAGTCAAAGTGCAAGCTGCCAATTGAATGATGATTTAAGCTGCTCTATATTAGGTTCATATATTTGTAAATCTGACTCTGAAAGAGTCAATGCCTCACCAACCTCACCGCACGTCACTGGTATAACCATCTACTAGCCCAGAGTTAAGCATATTCATCTAGCAAACTATACCTACCTTGGAGTGTTACAATAGCCAGTATCATTTTATTCCATGTGTCCATCCAGGCAAATTGGTGGATCCAAATGTTATAAAAAAAAAACATATATGATGTAATTTCTTTGTAATCATCCAAAATAATGTTAAGTGTATGGGTATTTTTCCAAGTAGGCCACTGACTGGTCGATACGTGCGATGCATTGAGTGGGCAGCGCGCCGTGTATTGAGTGGGCAGCGCGCCGTGTATTGAGTGGGCCGGTCTGACACAGTAACTCCCGGGCCACTTTTTTCCCCCAGTCCGCCACTGCAACCAGGGATTTATAAAGAGAACAACAAACACATCAAAGGTTACTTTACCTGTCCGACGTTGAATTGCTGTTGATTTGGTCATATTTCCCTGTTTTTTGAGAATTGTTAAAGCTTAGATATTTAATCTTCAATGTTTGCGGTCAAAGCAAAATATAAGAAGAAGAAAAGTGTAGAAGAAGAGTAACGGAACTACAAGCATAAACCCGACCTGTGGGCTCTCGCGCGCCCCTTCATTGAGGCAGAGGTACTGTGTGCCTCCCCTCTGCTTTTTCACTGCGGTTTAATGTCAGATCAGCAAGACTAAATATGTTCTACACATACGTGAAATACATGACCTATTCTATGGAAAGAAAGGACATATAATACAAGTGTCAACAAATATTACAATGAGAAAGCAAAAGGCACGCGCTCAAGCCAGTTTGTGAGGGATTGCGCAATCTGAGGGGAGGCACAGCTCGTCGCTGCCTCACCTCGCGTGTCTGCTCTCTGTTTGAACAGGACATGCGCAAATTCAGCGATTTTGACTATAAAATTGCTTAAAATTATTGAAATCATACAGAAATTACATTTATAGCACAGATCAGTAGAGAAATATTATTTATTTTATTTTATCATTATTTGTTTTTTACTTTTCATGATGACCGGTGAGGCTCTGCCTCCCCTGACCGCACGTCCCTGTACCATTCAATTGGCAGCTTGCACATTGACTACTGGTTGTTTTTCATATCAGCATTCTTTACACACACATAGGTAAGGTACATACAGTTGGCAGCTGCTAGCTTGTGATGAACTCATGTTAATGTGTGAATATGCACTCATGAATATGCACTCATGAATATGAACTCGTGAATATGAACTCTTTCGAAGTTGCACAGGCAACTTCTACCTTTTCCCATTATAATTTTAAGAGTCAAATCGAGGAGACTATAACATCAGCTAGATAACTAGCTATCATTTCATGCAAATTTAACTCTTCCATTTAAATCGTTTAAGGTTATTAAGTTTCCTTAGCTAGCTAATTAGCTAGCATAGCAACAAGATAACCATAGCAACCAGGAAACAAAACTTTAGCTGCAATTTAAGTTTAATTTCTCAAAATCAGCTCACCAATAAAAAGCAGTCTTGGGTTCAAAGTGATCACAACCATGTGTGTGATGTTAAATGGCTTCACATAGACATTAAACAATCCTAAGAGAAATAATGGGAAATCAACGGAGCTGCCCCTGTATGTCCAAAACCAAATTTTTTCTTGAGGTTCCAAACATTTTAAAAGCAATTTGGCTTTGAATGTGAGAAGTCGATCGAGTTATCTTCTGTCCCGTCGTTTGAAGCATACCTTTTAGCTCCGGCATTGGTCCCCCATTATTGATCACTTCACGTTTTGATTGAAAGTCCAGTTTTGAGAAATGTTTTAGCTTAGCAGTAGAATCTTCCATTTTCGCAGTCAGGGTCAAATATAAGTGTAGAAGAAGCGCAACGGCAGAACAAGCATAAACCAGACCGGTGGGCTCTCGCACGCCCCCTTCATTGAGGCAAAGGTACTGTTTGCCTCATAGACATGTATATATGTCTATGGTTTGCCTCCCCTCCGTGCTTTTTCACTGCAGTTTTATGCATAGACATATATGTGTCTATGGTTTTATGTCAGATCAGCAAGACTAAATAGGTTCTATGCATGCGCTCAACCCAGCAATCTGAGATGAGGCACAACTCGTCGCTGCCTCACCGTCTCGCTGTCTCCTGTCTGTTTGAATAGGACATGCGCAAATTCAGCGATTTTGATTATAAAAAAGCTCAAAATGATTGGAATCATGCAGAAATTACATTTATAGCACAGATCAGTAGAGAAATATTAATATATGCCTCCCCTGCCCGCACCTCCCTGTCATAAATGTCAATTTATTTCATACATAGCCTAAGTCTACTTTAGTACACGACCCTCGTCTGGAATCAGTCCAATTGTACCCATATCTACATTTTATGTTCTGTTGTTGATATTATTGTGTCCAGTGGAATTTTTCTGGTTAATAACACAAACACACTGACTGACACATCTTTCATAGTTGTCTTTTGCGGATGGCTGTTCATCTGTCCAAAGTGAATACATTTTTTTAAATGGTATGTTTTGTTGAGTTTTTATTACTTATTATGTATTATAACAATTAATTTTGAGCATTTTGTTTTGCAAGCAAAAAATGAAGCTTCCCTGACTGACCCCCATTGGTCTGTTGCATTCCGCGGTAGACTAAAACTAATACTGAAACTAATAAAAACTAAACTCAAACTAAGCATTTTCAAAAAATAAAAACTAAACTAAACTAGCAAACCCGCTTTTAAAACTAATTAAAACTAAACTGAATTTGAAAACAAAAAGTCAAAGCGAAATAAAAATAAAAACTAGTGAAAAATGCAAAAATATAATAACCTTGCTTCCAACCTAAAGCTACATACTTAGCAACATTAGCTTTCGACCCGACGTCGAACGTACATTTCGGATTTCCTCTCCGGCAAACACTTCAAACGTTACCCGGGGAAGAGTACCCCGAGCAACCAGACACACCGCTGAAGAATTCTGGTTCTGGACTCACCATTTCGAAGAAAAATTATAAAAAGACGTCCTCATACTCCTTTTGGACTGTTGATTCACCTTTTGCCATCCGTTTACAGTCTAATAAAGTTGGGGAAAAAGGAAGGGGGGGTCAAATAAGCCCCGGGGATCACGTTCCACACGAGGCAGACTCGGGCGTTTACGCACCGGCCCACCGGCGTAAATCGGCATTTTTCGGAAAACTAAAGACTTCCTGGAAATTCCGTTGACGCCAGTCCATTGGCCAGATCCAGACACGTGCATAGACGTGTCATTCGAAGAAATCGACCAACCACAGGCTCAGCAATGGTCCAATACACACACACTATGGCGCAATTCTCCCGTAGGTCGGCGGCCCAGAGACGCTTTGGAAGCGGTTCTAGCTCTCCAAAATGATTTCTAACTGCTGTATGTGATAGATTGTGCATGTAAAAGGATAAAGGAAGTGAAATATATAGTTATTTAGCTTATAAAGTACAATGGAACAGCTGGAGAGGCTGTTTCTCATATGACGACCTCTCGTGACCTCTCGTAACGTTTATGTCTCTTGCTCTGGCCTACTTCACTCTATTCACTCCAATTATTTTGTGTGTGACTACTGCTGTCGTTTGCTATGACTGTGGGTGGTTTTTAGGCTTTACTGAGCCTCATTTAATATAGTATTATGAATAATAGTGCTTTTTCACCATATGAATTTGACATTTTTCAAAGTGGAGCTGTGTTCCATCTTCATCAGCTATTAACCAGTAACATATACACAATATGTACACAATTCATATGAGCAAACCCTTCTCAGTGTTATAAATCCATTGAAATTTTTCAAATAGACCTTGTAGTTAGAGAGTAAGGCCCCTTTGTGTATGGGTATAGTATTTTTGAGCAGAAGCCACAAAAAGGGCTTAGGGTTTAATTAACATAGTGCTGCAGCACCAGCATCTAGTGCTGGCCAGTCCAATTCATTGATTAGTTCATTTTGAGTTGGTTCATCTAAATTAATCGAACCTCTAGAGTTTTTATTGGGTTTTAGATTTTTTTTCTTTCAGATTGAGCTCCTTGAGACTCCTGGCTCCCAAGCAATGTCATGTGTGGCTCATGAATGGGTTTAATACATGCTGTTCACGTGTGTCTTTAGTCTATTGGCTATTGCATGTTGTGTAGACTGTTTACATATTTGTACCCATATCTACATTTTATGTTCTGTTGTTGATATTGTTGTGTCCAGTGGAATTTTTCTGGTTAATAACACAAACACACTGACTGACACATCTTTCATAGTTGTCTTTTGTGGATGGCTGTTCATCTGTCCAAAGTGAATACATTTTTTTAAATGGTATGTTTTGTTGAGTTTTTATTACTTATTATTTATTATAGCTTGTATCTACAATTCATTTTGAGCATTTTGTTTTGCAAGCAAAAAATGAAGCTTCCCTGACTGACCCCCATTGGTCTGTTGCATTCCGCGGTAAAGACTGAAACTAATACTGAAACTAATAAAAACTAAACTCAAACTAAGCATTTTCAAAAAATAAACTAAACCAGCAAACCCGCTTTTAAAACTAATTAAAACTAAACTGAATTTGAAAGCAAAAAGTCAAAACGAAATTGAAATAAAAACTAGTGAAAAATGCAAAACTATAATAACCTTGGTCTGCAGGCCTGGGGCCTCTCTTCTTACCTAGAGGCATAGAGGTGAAATCTGATTGGATAAAAGCTCTACTTAAAACAAGCTGCACTGGAAGCAGAGCAACTGAGGAAGACAGTAGCTGTGCAATGAGAAAATAAGATAATGGGACAAATATTTTTAGAAATTATAATACATGTATTTAAGAAAAATATTTTTAAGAATATTTAAGAAAAATTATTAAATTATAAAATAGCTATAACTTTGTGATTCTGTTTAAGCCAGCAAAGAAGACCTTGCAGGCCCTGACGGCCCACCACTGGTTGATATCTAATAAAACTTTATTTTAGGTTCTGTGAGTTCAGTTTACTGTGAATCCATTTTGAAATGGCCGAGGCGTTGTTGCTGTTCAGCTGGACCCAATGCTGACAAAGACTAGAAAGTACCAGGGTGGTTTATGGTGATGGGTGGGTGTGTTTGAAGAAGCTCTTGGTGTCAGTCAGGTGATGCTGACAGTGGACACTATTCAAACATGACCCATACCATTCACTGTGGAACCAAATTTCAATCGTCAATACATACTGTACAAGTACATTCATGAAGTTTGACCCACTGAGCTACAGCTGCTTCAAATCAGACTTACACTGCCACAACAGTAAAACCCAGACTACAAGCATTCCAACCCTATATTCATAGATCAGATGTCGCTGCGCTTCACAGGCCATCTCTCACAAAGAGCCTTTCTCAGCAGATGACCGACACCTGCCTTAGCCTGCTCAAAGAAGAAGCATACTGTAGTGTTCAGATGCGGCAGCTCTCCTCTCTTCACTCAGCTAATGCTGCTGCATACATGTATGCTGCCTCCAGGTGCTCATCATACATTAAGACTTGGGATTTTTGCAAGTTTCACTTCTGACTTGTGGGACCTTCAAGGACTTCCTGCAGTGATAATTGTATTATTAAATGAATTACATCTCTGCAACTCCAGTACGATACAAACCCCTCCCCTACTTTGTTGGCTTATTTATGTGGGCTCAGTTTGTAATTACGATATCTCTGACAGCAGACTGCAATCCAACAGCTGTGGGGGTTGCTGTGATCCCAGCTAAGTCCTTTGAAATAAAACAGAGTTTGCTGTGGACAACTGTAGAGACAGATTAATTTGGGGTGTTTGGAGAGCGAGCTACTGTTTGAAGTGGAGAGACAGGTAGCCCTCAATGGCTCTCACTCTCCCTGTGACAAAATGAGGAAGGCAAAGACTGCTGTGCTCATAACAGATACAAGGATATATACAGATACTGACAACTGCCACACAACAATCGGTTTCACTATAAAAAACATTTGTTGGACAGTTGATACTCGTATAGAAGGAGACAGAGAAAAAAGGGCAGAGAGAAAAGGCCCTTCAGAAACAGCTTTAAACACAGACATTTTTCCGAACTGTTGTTTTTGTCATGAATACTTTCATACAGAGCGCGGATATTATGCAGCAAAATAGTCATTTTCTTCAGAGTGAGGTTGATGTTTTTCGGAGCTTTTGCACTGCGAATAAAGGCATCAACCAATCACGTTTTGTGGAACAAACATATTCAATATCTACACGTATAATGTACACATAGACCTGATATTATAAGTGGACGTAGTTGTCGTGATGTCATCGATTGGTTTGTGGACTGCCATTTTCAAGCCTCTAGTTTGGCATTTTGGCCGTCGCCATCTTGGTTTTTTGCAACCAGTGAACGGAAGTGACCACATTTGGACAGCAGAAGAGTGACGTAGAGACGCCGTCTATGGCTCTGGTAGAGACCTGTCATTCACAAGGTAGCCCCGCCCTAAAACATACTCTGCTTTATGATCTATTTGACTCTAAATGGACCATAATTTACTAAATGAACATCATGCTGTATTGAAGAAGACTTGAAACTAGAGATTGAGACCATAAACCCATGTTTACAATGTTTACTGAGGTAATAAATCAAGAGAGAAGTAGTCATTTTCTCATAGACTTCTATACAACCAGAGGAGTTGCCCCCTGATGGACAGTAGAGAGAATGAAAGTTTAAGATAATTCTACATTGGCTTCACTTTGCAGAACCGGATGTTGCCGCCTGTTTGGATAACAAAACAGAGACTCCGTGGTCCGAACCGAGACGGCAAACTTTATTACTCTTTTCAACCTTGACAAAGGCAGCGCAGACCAGATCCACTCCTTCCATTATTACCTTTCACAATAAGAGCCCTTTATTGTGAAATAATAAAGGGCTCTGGTAAACCTAACTGTTTACCAGAGGGAACTGAAATTCACTCAGATTATTTCACTAAAAGGAAACTCAATAAAATATCTCACAGTAGCTTAGGCTATACAACAACAGCTCAGACAGACTGACAGACACTGCTCTGAGTCATTAGGATCCTGGTAGTTGGTCCTCTGCCTGCACAAATCTATCAAACCTTTTATTGAAAAACTGCTGCAACTGTTGCAAATTCGTTTTGCTGCCGGTATGAGTTATGATGCAAAATATTCGCAGGCGAGTATTCTGCATTCCCGTGTCGTTTATTTTTTCATGCCCCCGGTGTGTAAGTGCTCAAGGGTCCTTCTCTGAGGTATCGAACAATAACATTGCTGTCTTCTTCACAAGGAGGACCACTTTCCTCAACAGTTGTTGAAAAGACATTACAAAGACAACACTTCAATTAAAATGACTTTAACCGTATGACAAGCCAAACTGAATTCTTCTTTGCTACTCTATGCATAGTCAGTTTAGAACAGATATCCAATTTGAAACCTGGAGCCTGTTGGTTTAAAATATCAACATGATACACAGCTCCAATTAGTTGCTTTCCAGCTGTGCAGAGGAAAGTCTTCTCTCACACGCCTCTGTCAGTGCTTTAAGCACGACTACACACACGGTACATGTACTATATGTACACACTCGCATATCCCACAGCTCCATCACCTTATGCCACCAGAGTTCAACCAGCAGGTAATTTACTGTAGACCAGGGCTATTCAATTAAATTTCCAAAAGGTCCAGATTGAGAAAATCTCCTCGTGCAAAGGTCTGGAACATTACAATAATATCTAACTTGCACTATTTAGTGCCATATATATATATTCAAGAAGCCTAGTAGTAGTAACAACGTCTGTGTAGTCAACAACTGTCAAATCAAAAAATGAAAGTACACATCAATTATATTTTAACAATTATTATTCTCAGTTTTCAAATTTAACTGGATGGATTATAAATAATATATAGAAATACATAAATAAATGTTCTTCTCATTTCAAGTAAAATAAGGTCTGGATTAAAGAATAACAGACATAACAGAAAGCGATCTCTTTCCTCGTCTCTCCCCCGTGTGTCACGGTGTGTGTACATCTCACTCGAGTCAGGAAACTTGTCAGAATACCCATATTTGATTGGCTGAGCTGCATCACGTGATGTGATTTACAACGCATTGGGGTACATCCCAAGTCTCTTAATTGCATCCCCGTTTCCCTCACTTGGGTCCTTTCCTTGCGTCTTAGTCCCTCCCACCAGGGATGCATGGAGGAAACCATGCGAGAGAGGAACAAGGAAATATGTTTTAAGAGACATGAGACGTCCTTTCCTCAGTTGCGTCACATGAAGCGACGTCTGTTTCTGATGACGGCAGCCGCTGATCACAGCTGGTTCAGATGTCACGGCTTTAACAGCTGGAGAGACTTTTGAGAAGTTTGTGTCTGTTCACATGATCACTGTACTTAATAATATGATCTAATAATACTAATAACTAATAAAGACACACAATTATCTTCACTGCCAGAGTAGAGGTGTTGTCTCTCTAGCCTGTTAACAAACTGTGTCCTGTGTTCTGTTTATAAGCGCAGTTTATAATGCGCTCGTCTTATTTATGAATTACTTGCGTCTGTACGTTTTATATGATTATTGTTTCGAAAGGGTTTAGGGATGTCCCACTGTCAAATCATCGAGTGTTTGAGGGCTCTCTCACAGACATTTTGAGCCCTTTATGAACCCTTTCCGTAAGTCAGCATGGTATGCTGATTTAGCCTAAGGGAATTACCCACAAATCATTGCAATGTGACGTTAAACACGGGGTAACCAGTGGACGCATGGAGACGTAAAAAAAAAGGTAAACAAAGAGGACAGCTCACGTGTGTTCAGCCTGTCATAATAAATTTACTCAGAAACATTAAGGGTTAAAGATGGAACAAAAAATAAACATGAAATCAGAAGATATTTATTTATTTGTCAAATATTGGATTTTGTCATTGAAGCTGTTTTGACAAAAACGAGTAAATAGATTATATAAAATGACCTCATCTTGTGAGGAAAGAGCCTGGGAGACGTTCAAATCAGGGAGTACAATGTATAAAATAAATACCTACAATTATACATCATATTTTTTGTCGTTTTCATGGTAACGTGATATGTTGCAGCAAAGTGCTGTCCCATTCCTATTTACACCATTTCAAGCCCTCACAGTCTCTCACACTCACCCACTTACCAGGTGACGTCAGTAAATCCTTGAGGGTTCAGGGCTTAGGGTTTAGGGGGGACATTGGGATTTGGCCTAAGAGACTTGGGATGTACCCTTGGTCGGTGTGTTTCCTGCACCGCTGAACAAGTGCCGTAAATGCTGGAAAAGCTGCGCCGGTTAAAAAAGAAGCGCTCCGTCAAAATTTAATAATTCTGAATTATCTATTTGTTTTAGGTCCTGGGTCCGGATACAACGGCGTCTGGGTCCGGACCGCGGTCCGCCTATTAGTGACCCCTGCTGTAGACTGTCATGCAGACAGATAATAGGGCTATAGGTTCTGCACTTATTTCCACGAGTACACAAAACATTTTTCACACCTCCAATCATTCTCAAATGAAAATAAACTTAAACAGCACTCAAGTATAATGTTTTTCTTAAAAATAGAATATTGCTGTATTGATACCATCATACTAGGATGTGAAAAGTAAAAATGGAAAAAAAGGCTGCTCTTGATAGGACTTAAATACAATTCTTATTATCCCTCTTATGCATTTATCAGCATCAACACCATTAGATGTAGCAGCTCTATACTCTGCTGTACAAGTAATTCTGATAATCATCTGTTGAAAAGTGGGTAACACTTCCTATTATGCCCACGGATATAATGCATCGTTTCATAACACGTCATAAGTGCTGACCACTCACTGACATTTGTTTTTTGTTGCAAGCATCATAGTGTAGATTTTCCCATAGTTTTTATACATTATATTTTTTATAATGCATTATAATGTCATTATAAGTTACTCTAAGTGGTTTATTTAAGTTAAGTGAAATATATATAATCAAATCTATGCAAGAACAACAGACAAAACGTAAAATAAATTGAAACAATGAACACTGATTATTGTTATAAATAATTATGCTAATAATACTTATGAGTTCTTATAACTATACTGCTTCACTGCTATAAGCTAATTATGAATATGTTTATAATGCATTACATACATGTGCGTCATAGAAAGTGTTCACGAAATGTGCAAATGCATCATCTCCATGCATGGTGTCCTTTACTGTCCCCCTCCACCCCTTACCCAGGGCAATTAGGTAAAACACAAGCACTCTACTTCAGCACTCTGTCACACACACAAACACAAACATTCGTTGCTAAGCAGCATGCTGCTTTTTGTTCATGTGAATGTGGCCTTGGGACACACACTGCGGGGCTCACAGATTATGTACATAGCTAGACAATGTGGAAAATGTTCTAGGTAGGGCCATCCAATCAATTTCAGCAAACATCCCAGTATGATTTAGTGCAAAAAAATTAAGGTATCAAACACGCATTACTACTTTGCAGTTTAATATTTTACATTTATTCCAACACGAAAAAAAGCAGTAAATAACACTTTGATAAACACGTCAGGACATCTTATTTTTGTCACCCTCACAGGCAATTCAGTATAATATATATCATGCAGTGGTGGGCCGTCAGGGCCAGCAAAGCCTTCTCTGCTGGCCTAAACAGAATCACAAAGTTATAGTTATTTTATAATTTAATAATTTTTCTTAAATACATTACATGTATTATAATCTATAAAAATATTTTCCCCATTATCTTATTTTCTCATTGCACAGCTACTGTCTTCCTCAGTTGCTCTGCTTCCAGTGCAGCTTGTTTTAAGTAGAGCTTTTGTCCAATCAGATTTCACCTCTGTGTCTCTAGGTAAGAAGAGAGGCCCGAGGCCTGCAGACTCACAAGTGAATCCCTTTGCAGTTTAAGTGAATGGGGACGATATTGTTGATTGTCATAGTCTTCAACCAATCAGATCTTTAGTTTGACATGTTGGGCGTATTCTTTGACATGCCAGAGCCTGCTAGCTGGCCTAGCCATACGTGATTGGTCAGTGGGCTAGCCTGACATGTTGGGCGGTGACAATCCCAATATCTGCTGCCTCTGTCGAGCGGACATTTTGAGCCCTCAACCGCATTAAAACGTATTCAAGAAATACAACTGGGGAGGCTCGACTGTCTTCACTGGTGTCCATGAATCGAGAAGGACTTCTTACTGGAACTAAAACGCACGGATGTACTGAACAACCGTGGGATTAAACTCTTTACTAACAAAGAAAGAAGGATGGACTTTGTCTTTAAATAGTGAAAAGCAGCTCTGGTAAGTTAAATGTGTTTGTTTTTACATCTGCAGTAGCTTTAATATGCGCTTGTTTGTATATTATTATTTGTACAACTTGATTTTATGAAGATGGATTTTCGTTTGGTTTTATATGTGATAGGAACCATTGTTACGTCCTATGTTGCTCTGGGGACATATTTAGCCAGTGCTGCCAACTTGCCTACTTTCTCGCTAAATCTGCCGACTTTCCAAACCCTCCTGGCGACTTTTTTTGTCAAAAGCTACTAGCGACAAATCTAGTGACTTTTTCTGGTGTTATTGGAGACTTTGCTGGTGTTTTGACTCGATAACGTTAAAGCACTACCGTTCTACAGTTACTACCGTGAACGAGCAGCGGGTGCTGCCGTGAGCCCCTCCGCCGCCCAAAAGCACACACAGGCGGGTACTCTCACAGAAGCCTCGCGCTGCAGTCAGAGCAGAGAGGAGACACGTCCCAATTCAGGGGCTGCATCCTTCGGAGGCTGCATTCGTAGACCGGTTACGTCACAGCGCTGCGACTAGGCTGTCCCAATTCGCATATTTGTTGAAGACTCCTTCAAATGCAGCCGACGAATGCAGCCTTCAGCCCCCAGATTCGGAGGACACATCTGATGGAGCCTTCGCGGCCCAGCATATCCCGAGATGCATTGCGTGCCGGTGAAGATTTTATTTTATCCAACATGGCGGCGAGTGATGCGGGAGTTGGAGAAGCGGCAGTATTCACTTTTAAATGCAAGGGTTTTAACTCACTCGAATGTCACCGATACTAATGTCAAAACAAAATAAGTGACCTTAAAACATCACACGTTTGTTAAAATGGTCGGTTAAGTTACGTGACGTTTGTAGCTTACAAGCTAACAAACGTTACCGGCAGCTTCTCCATTACCGGGAGCTTATAACATCACGTTTGTTAATAGTAGTAACGTTAGCTGCAGCTCGTCTGCCTGCATCCGACCGTAGTTAGCCTTGGAAAGTAACTTCACTTTCTAATCTCAGAGGTTGACTAATATCTTACTGAGATTGTGACGATTTTACAAATGATTTCTACTTCATATCATGTCCATAAACGGACCAACGTGAGCTCAGGTAGACAGGTTATCAACCTGAAATATTACACGAATACACTGAACTTGAATATTTTGCTAATTCTGTTCTTGTTTTGTTACAGAGAGCCAGGAGCTGAGTGGAGAACGATGGAACAACATTCAGCAACAGTAGTTTGGAATTAAGAGATTAGTCCATTTGTAATATCTCCATTTGACCATCTTGTACTTAAGGTTACAGTTACATTAGCTCTCATCCTATATAAATTTATATAAAAAATATAAAGTATGTGCATATGTGTTACTGCAAGTGTGGAGGATTTCAGTATTAAAGATAGAATTAGTGGGATTTTAGTTTTAGAATTAGTTTAGTATGATGATTAGCACCTCTTGTGGTGAATAGAAGTGTCAAAATAATAAGAATGTTACGATGGGTTAAAGTGTTGCAATATATTTATCTATGAGATGTAATATGTTTAGAATGAGTTTAGGAAGCATCGTGGAAATGCCGCACATATGCTTGTAAAAAGTGTCAAAGTATCAGGAAGTACCAGAATACTTATCTAGTGTAGAGAGTGTTTACAATATGTTTACTATAGGAGTGGAACCATAAGAGACAATTATTGGATGTATTATTAATAAATGTATTAATCTGTAAGAATAGTCGATAGGGATAGACAGGATTTTAAGTTGGGCTTTAACAGAGGACACCAAGAATAGAGCGAGGACCCAAGAGGAACCCAAGAAGGAGGAGCTACAGACGGAGACCAATAGGAGACGACGAGGGAGTCAGCTGACTAAGGCTAGGAGGAGTCAGCTGGATTTAAGCCAATAGTATTTGAGACAGATATTTTACGGACTATGAAAGGAGATTCAAATGTTTATTTCAGTCTCTTCATCACATTTCGTCCTTCAGGTAACAAGCTTCCTGTTTGGAGTGTGTGTGAAAGCTGTTCTCGAGAGCATTTTACTATCGATAGTTAATTCAGATTGCATTTGTTATTAAATACATGTTTTATTTTGAAACCTGAATTCAGCGAACTTATTTTTGGCGCACATGCGCAGTAACTAGTCAACAAACCAGTCCAGCGTTAGTGGCTCCTGTTTATACTTTGCCCCAACAAAAGTTAATAAACATGTTTGCTGACATTTGTTTTGCTGCTGTTAATGTTAACTGTCTTGATTGATTTCCTCTGACTTATATGCAATATGTATATATGTGTGTACTGTATATGTATGTATGTGTGAATGAAATTAAATAAAGTTATTGATAAATACATTGTTTTAATTACAAGAACTATAACTGATTGAAAATTAGTTATTTAACATAGTAACTGATTTAGATAACTGATTATAGGTGTTGGCTTCATTTTTACACAAAACAAATAATAACCGTAGCTGTGTTTCAGCTGCAGGACAGCAGTGAAGGCCCAGGTATAAAATGCACGGCCCGCCACTGATATCATGTAATAATATTCAGTATAATATAAAACACACATACATATATAGATATATATAGATATAAGCTATGATAAGTTTTCACTGTTCATTTACCATCTCAATTAAATGTTGATGCCTCCATGACCAAGTTAAGCAGATGAGACTGAGGACAACTATGTAGAAGAAAAGATGTTCACTTTGGCTAATATGTAGCTTGACAGAGCACCATGTGTGCCCTGGTGTTCTCATGTCTCCTTTCCTACTCAGCCCTCACTCCCGTAACTGTCCGTGCTGGATCTGTCCCCGTTGTTTTAAAAAGCTAAATAAGTTATTAGCATTACACATATTACTGGGTACATTCCATAGTTAAAAAACACAAATATTGACAATTTGTATAATTTATTATTATTATTATTATTATTTTTTAAATAAAAAATTGGCCCTCTATTGGCCAGCCGCCACTGTAGCTAGACTATAATCAATCCAATTAATGGAGAGCAGTGGAAGTCCACAGTGGAAGTTGTAAGATCACACTTGATGATGGCTAAAGCGGAGTGGGTGCGTCAAACTGTGACAAAAGACACAAGGGAGGAACCCGAGGCCCCTGAATGGTGTAAAGGTAAAATAAATGGGCTTGTTGCAAGAACAATTTCTCATCAAGATGAGAAACAACAGCTGAGAGAACTGGTTTTGGTTGGTGAATGAGAAACATTCTCCCCTGACAACTGCTACTGTCGAGGTGCCCTTGAGCAAAAATAGTTAGTTAGTGATAGTTTGAGACTGTAGTTGTAGCCAAAGCAGGCAACCTCCATCATCCGCAGTAGATGACTCGAATATGTAAATTAATATATAGGACATATAGTAGTACATGTAGTTTATATTTTACTACACTGAAATGTAAAAAATCACCATATTGTTTTTTAATGGTGTCCCCATCCTTTTTGATATCTTCTCCCATGCTGGAGATTTTCTTAAAAATTGGCTTCTCCCCCCTTCACTGTATAAAAAAGTGCTGCCTGACCAAGCCCACAGGAAGAGCGCCAGGCGTTGAATCCAATTTTACACAGAGGCCAAACGGTGGAATTATAACTTCTGGGTCAGAAAAATACTTTTTAATATTAGAGAATTTCCTCATGCAAAGGTACGGAACATCACAATAATGTCTAACTTGCGCTATGATTTAGTGCCATATGTATTGAAGTAGCCAACAGCTGTATTAACATCAACAACTGACTGTCAAATAAAATAAAGAAAGTTCAATTGAATAATATCCTAACAATATTTATTATCAAATTGAACTGGATGAATTATAAATAATACATAATCTAATAATAAATCAATGTTCTTCTCTCATTTCCAGTAAAATAAGGGATGCATTTAAGAATAAATTACATAACAGAAAGCTTTTGAAAAATGTGACTATTAAAATAAAGTACTTAATTTTAGAAAAATGAATTGAACTGAATTGCCCTGCAGCTTTAAATTCAGATCATTCAGGGTGAAGTGATGTCAACCAAGAAAAGCAACGATATTATTTTTCTCATATCCTAATAAGAGAAATTTGTGTGCAGGGTCTAATAATATATCTGTGGTTGTTGAAACCACTTGTTTCAGCTCTATTCCGTCTCTCTGTTAACCTTTTCCTACCTAGCCCCATTTTTAGGCTTCTGCTCGAAAATACTATACCCATACTCATAGGGGCCTTACTCTCTAACTACATGGTCTATTTGAATAATTTCAATGGAGTAATAACACTAAGAAGGGGTTGCTCGTATGAATTGTGTAAATATTGTGTATATGTTACTGGTTAAGAGGAAAGGAAGATGGCACACAGCTCAAATTGAAAAGTGTCAAGTTCGCCTGAAGACAAAGCACTTTTTGACATAATTTCTTTGAAATAATGGCAGCTGACACTTCTAACACCTCTCCCAAATCATAGCACAACATGTCAGCAGTGCACTCTCTGCAAAGTTTGACTTTGATAAAGTGAAGCAGAACAAAATTAGAGGTTTTAGTACAGAGAGTTTAGGCGAGGTTTCCAAAATGTGCATTTGGGCACCATGTGTGCCATGTGTGCCATTTGAATTTTCTCATGTACCAAACTACATATTTCACTTGTATATTACTAATGGTGTTCAATACATCCTAATACAGCAGTTTTGGGCTTTTTTTTTTTTTTTTTTTATTTTATTTTGAAAATTCAACCAGACATAAAAAAACGATAATGTGATTTGTGTTGCTGGTGTCTGTTTGCTCATATCTCAGTGATAGTATGACTTAGAGAGATGTTACAGATATGTCCCTCATCTGTGTGCTGTTGGCATGTTTACTGCAATCTCTGTTTCTTTGTTAGCATCGAGCTTCGATTGCTAGGTCCGGATATGTGGGTGTGCACACTCCTGGCGAAATATGAATATGGTACTGTAGTAATTATAATAGGCTTTGAGTGAGTTGTGTTTGGAGCATGTACAAATGGCATCAATAGTCTTTTAACCGAGGTTCTGAAGTTTCACGTGGTATGCAACATCATTTTTTTTTTTTTTTTTTTTTTTTTTTAATTATTTTTATCAAACCATATAGGAGCTTCCCTTAAGGGACCCTTAAGGGACCCTCTCGGTAGGAAAAGGTTAACATCATTTTTGGGCAGTGAATTACTGTGTTAGAATTCTGATCATACACATATTTGATTGGCTGAGTAGCTTCACGTGATGTGATTGACAACGCATGTAATTGGTCGGTGTGTTTCCTGGACCGCTGAACAAGTGCCATAAAGGCTAGAAAGCTGCACCAGTTAAAATAGACCGACAATTCTTTGTCGGTTTTAGGTCCAGGTCCGGATACAACGGTGTCCGGGTCTGGGCTGGGACCGCTGTCCACCTATTAGTGACCCCTGCCATAGACTTACATTGGGAAAGAGACATCTGTAAATCAGTGAATCTTATTTTGCGGTGAATCAACTTCCCAGTAAGACTTGAATAGCCCTTATTTAAATGATTAGGTCCTAAAAGTTATAAAATGCATTAGTAGGCAGTTATTTCCCTGAAAAAAATTGCTCTATGGTACTATGGATGTGGAAGATTGCCGGAAGCTCTGGGTAATTATATACTCAACAGTTGAACCATTTTGGCTTCATTTGCCACTGAGCAGCTTTCATAGGAATGAACAGGGCCCCGCCTCTAACTCTATATCCAGTCTCCTTTACATCCATGATGGCAAGGCAGTTAAAGTTTGTGCAGAACCGTTATGGTACAGGGTACACGGTACAGTGCACGCAGTACACACAGTGTAGATTGATGCACGTAATGCAAAACCAAAATTCCCAACCAAAGAAAGCTGCAGCTCGAGTCCTCACTAAGACCAAGAAAGTGGATCACATCACTCCAGTTCTGAGGTCTTTGCACTGGCTTCCTGTCCAACAAAGAATTGACTTTAAAATCCTGCTGTTGGTTTATAAAGCACTGAATGGTTTAGGGCCAAAATACATCTCTGATCTGCTGCTACCTTATGAACCATCCCGACCCCTTAGGTCGTCTGGGACCGGTCTACTTTCTGTTCCCAGAGTCAGAACTAAACATGGAGAAGCAGCGTTCAGTTTTTCTGCTCCACATATCTGGAACAAAGCTAACCTAACCCGAAAGCTGCAGGTCTGCTGAGACCCTCAGCTCCTTTAAATCAACATTGAAGACTTTTCTGTTTGCTGCTGCCTTTAATTGAACCACATTCAAGGATATTAATCAATTTCTGCATTTTACTACTGTATTTTATTTCTTACACAGATTATTAGTGTTTTAATGACTGTTTTTAATGTTTCAATGAATGTTCTTAATTGTTTTTAAATCTCCTTTTCTTTTGCCTTATGTTTTGATGTTTTTAATGGTTTTATGTGAAGCACTTTGAATTATCTTGTTGTTGAAATGTGCTATACAAATATGCTGGCCTTACACCATTAGCAATATGCGCTGAAGATAGCACAATAAGCTGATTGACCAGTCAGTCACACTCGCGAATGAAACGGTGGAGCTGGAAGACCCTCCTGCTCGTTTCTGGTCAGCTGCAACAGCAACAGAGAGAGAGAGCTGAGTATAAGACGAGCACGGTGTGTTGGCGTTGATGCAACGATGTCGGGGATGTGAATGGCATCCCATCCAACATGCTAACACACATTCAACGGCATCATCCAGATGTGCCGATCATTCGGATGGTAAATGTTTCGGTGCTTTGAATATTTAAATATTGCCAAGGGAGCCCGAATTGTAACACTCCTCCTTAAGTTTTATTTTTTATTATTCTATATTTATGTTGTTTCAAATGTAATAGCATAATACATGCTTTTCAGTTGTATAGCCTGTTGTGAGCTGCTGCCTTTTGGGAAAGTGTTTGTCGACTGTTCGTACATTATGATACTCGTGTTTGATGGGTTCCTTATTTTTATCATGAAAATAGTTTACCAAAGTTGCCAGTGGGCAAAATGTTACCGCAGTGCCTAGCTGGAATGAAAGGAAACAGATCCTCATTTATTTCCTGTTGTACCAAACTTATACCGAACCGTGACTTTTAAACCAGGGAATGAACCAAACCGTGATGTTTGTGTACACCATACCTCAGTGGTTCTCAACCTTTTTTCAGTGATGTACCCCCTGTGAAATATTTTTTTCAGCCAAGTACCCCCTAACCAGCGCAAAGCATTTTTGGTTGAAAAAAAGATGTAATACACAGCGCTGTGCCATCAGTGTCTGATTTATTAAACTGTCAACACTGAAGATTGCATTGTTGCATTGAACCGAGTGCTTTTGTATTTACATTTTAGTGAGAAACTTGTGCTTCACTGAGGATCTTTGTCAGTCTTGGTGGCAGGGAGGCAACTGCTGTGATCAAGCTCTTCTCCAGGCACAGTCTGTTTCTTTGCTTTGTTTAGATCACAGTCATTGCAGAGAAGGAGGCCTCACATAAATATATGGAGGCAAAGGGTAGCTGCTCCAAAGCTTTCTGTCCCAGGTCAGGGTGCTCCTGCTTCACACACACCCAAAACTGTGTGAGTGTGGAATGTGGCAACTTCATCTTGGGAGAAAATGGGTTTCTCACCCAATCCAGCTGTGCAGATTTCTCCTCCATGTCAGGAAAGTAGGAGTGAAAATCTTGAATCAAGTCGGTCAAATGTCCCACTATGACTGACTTGACTGGAGCTCTGTCCACATCCTCACTAGAGAGAAAATCATCCACCTGAGGAAAGCAGGTGAAATCCCCCTGTGCACAGGCCCTTCTCCACAGCTCTGCTTTCTTCGGGAAGCCACACATACAGGTTTAAAATGCTGGTGTCCTTGCCCTGCAGAGACATGTTCAGTTCATTCAGTTTGCTGAATATATCTGCCAGATAGCACAGCTTTGCAAGCCAGTCTGTGTCCTGGAACAAGGTGGCATGAGGAGATCTGTGCTCAATCAGAAAGGTGTGTACTTCAGATCGTAATTCCAACAGCCGGTTGAGTATTCTCCCTCGAGAGAGAGAGAGCCAGCGCACTTCTGTGTGCAGCAGCAGCTGTGTGTGTTCAGCTCCCATGTTTTCACAGAGGCGGCGAAACAGGCGTGCATTACGTGGCCTTGACTTTATGAAGTTGATCACTTTGATGCTGTCGTTCAAAACGTCATGTAACACAGGGCTCATTTTCTTGGACGCCAATGCTTCCCTGTGTATGACACAGTGAGTCCACTTCACGTCGAGGTTTTCATTTTTAATCTGCCCGTCATTGATGCTGCTGCGTCCGTGCAGATGCTGCTGCAGGATTTCCAGCTCATGCCGTTTTCACAGAAGGTGTTGACAACATCAAAAATGTCCTCTCCTGTTGTTTTCCCCTCAAGTTTTGCAGAATAGTATGAACTCATAAATGTCGTCGGTATCGATGTATCTCACAAAAGCAACAAGTTGTGCATTTCCACTGACATCTGTGGATACATCCAGCTGGAGTGAAAAAGAGTCGCTAAGTTTTCCCACAACTTGCTCGACAATGTCTGTTCCCATTTTTATCTTATTTTTACTATTATTATAAAGGTACACAGAGTCATTTGACAAAGGCACAGTCTTTAACTTCTCCGCTGCGTTTGTGTCCAGCATGGTCTCAGCCAGCACAACAGCGGCTGGAAGGAGCAGGTCTTCGGCTATAGTGAATGTTTTCTTGGCTTTAGCTATGAGCAAAGACATCGCATAAGAGGCCTCCAGGGCTTTGGCTGATGTCGTGGAGGCTTTCCGCATCGTGTCTTGAGATGACCTGAAATCAGAAAGTTTCCTCTTAAAAAAACTCAGGTGGCTTACCAACATGACTTTGCATGTTTTGTCTTGAGATGCCGCTGAAGATGTGCTGGCTTAATGCTACTGTTGGCTAATCTCTCCCGACAGAAAAAACACAAAGCCTTGGGTGGGTTGCAACTCATGGACGTAAATCCCATTAAAACATATTCTTCTGAATACTGACGGAATTTTCCCGGCTCTGGTTTCGCCTTCTTTGGCACTTGTCCCTCCGTGTTTTCAGCAGCATTGCTGCTTCGCTTCAACCACGACTCCATTGTTTGAGTTTTCATGGCGGCAGTGATTGACAGGTGGCGTGTGCCAGGTGGGGTCAAACCATCCTGGTATGGGGGAGACTCAGGGTTTTTAGGAAAATGAAATTGAATAGCCTACTGAATATAAAATTCAGTTTATGAACTTACACTTATATTGTATTGAAGATTTATTAAATAACAATTTTTATGGATGCTAATTTTAAATATATTTTTTTTAAATCTCACGTACCCCCTGGAGTGCCTTCACGTAACCCCATTTGAGAACCACTGCCATACCTGATGGTGTTGCCCATTGGAAGTTTGGGAGTCAGATAAATATTTAAAGTCGATTTCAAGAAAACTTGTCTAGTAGTACTCTGGACTGACCATTAATACTAAAAATAATTTTACATTGTATTCATTTCCACATCATACTCTTTGGAAGATGAGCGTAAACAGCATCATTGTAAAAAAAAAAAAAATCCAGAGGGAATCCACAGGGAATCAAGAATGGCATAATGTTCTGCAGGTATAGTAATTTTGCAGTCAGGTTCATCTAGCAGAGTCCCGCAGGAGAATTTGCCAGTGAGATCAGCGTCCGCAGTGACAAAACTTTGCTGTGAAGGCAGATGACTTAAAAGATGTTGATGAAGAAAACCGATGCTCAGGGACAGAATGACAGGAGAATCTGCTGTGTCTGAATGAGTTGAGAAAGAGCGAGCTTCTGAGTCGCTTTGTGCTTATGGGCAGGGTCAAAATACAAGATTTGGCTTTCCAGGCAGCGGGGTCCGAGTCCCTCATTGCTCATTCTCCCCTCAAATGAAGCAGAAAGGACGCAATTGAGCAAAGTCAACTAACTTACCTCCAAAGTCAAACCGCTTACACAGACGTCAACAACACTATTAATCAACAGGTGAATTGAAGTAGCACCTGCTGCTCCAGTACCTCAATCGTACATACACCTTGACTAAAATTAAAAACCATGACATTATATTGACTATAGCAAAAGTTGTGTTTGTGTCTGTCACACAGATCTGCCATGAAATTGTATTCTGTATCTGTTTTGTCAACCTACAGTAAATAAGTAAAGCAAGCACAGCGGTGAACCTACCTTGTCTTTCAGCATTTTAGCTTTCCGGCTGTTCTGCACAAGTCGTCTTCCTAGCTTCTTGGCATACCAAATAGAGGCAAACATAGCGGCAGGTGAAATAATGATGAATTATTTGGTCTGCGATGACAGCCCAAACAGCTCTAGCTGCTGCCCATCTGGACTGAATGCTTCTTATCAGCGGACTGTAACGCACAGGCAAGAGCAAAAAAGAGAGGGAGGGAGAAAAGACGGGATGATGCTGTGGGAGGGGGAGCGTCTACATAGCAAAGTCAGGTCTCCGTCAGCCACAAGAGCAAGGGGAGGGAGGGAGAAAGAGAGAGACGAAGGGAGAGAGGGCTTAAGAGACAGAAAGGGAGGAGGGGCCACCGCTTTCCACGTGGAAACTACATCTTCAGGACCAATCGAAACCTGTTAAGAGGCTGTCGGTAGCTCCCAGTGTCCAGAGGTGGACATGGAAGGGAGTAGGTAATGTTCTGCTCTCACTATACCTACGCCTGCAGCGACTCATCATCATAAAGCCAACAATTAACAGCATTGCTAAACCTACTGAAATATCAAATGTTTACCAAAAATAATGTTTTTTACTGATTCAAAGTTAATCTATAACATTTCCTTGCTATATATGTTGGTGTATCCTGATGCATTACATTAGATTAGATTCAACTTGGTTGTCATTGCACATTTTAGCATCTGAACCAGAAGTGCAAAACACAATAAAGGTCAGAGTAATGTATAGGGTATAAACAGAATGAATATTAATATACACTAAGCGGACACTTTACTAGTTATACCTGTTTAACTGCTCGTTAATGCAGATATTGAATTAGCCAATCACTTGAAAGCAACTCAATGCATTTAGGCATGTAGACATGGTGAAGTTAAAACCAAACATCAGAATGGGGAAGGAAGGTGATGTGAGTGACTCTGTACGTAGCGTGGTTGTTGGATTGCCTGTTGATCTACTGGGCCTTTAACACACAACCACAGGATTTACATAGAACGGTCCATAAAAGAGAAAACAACACGTGAGCTGCACTTCTCTGGGCCAAAATGCCTTGTTGATGGCATAGGTCTGAGGAGAAAAGTAAGACTGGTTTGAGTGGATAGAAAGGCAACAGTAACTGAAATGAACCCCTGTTGCAACAGAGTTATGCAGAAGAGCAGCGCACAACACGTGGAACCTTGAAGCAGATGTGCTACAGCAGCAAAAGACCACCGTGGGGGGCACTCCTGTCCGCTAACAACAGGAAAGCTACAACTGGCACAGGCTCTTCAAACTTGGACAAAACGTCTTGATTTCTGCTGTGACATTCAGATGGTAGAGTCAGAATTTGGCGTAAACGACATGAAAGCATGGATCCATCCTACCTTGTATCAATGGGTCAGGCTGGTGTCATGGTGCGAGGGGTATTTTCTTGGCACACTTTGGGCCCCTTAGTAACAATTGAGCATGTGACCACAGTGTACCCGTCATCTGTTGGCTACTTCCAGATGGATAACGCACCTCATCGTGAAGCTCAAATCATCTCTAACTGGTTTCTTGAACATGACAATGAGTTCACTGTAATCAAATGGTCACCAGATCTCAATTTTCTGGGATGTGGTGGAACCAGAGAGTCACATCATGGATGTGCAGCCGACAAATCTGCAGCAACTGTGTGATGGAGAGATGTATGCATCCAGACATGTACGTGACCAGGCTGTGTCCTGCTTTAATTGTATTCCCCATGTCAACAGCTTCACTTCGCTTTGTGATATAGAGTAACAGTGGGCCATGTGTGTAACGTTACTGTAATCTCTATTAACAGATTCAAGATTTTGGCATCGGAAGCGTTCAGGTTTTAGTTTGTATTCTGAGTAGAAGTGACTTCTAGCGTTAGAGCAGGCTTTGGTTGAATGCGGGTAAACAGTCCAAAAGAGGCTGAAATCTATGAAATTGGTTTTGAATGAGCTACTTGGCAAACAATGCGGTCATACACCCCATCTCTCAACTCCAGTCTCACATGTGGAAATGCTAATCGGACTGTAATCAACAAGCAGTGCACGGAAAAGGAAGTCTTAACCCGGATATCCGCTGGCTACACTGGAACCCCAGAAATACAGCCCCCTTACCACCAGAGGCTTATAAATTGTCAGACCGATAGCCGATCCGAGATTGCTTAGTCTGTCACTGGAGTTACGTCCAGGTAAATTATTTTTTCCTTGTCTCATTACTGAAAAAGAGATGTTTATGTTCTTTCATTCACTGCGACAGAGCGCAGTGATCGTGGTGAGCAGAAGGTTTACAGTGGAGATGTACAGTGTCAGTGAAATGGAGAAGATAATGGAGCCTTCTTCAACTTCCTCAATGATGTCTTCACCATCAACCAGTGTCTGGAACTTGTAAAAGTCACAGTTCTTGTGTTCCCCACCTGGTATCTCCGTTAGTGCCATAGCCCCAAGCTGTAAAGACATTGTTACATTACAGTCATTTAGCAGACGCTTTTATCCAAAGCGACTTACAATTCAGATTCTATCACACCGTAGGCACAGCTACGGGAGCAATTTTGGGGTTAAGTGTCTTGTTCAAGGACACATCGACATGCAACTAGCAGAGCCAGAGCCGGGGATCGAACCACCGATCCTCTGATTGAAGGACGGCCCTGCTCTCCACTTAGCCACAGTCACATTGTCTATGCACATAGCCACTGAATCTATGCTGTAACCCCTTAGGATAACACTATTGGTCAAGCTTAAGGCTTTGGGTGTAGGTCATATGATTAGAGATGGAAATAGACAATACAACAGGCCTGGAGAGAGCAGAGATCAGTACACTGACAAATATCAGGAGTTAAAGATGTGTTTCATTAATATGCCAGGCGGTGGCATCACACCCTATAATGAGCCACATTAACACTCCTGTCCCATGCATCACCCTCCTCATCCTGTCTCCCATCTATCACCTCTGAACCCAGACGTTCTGCGTTTTACTTCTGGGCTTCAATTCAAACCACTCTAATCAATTGGTTGACTTGCTTCGCATTCAAATAATTCTGCAACAGAGCCACGAGGAAGACCAGATAGAGGCCCGATCCTCCCACATCACAGCGTGTGTTTTACCAGCTTATTCGAGACCAACCAAGTAATAACACAGCTGCCCTTCTATCACTAAAGAGAAGGAGTGCTGCAGGCTAATTGCCAGGAAAGATGACACCACACAGCTGGACAATGATAAACTACAGGGTGGGGAGGATGACGTGTGTTCTTCTCTCTTCCAAGAGCCTCTCCCTGGCTCATCCTGTCCTGGTGTGTCCTTTAACCGAGCTTTCTGTTTGCAATCACATCAGCAGATGGGTGCGATCGATAACAATTTACAGTGTGCACATCTTCTGCATAACTTTCACTCCTCTGTTGAAATTTCACAGAACCATTCCAGTTTTTGATCATCTGGATACTGGATATTTAGACAGTGGCTGTATCAGATCTACAATTATACTGCTCGTGCTAATACTATGCCTCTGTGGATAACGAGGCATATATGAGTCAGTCAGTTAAAGATATTACTAACACTAAATTCCTAAAAGTGGTCATGGGGACAGTTTGTAATAACTTTTTGTTGTACACCATCTTCTTCCAGACTATTCTCAGCATTTTATCTAAAAACATGGCATTAAGGGGACACCTGGGGATTAAGAAAAAAACAACTGTTTTTTGCCTTGAAAGTGATCTTTTGATGAATGGTAATTTGAGACTTCAGTGTTTCTGTCGGCTGATCTAAGGGCAGCTTTTCAATCAGGAGATTGTGCTAATCATTCAAATGTAAAATGGGGCTGATACCAATAGAGCCTGCTGTGGAAAGGTTGTAATATTTGACATTTACCGACAAAGCCAAATTATTTGGGCAGCATTAGAGAAGAACAACCAAAGCTAGCTGGTCTATCTGCTTGACTCTTTGACATCAAGTAGTGAAGGGCAGAACATTTACTTTATATACGTTATATTCATTCTTTCATCTAAATTCAACCTTATAAAGATATTATTATACATGTGTCAACACATGTGCTTATTGTGAAACAGATGAGAGCAGCAGTAAAGGGAACACATAATGCTAGGATCAAAGAATATGAAAAGTAACTTGTGTATTCCTTTATGTTCCATTTGGTATAGTGTTTTTATTTTTATGTGTCTGCTTCTGAGAGCCTGCCGTGTCAAGGTTGGTTAGTCCAGGGTGGCAGGATCCCACTAACTGTGGAGGATTGTGATAGGCTGTCAGGCCAGGAGGAGGCTTTGGCCATCTGGAGCGAAGGGTCCTGGAGTCCCCAGGGTCACACTCAAGTAATGTTTGTGTGTGGGAGGAAACGCAACTTTCTGCCTGGTGTGTATGTGTGCCGATGAGATTTGTGTGTATGAGAGAATGGTCTGTATGGTGGGGAGGAGAACTCAGCGGGGAGGAGGCTGATCTCGTCAAGACACCCTTGGCCCTGTAAAGGAGGTCAGCTGCCTGCATTAGCATTCTCTTCTTCTCCAAAAACACTTGCACAAAGTCGATATTTCCAGGGACCATTGTTTAAGTTTAGTGGAAAAGGGGAATTGAATGGAGAATAGAGATGTGATATTTGTATGTAATATCTGGATTTTAAATATCTATGCATATCTATGAATTAAAAGCAACAATGAGAAAATTATAGGAAGATATAACTATTAGCAATGGTTGCTATGCACAAACCAAATTGTTACAAAAATAAAAAATAAATATATATATATATACAGCTGTCAGATGTTACAGCTTAAGCCTTGAAAACAGGTACAACATGGTGCATTTACGTATATTCATAAGAGTAGCTTATGTTTACTGCAGTGGCATTTAAAATGTCCGCTAAAGAATGATAAAACAATCTACCTATCTGAGTAAAGGTGAATACTCCCACCTGAGTGGCAGAGAGTAAGACAGAGACAAAGCACAGCTCTTAAAATCTGAATAGCTATTATCATTCATACCTCTTTGCAACTGCATTCTTACATGACAACAATTCTACCATATTTGCATTAGCAGGGAGACCTGCCGCACCAAACCAAGCGCTCCAACAGATTCAAGACAACCTCAACACACATGAGGAGCAGTGCCCAGTTGGATTAGGGTAGAGGATCAAAGCTTTAACACAGGGGGAGAGGGCACAACGTTTTGTGCGTCAGAGTGGCAGATATAAGGGCAACAGTGAAAGAAAAAGCTTTGGAGGTACAAAAGAAACCAAACAAAATGAGACAGAATTAAATAAACCTCACCTTTGAAGGTGTAAAAGAGAAAATAAATGTATCTTACACCATTTCTAACAAAGACATGGTGCCTCCAAAAAAAGTTCATGTTCTGTGAACTTCTTTTTCAGATGAATAGAGAAAGCTTTGTTATGTAATGTTTGCCAACCCGAAACGTCACCAAAAATCAGAATACTATGAAGCTATCAAGGCCACACAAACAAAGCTGCTGCCCAAGCACACACACATCCGTAAATGGAGAGCTAGAGGAGCCGGTCGGAGCTCTTCCCTCCTGTGCACTTTTGTTTGATTTATGCAACTCAACATCATCTCACTTATGCCTTTGTAAAATAAATGAGTGATTTATTTGCATTCAACCTGCGTCTCTTTTGTCATGGCTTTAGAAACCGGTCATGGCACGGAGCAGCATCATACCTCACATATTATTGACAAATAGTTTTTTAGAATTGGGAGAGAAAACCATCATCACAGTTTGAGCATGGTTCTTATTTTATCCACAGACCTGCAGCGTGAACAAAGGGCCATATAAATGTGAACTGAATCACCGATGTGACATCGGCCAACGCACATTAAAACACACAGATACATTCTTATGGTAGCACACTGTACCAAGAGAGTGTACTAGACTTAGTTTCATTACAGTCATTATCATCATTATTACAGTCAAGTTTGAAGTACCAATAGAAAACCAATAGCATTACTTTTTTTTTCCGAGAGCAGCAAACACCAAACATACAACAACACATCTCTGAGATCATCATCACATTGGTAAATTATCTATTATTATCTACTATTGATTATCAAGTCTAGATGTAGATTCATTAATGTGGGGTTTTCACTGCCTGCATTACTGTCAGTACCACATGAAGGTTGGAGCAGATAATGACAGCAATATGAGTGAGTAATGTGAGACATTTGTGTAGACTTACATAAACATGTAAATATCAGCATTTTCCTTAGGGTTCATCTCGGATCATGTTAATTAGTAGTGACGGTAATGAATTGCAATGAAAATGTATCAAAAGCAGTGTGCAGAAACACATTATATCTGCTGCAGTGTGGACTCCACTAATAAAACGCTTCTACTGCTTTTAGAGTGGATCTGAGAACGCTTTATTTCACTGAGGACAAGAGTCAATGAGCAGACGGTTTCCATAGTAACCAGCACGCCAACATCTGCCTGGTAGCCCATGTAAGAGATCCTTCTTACTGCCACAGTTTGAGACCAACGTAATACTGCTACTATGCTCATCTTACCATGAAAGGATTTTTTTACCCAATTTAATATATGTCAAATATGTCAACCTCTAATTCTAACTACACAAACATATTGTTGAAAATTATTTTGATTTACTTTGAAGAAAGCTAAATGGATTGGGGGACTTTGGGGGGAAAAAAGTTGATGTAGAGGCCAAGATATTAGGTCTAGAAACCTTGGGTCCTACACTTCCCGTAATGCAACTTGATAGCATCTTTTATTAGACCTTCGGTACCCCAGTTTGTAAGACAGTCTTCCTGTTATATAATCATCAGAAGATTGTCGGTTCGATGCCCGGCTCTGCTAGTCCATGTCGACGTGTCCTTGCAAGGTGCCACCTTGCCCATCAGGAGATCTAACATGCATACAACATTCATACACCGTAGGCACAGCTACAGGAGCCATTTGGGGTTAACCCTTGGGGGTCGATGAGCGCAGTGATGCGTGAGCGGCGCTCACTCTATGTTTCTATAAATATCTCCGTCGAAAAACGGCACAGAAAAATGTTTCGAATATCTGTAGAAATCTGTAGATTCTCCACTTCCGTGTCCGTATTCTCACGAGATTGTACGAGACTCACACAGCGAGATGTGATGCTTATGACGAGTTTAAAGTTCGTCATATGACGGACTGGGGGGACGGACTGTTTACATCGTGTAGTGTAGCTTGTTAGCTCGTTAGTTAGCACGTCTGCTAACGGCAGCGTTCTGATAACGGCAGCGTTCTGATACAGCTGTAGCTGTAGCTGAGATTGTTCTGCACATTTTGATATAAGACATGTATATGTAGCATGTATGAAAGTGCCTTAAAAGGTGAGTTTAAGAAAACATTAAAAAACGTTAAAAAATCGAGAAAATGGCCCCGACCTCAGAGGGTTAAGGGTCTTGCCCAGGGACACATGGACATGAACTAGCGGAGCCGGGGATCGACCCGCTGATCCTCTGATTGAAGGACGATCCTGCTCTACCACTGAGCAACATGCGTCGTCAACATTTATTTTTGTTTTCACATGGGACACAAACAGCGGTCTCTTGGATGAAAGTCCTGTGTTGGATATGATGAAATTGTCAATGTGATACAATGTATTTTGAGGGTTAAATGGACTGTACTTGTATATCTCTTTTCTAGTCTACCAACCACTCAAAACGCTTTAACACTGCATGTCATCATTCATCCATTCATACACTGATGACAGCAGCTACCATGCCAGGTGCCACCTGCCCATCAGAACTCTAACTAATCATACCTGCACTAAAGCGCATGTGAAGCTGAAATTTACTCTGTGAAGGATGTGCTATCCAAGACACTGTCATGCAAGTTATTATTTTAACTATGAAATAATTGTCAGTAAACATCTCAACATTTGGAACAATTCTCAGACAAAATGTGGCCTTTTTACTTTACTCCATCATTTTAACTTATGCAGCAGCTTTATAAATGATTTGAAGACATTTTATTCAACTTAGTATGAAAAAGCATGTTGGATGCACAGGCTAATAATGTACGTGAGTAAAGTGCTTCTGTTGCTGTACAAGATGTCCCATTCAGAATTCAGCAGAGGCAAGCACCACTCAAATCTAATGACGCACTCCTGCTATTTGCATAAGATGATTTAAAACCTCTTCCTACCTGAGCCCCCAAATTTGGGTCCTCTCGGGCTCTAGAGTTGTCACATATACCGTTGAAAAAGCGTACATATCGAGAGCAAAAAAAATAAATGTATAAATGCTATATACCAGATTAAACAGCAACATCTGAGCAACACTACGATCTAATTCAATTTTTACACACTCCAAAACACAACTATAGACAACCACTATAAGAAACTACAACATGTACCAAAATATCACCAATTTCTCACCATGATTCGGCGATCTATGGACTCCGCTTCGACTTTTCCACCATAAAGCTAACCGCTACACGGCAAAGCAATACATCAATTAGCATTAGCATTCGACCCAGAAGTCGGCGCTATCTTCCACATTTCTCTCCGTCAAAGCATTCAAAGGTTACAGCCAACAAACCGCACAAAACCACACAGCCAAACTGAGAACAATTTGAACCGCATCGTACCTTGAGGTGCTTTTCTTGGCGAAAACGCTGGAAAGTGCCGGTAATCTGTTCGAAGCATGTGCTCCCCAAGTCATTCTCTCTCTTTCTGTGTTAAAATGGACGTTTTCCGTCAATATATGAAAAGATGGTGGTCATTTTCCCGTTCGACGAATCATTTTACGCTCGCGGGTTGACCGGCGCGTTTTTGGATTTTTAGTGGCTAAAAATTCTGTCAATCACCTCAAGGAACTCCCTGGTGCATTTGTTTCATTCACCCGGTTCGAACAAGTGGTCACATGCCGAAATTCGCCAATCATAGGCCTATAAAAGGGCTCCATAGACTCAGACAGAGACAAGAACATTTCATGGAGGAGAGATTTTGAGCACCCCAGAGGTCAAAAATGGCTACAAATTATGCCAAACTGCTGTATGATGTTGTCATTGACCAATATTAGTGATAAACAAGTGAAATATATAGTTATATAGTATATAAAAGTACAATAGAACAGATGTTGCAGCTGCATCCAAAATTAGAATTTTTGCTGAAATCTTGAATCTTGAAACCTCTATAAATCAGGCCTGCTTCACTCTATCACGGTACAAATTATTTCAATAAAATAGTAACAATGGGAGTGCTTTTAGTCAGGCAAACCTGAGGATTTTCAGTTTTTGCTGTGTGCTATCTTCATGTAGTATTAACCTGTAACATATACACAATATTTACACATCAAATCTCAATATCACACTGTTGTATCTGTATTATACATCAAAATAATATTCAAATAGACCTTGCAGTTACAGATTTACACTTCTTTAGTATGGGTAGCACATTTTCGAGCAGAGGCATCAAAATAGGGCTAGGGGCAGTGAAAACACAGGCTGAATTCAACATTCAAGTTAGAGAGACCATATATTGAAGCTGCCACTGTCAAAATCAGCAGGTGTTGTCGGTTTATTTTTTTAAAGAAAAAATAATTCATCTTGATTGTTATAATCCCAATACAAATTAAAAAAATGCTACTTTTTAGGGCATTAAATATTCATTCAGGTCACTGGACATTATTTTGAGGCCATACGAGTACAAATGCAGCCGCTAAAACAACAAACTCTGAATAAAAAGGGTCGGCGTACATCCAGCATGTCCGACCTGACACTTCGAGTCAGCTTTCGGCTACAGTCAGGCTCCAACTCATGATTTGAGAAGCTACAAGCACTCTGCTATTACTAATGGCTGTTTCTGTTTTAATGGCTTTCCATTTCCCTTTCCTCTGTTTAAGAGCTGACCTCTCTTTTCCGAAGACGTTTTCTAACAACAATATTAAATTAACTGTTCAATATACGTCCGTATATTCATTCTTTGAGCGTTGTCACCACCTTTAATTCATGTTCACCAATGCTTTTTGCATCAGCAAAGAAGAAAAAAACTATTGTAAGGGAAAATGGCTAAAGTGCACAAAATTGACCTCTTACAGAAACCCACTAAGAGCAAATCAATTTTGGAGGATCCCATAGTGTGTCTGAGTGTAGACAGCGGGTCTTTCACAGAGATGCCGAGATGGGTCCGTGGGTTATTTGCAGTGCATTATTTTGTTCAATCTAGGTTTGATGGGAACTCCTTGTGAACAGGCCATCAGCAGGAGAGGTCAGTCACACTTTGCGTGACATTTTGACTCCTTATGTTTCCTCATCCCTTTCTTTTCTTCACGGCCAGCAGAAACAGATAAGAGAAAGGCACACCAAAAGAGGGTCACGGACCACACATATGCAATTACAAAGGCCATCTGTGAATGTGTGCTGAGAAAGCCAAGATACCGCAGTGTTTACCATTACCAGAAAAAACGACCAAAGACCTCAATCAACAAAATAAAGCAGTATGACTAGTATTAATACTATAGTACTACAACTAAGAGTAACTATTTCTGTGTTGTTGGAGTTGAATGTACTTAAACTTTGTTTCTGCAGCATTCTGCTGTCCTTTCACAATAACGCTATTCAAACAGTCCTTTGGATGCTTTACATGTAAGAGGCTTACATTGTGATAACTTTACTAATGTGTTAGTGAAAGGCAAGGCCAGCATGTTTGTATAGCATATTTCAACAACAAGGTAATTCAAAGTGCTTCACATAAAACTATTAAAAGCATCAAAACATAAGCCAAAAGAAAAGGAGATTTAAAAACAATTAAGAACATTCATTGAAACACTAAAAACTACACTGAGCCCCCACATTTGGGGACTCCGTGCTCAGAGGGGGTCGCATATACCGTCGTAAAAGGGTACATATCGAGAGCAAAAAAAATAAATGTATAAATGCTATATACCAGATTAAACAGCAACATCTGAGCAACACTACCATCTAAGTCATTTTTTACACACTCCAAAACACAACTATAGACAACCACTATAAGCAACTACAATATGTACCAAAATATCACCAATTTCTCACCATGATTCAGCGATCTATGGACTCCGCTTCGACTTTTCCATCACAAAGCTAACCGCTACACGGCAAAGCAATACATCGATGAGCATTAGCATTCGACCCAGAAGCCGGCGCTATCTTCCACATTTCTCTCCGTCAAAGCATTCAAAGGTTACAGCCAACAAACCGCACAAAACCACACAGCCAAACTGAGAACAATTTGAACCGCATCGTACCTTGAGGTGCTTTTCTGGGCGAAAACGCTGGAAATTGACGGTAATCCGTTCGAAGCATGTGCTCTCCAAGTCATTCTCTATCTCTCTGTCTTAAAATGGACGTTCTCCGTCAATATATGAGAAGATGGTGGTCATTTTCCCGTTCACCGAATCATTTTACGCTCAGGGGTTGGCCGGTGCGTTTTGGGATTTTTAGTGGCTAAAAATTCTGTCAATCACCTCAAGGAACTTCCTGGTGCATTCGTTTCATTCACCCGGTTCGAACAAGGGGTCACATGCTGAAATCTGCCAATCATAGGCTTATATAGGGCTCCATAGACACAGACGGAGACGAGAAAAATTGCATGGAGGAGAGCTATGAGCACCCCAGAGAGCTCAAAATGGCTCAAAATTATGCCAAACAGCTGTCATATGACAGATTGAACATGCTTAGTGATAAAACAAGTGAAATATATAGTTATATAGTATATAAAAGTACAATGGAACAGATGGTACAGCTGCATCCAAAATGAGAATTTGGCTTGACTCCGCATGAAATCTTGTACGGAACGCTCTATAAATGTGGCCTGCTTCACTTTATCAAAGTAAAAATTGCTGTGGAGACGTATTATCTATTGTGCTATGATTGTGAGGTGTTTTTAGGCTGTCAACTGCATTATTTCAATAAAATAGTAAAATTATTCAAATAGACCTTGTAGTTACAGATTTACACTCTCTTTAGTATGGGTAGGAAATGTTCGAGCAGAGGCATCAAAATAGGGCTAGAGTGGAAGAGGTTCAAGCAGTGTAAGAAATAAAATACAGTAGTAAAATGCAGAAATGCAGAAATTGATAAATATCCTTGAATGTGGTTCAATTAAAGACAGCAGCAAACAGAAAAGTCTTCAATGTTCAATGCTGCAGGTCTCAGCAGACCCGCAGCTTTCTGGGACTTTGCTCCAGATCAGAATCAGAATCAGAATCAGCTTTATTGGCCATGTATGCGTACGCATACATGGAATTTGACTCCGGTTTCCACTTCGCTCTCGATGTACATACACGAATTTACAATAAACAAGAAAAAATATATATATATAAAAAGGGGCAGCAAAAAAACAACAGATGTAGTATACATCTGTATACATAACAATATGTACAATATAAGTATAAACATATCTACGAAAAAGTATATATATATATATATATATGAACATAAACCTATAAACAACAATGGCAATGGAATTGAGGTAATAGTGCAAGTAGTGGTAATAGTGCAGACAGAGGTAGTAGTGCAGTATGACTTATTTATTGTTCATGAGAGTGACGGCCAGTGGAAAGAAGCTGTTCCTGTGTCTGGTGGTTTTGGCGTACAGAGCCCTGTAGCGCCTACCAGAGGGGAGGAGTTGGAACAGCTTGTGTCCAGGGTGTGATGGGTCTCCAGTGATCTTTCCACCCCGTTTCCTGACTCTGGAGGTGAACAAGTTCAGGATGGAGGGCAGGCTGGAACCAATGATCCTCTCTGCAGACCTGACAATCCGTTGCAGTCTGTTTCTGTCCTGTTTAGTGGCCGATCCAAACCACACAGTGATAGAGGAACAGAGAACAGACTGGATGATGGCTGAGTAAAACAGGATCAGCAGGTTGAACTTCTTGAGCTGGCGCAAGAAGTACAACCTCTGCTGGGCCTTTTTCCTGATGGTGTTGATGTTGGGAGCCCACTTCAGGTCCTGGGAGATTGTGGATCCCAGAAACCTGAAGGTCTCCACAGCAGACACCGTGCTGTTGAGTATGGTGAGGGGGGGCAGTGTTGGGGGGCTCCTCCTGAAGTCCACTGTCATCTCCACAGTTTTGAGCCTGTTTAGCTCCAGGTTGTTCTGACCACACCAGAGGACCAGCTGTTCAACCTCCCGTCTGTACGCAGACTCATCACTGTCCCTGATGAGGCCGATGACCGTTGTGTCGTCTGCGAACTTCAGGAGTTTAACAGACGGGTCCTCTGATGTGCAGTCGTTTGTGTAGAGGGAGAAGAGCAGTGGGGAGAGCACACATCCCTGGGGGGCGCCAGTGCTGATTGTCCGGGTACTGGATGTGATTTTTCCCAGCCTCACCTGCTGCGTCCTGTCAGTCAGGAAGTTTGTGATCCACTGACAGGTGGCTGCTGGCACAGTGAGCTGGGAGAGTTTGGGTTGGAGTATTGCTGGGATGATGGTGTTGTGGAGCAGAAAAACTGAACGCTGCTTCTCCATGTTTAGTTCTGACTCTGGGAACATAAAGTAGACCGGTCCCAGGCGACCTAAGGGGTCGGGATGGTTCATAAGGTAGCAGCAGATCAGAGATGTATTTTGGCCCTAAACCATTCAGTGCTTTATAAACCAACAGCAGGATTTTAAAGTAAATTCTTTGTTGGACAGGAAGCCAGTGCAAAAACCTCAGAACTGGAGTGATGTGATCCACTTTCTTGGTCTTAGTGAGGACTCGAGCTGCAGCTTTCTGATTGACTTTTTACAGAGACCTGTAAACACACCGTTACAGTGGTCCAGTCTACTGAAGATAAATGTATGGACAAGTTTTTCCAAATCCTGTTGAGACATAAATCCTCTAATCCTTGATATATTCTTCAGGTGATAGTAGGCTGATTTTGTAATTGTCTTGATATGGCTGTTCAAGTTGAGGTTTGAATCCATAACTACACCTAGATTTCTGGCTTGGTTTGTGGTTTTTAACATCAGTGATTGAAGCTGAGCGCTGACTTTCAATCGTTCGTCCTTGGTACCAAAAACAATTACTTCTGTTTCATCTTTGTTTAATTGAAGAAAATTCTGGAACATCCAGTTATTGATTTGTTCAATGCATTTACCCAGCCCTTGTATGGGATTATAGTCCCCTGGTGATATAGTTATGTAGATTTGTGTGTCGTCTGCATAATTATGATAAGACACTTTGTTGTTTTCCATAATCTGAGCTAGTGAAAGCATGTAGATGTTGAACAGAAGAGGCCCCAGTATTGAACCTTGGGGAACACCACATGTCATTTTAGTCAGCTCTGATGTGTAATTAGTAGTGGTGTAACGGATCACGGCTCGATCCGTGATCCGTGCGGATCACTCCTCACGGTTCGGATCACTCGTGAACCGCGGATCACTTGAGTATTTTTTTTTTGGTGAAAGTCATGGCGAGCGGAGGAACTTGAGAAGCCCCCGGCGTCATTTAAGTCGCAAGTTTGGGAGCATTTTGTCTTCCCTGTAACTTATAATGACTGATAAGGGTGGTGGACAAAACCGTTACGGTATGTAGGCGTTATTTAAAGAGAAGGATACGACAATGGCAATACATCGGCATGTCCACACATATGAAGAGACACCACCCCGTCTGTCAGCGACGGGGGACACTCCGGTGTGTAAAACAAAGGATTTCAAAATCTGGTTAAAATGCTTGAGCCACGCTACGGAATCCACTCACGCACCCACTTCAGTATGAAGCTTGTTCCAGGCCTCTATGAAAAGGAAAAGACTGTGACCGCTTTCACAACGGCGGAGCTGTAGACACACCTGGGGCAGGTGCTGACAGAAGTATCAGAGTGAAGCTAGACAGGCCCAGTAGTAATATCCCAGTCACCACAGAAAGGTCTACCCTCTCCCCAGACAATGTAGATATTCTCATCTTTTTGAAAATAATGTCACAGTAATGTAAACATTATTGTGTATTTGAATGACATAACCTGACAGGAAGTAAACACAGACCCAAGTTGTTGCCAAGCAGTTCAGTTCAGTTGAAACAGTGTAAGCTAGCTCACTGGCTGTTTCTTTCTTTCAATATTGATCAAAGGACGAGGGTATCAACATACCTCATGTTGCACTTAAACTTAACAGAATATTCTTGAAAGTTTTATTTATTTTTATTTATTTCATCATATCTTCAATATTTTTGTTTTTATATAAGACTATAGCCCAAAGTTCTTTGCTTTAAGTGTTCTTGAAGTTATTTAATTAATAAATGGAAAGCAAAGTTATATTTGTCTCCTCCCCTTTTCTTTGTTGATCCGAAAAATTATCCGAACCGTGACTCAAGAACCGTGATCCGAACCGAACCGTGAGGTTTGTGATCCGTTGCACCCCTAGTAATTAGCTACAGACACAAAGTATTCTCGGTCCTTCAAGTAGGATTCAAACCAGTTCAGTGCTGTGCCAGAGAGTCCCACCCAGATTTTTTGTCTTTCTAGTAGTATGTCATGGTCGACCGTGTCGAATGCAACACTGAGATCCAGACTGAAATTCTGCCATTGTCTGTGTTTAAGTGGATGTCGTTGAAAACCTTAACAAGAGCAGTTTCAGTACTGTGGTGCTGTCGAAAGCCTGACTGGAAGACATCAAAACAGTTATTTACGGCCAAGAAGTTGTTCAGCCGTTGAAAAAACGCTTTTTCAATTATTTTACTGAAAAATGGGAGGTTTGATATTGCCCTATAATTAGCCTTCTTTAGGAGCGGTTTAATAACTGCAGTTTTTAGGGCTTGTGGGAAGACACCTGAGAGAAGGGATGTGTTTACAATTTGTAAAAGATCAGTGGTCATGCAGTTTGAAATATTTTTGAAACGGTGTTGGTAGAATATCCAAGTAGCAGGAGGATGACTTCAGATGTTGTATAATGTCTTCTAGGCTTCTAAGGTCTATTGAATGAAATTGTGTCATGATATTTGAATGGATGTTATTCAGAGATGGGGACAACACATATCCTGTGGTTGGTGTGGAGGCACTGACTGCTTGTCTAATTTTCTCAATTTTCTCAGTAAAAAAGGAGGCAAATAGATTGCATGCCCAGGTGGATTGGAGCTCAGCAGCTACTGACACTGGAGGGTTTGTTAGCCTGTCGATGATAGCAAATAATTGTTATTGTTTTTGGTTATGATGTCAGAGAAGAAGGACTGCCTTGCATTTCTAAGTTCCAAATTATAATTGCGAAGTCTCTCTTTATAGATGTCACAGTGAACCTGGAGATTTGTTTTTCGTCACCTGCGCTCAGCTTTCTGACACTCTCGTTTCTCTATTCTGACCAGCGTAGCATTTCTCCAAGGAGATCTTTACTTACCCGAGACAACCTTCAATTTAGATGGAGATTTAGGATCCTGCGACAATGGAGCAAATCTGTTTTGAAGCTGTAGGCTTCGTTGTTGTGGAGGTTTTTTGCTGGTTTTACTTTTCTCAGCTGTCCTTGGCTTTGTCCGGCTGAGTGCAGGGGTTGAGGAGGAGTTCTGCCTGTGTGCTAGTGCAGGCCAGCCAGTCGCATCACAAATATCAGGGCGCTGGGCTCTGCCTGTTAGTCGTCCTCCCACATCCTGAGGGTATGATTTTCTCTTCGGCTTTGCACCTAGAGAGTTCCATGGAGGACTACCATTTGAAGATTCATTATCTGCTCTCTCCTCCTGTTTCTTGGTAGGCCTGGTGAAGTAGGCCATGGTAAAGTGGTATCATTCCCACACAGTCCATTTACCTCCACGTTTACTTCTAGTCGTGGATTTTTGTTTCCAAGACTGCAATATTCCGCAGGAGTTTGTGGTAGTCGTCCGTGGAGAAGGGAGGAAAGATTAACAGTAAAGTCTACCTCCACTATGTTGCAATCAACAATTAAAAAAAAAAAATCTTGAAGTGCTCATCTCAGGTAACTACTGAGAGTCTGATGTCAGACTGGACACGGAAGGTTTCTTGAGACAGTTGATAGTATTTGATGGTAACATTATCTATTGGGACTCTAGTAGAGTCTCTTCCAATACAAGGTAGTGAGACAACAAGCCAGGGCAGATTTTCAAGAACTGTCCAAATGTTCCTGAGACAGATGGGCACTTTGATATCAGTCGATCTACAGAAGAAGAGACATTTTAAAGAATCTCTTTGATGACTGGAAGTCTAGACAGTTCCTCTGACCCAATTAAAGAGACTGAAAAGTGCTGTTTTTTCAACTGTGTAATGAATATTCATGCATTTGATATGATGAATGGAATTTTCTGTGGAGCCTTTAGATGACAATTAAGTTTGAATGAAGTTTCTTCACCCTAATCTTGGAGATCTCATTCAATGTTTGGGTCTGTAACTCTTTTATGAAGTTTTTGATTAGCAAGTTTCTTAATGGAAAGTACATTGCCCATTTATATTACAGCACCACCAGTGGCGGCTGGTGGAAACTTTTCTTGGTAGGGCTGTGCTACATCCAATCAATTTCAGCAAACATCCCAGAATGATTTAATGCAAACAAATTAAGGTATCAAACACGCATTACTACTTTGCAGTTAAATATTTAACATTTATTCCAACACGAAAAAAAGCAGTAAATAACACTTTGACAAACACGTCAGGACATCTTATTTTAGTCACCCTCACAGGGAATTCAGTATAATATAATATATATATATCATATAATAATATTCTGTATAATATAATAATATATATATCATATAATATTCTGTATAATATAATAATATATATATCATATAATAATATTCACTATAATATAAAATACACACATACACACACACATATATATATATATATATAATTGTTTATATATAACTATATATCCATTTCTCCGACAGGTGCTTCATGTCCCTCACTCCCTAACTGTCCATGCTGGATCTGTCCCCGTTGTTTTAAAAAGCTAAATAAGTTATTAGCATGTGTGAGGAATTTAAGTTTTAAAGCGCTCCAAATTATGGATATTATGTGTTACAGTGTATTTACTTGTAGGAGTCTGGTCATTTCATGCATTAAGTGTCTGTGTGATCAGGTTGAGGAATGTGCTGGAGCGGGGGTTAGAAGAAGTGGCTGGCTGAGGTGTTGGAATGGAACAATGGGTCAACAGCCAGGAGGGGCTTACTGTACTTCAGCCAATCGAGGGAGCTGATCGATGACCTGAGGAATGTAACTTTGGAGGGACAAAGGATCTTCGAATTGGGGAAGAACCTCAGTCCTCCTCCTGACCATGATGCAGACAACAGTCTGTCGTGTGGCCCGGACGGGGCCTCACTTTATGCATTTTGTTATTGATAGTTTTATTCGGTTCGTAACTGTTTGTAACTGCATTTGCTTGTATTAGTATATTAAATTCCTTTTGATTTAAACTTCGACCAGCTGATTCGGCCCTGCTTGCTGATGGAAGAAAGAGAGCAAGGGGGGGGCTGCTTCTTCTCCTCTGTGGGCCTCTTCTCCTCTGTTTGAGAAACTTTTGAACATAACACATGACTGCATCCAGCGAGCCAAACCTGTCTGGTGTACAGCTACTAGAGAAGCTTCGCATGTACTGCTTCCCTTTCCTGCTAGTCTGCTGTCTGATTGTGAGGTCAGGCTGATCTGGGATCAGCTCTTTCAGCTGTAGTTTCTCCTCTCAGTTCTCCTCTCAAACGGGTCTTGGAGGAGCAGTGCTCGCGCTGGCGCTCGCCTGTAGAGACTAGTCCCGACGAGAACGCGCAGCTTGGGGCAGAACGAAATCTGCCCCAAGCTGAATCTATTTGAGGACGCTGATTGGCTAAATTGTATGTCACTCATTTATATCTTTAGTCAGCATTAAAGCATCATTGGCTAAACTGCTTTATAGACCCGTGTTGGAATCTGACTATGTGGCTTCGCCATGTGCTGTGAGACAAAGAGAATCAGGCCTTCCCTTTTGCCGAGCAAAGGTTTCATCCTGATTGTAGTTTGAGGAACACCAAACCCCCAACCAAGAAAGTTCACACTCAGGTGTGAACTCGTCACGCAAGGCAACACTGCGATCTAATTGGCCGAGGGCCGAGACACTCCTGGACCCCCGTGGTTCAGCCTCACTTCTACAAAACCAACCAGCTCCCTCACCTCTATGCTTTTTCCACCGATCCCTCAGGGGTAGCAGGAGGCACACCCAGACGCTGCGCCTGCCCCCCCCCCCTTTCTTTTTAAAACCAGATCCTAGGTTTTAACCAGTTTCATATTCGCTGGACGAATTCATAAACTGTCTCATCTTATTTTATTCCTGTTCATCCACGAGGACGAATCACCTTCCCTGCAGAAGCGGAGGAAGCTTGATTTCTTCAGAGAGAGAGAAGCGCATCTCCACTCTCCACCCCAGCCTTGTTCCGGTCGTAAGGACGCGAAATTCCCTTATCCAGAAGACGATAATTCTCTCATACCGAGAGAATCCACACCGCGGCACGCCGCTGCATATCCTGAGTCCACCGAATTCAGAAGAACTCAACCCCCCATAATCTCCACGATTGCAACTTAAGAGTGAGGCAAAATAGATTCTGGGCAGAAAAGAGTTAGAGTTAATTGTGTTTATTTATCTTGTTTGTGTGCTTAAAGTACTGTTCATTTTTATAACGTGGTATATGCTTAATAATCGCCGACACTAACGGTCGCCAAGATCGTTAGCATTGTGTAGAAGTTACTGTGTATTTCATGCTACTGATTCGTGCTGAGACAAGCCGCCGCTAGTGGGCTCGGGACTGGTTCCCATCAAGTCAGAGGTCAGAACCGCGTCTGTGACAAAGAGCCGCTGTTTCTGCTCCTCTGACTGAGAGAGCAGTTTTCCGAACTCCAGCGCATCTTTTGGAGGATCTGTTTTATTTTATTTTGTTTCGTTCCCTTCTCTTTTACTAACCCACACACACATATAGCTTTGAGCTAATGTAGCTACGGGTTGCTAAACGGCTACAGTCACGTGTAGACACCGGGTCTCCTGTTTTGGCTATCCGCCATCTTGAGTCTCACGCATGAGACGTCGCCACGTTCCAGACTACGTCATACGTTGTTTTGGCTGCTCCCTCCCCCTTTTACACACACACACACACATACATACACACACACACACACACACACACACACACACACCCTTTACCATAGTTTGTTGATTTTAGATAGCGTGCTCATGAATGTATAGTTGTTGTTAGTTTAGATATTAGTTGATTAGATCATTAGTATTAGAACTTAATTAACTCTGTTATATTTTAAAGAGAAGCTGTCTGTGATTACTTTGTGCATTTATATTGTGATAATAGCTGTATATGTGGTCTGTGCTCGAACTTAAACCTTCACTTTCACTCTGAATGTGTAATAGTACTCCGACTATTGACATTGTGAGTGACCACTAATTATGAGACTTAGTTTATCGTTTGGTTATTGGTCCCTGTTCGCAGGGTGGTGCCCCGTTATTATTAATAATCATTAATAATCTTACTGACATTAATAATTCTATTGATGTCAATAATTTAGTTTCTTAGATGCTGATAACTCAAACACGCTCCTTTACGTTCCCAACACCCGCCTCTTTGGGGCAGTTTCTCCAGCGCCCCAGTCAGCTGAGACATGCACACGCAGAGAGGACCTGCAGACAGGCGGAGAGGACGTGCAGGAAAAGCAGGAAAATCATATATTTACCGCAGATATCATATTTTAAACATATTACTGAGTGATTCCATATTTCAAAAACACAAATATTGTCAATTTGTATAGTTTATTATTATTATTTATTTTATTTTTTATTATTTGTAGCTCAAGGGGGGGGGGGCGGCGCCCTAGCGCCCTCTATGGACCAGCCGCCACTGAGCACCACTTATATAAAGCTGGTGCATTGACAGGACCAAAAGCATTGTTGTTATGAGACAACAAAAACATTATGTAATAAGGTCTGCAAACCTCAGCTGGTGCAAGGTAGTGGGTATGATGTAACAATCATACATTAGAATAAATGCTATCATAGTTTAAAGGTGCAAGATTCGAGATTGGGGGCATTCTTCTGCACACCTAGAAATACAGTAAGTCAACACAGAAACTAAGAAATAAACATCCCACAAAACTGAGCTGAAACATCTAAAATGGCCTACTGATAGCAGGAATAGATTCAAATTGATGAAACTGTTGCCGTATTGTCGGAGCACTCAATTTTTCAAGGTTTCAAGGTCACTTATCAATTTGTTTTGCCCCAGCCCAACAAATAGATTCACCACCTAAAGCTCATTTTCCTCAGCTGGGAGGAAATACATTCCTTGTCATCCTGACAACAAAATAAACCACCCTGTCATCAAAATCCACAGAACTCAAAAGGCTTCATTCCAAAAATAGCATGTCAAGATGAGTTAGAGTAATATCCTTTTAAATGTAACATTTGTTCACCTCATGAACTTCAGGGTACAGTTCAGAATGATAAATGCACAGATGCAGTGTTTTTATAAAGTCAGAATCCATCTAATGTATGTACAATGTGTTGTGTTCAACCCGGTCTTTGCTGCCTAGGTTAGACAAAAACTGCCCTAAGGAATTACGAAAGGTGTTGGCTTTATTATTCACAATGAAGTGCATTTGTGAGACAGAAAATTATTCCGGTGTCCTCATCGTTGCTGTTGGTGGCACTGTTGTTATCCATGTCCCCACTAACCCACAGTGGCTTTAAAAGCTAATCTTTGTGTTTTCACATGGTAATCAAGGCCTCCCATTGTGTGGATTAGAAGACAGAGGAGGAATAATGACAACAGGGAGTGGATTAAAGAAAAAAAGATCTTTTCCCCATGGGAAGAAAGTTATACTACGGAAGTTCACTGTTGATCCGACACCGAACATAAACCAGTAACTGCTTCTGCAACCGTCATTAAATTGGTGTTTATTACTCACAAACGTCACCCCTGCCTGATTGACAGAAAAGTAATTGCTGCAAAAAAAATGCATGTGTTTTTACAAGCGGACATTACCATGGAAAGAGGGTGGCAATCGATAAAAATTGCAGCAGTTCGAATCAATAGCATCTTCCCTGAGTCACACTCTCCAATCGGTGGTGCTTGATTCGGTCAGCGAGGGAGGGGTTACACTTCCTCTGGTCATAGACAAACCATAATTCTTGCCTCCCTGCTGCTTTTACAATTACACCGGCTGTATTAAAGCAATTTTTCATTCACAAGTCCCAAGGCTGAAAGTAAACAAATAAGCTGAGCACAGAATGGGTGGACCTGGGTCTGTTCACGACTCCCTTACACACTCATACTCACATTACAGATCCAATCAGGTCCTCCTTTCCACGAGGGAACCAACCCACCAGAAAATTACAACCAAAGAAAGTCAATAATTATCTAACAGATGTATGCATGTGAGATTGTTGAAGACAAGCGGCAGAGTAGAACCTAAACTATGCATTTACCCGCTGCAACGCTGGTGTTGTTATCACCTTGTGAGTGTGTGTGTGTGATCATGGCAAAACCACAGAGGAGGTTTGGAGTACTTTGCCAGGTGTTTATATGTCTGTCTGTGGACATATTTTATCACTGTGATAGCTTCACTATCGTGCAAGTCACAAAACTTTAAAGGTGTGGTTGAGATGAAAATGAAGGCTGTTTTCTCTGACCAAGTAGGGGGATAGGCCTGACACCAGTGTGCCGTGAGAGATCGTCAGGTGTGCCGTGGGAAAATGTCCAATTTCACTTAATCGGTCCAAACTAATATTATTTAGTTGCTGCAAATAATTTACCATTGTTGAGCGTCTGAGCCTGCAATATAGTGGCTGGCTAAGTAATAAATACTCTTCCATGCCAGTGGGTGGCAGTAGGTAGCGCAATAATGATCATGTTAATTTAAGACAGAATTAAATGATGCGCGGGAGAGGTTGTGGTGACAAGACGAACAGCGATGGAGAAATATTTGAAAAGGAAAAATGCAGACTCTGAACTGGGCCCTGGACAAAATTCTAACCCAGAGGAAAAGCCTAGTATGAGTGGTGGTCAAAAGAAAGAAAAAACAGTGAGCTCGAGGCAATACAGTGAAAGTTATCTTTCGTTTGGATTTACTTTCACCGGGGATCTGTATGTATATATGCTGTATTGTGCTACAATGTGTCATTCGGGGATCTTTTTAATGTAAAAAAAGTACCGTGGCTCAGAAAAGGTTGAAAAACACTGGTCTAGAGCATGCTGTAAGCCTTTGAATATTATGCTTCATTATTTAAGTGTATGTTAAATCAGATGCAGGTATCCTAAACCAGTGGTGGGCCGTCAGGGCCAGCAAAGCCTTCTCTGCTGGCCTAAACAGATTCACGAAGTTATAGCTATTTTATAATTTAATAATTTTTCATAAATACACTTCATGTATTCTAATTATTTTTCCCACTAGCTTATTTTCTCATTACACAGCTACTGTCTTCCTCAGTTGCTCTGCTTCCTGCCTGCAGCGCTGCTTCCAGCACAGCTTCTTTTAAGTAGAGCTTTTATCCAATCAGATTCAGCCTCTATGTCTCTATGTAAGAAGAGAAGCCTGAGGCCCGCTAGGAAGCCTTTGCAGTTTAAGTAAATGGGGACGATATTGTTGATTGTCATAGTCTTCAACCAATCAGATTTTCAGTTTGACATGTTGGGCGTATTCTTTGACGTGTCAGAGCTGTCTAGGTGGCCTACAAGTACGTCAGCATTAACGTGCAGCTCAGCAATAACGTGCGGTGTGATTGGTCAGTGGGCTAGTGTCACTCTTTTGAAGCTGAAGCTAGCTAGCAGAAGTTAGTATTAGTAGTAAGAGTTCAAGTTGAAAGATCTAACAGCGTCGGAGAAGCTTTGCACATTTTATGGCTAAGAATGCGTTTTATTTGCGACTGAGCGTCTCGGTGTTTGGAGCCAAAGGCCCTGTCACACTATTGCGTATGAGAAAAACTTATGAGTTGCGTATGCAAATTCCCCCAAAAAACTTTCATACGCACAAAAACCCCTTGAAAATACAGAATGTTTCGTATACTTACCGTATTGAACCTATGATAAGCCAGTGTAAGACCAGCGTATCGGCAGCGTATGACCAGGGACGAACTGCGCATGCGCAGTGTACCGCTATCACGTGACAAAGTGCCGATAAGCATATTTCCCATAATGCCTGGATGTGGTGAATTGCCAAATCGATCAGATCATACTGGTGTTGGAGAAGAGCTACCTCCATCCTCTCTCGTTGTAGGTCCACGAAGAACTGAAGAAGAGCTCGAAATGGGAGTATATATATATACACTTTCTCAATACGCTAGCTGTACGGTACACCTTCATGCCAGGTATGGACAGCGAATGGCCAGCGTACTCCACCTATGAGTAACATACCTCTGACGTTACTCTCGCGTATTCAGCGTATGCCGATCGTATGCTTAGCGTATGAACCATACGTCCGCACACGCACAACTTTTTTAAGCATGCTTAAAAAAACTTTTCTGCCTCGCCGTATGCCAGCGTATGGCCACCGTATGCGACCGTATGCGATCGTGCTTGAAACGTATACAACCTATGCCTAACGTACCCCTAGCGTCTGTCACCGTATACCGGCGTATGAGTGATATTTTTCATACGTCCGCATACGCTAGTACGATACGCAATAGTGTGACACCAGCTTAAGCTGGATTTGTTAACCAAGGCAGCAACACAACACCATAGCACGACAGGACACTTACAAGCTACGGTGCTTTTGAAAACTTTTGGAGAGACACGAGTGGATCTACAACTCAAGGAACACGTTCGCAGGAGGACCTCTGGCTGGAACTGAACCGCACCGATGTTCTGTACAACCGCGGTATTAAACTCTTTGTAATCAAAGAAAGGAGGATGGACTTTGTCTCGAAGTGAACAGCAGCTTTGGTAAGTGAACTGCTTGTGTTTTTACATCTGCAGTAGCATTACTACTGTGTTCATTTGTCTATGGTGCCATTTTTATGACATGGTTAATATTGTTCCCTCTGATGTGAATAATATTTTAATGGCTCGTGCTCTTTAGTGTGCGGTGGAATATGTGTTTTAGCTCCGCAGTGTTGCTGGATTGATTTGTCATGCTTTGTTGTCATAGAATTATATGTGACTGGTTCTTATGAGTTTGTTCTTGACATTGTGTTAATTACATTGATTTTGACTATATGCATTGTCCGTTAATGACGAAGCATCCCGTCATGCACGCATTCATGTATCATGTTTCTTTTACAAAGCAAGAATTATAGTCTGGAGAAATGGGGATTGTGCGGCGATTGCTTTAGCCCTGTTTGAATCAGTAGGGAGTAGCTGCCTAAACGCTGTGGGGAGAATTTTCAGCGTGTGTGCTGCTGTTGGTTTTCCTGCTAAGCTAATTTAGCATAGCCTCCCAGAACACACGCGCCTCAACAGAGTAATGTTTTTCTTCCGTGGTGGGCGTGTCAGGCAGCACTACGCTGGGTAACTTGCCAGGTTTAGCGCAGTGGCTCCACCGAAAGAACATTATATTTGTTCGGTTTGTAAGCCTTGTACCGAACGGTTTACTACCAATACGTGTATTGTTACACCCCTAGAAACAAATAATAACCCGTAGCTGTGGCGTCATAATGAGGTTATTAGGAGGTAGACAGCACTGAAGGCCCAGGTATAAATTGGACGGCCCGCCACTGTCCTAAACACATGACCTGGTAACAGTAAACTCTTTACCAAATAGCAATACATGATCATTAACAGAGACAGATTAACACCAGATAACAGTAACACCACAACAAGCACATGGGATTCACTGGCAAGCAAATGGGTCACAAACACACATGGGGTTATAGTAAAAAAGTGTGGGCAGGGCTCAAGACTAAAAGTGTCCCCAATAGAAAATGTGTTTGGGTCAAATAAAGATCTTACCCGGAATGCCTCGGGGAGGAAAGGAATTAAAGAATGTATTTATGTATGCATGTATGTGTGTATGTATGTATGTATGTGTGTGTGTATGTATGTGTGTGTATGTATGTGTGTGTGTGTGTGTATGTATGTATGTATGTGTGTATGTATGTATGCGTGTGTGTATGTATGTATGTGTGTGTATGCATGTATGTGTGTGTGTGTGTGTATGTATGTATGTATGTATGTATGTATGTATGTATGTATGTATGTATGTATGTGTGTGTATGTATGTATGTATGTATGTATGTATGTGTGTGTGTGTATGTATGTATGTATGTATGTATGTATGTATGTATGTATGTGTGTGTATGTATGTATGTATGTATGTATGTATGTATGCGTATGTGTATGTATGCGTGTGTGTATGTATGTATGTGTGTGTATGCATGTATGTGTGTGTGTGTGTGTGTATGTATGTATGTGTGTGTATGTATGTATGCGTGTATGTATGTATGCGTGTATGCGTGTATGTATGTATGTATGTATGTGTGTATGTATGTGTGTGTGTATGTATGTGTGTCTGTATCTTTTAGTGGGACTGTTTTTTTAATAGGGTTAGCAATAATAATATGTCGTAATGATTGGGAGAATTTTGACCAAATCAAATCAATTTAATTTCAACTTTTCAGCTGAAACCTAGAAGCTTTGGCTATAAAGCAAAATGCATGTTTTTACTATGACACTAAAAATGTACAACTAGATGATAATAACAAAGGAAGGAAACAACATTTTGGTACAGGATGGTTTGCATTCACTTCGGGACAGTTAAAAAAAACCTTTGTGACATTGGTGAAGAATGTTAGTCTGGAGCCCTGTGTGTGGGTATGAGGGGAGGGCAGCTATCTACAAGAGAAGGAAAGACTGCTTCTTCAGGCGTTGGACTGAAGACAACACCAAAACAAAATCCATGCAGAACCGAGGGTACATCAATCATCTGGGTACAAGGACCCAGAAATAAGGAAAGAGTTTTAAATTGCACCAAAAAATATAGAGGATTGAGATTCCCCAGAGGTCAAATAAAAATTAAATTAAATAAAACTTGCCATGTAGTTTGCTGTGGTCACACCGGGGTATGCAAGATCAAAACGGGTAACCAGTGCAGGCTGCAGGTAAGAAAATGACAAGACAAGATCACTAGCCAGTATACTTGGGTAAAGAGAGAAAGATGGGGGGATAAAAAAAGCATTAGTAATTGTTATCCGGTTACATGTTGAGTGGGAGGAGGAGGGAAACATGTTCAAAGGGGTTAAGATTGGATGAGGATGATGAGAGGGAGTGGATCGCTCTGGCTGCCTGCATTATTTCTGTCAATGAGGAAGAGCCTCTTACCCAGTGACAGACTGGCTGCACATTCACTGATGTTCCCTACTGCACTAATGACTCAAACTGATTAAAGAACAAATAAGTATTAGAAAACAGAACAGTGTGTTGCTCAATAAACATATACCAACATTGACTACCAACTGCCAACAACACTTTGCACCATACTTATATATAGCATTTGATTTGGTTGTTTGAGCCATTTCACTGCTGTGTGTTACATTTACATGATGACTCTTTAACTTTGGAGATATTTTACAATGTATGTAAATGGGTCAGATGTCAACAGATATCGCTTCATGACACAACACAGGCAGAGGGTGTAATCAGAGCTAAAGCACTCAGAGCTCCAGACAGTAGATGGTGACAGAGTATAACATTGAGGATTATAAAATCTGGTTTCACATTCAGACAAAAGCATTAACATCATCATTTAGCAACAACACTACGAGAGAAGTGCTGTGTTCAATCACATGTGATCCTATTGAGTTCCTGCTGTAATGCTGCTGGCTATTCAAGAAGTCTTCACAAAATCAAAGTCAAGGCCAAGCGTCCCTTCAAATGCATTCAAACCAACATCATTTAATACACAATGATTTCAATTATGATCACTTCTAATAACCATTTGGAGCCCATTTAAAAAAACAGTGGTAGCAGATGACATTTTGAAGGGCCAGTGTGTAACACTTCTGGGGATCTATTAGCAGAAATGGAATATAATTTTCATTACTATGTTTTCATTAGTGTATATTCACCGGAAACTAAGAATAGTTGTGTTTTTGGAGAATGAGTCCTTCATGTCTACATAGGGAGCTGGTCCTCTTCACGCAGTCCATCACCGTGTTTCTACAGTAGGCCAGTAGGCCTCTGAGCAAGGCAAAAGTTGTTCACGGCTCACGTTACCATAGTCTTGGAAAGGGAGGAGTGAGTGGGGGGATTATCAGTTGGTTGTAAAATGCAAACAACTAAATTCTACCAAATCCTAAAATCGGTACAAAGGAAAAAGGAAAAATGAATCAAAGGAAAAATGTAATCTAATCTAAAGATGTTAAAGAACTGTAAAGGTAAAGGTACTGTAATACTGTTTCCACTTACTGTAGTTAGACTTCCCTTAATAACAATATATGCTTTGAACACTAACATTAGGAAGAATTATTCTGCTGCATATGTGCCACAACATATCAGATTATTTCTAATGGTATATAAATTCATGCCCATGTCTCCTCTGACTGTTGTTAATGTGTTAATGTATCTATTTGGGACTGACTTTTTTTAAAACCCTCACTAAATGTCTTATTAACTAATATAAAACTGCACAGGCATATACATGTATATACATACAGTATATGCAGGCAATTTATCCCCCGTTCACTGAAACAACAAATGGTTTGCCAAGGATGTCAAACACTGCCTGAAATGAACTTCTCTTCATTTGCAACATTGCCCTCTGCTGGCTCAAACCTGAATAGAAACACAACCACTTCACAACAAAGTCCATCTGCCAGCTGTCTGATCTTTAACGTTGCTCTCTTATTGACCTTGTACTATGTGCATGAGACGTGTGTTTTTTCCTTCAACTTTGGACTTTACATGGAGGTGAGCTCCTTTTTGGGCTGAGAGTCACTGAGATGTTAGGTCAGGATGCACCGGCTCTTCATGAATCAAGACAATGCAGAGGGGAAATGTTTGCAAAGAATGGTGAAGGCAGAGAAAAGGAGGCATGTGGAGACAGTATTTAATCATTTATCTTCCAATGAAGATAAAAACTACGTCAAAAACTACGATTTGTGCTTCTGTGGAACAGAAAAGCACATCAAAATAGGAAAGTAAAAAGTAGGAGGAAAACCTTCATCCAAAAAGTAGACTCTCCAAATTGTTCAATACATCTGCCAATCAAAACGGAAACAGTAATTCTATATAAAAATGAACTATGAACAGCACTGAGCAGTCTGTAGTCATATTAAAGCTAAAAAGACAAAAAGGAGGAGGGAGAGAGACTAAGACAAGGCCATGTTGGCAGTCGGTCATGGTGCTGAATTGTGATGAAAGCCGGAGGGTCATGGTTTCTATGCCAAGTGCAAAAGCTCAGACTTCGAATGGAGGGAGAGAGGGTGTGGTGCTAACCTTGAGAGGAGAGATGTGGGAATGGGACACGTAGCCGTGCACATTCTCGATCTCAGACAGGTTCTTCTCGGACACGTGCACAAGCTCAGGGGCGTGCACCTCGTTGGTGAGCCGCGGGAATCCCCGGTCAAGAGGCGGAGAGTCGTCTTCTTGGTAGTGGTACTGCTGAGAGCGGAACGAGAGAAAGAGAAAAGGGGGGACATGGAGAGACAAAGAGAGAGGACACCGACAAGTGATGAGACCCAAAAACAAAAGTATGGTCTTTGTGTTCCTGTTCTCAGAAATGACAAGAGAAAAGGCAAAGAACCATTCATCTTGATGACGTTTGTACATTAAACTGGCAAATTCATAATCATACTGTCATTTTCAATGTTTCCTTTTCTTGGTGTGATTATTGTACAATGCTTAAATATTCAAAATTATGAAAAGAATGATGTTGAAATGTATGTTTTTTTAGACATCAACATGGCTAAACTATTAGGCACCCAGAGTAGCACAAGAGATTCACAATACAGTCATGAGGTATTAACCATTATTTATGAATATGAAATATTCATTACATATGGGGAGTGTCTCAGATTTAGAAAGGAATTTCAAGCTATAACTTCTACTAATCTTTATGTTCTCTATGAGAAACTAGATTTGGTTTAAAATCACTTACTCACTTGAAGCAGGCATTTTTTTTACTGACCTTATACAACAACCTAATACAACAACACCATAAACGGTGGCTTCAAAAGGACCATGTGGTTATATACCAGTCGGACACAGTGTAAACCTTACTAACTCTTACATCATAAGCTTTACAAAGGTATGCTTTTTATTGCATTCATCCTGCTCACTGCAATTCATCACATGTTGGGAAACATACTTTCATAGACAGTACACAAGCAGTACATGTAAAAAAATGTTGATAGTATGTTGTGGGATTCTTTTTATGAAAATAATTTGTTTCTCACACCAGTGTACTGTCTCCCGCCCCCCTTGATGTGGGTGTTTAAAGGACATTTCTGACCTTTCCCAACTAATCCATCTAGAAACTGAAATTAGATTTTTGTTATATTTTCTTTGATTTGCACTGAAATTTGATGATACCCAACTTTAGCAACAACAACAGATTCATATGACACAAAATGGATCCCTGGTTAACATGTAAATACAGTGTTGACAGAGATGGTCATGAGAGTCAACAATAGCTCTGAAGTGTGACACAAGATGCCGTTAATTAGAAGTCACATTTCACATCAGAGGGCATCAACATGATGAAATCTAATTTTAACAACATGAGTGGTGAAAGCTGAGAGATGAATCATGACTCGTCACATATCATGTCAGCAGAGTAAATACTGTGGTTGATCGCCAGAATGATACTGTGTGGTTTGGATGGGGTGAAAAATACTACCCCCCTCTTTCCCTCTCTCACCCAAGGAGCGTTCATCAAGGCAGGGTTCATGCAGGGTGGGGGCTGGCCGTTGTGGGGTGACCCCTGTACTGCTGGTGGCCTGTTCTGGAGAAAGCAACAGGACCATGTAACCACTTTCTGGCCGAGAAATGAAGTACAGAAACAATCAGTCACATCCAAGATTCCAAGCATTCAACCAGTTCACCCATACAGGAGCAAAATGGCAGCAAGTGGCTGAGAAGCTCAGAGGTACTGGCATATACATTACAGTACTGTGGGTGTCAGCATTCTGTACAAACACAACAGATGTCAGCACAGGCTGGACAGATGTGGCTATAGGGTGACTACAAACTAAAACACACACAGGTAACCAATGGGAAGACTTAGAGCAACAATCACATCATCCACGGCACGGTCACACAAGTTAAAGTAAAATTAAATGGTTGGCTAATAGATCTGTGATAAAGAGTACACTTTAACATGTCACAATTCTCAGCAACAAAAAAAACAGATCCACTCTTTCTCTATAGGAAGACAATTTAGAAACAGACATATTGGCATTTGGCATTACAGCAGCACTGCATCATACACCAACATGGTTCTATCACTTTAGGTGCCAGACTCACATCCTTAAATGTAAATTTGGAGAAGGCCCCTGGTATCAAGGCAACATTTGACCAAATCAACTACAAAAGAGGAAGAGCATGCCTCTCAAAGTCAAGAGAATAACAGAACAGTACCTAGAAGATACAACAGAGTCCAATAAATTTTAACGCCCCAATGATCACAGTTATTTCTGATGATGCCTAAAGGAAGCAATATAAAAATGTGCATTCTAATGTTAGGAGGACGCAGCTCTGGCCGGTGATATATCAGCTTCCAGTGCTACTAAAAATAGAAATGCATTCTGTAATTGTGCCATAGCTGTATTATCATGCATGCATTATCTACTGTATAATCCTGTAAGATGTAAGAGAAATAAAAAGGTAACAAAGGAACTTCCTTTTGTGTTCATTTTAAACAATAAAAAGCTTTAATTAAACGTGATCCTGCAAAGGCTAAAGTGAGTACAGTTAAAAGATGGACAGATGGATAAATGTGATATACACGACTAGTCATGTGATCATGCCTAGGTTCTCTTAAGTGAGAAATGTACTACTGGAGGTCATTTTACCAGTGCAGGTAGGTAGTAGTTGGGCATTTAATATGCATTGTTACAGAAACAGTTACTTTGCAGTTACACAGCCCCTACTGGACAATCTAGATATTACAAAAAATGGATTTGGGCAGAGGGAGGAAGAAGTGGAGCGAAGGGGCCATACTGGTTGGGTGAAAGTATCCACCAGGGCAACATTTCCTGCTAACAAACAAATCGGCCACCAGCTGACCAAAAACACTGCCACATTGATGCAACTCTGTCAAGAAGAGAGTTAGAGCTTTCTATCATCTGGATACTGATTGATGTGTCAGGCTCTCAGGAAACAAAAAATGACTTTCAGCCTTCCTGCGAAAGCTGAGGAACCTTGCGCCCCCTGCATATTCAGGTAGGCCACCACAGTGATGCTGTCCAACCATAGCATGACGAGTTTGCTGGTAACTGAGGTAAAAATGGAGCAGAGATTTCTTTAAAAAAAAGAAACGATATGTGATATGTGATAACACACATATCACACGAAAAGCCACCTTGTCAGACTTAAAGTAACGTGTTTGTGTCCAGTAGGCCAATACACGGACCAACCCACCTCCTGTGGGGAGGCAGCTGGGGGTGTGGCTTAGTGTGTGTGAGACAACAGGGACAGGAGACTGTTCGTTCTAAACAACAATGGCGACTGCTAAAGAGATTAGTGTAGAAACTGCAATAGCATCAGTTCTATCACAACTAGAGAGTATTTCTTCATTGACAGAAGAGCAAAGAACTACACTGAAGTCCTTTCTCCATGGAAAAGATGTTTTCGCTCTTCTTCCGACCGGCTTCAGCAAGAATTTGATTGACATATGGTTCATCGAATCACCTACCAAGTACTTTTTGAAAGTTCCTCCCCATTTCCAATGAAGGCTTCTCAAATAGTTCTGTGTGAAAAAACATCTTGCGGGTCAAGTTAGCGTTCATGTACATTAAAAACCATCCCAAACCAATTAGCCAGATGTGGAAGTAGGTTAAAAAAACAACGAGTATTCATTGATACTGACTTAACCAGCTGCCCATTTTATGTTTGTCATGGAACACACTCATGTGCAAATGTAGTTGCCTGCATCTACCCGTACAAACATTTACTTGTTAACTGGTCAAACTAAGATAGATATTTAATATAAGATAACAACTTAAAGGAATAGTGCGTAACATTCAATTGGCAGAAATGGAATACAACATTCATATTTATGTTTTAATCAGTGTATAATGACCTCACCGCAGTCCCTCTCTCTCTTGCCCACACACATGCACTTTGTGTTTTTATCCTTCTGTATGTCTCTGAATCTCTTATCCACAAGAAAAAAAGAAATAAGCTTACTCTTGAAATGTAACTTTCTTTAACATGTTTTAAATCTTGACTGGATACATTGCATCAGACAAAGGACTTGTCTCTGTTCTTGTCTTGTTAGACCATGGTGCTGCATTCGACACCATTGACCATTACATCCTGCTGCAGAGACTAGAACATTTGATTGGCATTAAAGGAAACGCACTAAGCTGGTTTAAGTCCTATTTATCAGATCGATCTCAGTTTGTATAATGTAAACGATGAAACCTCGATGAACACCAACGTTAGTCATGGAGTTCCACAAGGTTCTGTGCTTGGACCAATCTTATCCACCTTATATATGCTTCATTTAGGAAATATTATCAGAAAACACTCCATAAACATTCATTGTTTGCAGATGATACTCAATTATATCTATCGATCAAACCAGATGAAACCAACCAGCTCACTAAACTTCAAGCATGTCTTAAGGACATAAAAACCTGGATGACCTGCAACTTCCTCATGTTAAACTCAGACAAAACTGAAGTTATTCTACTAGGCCCAGAACACCTCCGACATCAGTTATCTAATGATATAGTTTCTCTAGATGGCATTGCGCTGGCATCCAGCAGCACCGTAAAGAACCTCAGAGTTATCTTTGATCAGGATTAGTCTTTTAACTCCCAGATAAAACAAATTTCAAGGAATGCCTTTTTCACCTACGTAACAAAAATCAGGCACATCCTGTCTCAAAGCGATGCAGAAAAATTTGTTCATGCATTTGTTACTTTTAGATTTGATTACTGCAATTCCTTATTATCAGGCTGCTCTAATAAGTCTCTTAAATCTCTCCAGTTGATTCAGCAATGCTGCAGCACGTGTACTAACAAAAACTAAGAAAAGAGATCATATTACTCCTGTATAAGCTTCTCTGCACTGACAGAAATCAGAATCATTCTCCTCACCTACGAAGGCCAGGCACCATCATATCTTAAGGAGCTGTAAGAAGATTGTAGAAAAGAATGAAAGCATGAAAGTATACCATTAAAAAATATAACCTGTTTGATTTAAAAGTGTAACCGTTACAACATATAACCTGTATGATTTAAAAGTATAACCATTACAACATATAACCTGTTAATTTAAAAGTATAACCGTTAACGCATATAACCTGTTTAATTTCATGATATAAGTGATTAAACATATAAATTGCATAGACGCTTTATGTAAAATAGTTACTCAAACATTATATAATCCTTCCTGTTCAAAACAGGATCAAACCAGTTAGATTCTATGTCTGACCTAAAAACAGAATGACCCATGTGTGAGTGACGCATGAAATCAGGAAGGTGCTAGCCTCAGACGAGCATAAAAAGCAGCAGCAGAACTGAGAGAGAGAGAGCTGTTTTCCAGCATAGAATCTGGACTAAATTTATTTAATAAGAAGACTAGGCTTAAAGGTCTTACACCCTTAGGGGTGACTAGAAGACACTTCTGCAACCAGAAGAATATGCTTAAAGGTCTTACACCCTTAGAGGGGACTGGAAGACTGCACTTCTGCTATCAGAAGACAGCATGAAAAAAAAAACTCACAGCGAAAGCTGACTAAGAGAGCCTGTTAAATCAGGACTGATAGTTTGAACCACTGAGACTTTTTCATTGAATTTAAATGGTTGTCAGTGACTGTTAACTTTTGAACCACTGAGACTGTTTCATTGAGTTTAAATTGTTGTAAGTGAATGATGTGAAAAAAACAACTTTAATAAAACCACAGCCTTACCATTTGTAAGTGACTGGGACCCAAACTAAAAACTCTGGTTCTTTAGATTAATTTAACCCTCTTCCCCTGTCCCTGAAACACAGGTGACGAGCGACTCTACCAGAGGAGCTTAAGGTAAGTTCCCTGGGTGAAGACTTGGCAGTGTTAGTCAAAATGGTGAGAAACTTTAAATAGGCAATAGTAAAGTATAGACGATCTACATAACTATTCATACTGTGTGTTAGGGTTACATCCTACTGAGAGCGCCTAGGGCGTAGCCGTACAAGACTCTCAGAAAGACAATAATTCCAAAATTCGAACGATTCAGCTACGGGGTGAGATAAAAGGCCAAAGGTATTTTCCGGGGCAGGATCCGTTCATGCTACAGAGCGTACAGTACCATATTACCCCACTAGAGAATGCAGGGTTTACTTGTGGTGGATTTTCAGGCCCTCTTGAGGAAAATTTGGGATTTGTGATATTGGGCCTTTAGCCTTTTCCATACACCAGCTTACATCACACATTTTCTACATCAAAAACCTCTATTGCTTGCGACGGTTAGCCTAAACAGTGACAGAAAGGCAGTGTCAGTTTTTTAATATAACTCTTGACCTGGAACGATATATCCTTCATGAATGTTAACTATTTGCAGCAGTAAAACATTAAATTTAAAGTGTCTATGTGCTCATGTCTTTCAGTCAAATAAACACAAATAAAATTGGTGAAGAATGGTTTCTAAAACTGCACTTAAATTTTGATATTCCAATATTAAACATACCAATAAAATGCAGCAGTATATTTCATCTACTGTACTAACATTTTTAACAATACCAACACAAACATGTACCAAAGTTAAGGAGAATTCTGTCGCATAGGCTTTACTTTCTTTAATGTCACTATAGAGTGATAAGCAGCCAACAGTGGAATTGCTATAATGAGGTGAAACGTTTGTGCTAAGCAAGTAGATTAAAGAATGCTCAGAGTTAATAATCATATCTACTGTACCAATCCAAGGCCGCAAGCCTGAGAGAAGCCCAGTGACCTACAATATACTGTGTGAGAGAAGTACTACAGCACTGGGTAACATCACCCAGGCTCTGGTTACACAACCACATTAGAGGAGTGTGAGCACTATTGGAGCATTGTTCGGTGTGCATGAAGCCTGAGGTGAGAGTAAATTATTTTCTTTTAATTTTTGTTCACTGAGCTCACTGTACTGCTTAACTTACTTGGTTTGCTAAAATGTAATGGACTAAAGTTAAAGCACAATACTTGGGGCACAAATACATTCCAATAACCAGTTTAAGAAGTAGCATGAAATGAAGTAAATGAAGGCTAAATGATTGTCACAAAGGGGCTCTTCATTCACCACCAGGACCAGACAATATAATTGGGGAAGAACAAGGGTGGAGGTGTCTGCTTCATGATCGACAACCACTGATGCTCAAATGTGGAGATAATTTCTACAGCCTGTTCTCCTAACCTACAGCACCTTATGATGAGATGCCATCCTCATTACTCCAAGGGAGTTAACATTGGTTGTTCATTCCCCCACACACTGACGGCAACCAAGCACTGGACGAACTGTATGGAGTTATCCACAGGACTGACACCTAATGGCTGGAGGCTGCTTTTATTTTGGCCAGGGATCTCAGCAATGCCAAGCCGAGAAAAGTCTTGCCAAGATATCACTTTACGCGCTGTGGTAACAAGCTCGACCAAGTCTACATTCCAGGAAGGATATAAGGCCCTGCCTGGTCCCCCCTTTAGTAAATTAGATCACGCCTCAGTTGTACTTGCCTACCTATAGGGCAAATAGTATAGGCTCCGGTCTTGGACTTTTCGCTACATCATTGCTTTAGAGTGGTATGTGATCCAGGACAACAACATTGACAAATATAAGCATGCAGTCATTGGCTCATCAGCAATTGCGTTGATGACGTTGTAGACTACTAAATAAACATTACCAAATCAGAAGCCCTGGGTTAACAGGGAAGTCCGAGCCACATTTAAAGAACAGACTGACGCATACAACTAAAGCACTTTGGGAGAATACAGTAACATATGGTCTGGACAAAGAACTATCACAGACTACAAAAGGAAACTACAGGATCTACATCTCCCAAATGAACTGAACACCTATCTGTGCATTGAGAGTTACGACTGAGGACCTCTCAGTAATATCCTTCAAAAGTATTAACCTACACAAGGCACCTGGACCTGATGGCATCCCTGCCAGCTGCCGGGTCCTCAATGTGTGTGTAGATTAACTGGTGGATGTCTTCACAGGCATTTTCAACCTTTCACTGCTTCAGTCTGTAGTACCCAAGTTTCAAAAGGACCATCATTGCCCCTGTCCCCAAAAAGACTCATGCCCTCTACCCAAACCACTGGCCAGTAGCATTCAGTGGAAGTGGCCCATTTGAGAGATCATTAGATTCAGTCCCGTAGAGGAGCTGTAGTTTCATCTGTCCAAACTGTTTTTTTCTCATGGTTTCACTCATTTAACCAGCTGGAAGTAAGTAGGCAGCAGAAAAAGGGAAATATGGTCTGACTGTCCAAAGTGGGGGCAAGGGATGGCTATTTACCTTCTTCTTACCAGAGTCTTGAGTTATGTCGGCGTGGTATACAGTCCGCCCCTCAAGTGCAATAGCCTAAGTCTTACTTCACTCATTTTATTTTCCAGTGGCTAGGCATTAGCCAGAAGCAGGCCTGGTATTGGACGAGCCCTGGCTTAGCTTTGCTCTTATCCCGACTATTCTCCCTCCTTTTCTGGGGTGGTCACATGGCTTCCGGTGGCATTTGGGCCAGCTGGTCTAACTGGATGGTCAAAAGATTTCGTGGGCAGTGATCGTCTCAAAATCTGCTGCACTTTCCAATGTTGATGAGTTATTTTTTGTCGTAAATGTAGCAACATTTATGGGAGCTACTGGACGCTCCATCTACATGCACTACAGTCACTATGGTAACATGAAGCTCAGAGACCTGAAACTCAACACTGCCCTCTTTGACTGGATCCTGAACTTCCTGACGGGCAGACCCCAGGCTGTGCAGATGAGCACTACCACATCCTCCACCCCGACCCTAAACACCGGTGCCCCTTAGAGCTGCATGTTAAGTCCTCTCTTGTACCTCGTTGCTCAAACACGACTGCCTGGACACACACAACTCCATCAAAAAGTTTGCTGACGACACAGCTGTCATTGACCTGATTACCAACAATGAGCACAACTACCTTCATCTCAATTCTAGCAAATCATAGGATCTGATGTGGACGATAGGAAACAATAAAGAGTAGGACATGCCCCATCATCCTCATCACTGAGACAACGGTGGAGAGAGTCAGCACCTTCAGGTTCTGCGGGGTTCACATCAGTGAGGAACTGACCTTGACTCAACACACTGACACAATAACAAAGACAGCGAGAAAAACTCTATGTTCCTTCTCCACTGGCTGAGTCCTGGAAACTTCTACAGGTTCATTATTGAAAGTATCCTGACCGGCTACATCATTGCCTGGTGTGGCAGTTGCGCTGCCATCAACCATAAGGCTCTACAGAGGGTGGTGAAAACGGCCCAGCCCATCACCAGGACGGAGCTGCAATCGATGGAAGACCTCTACACCTAGCGGTGAGGGAAGAAGGCCAACAGGGTCATCAGAGACCCCAATCACCCCAGCCACAGATTGTTCTGCCTACTGCCGTCCAGCAGTCCCCGGTCCCGCACCACCGGACAGTTTCATTTATTTTCTAATAACTACAACCCCATTATTTTACGTGCAGAACTATTTTCTGTTTTAGATTCTTGCTACATATATTTATTCAGTCCCAAAAATCTGTTTTGATAGACCCTGTCCTGTGCAGTACAAGTAAGTTCTGTTAATGGGCAAAGAAAACAACCTTTTGGTCTGGATGTATGTTTGCAGGGCTTGAAATACCATGTGCATAAACAAGGTATGAAAAATTAAAAATTTTAGCTGTGCATGTAATTCTCAGCTCTATTTGCACTAGTGTACTATAACATGGTACATATGTTGTGCAGCGCTGCTAACGTTCCCGCATTGACTGTGAGACTCACACAGTTGAAACTTTTCTCACGACACACATCCATCTTCTCATGCAATGAAAAATAAATGTATAACTGCAGCGCGAAAAGAAGACACTGACAGCGCACAAAGAGACAAGACAGAGCAGTACAGCACAGCAGCAGTGTGCTTTTGGTACAGTACCTGAAAATATATAGCGGCCAAAAAGCCAAAAATAATACTTACCTTACAGTAACAATTTATTACACATTATATATTTAATAAGCCTTGTTGAATATGTGACATCTCAATGCTGAAAATCTTCCTATGGCCATATAAAACACTGTACAGTCTCAAATTATATTGTTACATTTTGTGTAACGGGTGAGGTAAGGACCCAGGAGCAGTACGACAGACACAATGGATATTTTGAATCAAAGCTTTATTTTCCCTCTGGACACACAACAGGTTACAGTCCTTGGTAAACACAGGTCGAATAATCCCAGGGAAACAGCGGCAGGATCTCGTAGTCGGGGACAGAAGGCTGAGTGAATTACCGGGGCGGGGTAGTCCAAAACAGGCAGGGTCGATAACGGGGAATCAGTCCAAGGGTATTCGCTGGAAAGTCTTGCATGGAAGCGGAGAACGATCTGGCAGTGAGTGTGTGTGTGACTGGGGTTTAAATAGTGGCTGCAGCAGAGTGAGCAGGTGACAGTAATGAGCTGACAAGGTGGGTGTGACTGGCAGGTGCACTGAATAAACTGATTAGGTGAGTGAGAGATGGAATAAACAGGATAGTCGTGGCAGAGCTGTGACACTTTGTGACACTTTGTTACAATTCTACTCATTCTTAAAGTCTCATAAATTAAATAAATGTTTTCCATTAAAGGTTTGCTCAAATGTCCAATGTGGTCCTGGTACGACCATGTAACATTTGAAGTTATTTTACAAATCTGTTTTTGATCAAATTTAAAGAAAGGACACATTGATTATTTCCTCATATTTGAACTGTCATAAAAAAAGAAAACGTTGCAGTGGTTAATATTACATTTCTAATAGATGCCAACTGTGTGTCCTTCCTGCAGGTCTGAATGTGAATAACCACCCCCCATGCCCTTTTTCATAGTCTTCCCTTAAGCTGGTGTCACACTATTGCGTATCGTACTAGCGTATGCGGACGTATGAAAAATATCACTCATACGCCGGTATACGGTGACAGACGCTAGGGGTACGTTAGGCATAGGTTGTATACGTTTCAAGCACGGTCGCATACGGTGGCATACGCTGGCATACGGCGAGGCAGAACATTTATTTTAAGCATGCTTAAAAAAGTTGTGCGTGTGCGGACGTATGGTTTATACGCTAAGCATACGATCGGCATACGCTGAATACGCGAGAGTAACGTCAGAGGTATGTTCAGTGGCGGCTGGTGGAAAATTTTCTTGGTAGGGCTGTGCCACATCCAATCAATTTCAGCAAACATCCCAGAATGATTTAATGCAAACAAATTAAGGTATCAAACACGCATTACTACTTTGCAGTTAAATATTTAACATTCATTCCAACATGAAAAAAAGCAGTAAATAACACTTTGACAAACACGTCATCTTATTTTAGTCACCCTCACAGGGAATTCAGTATAATATAATATATATATCATATAATAATATTCAGTATAATATAATAATATATATATCATATAATATTCTGTATAATATAATAATATATATATATCATATAATAATATTCACTATAATATAAAACACACACACACACACACACACACATATATATATATATATATATATATATATAACTATATATCCATTTCTCAGACAGGTGCTTCATGTCCCTCACTCCCTAACTGTCCATGCTGGTTCTGTCCCCTTTGTTTTAAAAAGCTAAATAAGTTATTAGCATGACGTCATCCAGCGAGCCAAACCCATCTGGTGTACAGCTAGTAGAGAAGCTTCATGTACTGCTTCTCTTTCCTGCTAGTCTGCTGTCTGATTGTGAGGTCAGGCTGATCTGGGATCAGCTCTTTCAGCTGTAGTTTCTCCTCTCAGTTCTCCTCTCAAATGGGTCTTGGAGGAGCAGTGCTCGCGCTGGTGCTGGCGCTCGCCTGTAGAGACTAGTCCTGACGAGAACGCTTGGGGCAGAATTAAATCTGCCCCAAGCTGAATCTATTTGAGGACGCTGATTGGCTAAATTGTATGTCACTCATTTATATCTTTAGTCAGCATTAAAGCATCATTGGCTAAACTGCTTTATAGACCCGCCTCTTTGGGGCAGTTTTTCCAGCGCCCCAGCCAGCTGAGACGTGCACACACAGAGAGGTCCTGCAGACAGGCAGAGAGGACGTGCAGGAAAAGCATATATTTACCGCAGATATCATATTTTACACATATTACTGGGTGATTCCATGTTTCAAAAACACAAATATTGTCAATTTGTATAGTTTATTATTATTATTATTTATTTTATTTTGTATTATTTGTAGCTCAAGGGGGGGCGGCGCCCTAGCGCCCTCTATGGACCAGCCGCCACTGGGTATGTTACTCATAGGTGGAGTACGCTGGCCATTCGCTGTCCATACCTGGCATGAAGGTGTACCGTACAGCTAGCGTATTGAGAAAGTGTATATATATATACTCCCATTTCGAGCTCTTCTTCAGTTCTTCGTGGACCTACAACGAGAGAGGATGGAGGTAGCTCTTCTCCAACACCAGTATGATCTGATCGATTTGGCAATTCACCACATCCAGGCATTATGGGAAATATGCTTATCGGCACTTTGTCACGTGATAGCGGTACACTGCGCATGCGCAGTTCGTCCCTGGTCATACGCTGCCGATACGCTGGTCTTACACTGGCTTATCATAGGTTCAATACGGTAAGTATACGAAACATTCTGTATTTTCAAGGGGTTTTTGTGCGTATGAAAGTTTTTTTGGGGAATTTGCAAACGCAACTCATACATTTTTCTCATACGCAATAGTGTGACAGGGCCTTTACCTCTGTTTTCTAGTATTTACATACAGTCTAACTACTGCTCTGGCTCCCTGTATAAAATGCTTCTTTCTTCATTTGTTCGGGGTCAACCTTACGGCACAGATCTGCTCTGTGTCTGTGAGGTCACCAGTTTGCCAGCATGCTATAATAAACTCACAACACCACAGCAACTTCTGAACTGGACTTGAATGATTTCTTCAACAGGTTCCACACAGAATTCATCCAAAGCAGCAGTTATTGTAAACTGTTTTGAAAAGGGCAGGCAAAAGATACGGGGCAGGTGATTGAATGAACCATCAGTTAATCAAACTCTCGTCTCATCTTTCTCGAGAGAAAAAATGTTTTCCATCAACAAAAGCCTTCAGTGTCATTCTTTGCTCTTCTATCAATGAAGAAATACTGTCCAGTTGTGATAGAACTGATGCTTTTGCAGCACCTTTACTAACCTCTTTAGGAGTCGCCATTGTTGTTTAGAACAAACACTTGTCTCTCTGTATGGTCTCTCACACACCTAAGCCACACAAACGCATTACTTGAAGCCTAGCAAGATGGATTTTGGTGTGATATGCGATGCTGCGATTCACACATGATCTTGTGACGTTGCAAGAATCCAGCTGTCGTGCAAAGTAAATCAAAAGACACAATAATGACATGGAATTGTCTTTTTTCATTTCAGCCTAACACTGATTACAAAGTGTAGTCTGGAATACAGAAAAGGAAGAGAGGGGTTGAAGGAGATCATTTAATCATGTTTTGATACGCGAGTAGATTTGTATAGAAATCTATACAAATGGAAAAAAATGGTATAAAAAGGTTTTTGTTAGCTCGGCAACAACACATGCATTATAAGTAATACATTAGTGTATGATGCATATAATTTACTAGTAACATGTTTGTCATGTATTTTGATGTGCAGCTCGAGGAAATCTCACATTAGTCACACTTCACAGTACTCAAAGAAGAAAATGATGTTTCATTCATCATATCAAGTTGCGAATTTTGTACTTCTTGGCGATCAACATAATTAACCAATTCCTTTTCTTGATTAAGCCTGATGAAGTCAGCACACCATAAACACTGCACACTCTCCTCCTGTAGTGCAAAGACTCTCAATGTTGGAGTTTGTAGAATGCTGTTGCTGTGGGGCTGAGCTGTGTGCAAAGCATCACTGCTCACGTGTGGTGTTGTCATGCTCCACTGAGAGGATCCCTTCTCTATGATGTTCACTACAGCAGAATCGAGATGAGATGGAAATGTGGGTTGGCATGGCCAAGGGCCGATTCAGAGCCTCTGTGCAGATTTAGTGTGGAATCTCCTAGCCGTTGTGTGCACTGACCTCTTTCTGTGGCTTTATATATCTACAGTTAGACTCTCTTCCCCCATTCTCTGCTACAGTCCTAATTCCTACGGACAGTAGGAGGGAGAGCTGAGCTGTGGGAAAAAGAAAAGCACCTGCCCTCTGTTTTTCTCTCTTTTATAGTCAAACACACACATCTGTTGTCATCTAATGGTTTTTTTTAGCTTCAGTGTGTCAAACTCTTTTTAGGTGAGCAATGGATTTTGTACTCACAGACTGTCTGGGTGTTTTACCAGTCACTGTTATTCATGGGATTACATGGAATAATTCTAGGGCCCTAAACAGACCAGTGGCTATAGTCTGGGAATTAGATTTACTGTAGTTGATGCCTTTTGATTCTTAATAAGTTTTCATCTAGGTATGTGTTCTAAATCATATTTATCAGGCACTGTACAAGAGAGATTTTGCGTATGTAAATTCTATAAAAGCTTGTACGTGATGATAAGGGCTGGAAGAGGAACTGTAATCTCAGTGGCATCAGAGCAATATTCAACTCCAGTGACATGAAAACAGATCTCAGAACAGTTAAAGAAGGAAACAGTGATCACAGCAAGAAATATATTAACACCTCCTTTTAAACTGACTGATGCAGACAAAAACACGTTCATTCATTTCAAAACCAGTGGATGGAAGTAGAGGGGAAAAAGCACTTCACCAGGGACAGAAAAAATGGGGAGAGACAACAGAGTTGAGGTCTGAATGACCTCAGTGGACAGTTTGACTGTTTAAGCTGTATCACAGTCAGGAGAATCAGCGCACATATTTGAAGTGATTACGAGGAACATTTGAATAATTGTCACGTCCGTGAAGCTGTACTGAGAAACTTTGGGTTACTTAACGTAAACCCTGGTTCTTTGATAACAGAGTGAGGTGTTTCACTATGGGAATTGCCTCGGCGTGATCAACTATGGAAGCTCCAATGACACCACGTCTGTCAGTGACAGACAGGTCGACTGTGGGAGGGCCCCGCCCCTACCTATTATCACAGCCGACTGCCTCCTCGTAAATCATTCTAGACCGATTTCTTTCCGTGTCAATGCAAGGAGGGTTGTGACGGTGAAACACCTCACTCTGTTATCAAAGAACCAGGGTTTACGTTAAGTAACCCAAAGTTATTTTTCAAACTTCGTTCGGTGTTTCACTATGGGAAATATAGGCCACTCCTGGATTGCGTGACACTACCCGAAGCCAAATATTGTCAGCCTGGTAATGACTATCAAAGGGACTCTGGCGCATTTGCCTCTAGCATATGAAGGCAAATCACTGTCAAAATCCGAGAGTGCAAATGAGATCCATGCGCGCGCGCATTTCACTTTGGCGAGCGCTTTTACATCACTCCGCGAGCAAAATTCACTCTCGCGCTGAAACCTGCTCGCTCGCGAAACTTTAACCTGCTCGCTCGCGAGTCTTTTTCCTGCTCGCGCTCGAGTTGTTTTTCTTTTTGACAGTAAGTGGGCGGACCCAGTCTCCATTGTATCTCTACATCTAATTGGTTACAATCCTGGTCTTTGGATAGACCGGATAGCACTCTGACACAGACGCTAGGTCTGTTAGAGGTGGTTTTCAATCCGCCACTAAACACTACTGTACTCCACTACATCTCAGGATGTTCTACATTTGTCTGACAGGTTTTGTAAACGTTTCAGACTGTAGAGGCTGATGAAATACAAATTATGTTAATAGCGTTGTTAAATACAATAATAAAAAATGTGTTAAAGTCAAGTTGCTCAGATTGGTTTAAATTCACTCCATTATTCTATTACAGACAATGTGTGTTTGATAGTCAGACCTCTTGTGACAAACAGCTCAAAGAAACTCTTTGATATTAATTGATTAAAACATGATGTGATCATATTTAATCATGCTGTTGTGTTTACAGAAGAGATATAATGTAGTTGTATAATATGAGCAACAATGTGGACCCGCTCAAGGATCTGGAGCCAAGATTAGGGACCACTGTTTGTATATTAACTGTTTGCCAAGTGAGTTTCCAAATTGAAGTCACTGATAAGTAGTTAGTGGTTGAAAAATGATTCAGATCCTTCACTGCAGTAAACGTACTAAATACCATACTGATGAAACAATCCACTACGAGTAAAATACCTGCATTCAAAACCTTAGTCAAGTATGTTATTATCAGCAAAATGTACTTTAAGTGCAGAAAGTAAAAGTACCCGTGCAGTAAAATGTACATTATTTACCCCTGACCTGTAGTGCAATCTGAAAATCTCTCCCTAGCGTCTGTGTCATAGTGATACCCGGTCTATCCAAAGACGAGGATTGTAACCAATTAGATGTAGAGATACAATGGAGACTGGGTCCGCCCACTTACTGTCAAAAAGAAAAACAACTCGAGCGCGAGCAGGAAAAAGACTCGCGAGCGAGCAGGTTAAAGTTTCGCGAGCGAGCAGGTTTCAGCGCGAGAGTGAATTTCGCGCGAGCGGAGTGATATAAAAGCGCTCGCCAAAGTAAAATGCGCGCGCGCATGGATCTCATTTGCACTCTCGGATTTTGACAGTGATTTGCCTTCATACTCTAGCACAGCCTGTACCAAGGAAGGCCCAGAGACATCGAGTCTGTAAAACCTTACAAAAGTGTGCGGTGTCGCCCAGCTCGCTGCAGCGCAAATATCCTTCACTGAAACACCCTTGAACAGGGCCCATGAAGTGGCCATACGCTGAGTGGAATGAGCCCTCAAACCTTGTAGGGGCTGCAAACCCCTACAACTATAGGCTCGAGCTATAGCCTCTACAATCCAGTGGGACAGCCTCTGGCGGGACAGTGGCTTGCCTTTGTGGGGAGTGGCCCAGGACACAAACAGCTGATCCCCTTCCCTGAAACCTGCCGATCTACTCACATACACATGTAGTGCTCGTACCGGGCATAACGTGTTAAGCCTTTGTTCCTCCTCTGAGGAGAATGGAGGTGGATGAAAAGCTGAAAGCTCCACCGTGGGACATCTGTAGGTCGACTCCACCACCTTAGGCACAAAAGCCGGGTTGGGCCGCATACAGACCTTAGCCAGCCCTGGAGCAAACTGCAAGCAGGAAGGGCGAGTAGATAAAGCATGCAAGTCACTCTCATGCTTTCCTGTGGTTAAAGCTAAGAGCAACACTGTTTTAAGTGAAATAAACTTCATCCCCACCGTCTCCATAGGCTCAAATGGGTGTTGAGAGAGGGCCTCCAACACCACCAACAGATCCCACAGAGGAACCAGGGGCCTAGAAACGGGGAGTTTACGGCGTGCACCTTTCATGAAACGACATACTAAAAGGATGCTACCCCACAGGCTTCTCCCCAAAGCCTAAATAACAGGCTGAGATAGCCGCTAAATAAACTTTAATAGTAGAAAATGGCTTTACCCTTATCTACTAATTATTGCAAGAAACACAGCAGGTCCACCTCTGAACACTGAAAAGGAATGGTGTGCCTCAGCTGGCACCACTCCTCAAAAACCCTGCCATTTACCACTGTAAAGAGAGCGAGTGGACGCGGCCCTAGCCCTCTGAATGGTGACAATGACCATCAGGCCTGCCACGTTCAAGTTCCACCTCTCACAGGCCATTTTTGAAAATGCGCTTTTGAAAAAGTCTGAGCCAGCCTCGGGTCCCAGCTGCCATTCACTATTCTGCCCAACATGGTTGCTCCCCACCCTGAGAGGGAGGCATCCGTTGTCAAGGTTACCCTGGATGCAGTGGCAGGCCGTGTATTTTATACCTGGGCCTTCACTGCTGTCTTACCACCTAATAACCTCATGTGGGCGCCACAGCTACGGTTATTTGTTTCTAGGGGTGTAACATCACGTATTCGTATTAAACCGTTAGGTACGAGGCTTACAAACCGAACAATACGTTTGTATAATACTAGTGCATTTGGAAAATGTAGAACAGGGGTCTTCAATTAAATTTCCAAAAGGTCCAGATTGAGAAAATCTCCTCGGGCAAAGGTCCGAAACATTACAATAATATCTAACTCGCGCTATTTAGTGCCATATATATATATGTATATATATATATATATATATATATATATATATATATATATTCAAGAAGTAGTAGTATCCTAGTAGTAGTAACAACGTCTCTGTGTAGTCAACAACTGTCAAATCAAATAAAGAAAGTACACATCAATTATATTTTAACAATTATTATTGTTGGTTTTCAAATTTAACTGGATGGATTATAAATAATACATAGAAATACATAAATAAATGTTCTTCTCATTTCAAGTAAAATACGAGCTGGATTAAAGAATAACTGACAGAAAGCTTTTCAAAAATGTGCATCTTAAAATAAAGTAATTCATTTTCGAAAAATTAATTTCACTGAGTTGTCCTGCAGCTTTAAATTCAGTTAATTCAGGTGTGAAGTGATGTCAACCAAAAAAGCCATGATATATATTATATTTGTGTCATCTAAAAAGAGAAATCAGTGTGCATGGACTTTATCTGTGGTTGTTGAATAGAGCTGAAACTACTTGTTTCAGCTCTATTCCTCTCTGTTAACATCATTGTTGAACAGTGAATTCATGTGTTATGATTCTGATCATATTGGGCTCTTAGGTTTATTTTCTGTGTCTTCATTTCAGACTCAAAAGAGTTGTGCTTTGCCTCGTAGTCCGCTTCATTTGCCGCTTTTATCCATAGTTATGGTTTCTGAACATATGAGACATGCTGGTTTTAACTGCCTGTGGGAAGAATTAACATATAAGATTCTGTTAATTCTTGCTTATAAATTCTATCCTCTCATGTTTCTCTTTTTGGAGAACGTCATGTGAGATAACTTCTCTGATTAGCGCAATTTACCTGCTCTTCTTTCTATTTCCTCGTCTCTTCCCCGTGTGTCATGTTGTGTGTAAATCTCACTAGAATCAGGAAACTTGTCAGAATGCCCATATTTGATTGGCTGAGCTGCATCACGTGATGTGGTTTACAACGCATTGGTCGGTGTGTTTCCTGCACCGCTGAACAAGTGCCGTAACGGCTGAATAAACTGCGCCAGTTAAAGTATAAACTCACTGTCTGATATGAATAATTCTGAATTATCTATCGGTTTTAGGTCCTGGGTCCGGATGCAACTGCGTCTGGGTCCGGATCCGGACCGCGGTCCGCCAGTTGGGGACCCCTGCACTAGGGAGTCTGGGCTGTTGGAGAGGAAATGTGGAGTCATCCTCCTCTTCCTCCATGTCGTCCATGTCGAGGAAGTCAGAGTTGGCATCGATCTCTGCGTCCTCACAGCCCGGCTCCACATCGAGGAGCTCCTCGAAAAGTGGAGGTATTTCCATGCATTCAGCCTCCATCATGTCCGCCCAGCTCGCAGTAGCTCGCGGCAGATGGGTGGCTTTCGTGGTGGTTCCTGACAGGCACAGGTCCTGCTTATTGGATACCACCACTCTGTCTCCTTTCCAGGATTTTCTCTGACATTGACGCGCAGTGCAAACATGCCTGGGGGTCAGCCAGCGCTGCATGAGCGTGTTTATCGCCCATGCAAGCTATGCACATAGGATGAGGGTCCCTGCCCGAGATGGACGCCCCACATGACGGAGGGCACAGGCGGGATACAGCCTCTTTGGTCTTCGGTTCCGACCCTCTGGTGGGGGTAGCGGCCTTCGACATGGCGACTGGAAAGGAGGGAAATACGTAAACAATTACCCGTACAAGGCGCGCCAAAATGCGTTAGCCTGTCGGTCAATTGTGCTAGCACACAGGGTTTAGCCCGGGCTAATAGCGTACCGAAGGAATTTGCTCGCCGTGACACGTTAGCTGAACTCCGGGTACTCAGCTTGGCTAACAAGCTAATGCTAACCGAAAACTGGTAGGCTCGCCGTAACGCGTAAGCCAGAGCAAATAATATCACACAGTCACCGACAACACCGGTAAACAAATACAGGGTAGTCGGGGAACAGCTCGCCTTGACGCGGACACTGCTCTAATATTCTGTGTAACGTCTAAACTATACTTCTTCCGAAGTACTTACTCAGCACACTCCAGACTAAAGCCCGGAACTGCGTTCGGCGACGGATTCCTTAACGGGTCGTCTGTGAACTGTAGAGCAGAAATCCAAGCTAGCCTAGATGAGCTGAGGGAGCAATAGTTTCTTCACGGGAAGAAAGCGAGAATGATTTGCGAGGAGGCAGTTAGCTGTGATAATAGGTAGGGACAGGGTCCTCCCACAGTCGACCTGTCTGTCACTGACAGACGTGGTGTCATTGGAGCTTCCATAGTTGGTCACGCCGAGGCGATTCCCATCGTGAAACACCAAACGAAGTTTGAAAAAGAACCACAGTTAGAAAAACCTAAGAGCTGAGAGTGATTCACAGTAAGAGCCATGAATAACTCACTGAAGCTAAATGACTTTTGTTTCCCATTAATTCTGTTGACTGCACTGTTCCCCTGCCACATACTAACCCGCCTGTCATTTCAGAGGCAGCCACTCCCTCCTGCCCTGCAGTGACCCCTTTCCTGCCACATCACCTGACCTCCCCGCTCCCCTACTCAGCTGCTTCCCGGCCCATCACCATTCATTCCCTGCCAGATTGTCTACTTTTCTTCCACCTTCGCATTTTACTGCCTGAGTCTTGGATTGATGATCCTGAGCCCCGCCCCTTCTCAGATATGTTTGCCTGTTCTTACTGCCTGTTATTTGACTTAAGTTTAGCCTGATGTTGCCTTACACGTAAAGAATGATCCCGGTCTCTCCGACATAGTGAGTCACACAGCTCATTTATCTGATTGGTACTCGGGTTTGATACCCAATGAAATGATAATCAATGAAATTATTAAATGGAAGAAGAATCAGTGCATCCCTAAATCCAATACCAGTGCTCTTTTGTCCCCTATATGTATGTAATGTAATCCGTAATGCTCACTGTGTGGAATCAATGTCATGTGAAACTACGTGTCAGTTCTTACGTTTAAACAAAACCATTGTTCATAACCTTGTGAAACTTGTATCTATGTGGTTTAGACTGTTTGTACAAATGTCATCATTGAAGTGCAGCATCAGTCTCATAACAGCAGACGCACTAGCATGCTCAACTTGTCTGCCACTCTTCCAGCGGCAGGGTTTCTGGTGTCGTATAGTGATACAGACCTGACAAAGTAAAAGAAAAGGCTTTGCTCAGCGTTATTAAATGCACCTACATCTCTTCACCAAACCACTACACCTGTGTAAATGCTCATCCTAAATAAGAGATAATGTCAGTTCATGTTTACTGAGCTATTCTTATGGAATGTATCTCATCTCAAATTTGATAAAAAGTACTGAACATCAAGTTTTAAAGTAGCTACAATGTTTGGCAACATTATCTTACCACAAAGTCATTATCAACACTTCTGGCTTCACAGTTAAGAACTACCACTGCAGCATGCAGGCAGTAGCGTACTATCAGCAGTAGCTTAATGCACAAACAAACCAAAACCAAAACGAGCTTCCCTGAGCTAACCCTTCAACCCAGGGAAAGAACTCTGGGGCCAGACTGAAATATCTGTAGTTCACATAAAACGCAAAGCAACCTTTTTGTGTGGCGCAATTACATACAGTTTCAATACAAAGACATGAATAGATGCAAGTTGAGTAGAAATATTTTCAAACGAGAAATATGTGCGACGCTGTGACAAATCAGCCTTGACATTCTTCTTCTGTTGTCACAGATAGAAGAGGACCAGGCCGACACGTGGGTATGCTTGCCAGGTCTGTGCGTGCTATATTTCGGGTAGACCGTCTCGTTGCAAGATATCTATGATAGTAGCTGTCTGTTGGCACCCAGAGCTCTACGATAGGACCTCATATTTGTACAGAGACCAGTCAAAACTTTGTGTGTGTAAACCATAGACTGTCTTTAGTAGAAACAATAATGGTGCTGCCTATTTATGACTAGATTACGCTATTTGAGTGTTGATGTAACAGCTGCAATGTTAGCATTGTTTGCCTGTCATCTTGCAGACAGACCTGCCAAAGCATGAATTCAGACTTTTTACAAATCAACATCATTATATCGTTATTTCAGCATCCTTTTTATCTGTTTATTGCAATTAAATCACAAAATCTGTTTTTATTGGTTTCATACCGTTGTAGTAAACCAGCCGACATGTTGCTAGCTAGATACAGTGAATGCGAAAATGGAAAAAATCGGTTTCGCGTTTGGAATGAACACATCCTTTGCTGGGGCGGTTCGCTAATTGCGGGAAAAATGAAACAAAGCTCCTGTTAAAAATTAACAAATCTACTGATAACAGCACATTAAATGCCTGTAACAGCGATGAATGAAGGGTGGTACATGGATGCAGAAATATAACAGGAGCTGTAAATATGGCCTCATTAAGCCCCAGTAAGCATTAATACAGCTTTGAGGGATGCAGATAGGAAAACAAAACTGGGCTAGCACTGCTTTTCAAAAGAATTTAAATAATTTCCTCACTTGACAGTTTATAGACAAACACAACCAACAGTGGACTCCTCATCCCATAGGCTCCATCAGGTACTATAGCAAACAATAATACAGAGAGCAGCACAGGATAATACTCAGAAGTCTGATAGAAAAATCTCTAGTACAGTACTACTTAAAATGAGCAACTGTCAATATCCTAGTGTTCCTCTGAAGCAAACAGAGTGGTCTGCAACCTACCTTGCATCCAAACATCAACGACAAAGTGTTGTTGGTGCAGGCAACTTTGCAGTGGCACAGCACCGGGGTGCACTCTGGGCTTTTGACTATGGGAGACATTCCTGTAGAAAAGAGCCGTTGGACGGACTCTGCAGTAGCACAGCGCTTCAAGGCAGAAAGACGAAGAGCCACAGTCGGACCGAACTAGAAAGCTAGAAAGAAGGTTCGCGCTTTATGAGAGCGAGGTTTTGCATACAGGCTTTTGCTCTCTCACTCTGTCCCCACCATTCTCTCTCTCTCTCTCTCTCTCTCTCTCTCTCTCTCTCTGTCAGGAATGCCCACTGTCTCTATCCCTCTCCTCCTAACCACCCTCCTCCTCATGTTAGTCTCATTTCTGTGGAAGAAGGAACAACTCTTGATGTAGGGCACCCCCAGCTGGCCAACATTGCAGATTAAAACTGCAAACAGCTACTTTTGTGTCAAGTTTCCCATGAATATGAATATGTATTTATCATTTCTTTGTTTCAAAAGCCTGTGTTGGAATGCAGCTTTGTAAAGTCTAAATGTATTGCCTGCCAGAATGATGCATTCATGCGCAATTGTATTAATGTGAATACGCCAACTATAAATACTAAAATAAACAAAACAAAAACACTTTCAAATGATACAACACTTTCCTTATTAACTATGGTTGGAACACCTACCACTGGTCCCTTTATGGGGTTCAAAATCTTGCTAAGTCCTTTTGTTTTCCCCGTCATACTGTAATCACTTGATATTAGTAATGTGGCCACAGACCCTGTTAAATACCTGCTTCTCCTTCACTCAAATGTTTCCGCAGTTAAACACGGAATGTTTTACAGACCATCTGAGTGACCTGATGATGCTCCTGGTTGATGAGGTCATCCTGGACCCACCAGACTCTCCCAGTATGAGACTTCTTCAGAGGAGCAGGTGTCATGCTTCAGTCAACCGATTTATATTGCCATTCCATTGGCCATAAACAAAGTGACTTACTTATCGTTCTTTTTTTTTCTTTTACAATTTTGATGTGATTATACTGTTTAAACAGGTGATATGAAACACATATTTGATTTCATGTCGAAGGGTTAAAAAAAACTGGTCCATTTAACATCCTGACTATGAACATGTGAAAAAGCTTTACTAGTAATCCTTTACTTCAGCCAGTACATTTTTAGATTTCTCAGATTCCCGCTCAAACAAGCAGCTGTGAAGTTATGTTTGAACAATTAGCGTGGTTATATCCACGATAGAAGACCGGAAACACAGACCAATCAGAGCAGACTGGGAGAATAATGTGTTTGTGAACATTAAAGCATGTAATCATGAGATCTGAGATGAGGGAAAGGGAGAGAATGATATATCATATAATATATAATTATCCTCATACTGCAGCCGTTTCATTTATACACACCGTCTGTCAAAAAATAATAATAATAGTAACATGATAATATGATAAGTGGTGGCAGGCCACAGGTCATATAGAGAATATAGTGCTTAGCTGACGGAATGAACACTTTGATAAGAACTTCATGTAGAGGTGGGCTCATAGTAAATGTTCAGTATTTATGCACTGGGCTGAGTTGTAGAGGATCAACAGCTTCACTGACAGCCTGCATGTTAATACAAAAACAGGAGAAAACACTGGCCTGATGCTTAATTCACATGGGACTGCTATAACCTGAGGTGGTTTTGATTAGGCATTTACTGAGTAAAAGATGTTGGAATCTTAACTAGAGCATGCAGTCCAAATATGGGATTAACTATCAGAGATGCTCTGGTTGTATTTTGATCAATCTATAATAAAACATTCTGTTGGAATGTAGCTAAAGGATGTCATTTGAGAATGAGTCAGCCATGCTGCTGTTTTAGTTTGTTTCTGCAACATTGTTCTTGCATAGTCTCTACATGTAGGATATCCATATTAAAACTAATTATAATCACAGTCAGTTTCTTCCAAACAGTTACAACCTTTTATTCATTAGTAATAATCGTCATCAACAAATCCACCCCCTCATCGGCACAAATCACAGTCAAAGTTTGTCTGACAGACCAACAACACATTCTCTCTCCCAACTCATCAAACACCACTTGGACAGCTGCCCTCCGCTTCAAACTATGACGCTCTACGTTCTTCTCTAGCAATCAGGGACAGCATGTCAGTTTCTGCTAGTTGCATATGCACATGCAAAGTGTCTTTTCAAAATAAAGTTCCATGTTAACAGTAAATATACAGTTACTGCCCGTTACATGCATACGGTCTGTTTTCAAAATAAACTTCATACTTACTTGGTTAGGCTAAAAAAAAGATCTTGCTTTGGGTTAAAATAACTACGTTTGTTACGTTAAATAAGTACGCTTGTTAAGCAACCTACGTATGCATTAGTTACGTAACAAAAATAAAGGTAAAATAAATCAGCGTTGACTTGGTCTGGGGACATGAACATGGTCTTCTGGGTGGAAGCTCTCTATTTTTGACCCAACCATCCACCCGGCCTCCTCCTTAAATGGACTTCCATGCTCTGTGTACTACATAATTCGCCCTGAGCGTCTACAGACACCGAGGGCCAGTGACCAAGCGTCGGTATTTGACAAGCTGGAAGTGAGACCGGGTTAACACTGCACAAGCGTCTTTGGTCAGGTAGGAGATGAGAGTGAAGTGCTGATGTGTTCATGTCTGCATGTGTGTGATTTAAGCATGTGGCATTCTAGGCAAATAAAAGCTGCTTTTTATTAAAATTTCTGACAAACCTTTCCTGGTGGTATATATAAATACACACACACACACACACACACACACACACATACATATATATATACACATATACATATATATATACGTATATATACACATATATACACGTATATATATACACATACATACATGTATATATATACACATACACGTATATATATATATACATGTATATATATATACATATATATATACGTATATATATACATGTATATATATATACATACATACATACATACATATATATATATATATACATACATATATACATACATATATATATATATACATACGGTACATATACATACACATACATACATATATACATACATACATACATATACATACACATACACATATACATATACATATACATATACATATACATATACATATACATATACATATACATACATACATATATACATACATACATATATATACATATACACATATACACACACATATAAAACATCCGGTCATCCTATCCAAAACCCAACATGTATTCACTCCAATATTAAAGCACATTCACGAACCAAGGTGGGCCATGATGGAAGAAACCATGTTCTTTCCAGATTATGGATGAAGTATTGGATTACAGGTGCTAATGCAGCAACAAGAAACATCCTGTCCAATTGTGGCTTCTGTAAGCACCTTTTATAGGAAGAGTTCTCGAGATCTAGCCTGACAGGAAAGGACTGGTGCGATCTGCACGAGTGCAAACCAAGACAGGCCGGTCTTGGACTGGACAGGCCAGTGACCAAACTTTGTCTTCTACAAACTGAAACATAAGTTATTAGTGACCTCTTACCCTTAGGGAAATTTGGATTTTTGTTTGTTTTATTTATTCATTTTATTATGGATTTATTGGCTCCATTATATAAATATGTATTGAATTGTTTATGCCCTCCTGCCATTAACAATTAGGGGCCGGTGTGTTGGAGCCATAATGTGGTTTTGTTGTTTTCTTTTGTCTTTGAGGGAAACACGGGGTGGGTTTGCACATGCAGTTCTGACATTGAACAGTGGGTGGCACATTGACCTAGAAGTGCATATATGTAAGTGACTGGTGATGAGGGCCAGGTGTGTGGATGGGAAGCCAACAGTTTTTGACCGTGTCAAGGTGTCGTGTCAAGGTGGCGTGTCAGTGTAGAGTTCCAAGGTGATATTATCCTGTCAAGTATCCTATGGTGTTCTGTTATGGTCAATGTGCAAACGGAATAAATGGATCAACAGATCGAAAGAAAGAGCGCATTGGACAGTGAAATGTTTGTGGAACACGCGTCCGAACAAGTTCTCCCGTTCGCCCCCCCTGTGGCTTTAAGATATAAAAATGGATATTTGTTAAAGTCAATACATATATATACACACACATATATATACACACACATATATATATATATATATATACATATATATATATATATATATATACACACATATATATATATATATATACACATATATATATATATATATGTGTGTGTAAATAGAAATGTGTCAATGTATCGTCAAAATCTCTGGGCCTCAAGCAAACTAGTAAATATGGCTCTGGAACCTCTGTGCTTCAGTACTTGCTGTGTCTGTGCTGTAGCATCTTTAAAGGAACACATCAGCCCTAGCTTCATAGCTTCAGATTTTCCCCACCCACACCCACTGCTCCCCATTTCCCCTAATCAGCCTAGTAGTATATATACTGACTCAATTCCACTTGTTCTCTGTCAGATTGTCTAGTTTGCTTCTTTCTAGTACTGTAAATACCTACTGTACATCATGCTGGCTCAATCCACAAAACAACATGTGACCCTGCTACAGCTGTCTGTATTTCAGCTTCTCTGTCTCTGACCAGACTTCTTTAGTCGTCAGCCTGCAGCAGAGCTGCAGAGGATGAGATCATTAAAAGTCCAGCGAGTAATTCAGTACTTGTATGAGGACTATCACAGTAGCACAGCTGCAGTAGCTGCAGTATCAGACTCTTTCCACACAGCTTGGCAGGGACTGTATTCTGCATCCTGATTCACCAGCATAGAGTGCGGTACAGTGTTATCTGAACTGAACCACTAGATGGACCCATAACACTGAGGATAACACTGTGGAACACAGAGGGGCCGTAACTAAAAACTCAATTACACTTTATTATACTTTAATATATTCTCTTGAATACCTATGTTGAATACACTTGTTGTAAGTCGCTTTGGATAAAAGCGTCTGCTAAATGACTGTAATGTAATATACGGTGACTGAGGCCAATGTTGTAATGGTAAATTTCTACTTTAGTATATTGTGTAAATGCCTAAGTGCTTGTATTTTTGCACTGAACTCAGTAGATCTTCATCCTAACATACGTGCTCAAATGTATCTTGTGTGTAATAGAAACTTGATATTCTTATGAGTATTTTATATTCTTATAAGTAGAACTGTTCTATATACTTGTTGTGAAACAGTCTATCATAAGCTTGCATCATGAGACTTGTGATCCATGCAGCAGCTGACTGCCTGCACCCATATTCTCTTGTTCTCTGTGTTGGATAACAAGTACCTATTGTATATTCACATGTTCTATGCCTTAAGGATACAACATATATATCTGTGTGTCTGCTGTTATACAGATAAAGCACCTCTTATACTTTACTACCATGGCCTGCACAGCCTGAAACAGGATGTTCCAGTACACAGGCCCCCACCCTTGATCACTCTTGTATATAACTCTGTGTGATTTTTACTTCTGTAGTGCACACTTCTACAGAGTCTGAGTGACTGTGTAACTGTGCCTCTTCTCTGGCCAGAGAATAAATACTTTTAAAAGACAAGTTCTGTTTGAAAATATTCTTCATTTCAGCTTAATTTTTCAGACTCAACAGCGGGTAAAATAATTGTTCCACCAAAATGTGTATTAATAATCAGGGAGCCTGTGAGAAACAATTACACAGCACATTTCATAAACAAGAGCGAAATCTATGAGACAAATGTGCAAACATGCACAATGCAAGCCACACACTCCAGTGAACTGTGGTGTTCCACAGTAACTCCTAAACTCAAGTGTGTAACTGGACCAAACAGTATGAGAGCAGGCAATGACAGTTCACCCGTTTCTTCGGTGATGTTAAAAGACTTGGTAAAACCCTATGAAGGAATCAGCAACTGGGCACTTCTTGAGAGGACATCTCCCCTCACAGGGAGAAAACCGGAGCATATTGTATTCTCCATCCTCAAGGCTGTCAACTGAAATTAAAGTTCCTCTGTCTGCTCTTTCATATCTGTTCATCCTGAAAGAGAGATCCCTCCTCTGTTGCTTTTCTTGAGATTTCTTCCATTTCTTTCCTGTTAAGAGTTTTTTTTTGGAGGAGGGGGTTCCTTATCTGAATAGAGGGTCTAAGGACAGAGGGTGTTGTATGCTGTACAGATTGTAAAGCCCCTTTAGGCAAGTTTGTGATTTGTTCACATGCTAAGTGCTAACGTCATTTCCATCACATTTTAATACCGAAATGAACCTTCCAGATTTCCACCACCACAGAGCCCATGACTCAGAGACAGATAGCATGTGGAATCCGAGCTGTGAACTGAACCCACTTGGTGGCTGATGGATGATGTTTACACACAGCGCTTCCCCCACACTAGGTTAATGATACAACTACAAATATGTCCATTCAAGAGGAATATCAACACTGCTTCACAAGTGGCTGTGGTTATGCATCAACAGAATACAACCATGTCCCTTCACACTGTTTCTCACATAATTAAATATCAACATATTATCACTCTCACCTCTTAAAAGACGGTCGCTTTGTCAGAGTCCCCCACTTCAAACCATGACGCTCTAGCATCAGTTTTAGACGTGTCCGGGATGGCGTGTCAGTTTCCACTCGTTTAATGCATACAGCCTTTTTCAAAACGACGTACATGTTCACAGGCCTCTCATTACATGCATAAACAAAAATAAACTTCCTGGTTTACTTATGTTTTATGTTTACTTACACAACAAAAGTACATGGTCAGGCTCAACAGAGATCGTGGTTTGTGTTAAAACAGCTTTGTTTGTTACGTAAAATAAATATGCTTGTTACACAGGCTAAGTAGGTTACGTAACAAAAGCAAGGTCAAAGAAGTCAATGTTAACTTGGTTTCAGCCGGGAGACGCACAGTGGTTTCCAGGGTGAAAGTCCTGTGTTTGTGCAATGTAGTAGTTTCATGTGGATTTACTGTATTAACATTCATGAGACACTGCCCAATCATTGTTTTCTTCTTTTAAATCAGAACATATCAAGAAATGGTTTTTTTGCGCATAATTACTTGCAAGAGTTTGAAAAACAAATGCGAAAAAGTAGGATGTGTTGCCTGTCTGGTATGAAGGCACACACTGCTAGTGGAGTAGGGGGGTGGAGTGCTCAGTTGTGTTGTTAATAACGTGCAGCTGAGTTTTCGATGAGTGGAGCAATGATTTTGAATGTCAATATCGCAGGCGATCGTGTTCATTTAATTGTGGGAAGCCAAAATCGTGATCTTGATAAACAGTTTGATTAATTGTGCTGCCTTACAAGATGCCCAGATTTCTTGCAGTCTTTAGTGGAGAGAGCAGGGTGGAGCTGAGCTGGGAGACTAATATCGTGCTGATCAAAAGCACTGACTGGGATCACCAGGAGTTAAGTCTTCATGAGACTGAGTTTAAGATGGTGTTCCATTATCCATTTTGATCCATATTAATGAGGCAGGCTCAGAGCCGCAGTGAGACACTGTGGCTGTTTTGGACAGAGCTGTGAATCATGTTTTCTTTTTGCCAACAAATGCCATTGAAAGATGTGTTCCAACAATGCGTTAGTCCTTCTCTCAATACTTTCTGACTTAAGTACTGTGTCTGTGACACTCAGCTCCAATCCCACTGGTTCCTACTGAAGACGCACATCTTTAAAAACACTAAAACAGCTGGCCAAACTTATTGAAAAGGAGGAGATTTTAAGCGGCGGATGAATCCACATTTGGTGAATTAGTATTCTGTCCAGCAGGACAGTGTTTGTGGGATTGAGTCAAAATAAACTACAGTGTGTGTTCATGGTAATGAAGGAACATGTCACCCAGTGCTACAGTGAGGCTCACTGATGTGTGTTTAAACATTTTTGGACAGCAATGGAGCTCTGTGGCACAGCCAAAGAAGATATATCAGGCTTTGGATACACACAAAATTCAAAGCATGCATTCATTGTTGGTTTAGGTCTGCACATGAGATCTGCTGACAATAAGAAAAATACAAAATATCACCAGAATTACTGTTTGAAGTTTTCTTGTTGTATTGACTGAGGTTGGTTTGTGCAATTTGTTATTGGTTCGTGTGACTAAGGACTATACAAATAAGTTAAGTTTAAATACCAGCTGAAATTTGGTTGGCCACATTGTCTTTCACCAAGTGAGCATAATGAGGAATCAAATTGTTGCTGATATCAACGGCAGCTAAAAGGCTGGGGAATGATTTCTGTCTCCTTTCCTTCTGTTTGATATGCCTTACCTTTCTCTTTCTCACACAAGTCTACCTCTTAAATCCCCTACATCCAGTCCAGAAAACTATGGAGCTTTCCCCTCTGAACAATACCTGCATTCTGACAAGAGAAAGGACGAGCCAGAGAGAGAGAGCGAGAGAGAGAGCGAGAGCGAGAGAGACAGAGAGACAGACAGAGACAGAGAGAGAGAGAGAGACAGAGACAGAGAGAGAGAGACAGAGAGAGAGGAAGACAGAGAGAAAGCATGAATGGGCTAGAGGCCTCTCACAGCTCTCACAAAGGGAGGCCGTGGGACCAAAACATGAGGAATCAACATGCTTTCCCAGTCATTATCACAAACCATTTCCTAGCTCCAGCTGGCTTGTAACAAGACAAAATTATTGATTTTCTCAAGATGAAAACATCACTGTAGCAAATGTTCTGTTATATAACTAATAGGACTACTGGTTAGTGTTTGAATGAAAAGAGTAAAAGGTAGGTTGGCATTCATAATGGCCAGTAGATAACATTGTGCACATGAGAGTAATTGCAGAAATTGAAATACAGCTTGAAAAAGATTAAACTAAAAGACATTTTTCTTTAAATTACAGCTGGTCTATAACCCAGCCACTGGGGATGCACGAGCCAGTACATTCTTTGTGCCAGTCCCTAGCCTGGAAAAATGTAGAGGGTTGCGTCAGGAAGGGCATCCGGCGTAAAAGCTATGCCAAATCTAATATGCGGATCATAAATTAGAGTTCCACACCGGATCGGTTAAGGCCTGGGTGACTAAAGGAGAAGGAGAGGGGGAATGTATGTCTAGAGGCAGCAGGAGAGGAGAAAAGGGTAGGAGTGTGGAGGTGAGCGATGGAACTTTGAATGTTCCTTTACGACTGTTAAAGGAAGAGAGCTGGCTGATATGATGGAGAAGGAAGGTAAATATACTGTCCAGAGAGCATAGGCGTAGCAGAGCATAGGAGGCCAGGAGCATCAGAGGTGGATTCAAACTGTTCTAGCATGGTGTAACTGGGAGAAGAAATGGAAGAAGAGTATGACAAGAGTGTGTTGGAGGTGAAGACAGTGTTGGACAGATTGATGAGAAATTGAGTTGCTGATGAATGTTGACAACGCATATGCTGGCGCACAAGTTATGTTTGAGATGGAAGAGAAAGAATAATTCTGGAGTGAGTTGGATGAAGTGGTGGAGAGTGTACACAAGGAGGACAGAGTGGTGATTGGAGCGGACTGAAGGGAACACAGGTGATGGGCAGGTATGGTGTCAAGCAGAAGAATTTGGAAGGAAAGATGGTGGTGGATTTTGCGAAAACAATGGAAATGTGGTGGACACATATGGAAAATGTCTTTTGCAGGAGGTGCCACTTGGAAGAGATTGGAGACTGCAAGGTGGTGCCAGGACAAGAGGACAAGAATGAAGGCAGAGCCAAAGATCAAACAGTGGACGTTGAAGAAGGAAGACTGTTGTGGTGTAAAGGAGGAGTTAAGACATGCACTGGGTGGAAGAGAAGAGCTGCTCATTAGGAATGAGAATATTAGAGAGACAGCTCAGGTCTGGAGACAAGGCAAGAGAGGCAAGATTGAGATGGTTTGGACATGTGCAAAGGAGCAGGTTGTTCTCGTACACCGTTTGTAGCTATACCCACGAAAATCAATGAGCTGTAATTAGAAGATATCGATGAAATACATTTGTATGTAATCCACGTGATAATGACCGAAGAAGTAGAAAGAGCGCAAAAACCTGCACATAGCAGGCAGTGTGGTGGATGGGACAAACCAAAACCAGTCTTTCACCCAGGAGACCGTTGTTTGTGCCCCGTGTGAAACAAGTCAACGTTGATCATTTGCAGTGGCGGGCCGTGTGTTTTATACCTGGGCCTTCAGTGCTGTCCTACTACAGTTGAACCACCTCCTAATAACCTCATTATGATGCCACAGCTACGGGTTATTATTTGTTTCTAGGGGTGTAACAATACACGTATTCGTATTAAACCGTTCGGTATGAGGCTTACAAAGCCAACAATACGTTTGAATAATACTATTGCATTTGGAAAATTCAGAAGCTTAAATTGTGGGAAATATAATGGTCTTTCGGTGGAGCCACTGCGCTCAACCTGGCAACCCACCCAACGTAACAGACAACGTGCTGTCTGACACGCCCCCCACGGAAGAAAAACATTGTACCCTGGTGAGGTGCGTGTGTTCTGGGAGGCTATGCTAAATTAGCTTAGCAGGAAAACAACAGCAGCACACATGCTACACTCTCCCCGCAGCGTTTAGCTGTTCCCTACTGATTCAAACAGGGCTAAAGCAATCGCCACACAATCCCCATTTCTCCAGACCATAATTCTTGCTTTGTAAAAGAAACAAGAGCCCAAACAGAGAATCAAATGTCCGACACTAACCCCGCGCATGACGTGATACGTCGTCATTAACGAACAATGCATATAGTCAAAATCAATGTAAATAACACAATGACAAGAACAAACTCATAAGAACCAGTCACATATATTTATATGACAACAAAGCATGACAAATCAATCCAGCAACTCTGTGGCGCTAAAACACGTATTCCGCCACACACTAAAGAGCACGAGCTATTCAAATATTATTCACATCATAAGGAACAATATTAACCATATCATAAAAATGACACCATAGACAAATGAACACAGTAGTAATGCTACTGCAGATTTAAAAACACAAAAGCAGTTCACATAACATGTGCAACGCTTCTCCGACACTGTTAGCCATAAATACCGTTCGTACAAATCATTTTCCTGGCTGGGCCTGGGCTGCTAGCTGTGGGGTTGGCCGACCCTTTCTTACGATGTCCAGTTTTTCTGGAAATGTCCTTCTCCAGAAAGGCGTTGCCAGTAACTCCCAAATCCGTTTCTCCTCCTTCAGCCATTGAGTGTTAAAAAAACAAAGCTACACCAAGCAAAACGCTAAAAATGTCATGTCAATGTCATAACTTCTTACATATCTTTCAACTTGAACTCTTACTACTAATACTAACTTCTGCTAGCTAGCTTTCAGCTTCACAACAGTCACGCTTGCCCACTGACCAATCATGGCTAGGGCTGCACGATTAAGGCCAAAATCATAATCGCGATTATTTTGATCAATATTGAGATCACGATTATTTATCACGATTATTCATTAATTTTAGGGACAACATCTTTTTATTGCACTTTCACTTATTGTGAGTGTTGATGGAGCTGCTACCATGTTAGCATAGCCTAGCACCGATCGATCCGAGCTCCATTGAGAAAACAAGTATTTTAAAAAGTTATTTGCTTGTCGTCTTGCGGAGAGAACTAACAAAACATGAATTCAGACAAATCGGCATAATTAGGTAGTTATTTCGGAGTCCCTTTTTGTCGGTTTATTGCAGTTAAATCACAGCCAAATCAGTTTATTTGGGGCTCATACAGCTGTAGTAAACAGCGGACGTGTACTTGCTAGACACAGTGAATACATCTCGATAAAATCCACGGAGCTCCTCTGGACAATGTTATTAACCCAGACATGACGGCGTTTAGTTTCCCGTGATATCTGGGACTTCCACAACACGTACTAAGCAGAAATAGAGGTTATTTTTTCCATGGTTGATGGCGGACAGTTGAACGGCTTTCAGTGCGATAAGCCCCGCCCCCTCTCCAGCGCGTCCAGCGCGATTCGCGCAAATGAACACAAATGGTCCCCGGCGAGACCGGTGGCGCGATGGACGCGAATTTGGTGTGAACGCAGCATAACTCTGTGCATATGATTTTTTCTTGTTTAACATCACTTGCCCTAAATCCCAAAAACTTCCAGATAACTGATGATGATCCTTTTCGAGGGACTAGCTCCTCGCCTTCTGCTCCTGACATTTTATTTACCTTTCACACGACACCCGTGACCGTCTGCTCTCTGTTCTGTTGTCTGTCTCTCTCTACTCTTCTACTAATACCGGAGTCGACTGCAGACAGAACTTTTTTTGAGGCTGCCGCTGCAGGGTGCGTGCATGACACCTCCCATCTCGTTCTCCCCCTGGTGGTTGGCTGACTCTTAGTTGAGGAAGCGCTTGATTTGATATGTAGCAGAGCACGCATTTTAAACGTCAATATCGCCGACGATCATGCTCATTTAATCGTGGCAGCCAAAATCGTGATCGCGATTAAAATTCGATTAATTGTGCAGCCCTAATCATGGCGCACGTTAATGCTGAGCTGCACGTTAATGCTGGCGTACTTGTAGGCCACCTAGACAGCTCTGACATGTCAAAGAATACACCCAAACTAAAAATCTGATTGGTTGAAGACTATGACAATCAACAATATCGTCCCCATTTACTTAAACTACAAAGTCTACCTAGAGGGCCTCGGGCCTCTCTTCTTACCTAGAGACATAGAGGTGAAATCTGATTGGATAAAAGCTCTCCTTAAAACAAGCTGCACTGGAAGCAGCGCTGCAGGCTGGAAGCAGAGCAACTGAGGAAGACAGTAGCTGTGCAATGAGAAAATAAGCTAATGGGAAAAATAATTAGAATACATGTAGTGTATTTAAGAAAAATTATTAAATTATAAAATAGCTATAACTTTGTGATTCTGTTTAGGCCAGCAGAGAAGGCTTTGCTGGCCCTGACGGCCCACTACTGATCATTTGTCACGTAACTGCCTTACTTAAGAAAACGCCACCTCTGTAGTTATTTCAACCCAAACACAATACTTTCCTAAACCTAACCAAGTCATTTTTTTGCCTAAACCTAACTAAGTACTTCATGATCTTTTCCTAAACCTAACCAAAATGTTTTGTTGCCTAAACCTAAACTAAGTCTTTTCCCGTGAAGACTGAAGTGTATTTTAAAAAGACTGTCTGCATGTTACGAGTGGAAATTGACACGTGTTGCCAGACTTTCGTTGGAAAACGCGTGAAAAATTAGTAACTTTTTCGTAAGATATTAAACCAACTGTTATCTGAGGATACGTTGAAAGGAGAAATGCTGTTTATTTCGGGAGAAGGATGCCGAAGACAAAGCTGACAAATCTGCAAAATGGTAACGTTACTAAAGTTAAATGAGTAGTCTCATATTTGAGAATCTGGAACCATGACTTGTTTAGTGGTTTTACATCATCAATGTCTTAAGCAATTAATAGATTACTAAAATTATAACTGATCAATTTTCTGTCAATCAACTAACAAATTTATAGTTTCAGCATGACATCCCTCCTGACAACACTGGCTGTTTTCTCTGTGTTCAGTGGATGAAAATCTCCTACTTTTTACTGAACTGTGTCACAAATAAGGCAGCCGAGAAAAGGGGCTACAGTAGCTCACCACTGAGATTTACATATATGAATGATTCAGAGGCTCCGCTCTATAAGCCTGTATAGCTGAACCTCACTGTGGTAAGACGTCAGTGAGAGTCGGGAACTACAGCAGAGAGGGACCCTGGTGGGGTTAAGAAGACACTGGAAGGAAATTAGACTTGGGTGCAGTTTTCTGCAACACAACTCAGGCTCCTTTCCACCGAGCAGGGTGAGCTGGCATACACAATGCACAAGAAACTGTTTGTGTGTGCATAGGCATATGCACACACAAACAGTTTCTCCCTCTCACCCACATATATCTTGTAAATACTAAAACTGTGAACGGCCTAAAAGTCTCTCCTTACCTCCGCGGTCTTTTCCTTCTCCTCCTCCATGCCTGTGTGTGAGGATGTGTTTGACTCTCTGTGTGTGTGGAGAGATTTTAACTGATATCTCTCTAACTACAGCCTGCTCTCTGGCAGCACTCAGACTGGCTGCTCATTGTGCCGGTCTGTGTGTGTGTGTGTGTGTGTGTGTGTGTGTGCAAGCGTTGTCAGTGTTGCGGGACAGCAATGAATTGCTTCCCCATCGCTGCATCGGTAACTGCGGCAAACAAGTTCCCTCCCACACCCCGCCCCACAGTAGGGAGTTCAGCCAAGAGGGAACCATAGACAGCACCAACTCTGCTGCAGCACGGACACTTTAACAGGTGAATCACACACCAGAGCACAAAAAAGTTTGACTACAAATATAATAGACAAGAATGTGATCATTTAAATTGGTGGCTGTGAGCGTAAATTTAAAATACGTTGTGTTTGTGAAGGAAATCGCAAGAATAGAAGCTTGTCAACTGTGTCAGCTGCTATATTGTCTACTTAATGGTATCAAAACAGAAGCTTAACCCAATGCTGCATTCACAGTGTTTATTTTTTTTACTTATATAGTAAAAAATAAAGTACGCTATTTGCAATGGTAAAGAGTTTCAGCTGGTACTGGCGCTGACATGTCTTTCTGTGGATACAAACAGCAGCATCAGAACCGAGCATCAGGTCACTGTGATGATCTGTAACATGGCAGGTTCCGTGTTACATTATACTGTCATATTAAATCAACAACAACCAAGAAACATTTGAGTTAAGGAGAAGCAGGTATCTACAGGTGATCACAGTACTAATATCAAGGGGATTAAAGTACGACAAGAGGAGGATGTTGGGATCTGGCAGGAGCGTGTTTGGTTATTAGCAAGTATGAAAACTAAATCATTGATATCAATAAAAGTAATAATATCAATAGGAATATCAACAATAACGGTGCACCACCCTGGGATCAGTGACCAATAACCAAACTGTAGATAAAGTCTCAAAATTGGTGTTTACTTACAATGTATAGTCAAAGTACTATTTTACATTCAGAGTGAACAGTGAAGGTTTGAAGTTGAGCACAGGCTATCACATTCAGCTATTATCACAATAAATATGCACAGAAACTGCTCCTTAAAACATAACAGTTTATTTATCTTAACATTACTGATTGAAACCAATAATATAAATTAAAAAAACATTTATCATTTAACTACAAGCATACTACCTAAAAACAACAATCACGTGGTGAGGAGTGTGTGTGTGTGTGTGTGTGTGTGTGTGTGTGTGTACAAGAAGGGGGGGAGACAAAGGAGAGAGAGAGAAGGAGCAAAAATGGCGGAGTAGTCTCGTGAGTGACTACGCCACGCAAGAAAGGAGGAGAGTTGAGAAAGAGAGGCGGGAGCAAAAAGACGGATGTGTTCACATAAAGTAATCACGTCATGAAATACTCCACAATGGCGACGAGGCCGCAAAGAAAAAGAAGTAGGAGGCATTCAAAACAAGACAAATCCCTCCACTAATTCGGCGAGCTACGCGGCAAACAAATCCTCCGTACGACAGCAGGGATTTGTTCATCGGAAGTTAGAAAGGAATTTATCCCTTCTACGACGCAAATGTCAAGTTGAATCAGAAGAGAGCAGGGCATAGAAGTTATCCTTCTCTTCCTCTAAAGAATACAGGGATTCTGGGAATCTTCCTTGTGCAGGTTAAAGTGGCGGCGCACAGGGCAAGTTATCCGTTTTCTCCTTCATGATCCAAAAACAGTCTATGTTTGACCACGAAATTAAGAATATCAGCTAGGGCAGGGGTGTCAAACTCATTTTCACTCTGGGCCACATCAGCATCATGGTTTCCCTCAAAGGGCCGGTTGTAAATGTAAGACTGTATAAATGTAACTACTCCCTAACATATTGGTAAATAACTGTCTCTGCATTTGGTTATTGTTTATTCAAGTGTAAATATATTGTACATGCAGTTATATAAATGTAAAAATATATTTAAGCAAATTTCTGTTATAACTTAAATCCTTTTAATTTAGGGTTAAGAAACCCACATTACTCTATCAAAGATCAAACTTTTAAAGAAAATAACAAAGACAAATATCAAACACAAGTTTTTACATTAACTTTGTTCAAAGCTATTTTTGTCATCTCTCTGCACCACTAATGTCCCTCCCCGCCGTCGTTCCATGCATGGCAGCTACATCCAAGAGCTCCTCACTGACTGTCAAGTCTGCCTTCAGCCTCTTATGAACATTAATAGATGCGCTGTGTCTGTGCTTTCATCAACAGCTAATGAAAGAGACAAGTCTCTTCGGCTAGCTGTGTTGTTAGATTGCCTGCTAGTTCCTGAACTCGGTCTGCGATGGTGTTTCTTGACAAACTGACATTTTTAAAAGTCTGTATCTGGTCGGAGCACACCTGCTCACATACCTTTAGTATGCACTGCTTCAATGCACCCTCTGACAATTTGATGTTTTTCTTGGAGGCTAAATTTAGCATACTTGGCTCCGTGTTTGGTGTCAAAATGCCAACGTAAATTGTATTCCTTCATCACAGACACTGCCTCATAACACAGACCGTTTTTTCTCCTTTAAGCACAAACATGTTTTTGCTTTCCTATCTTTCATTAAATTGCCTTCCCTCTGCATTTATTCTTTCTACGCCAGAGATGGGTGCGTTTGCTTAGTACAATCCCATGTGAAACAGCAAGCAATTTAAGTATTTCATGTGTTGTAAAGCCACGTTTAAAGTAGTCTTCAATGTAGGCACAATCCATTTCTATGTCAAATGTAGGGTAACCTGCCAAGGAGCTGTTGTGTTTAAGTATCTGATAATTTCGACTTTCTATCTCATAATTTCGACCAAGGCAAGGCATTTATTTGTATAGCACATTTCAACAACAAGGTAATTCAAAGTGCTTCACATAAAACCATTAAAAGCATCAAAACATAAGGCAAAAGAAAAGGAGATTTAAAAACAATTAAGAACAGTCATTAAAACACTAAAAAGCAGTGTAAGAAATAAAATACAGTAGTAAAATGCAGAAATGCAGAAATTGATTAATATCCTTGAATCAGGTTCAATTAAAGGCAGCAGCAAACAGAAAAGTCTTCAATGTTGATTTAAAGGAGCTGAGGGTCTCAGCAGACCTGCAGCTTTCTGGGACTTTGTTCCAGATATGTGGAGCAGAGAAACTCTGCTCTTTGAACAGGGATATTTTTATTATGAAGTCTAACTGTCACGGGGCATGGTGGAGGACTCAAATGCAGGCCAGACCAGAAGTAGAGTGAAGCAGGTATTTAATGAGTAGTTAATTCAAAACAGGAAACTTACAGAACACAACAGGGAATCCATGGACAAGACAAGAGATGAGGGGAAAAATCCAGCAGAATGAGGCAGGGCAGGCAGCCGGGGAAACCAGGAACAAGACGAGCCAAACGGGCGGGTAGACACGACAATGATCTGGCAAAGAGTGACTCAGAGGCAGGGGTTTAAATAGCGGCTTGAACAGGTGAGGGGAGTTGTGCTGATGAGGCAGTAATTTTGCACCCCTACCATGGAATAATATAATGCACTAGCTGTCGTTAGGCTGGCAGCTAATTCCATTGAGCTTTTGCAGTAGTGAGTGATCAAAGCTTACACTGAGCCTACTTAGCAGGTTGCATTACCTAATAAAATGATAAAACCACATCATATTGTTAAGAGACGGCAGTTAGCCAATTGTACTCACAAAGCCTTCCAATTTTAGAAAATACTTATGTAACAAGAGAGCTGGTAAACACACATGCAGAAGAAACAAATAAATAGATCAAACACCACCTATACGCCTGTTCTACCAACAAGTTTGCCTCCACTCGCTCACTGGTGTTCCCCACACCACTTCACCTTTCATACACACTACACATACTCCTGGGAGTCCCTTACCTGCATGTCTGATCTCAGAGCACAGTAGCATGCCAAAAACATGGCAGTACTGTGGAAACATGAATGGAGCCGGGTGGTATCTACTAAGTCTTCAACGATTAGAAACAAAGAGCAAAGGAACAAGCAGCGGGATCAGATGAGACGGAGCAGGCAGCATCAATGAGTGAGAGAAATACTCGGATTGTACCACACCGAGGTGGCAAGTTCCCTTTCTCTGTGGGGAAAATGAAAACACCAATAAAAAGCCCTTTGAGTTGATGCAAAGCTCAACGCGTCTCACAGGCAAACAGGCGGGACTGAACCGTCAAGAGGGGGGAGTGAAAATGTGCATCTGGCACAAAGAAGAAGAAAGCAAATCGAGAAAAGTCTGCTCGCGAAAGTGATCAACATCTTCAGGAACCAATGGGAATGGAAGGAAGATCAGAGGAAAATAGGCCAAACGTGAGGTGTGTGTCCACAAAGATGTGAAAATGTGATGTGAATAATGTTTGGCATACTGTATGAGTAGTGTGTGTGTGTGTGTGTGTGTACGTGGAGCGTTTTTATTTCCTGCATGTTGCACACAGCATTACATAACAAGCAATACCCCACACTGTCACTACCACAGAGCTGTGAAGAAGAAGAGCACTACGTCACTATTTCACCAATGCAGTTTCAACAGAGAGGGTGAGAGTGTTAAAGAAGAGAAGAGCGAATTACTGAGACGTCTTGTCTACATATTGTCACACAAACATTATGGGATACAACTTTCTATGATGCCCATGCATTATAAACATATTTATAATGTGTTGTAATCTACATAGAGCACTGTACAATTATAGTAAAACATATTTGCAATATTCATAACACATCATACAAGCATTATATAGGATCATACTGTATTATAATTCATATATATACCTGTATATGTATATATATATTAATATTGTTATTATGCATTATAATTATAGTGTGATTGCTCTAAATCAGGGGTCTCAAACTCAAGGCCCGCGGGCCGAATCCGGCACGAATCCGCCAGCAAATAAAAAAAAAGTAAAAAAAGATTTAATAAAAATTTAAAAATGTAAAGTTAGACTTGATAATAAAAATATCCCCATAGTCGAAATTATAAGATAGAAAGTCGAAGTTATGATAGAAAGTCAAAATTATGAGATAGAAAGTCATAATTATGAGATAGAAAGTCAAAATGATGAGATAGAAAGTCATAATTATGAGATAGAAAGTCATAATTATGAGATAGAAAGTCAAAATGATGAGATAGAAAGTCATAATTATGAGATAGAAAGTCATAATTATGAGATAGAAAGTCGAAGTTATGAGATAGAAAGTCATAATGATGAGATAGAAAGTCAAAATGATGAGATAGAAAGTCAAAATGATGAGCTAGAAAGTCATAATTATGAGATAGAAAGTCGAAGTTATGAGATAGAAAGTCATAATTATGAGATAGAAAGTCATAATGATGAGATAGAAAGTCGAAGTTATGAGATAGAAAGTCATAATTATGAGATAGAAAGTCATAATGATGAGATAGAAAGTCGAAGTTATGAGATAGAAAGTCATAATTATGAGATAGAAAGTCATAATTATGAGATACTTGAACACAGTCATAGAAGCAGCTCTTTGGCTGGTTACCGTACAGTTGACATGGAAATGTATTGTGAGTACATTGAAGACTACTTTAAACGTGGCTTTACAACACATGAAATACTTCACGTGGGATTGTGCAAACGCACCCTTGAAAGGATTTTAAGCTTTGAACAAAGTTATTGTAATAACTTGTTTGATATTTGTCTTTGCTATTTTCTTTAATAGTTTGAGAGTAATGTGGGTTTCTTAACCCTAAATTAAAAGGATTTAAGTTATAATAACAGAAATGTGCTTAAATATATTTTTACATTTATATAACTGCAATAAATGTAAATAAATGTACAATATTTTAACACTTGAATAAACAATAATCAAATGCAGAGACAGTTATTTACCAATATGTTAGGAGTAGTTACATTTACAACCGGCCCTTTGAGGGCGACCATGATGCTGATGTGGCCCAGAGTGAAAATGAGTTTGAGACCCCTGCTCTAAATGGTCATAGTTTGCTTTAATTAGAGAGAAAGAAATATCATTAAATCCATGCAAGAACAACACAAAATGTAAGCAAACAATGTTCACTTAGAGTCACTCATAATCACATTATTACTATAATACTAAACTATACTAATGATTATAACTAATTGGACAGTGCTATAAGCAGATTACAACGCATAAGTATGTTTATGATGCATTATAGACATGGGCGTAGATAGTGTTAGATAGATAGTGTTACTCAACTTTATGAGATACTGAGCCAACACACATTAACTAAGAACCACTATTAATGACTCGTCGGTATCCTGTGATTATTAGCGGCTGTGTAAATTGCATGACAGTGTACTCTGTATCATCAGCAGTAATGGAGGCTCGCCACTTTACCTGAAATAAAAAGCGCCTCCACCAACGTCAGAAGAAAAACACGTTCCTATAAATTATGATATAAGGCTATAAGCTTCATGGGAAATTAATTGGGAAAAGTGGAGATTTAACTGGATAAGTGAGCACAAAACGCGTCCACAAACCAATGATCAGGATATGGACATAGGACATTCACTAACGCTGTGGTTTTACACCTTTTGTAACTTAAGGCCCACTTCTGACTGACCTTCCCAAATGAATTAGAAAAAAACATAAAATGACAAAAAAAAGAGAAGAAATAACCTGGGCTGTAAATATATGTTATGCCACAGCTGTATGAGAGAAATAAATATTCTGCTTACTAGGGCTGTATCGAATAGTATTTTTTACACACAAAGCTTTGACTGAGGTTTTTGAATGAATCTTTGAATGTCTTTTTATTTGTGTTATGGTGGTTATATAATGCAATTTATGGTGATGTTAGATTGCTGCTATACCGCCGCACAAGACAAGCCTTTCTGTTTTTTGACTGCAGTGGGAATGTTGTTTTTGGAAGACTAGATGCCAATAAATATAATATTTTGCTACATAAAAACATGTTGTGAATTTTAGAAATCATTAAACCTATTTTTTTCCAATACATTACAGAGACTAAAAGAATAAGGATAAATAATATATCATTTCAATATCAATATGTCGAATGAAGCTTTGAAGCTTCAAACTATTCGCCCTGATGCTTACCTTCACCCATCACTGCCTGCCATTATAAATCCAAATTTAGTGTGTTCAGGGTCATATTTCCTCACCACACGCTTTAGAGCTTTTACGGATGCAGGGTTGTTGAATAGCTGCACTAATGAGATTATCTAATATAATCCATAATTATTGACAAAAGTTCAGCTCAATTCAAATTTATGATAATTTTTTAATCTGTGGTTGAGCTGTAGTGAACAGCCTGACAGACCACTGTAAAGTGGTCTGTCATAGATCTAGATGTAAAATGCCGTAGATCTACCGGTAGATGTAAAATGATTTCAATGTCATGTAGCAGCTGCAGCACCGGGCTCAGCTTGTCTTGATGCCACATTAGCTTTGCAGCTAGCTCACACCTAAGGTCAGCTGAGGTAGCTTTAGGCAACAGAGTGGATAGATTTGACCTGGTGTGTATCAACACTGTGCACCAAAGCTTTATGACTAAGACAATACGTATAAACTGATGACGGTCAAAGTCATAAGAAAGAGCTTTTTTGTACCAGCAGGTGGTGGAACGGACCTTAACTTTGAGCTGTGCATATGTTCCTATGCTTTCAACAATTTTTGGATTCATAAACATGAGAATGAAAAGAGAATGAATGCACTCCTACAACATGATGCTCACATTACACTTCTATATGTACTGTTGTGTGTTCCTTCCTTTCTCATTTGGAGTTATAAGGTTTACACTACAACATGCATCTTGCTTTGGGAGGTGAGCTCACAGTGGTGGATGTGGGAAGATGCACCAGTCTGCAAACTGAATGTAGGGGGAGGTTTTAAAGATGTTGTATAGAATATATTTTTGGTTCCAGCCTGCTGTTACCGTGGTAACTGTCCCATCGATTCAGCAGCATTAGTGAACAGAGAACCAAACGAATCCTCCGCCCCCAACATTTCATATTTATTTCTTCCCCAGGGAGTGTGACGTTGAGCTGGAGGAGGAAGAGGAGAAGAGAGGTTGTTTCGATGAGGAGTGGAGAAGAAAGGTAGAGGAGGAAATCTGGGGGTGGATGAGTTGGAATGATGCCATGAAACTGTTCAGAAATTACTGAATTTGGCATCCTTAACACAGCCATTGACTTGGCACGGCTAAATCTACAGGATACCTAGCACCATGCGTACTGAGAGACAACTCAGCAGGAAAGAACTGTCTGAGCTCCACCGCTCCAGGGTCCAGTATTGACCTAGGCTGAAGCCACTGAATCCTTCAGTAATGTAGGGCTGCAATCATTTTAAAATTACGCAATATTATATAATTTATATCGTAACAAAATCATTATCATCTATTCATCATTTCAAATCACTCATTTAACAATTAATGGGTTTTATATGTTTTCTGCAATTAATATTGACTACATTTTATGTACAACTAAAATATTGATAACTATCACAATATATGAACTATACACTATGTTTCTATTTGTGCTCCAATGAGGTAAGCTAGAAACTATCAGTATCACTGAGTATCTTTTACTCTTATTTTTTTCAGCAGTGCAGGTTTGTGTCACGATTTGCCTCCTGTGTTTCTGTGTCTGTGTGGCTCCGCCCTGGTCTCCTCCCGGCTCCCACCTGATTTCTCATTCACTACACCTGCGCTCAATCACCTGCCCCTGGTTTTTCCCTCGAACAACCCCACACATACAGGTGCATCTCAATGAATTAGAATATCATCGAAAAGTTAATTTATTTCAGTAATTCAATTCAAAAAGTGAAACTCATATATTATATAGATTCATTACACACTAGGTGATATATTTCAAGTGTTTATTTCTTTTAATTTTGATGATTATGGCTTACAGCTAATGAAAACCCAAAATTCAGTATCTCAGAAAATTAGAATATTACATAAGACCAATTAAAAAAAGGATTTTGAATACAGAAATGTTGGCCTACTGAAAAGTATGTCCATGTACAGTATACAGTATGCACTCAATACTTGGCCGTGCTCCTTTTGCATGAATTACTGCATCAATGCGGCGTGGCACAGAGGCGATGAGCCTGTGGCACTGCTGAGGTGTTATGGAAGCCCAGCAGTATTCTCTCGTGTGAGTTTATGGTTTGTTACTTTGCCTTGTTCTCGGTTTTGTTGCGTGCTCCCTGTTGGATTTGTTTGCCCTTACGGACGGCCTACTTTTACTTCGTGCCTAGTAAAAGACCTTGCCGTCTACCTCACCTCGTCTCCTGTGTCTTTGTCTGCTCTTGAGTCTCTGCTCTGCCCCTAGAATCGTTACAGTTTGAAGAGAAGACTGTATTTGAACTGCTAGCTAGATTCATTCCTGCAACAGAAAGGCTGCTGTCAGTGAATAAAAACCCTAAAAGTGTTAAGCTCTATTGACTAGATTATTTCTATAAACAGAAAAATATTATATATATATATATATATATATATATATATATATATATACAGTGGATATAAAGTCTACACTCCCCTGCTAAAATGCCAGGTTTTTGTAATGTAAAGAAATGAGACCAAGATAAATCATGTCAGAACTTTTTACAACATTAATGTGACCTATAACGTGAACAATTCAATTGAAAAACAAACTGAAATCTTTTAGGGGAAACATTTTTAAACTTACAAGAACCTGGTTGCATAAATATGCACACCCTTAATTAAACTAATACTTTGTTGAAGCACCTTTTGATTTTATTACAGCACTCAGTCTTTTTGGGTAGGAGTCTATTAGCATGGCACATTTTGACTTGGCAATATTTCTTTGCAAAAGCGCTCCAAATCTGTCAGATTGCGAGGGTATCTCCTGTGCACAGCCCACTTCAGATCACCCCACAGATGTTCAATTGGATTCAGGTCTGGGCTCTGGCTGGGCCATTCCAAAACTTTAATCTTCTTCTGGTAATGCCATGCTTTTGTTGATTTGGATGTATGCTTTGGGTCGTGCTGAAAGGTGAAATTCCTCTTCAACTTCATCTATCTAACGGAAGCCTGAAGGTTTTGTGCCAAAATTGACTGGTATTTGGAGCTGTTCATAATTCCCTCCACCTTGACTAAGGCCCCGGTTCCAGCTGAAGAAAAACAGCCCCAAAGCATGATGCTGCCACCACCATGCTTCACTGTGGGTATGGTGTTCTTTGGGTGATGTGCAGTGTTGTTTTTGCGCCAAACATAGCTTTTGGAATTATGGCCAACAGGTTCAAACCTTGGTTTCATCAGACCAGAACACATTTTCCCACATTGCTTTTGGGAGACTTCATGTATGCTTTTGCAAAGTTTAGCCGGGCTTGGATGCTTTTCTTCGTAAGAAATGGCTCCGTCTTGCCACCCTACCCCATAGCACAAACATATGATGAATACGGGAGATTGTTGTCACATGTAGTACACAGCCAGTACTTGCCAGAAATTCCTGCAGCTCCTTTACTGTTGCTGTAGGCCTCTTGGAAGCCTCCCTGACCAGTTTTCTTCTCGTCTTTTCATCATCATTTTGGAGGGACGTCCAGTTCTTGGTAATGTCACTGTTGTGCCATATTTTCTCCACTTGATGATGACTGTCTTCACTGTGTTCCATGATATATCTAATGCCTAGGAAATTATTTTGTACCCTTCTCCTGACTGATACCTTTCAACAATGAGATCCCTCTGATGCTTTGGAAGCTCTCTGCGGACCATGGCTTTTGCTGTAAGATGCAACCAAGAAAATGTCAGGAAAAACCGCTGAACTTTATTTGGGATTAATCAGTCATTTTAAATGATGGCAGGTGTGTACTGACAATTATTTAACATGAGTTTGAATGTAATTGGTTAATTCTGAACACAGCCACATCCCCAGTTATAAGAGGATGTGCATATTTATGCAACCAGGTTATTATAAGTTTGTTTTTCAATTGAATTGTTCACGTTATAGGCCACATTAATGGTGGAAAAAAATGATTTATCTTGGTCTCATTCACAAAAACCTGGCATTTTAACAGGGGTGTGTAGACTTTTTATGTCCACTGTACACAGTATCACCCCGCTGAGGAAAACACGTTAGACTGATGTGTTTTCATGGTTGCTTCGCAACACAGTCACATCTCCAGAAAAATAAATTCACCTGGTACACGACATGCAGCTCTACGTAAAGAGGACATACCACAATGTTGCCCAGAATATGCAAGCAAGCAGGAACGCAGGAGCAATACAATAACCACGGCTTCCAGCACCACCATCCACAAACTATCACCAGAGAGATTATTGCTGGAAGTGTGAAAGCTCTCTCCAGAGCTATTAGCAACCCAAAGATAATAAAGACCAGTACAAGCAGTTATAAAGTCATCCTACTGATGCTGGACAGTTTCTCAGTAGAGCACAATACACTTCACCAAACACAGAAAGGTAACACTGTGTGAAAAATAACAGAATGCCGCATTGCTGCTCTCTGGTTTTGTGTTGTGGTGCTGAGTGGAGATCTCCTAAAGTAACTTTATAATGCAACTTTTCATTTGCTTTTCTCTCCTCTTTGCTTGTCTGATAAAACAATGCAGCAGATTTCCTCTGCTGCATTCCTTCCTCCCACATTTTGCCCCTCTGAACTGCAGTGTTGGAACGTGACTGACTATATTTTACTAAGTAATGTCTAAGTACAAATTAGTTGCAGTACTTGTCCTTTACTTGAGTCTCTACTACAGGGGTATTCAATTAAAATTCCAAAAGGTCCAGATTGAGAAAATCTCCTCGGGCAAAAGTCCGGAACATTACAATAATATCTAACTCGCGCCACTTAGTGCCATATATATATATATATATATATATATATATATATTTAAGAAGCCTAGTAGTAGTAACGTCTCTGTGTAGTCAACAACTGTTAAATCAAATAAAGAAAGTACACTATTTATATTTTAACAATTATTATTCTCAGTTTTCAAATTTAACTGGATAGATTATAAATAATACATAGAAATACATAAATAAATGTTCTTCTCTCATTTCAAGTAAAATAATGGCTCCATCTAAAAATAAAATACACAAAAAAGAACTTTTGAAAAACTTACACCTTAAAAGAAAGTGCTTGATTTTAGAAAAATGAGCCTTGTGGCTGAGGCTGCTGACAGGTATTTGCTTGATTTTTTCACATAACTCTTCTTTTTGTTTCCCCTCAAGTAAAGTTTCAGCTACTGCACTCATGCACTCCTTGACAACCTCTCCATCAGTGAATGGCTTTTTATGTTGACCCAAAATCCAAGCAACTTTCAGGGAACATTCGTAAGCACGTTGTTGGGCAGTGAATGAATTTGTTAATATTCTGGTGGAACGTTCATATTGGGCTCTTAAATCGTTTATTTTCTTTGCCCTCAGTTCGGATTGGAGTGGGTATGTTTGGTCTCGTAGTGGCGTTTCACATTGGCACTTTGAATAATGGCCACGGTATCTGAACATATGAGACAGAGTGGCGTTTTCGAGGTCCACTTTTCTCTTTTTAGAGCACGCCATGTTAACTTGCTTCTCCGACTTACTCACTTCTCTCACTGCTTCTCTCTCACTGCTCTCACTCCGTCTCCCGCCTGTCTGCGTAATCTCACTCGACTCACGGTGCATTTTGGAATAAACATTCGATTGGCTGAGTAGCGTCAAGTGAGATTATTTACAATGTATGCAATTGGTCAGTGTGTTTCCTGAACTGCTGAATGAGTGCCGTAAAGGCCAGAAAAGATGTGCAGGTTAAAACAGAAGCGCTCTGCCAAAATGTATAATTCTCAATTATCCATCAATTATACGTCCGGGTCCGGATAGGACAGCGTCTGGGTCCGGATCCGGACCGCGGTCGGAATATTATCGATGGGTGGATTACTATCAAGCTTCATAGGTGAGTTGCCTCAATTTTGTAATTGTTTGTTTGTTGGTTGGTGGTCTGACAGAGGCGTTAATTCTACCTGCTGTTGTGATTCTTGAAAGGGTTTGCATAAATCGAATTACAAGAATCTTAGCTTTCCAAAGATATGTCGCATCAGTACCTACCTATACATAGCAGTTGTGTACATAACACAGATGTACAGTTAACACTCCAAAAGACCATGGGCGGGCCGTCGGAGTGTTAACAGGTTAGACTTTTGGTTTGGGTTTGGATTTAAATAATGTGTCTAGGATGGACCTCTACATTTCTGACCACCAGTGTATTTTATTTGATCCTGCCAAACACCAGTAAACGCACCACTCAGTTTTGGGTAGTTGCTGAACATACAGCTGATGAATTCTGTTCCCTTTTTAACAAAGTACAATCCAACTTCACTTTTTATACAGATTTAAACAATTTGGTAAGAAAATTCAATCATATTTGCGGAACTACACTGGACACTGTCGCCCCACTTACAACTAAAACAAGAAAAATTAAAGCTGCGAGCTGCGATGAATGGGCCCTCGCATCCTCCCGCAAGTCGGGGGTTCCGGCGGGACTCCGGCTTGCGCAGCCACGAACGTCAGCGAGCGTCAAACGCGTTTTTTTCATGCGTGGACCGCCTGACGCTGGAAATAAAGCTTTGCAAATAGTCCACCGATTCCTCTATCCGCTGTGTGGCGCAACAGAAAATGCGCAAACATGCATTGTGTTGCTCTATATCAAGTGTAAACCACATTGTGTAAAAGTCATGTAAATCGGAATCCGTTTGTCAGAAAACGCAGATTTCCTTTCGCCAGCAGGTGGCGCTGTGAGTATTAGTGAAAAGTAGCTTGTAGACATCCTCAGGCAATGAGTGTTATCAAGCATGGGAAGTTTGGGACCGTTTGGAGTTACATCAGTTTTTTTGATGGGGAATCACGTAAAGTAGCCGCCCGCTACGGCTAAGCCATTGGACTAAAAGTAAAGCTTTTGATAATTTTTAATCACAAAGGTCTTGAGATTGTACTGACCAAATTTGAAGTGGATCAGAGAAATTCCCTAGGAGGAGTTCGTTAAAGTATAGCGACTACAAAAGTCCCCAAATCTATCAGAAAATTACACAAAAATCAAAATGGCTGACTTCCGGTATGGTTTAGAGCAGGGGTCACTAATAGGCGGACCGCAGTCCGGATCCGGATCCAGACGTCGTTGTATCCGGACCCAGGACCTAAAACCGATAGATAATTGAGAATTATTCAATTTTGACAGAGCGCTTCTATTTTAACCGGCGCAGCTTTTTCAGCCTTTACGGCACTTGTTCAGCGGTGCAAATCACATCACGTGATGCAGCTCAGCCAATCTAATATGGGTATTCTGACAAGTTCCCTGAGTCGAGTGAGATGTACACAAACGGGAGAGACGAGGAGAGAGAACGAAGAGTAGGAGAATAATTACAGCCATGAAGTTATTTCACATGACGTTCTCCAAAAAGAGAAAAGTGGTCAGAGAGACCAGAGTTTTCAACCAATAATGAACAGACTCTTATAGGTTAATTCTTCCCACGGACAGTTTAAAACCAGTGTGTCTCATATGTTCAGAGACCGTGACGATTAATAAAAGCAGTACCGGTAATGTGAATCGCCACTACAAGACAAAGCACAAATCTTTTGAGCAAACGTACCCGCTCACTCATCTGAAATGAAGACACAGAAAATAAACCTAAGAGCCCAATATGATCAGAATCAGAACACATTAATTCACTGACCAACAATGATGTTAACAGAGAGAATAGAGCTGAAACAAGTAGTTTAATAACCATAGATAAAGTCCATGCTCACAGATTTCTCTTGTTAGAAGATGAGAAAAATATAATATTGTGGCTTTTTTGATTGACATCACTTCACACCTGAATGAACTGAATTTAAAGCTGCAGGGCAAATCAGTTAAATACATTTTTCTAAAATGAAGTACTTTATTTTAAGATGCACATTTTTCAAAAGCTTTCTGTTATGTAATTTATTCTTTAATCCAGACATTATTTTACTTGAAATGAGAAGAACATTTATTTCTATGTATTATTCATAATCCATCCAGTTAAATTTGAAAACTGAGAATAATAATTGTTAAAATATAATTGATGTGGACTTTCTTTATTTGATTTGACAGTTGACTGCACAGAGACGTTGTTACTACTACTAGGCTTCTTGAATATACATATATATAGCACTAAATAGCACAAGTTAGATATTATTGTAATGTTCCGGACCTTTGCCCGAGGAGATTTTCTCAATCTGGACCTTTTGGAATTTTAATTGAATACCCCTGCAATAGGAGCTTCCATGTCCTGTCCACAGCCTACAATAGCCAACGAGAGTCCGCATTGAAGGAAAGTGCCTGCCCCTCTTCTTTCGTGTAAAGGCCGAGCCAATTGCAACCAATCGTTCTGATGACTGACGCTTCGTATAGCCAATGAAATTTCAAAAATGACGATATACAGCTTCAGGGGGTAGATTTAAAGCTACAACACGGAAGTCACTGCGTCACCGCGAGTCTGCTGTCTGCGTCCGTGTGTAAGATGCAAAGTGTGGTTTTTGAGAGTTTTGGAGACTTTAGGAAAGTGAATAATGCCGAAATAACTTATAAATTACTGTATTTCGACATAAATAAGCTTTAGTTTGAATTATGAATACACATTTTTACACAGCCTAGGTATGTGACCATGGTTACCATGGGTCTCCAAATGGCCTTTTTTGGAAAACGCCTAGACATACCTGTAAGAGCCATTTTGTTGTTTTTGTTTTGGTACAACCTCCCACCACATGGGGGCGTAGTGGCGGTGTGAATCCGGCCACAGGTAATATAATCAGTGGGTTCATTGGACACAGGTGGTTGCTAATAGGCAGAAGCAAACAGTTTTTGACCGTGCACACTGTATGAATATAATTGTTATGATTTTTGGTTTATGTAAAGAAAATGGATTACAGCTAGTGATGGCGAGATGAAGCTTTATGAAGCATTGAAGCTTTCCATCCAATTGCTTCACTCATGGGCCGAAGCTTCATGGTGCTTCATTTGCTCTACTGCGCCATCAAGTGGACAATAAATGTAAAACAGCAGAGTGATTAAAATGACACCATGGCTTTGGTGTGAAGCATTGAATTGAATAAATGAATGAATGATGTTTGTGATGCCAATACATAACTCATGAACTTATTAATATGGTGTCTGACTTTATAATACAATGGCGCGGTCAAAAGGGAAAGTGGAAACAAATTGCGGAGAGGGTTGTGATGTGAGAAGTTTAAAAAAAATAATAATTAAAGTTAGGAACTTTGACTTCTGCATTTAACCCATTCCCTAGCTTAATGGGAGCAGTGGGCTGCTGAGAAGCGCCACGTGAGCAGTTAGGGGTTCAGTGTCTCACTCAGGTTCACTTCGGCACATGACATGTAGCAGTCAAGGATCGAACTGCCGATCTTGCAGTTACTGGATAACCCTCTCTACCCACTGAGCCACGGCAGAATGTGCTTGTGTTATTTGGTCTGTGACTGTCCTTATCTTACTAGGGACAACATGTAACACGTAAAACATTTTATTAATTTTTATTTAAAAAATAACAACAACAAAGAGGCTCTTTCTTGCTGGTTCCATCGCAGAAAAAAGAAGCTTGAATAGTTTGCAAACAAACGCGCAGTAAAGTCCTAAGTACACAAAATGTGACCGGGGATCCATTGCGTTTCGCTGCCCCTTTTATTTCGAATCGCACGCCAAACCAGTGAACCATTTCCTGAATCAGTCACGTGGTACGGGCGGTTCGCGAGGCTTCGAACGTCACCACCTACGTCATCAACACAAGCCTCGATACGCGCCTCATAAAAATCTTCCTGGATTACTCGACACAAGCTTCGAAGCCTCGACACGAAGGACACATCACTAATTACAGCAGAGAAAGTGGTTGGCCTCTGTTTATATAGAAAATAAATGCCTATATTGGAAACTGGACTTCGTTATTTGTGGCACGCGTCAGAACAAACATTTCAGCAACCATAGTGACTTTTTTATTGGGAAGCAACGGTCACTACAATACCCTTAGAAAAACTAAATTAATTTTCTGTGGTATTGTTATCAAATTTGAACTTGGACTAGGTAAGGCTTCATGCTGTGGTCCCATTGTGTTTTCCAGCTAATAAGTCACAGCTATAGTCATCTGCAGGCATCTGTTTGCAAGAAAATATTCAGGCGGAAATAAAAACCTTCTACTTCAGTGTGTTCAAACTTCTATTACTCAATGCCAGTAGCGCTTACAGTGATTCTGACTGAAAAAACTTCAGTGTTACCTTTCAAAAGAGACCAAAACCATGCATGTACTCCAAATGGTTCAAGAACAGCTTTCAATTTACTTTGGGTATGCCTTGGATAGGCGTTTTAGGCTAATTTTACTGGAGTGGTAACAGGCTAAAGCATGGCTATGAGTTGGGCCAGAGACATGTTGAACCAGATTACAGGACTCAGTAATATTTTTAAACTCAACTGCACTTTGATGTGTCATCTATGTGTAGGTTAAAATCACCAACCAGGATGATCTTATCATATTTTAAACTAACTGGAGATAAAAATTCAGAAATTTCTGATAAAAACACTGGATTTGCCTTGGGGGGTTGACAGATGCCAACACACAACACTGGAGTGACCCCATTAATTTTCAGCATCAACACTTTGAAGCTTGAGAAGTTGTGGAAAGTGATAGATCTGCATTTGTGCTGATTTTTAAAAAGAACAGCAAGGCCTCCACCACGACCAGTAACCCGGGGAGAGCTCAAATACTCATAGTTCAGGGGGCATAATTCACTTAGCTGACTATAGTCACCAAACTTCAAACAAGTTTCTGTCAAAAATAAAACATCCAAATTAAAACTAGTAATAAAATAATACATGATAAAAGTCTTGTTGGACAGAGACCTTACATTAAACAAAGCAAGCTTAGCGTTTATGGTGGGTTTAATTTTTGGGTACTTAAGGTTTTGATGGTTAACAGCCCTAGTCTTTCTTAGAAAGCGCTTTGATCTTGACCTGGTCACAGTGGGAATCCCTTGAGGGAGTGCCTGATGCCTGATACAGCCGTTCCACACGGGGGAGCCAGTGAGTCTGAAAGTTTGTTGAATGTGGGTTCTATATGTATTAAAATTATAAAAATATATGTATTATAATTTATAAAAATATTTGTCCCATTATCTTATTTTCTCATTGCACAGCTACTGTCTTCCTCAGTTGCTCTGCTTCCAGTGCAGCTTGTTTTAAGTAGAGCTTTTATCCAATCAGATTTCACCTCTGTGTCTCTAGGTAAGAAGAGAGGCCCGAGGCCTGCAGACTCACAAGTGAATCCCTTTGCAGTTTAAGTGAATGGGGACGATATTGTTGATTGTCATAGTGTTCAACCAATCAGATCTTTAGTTTGACATGTTGGGAGTATTCTTTGACGTGCCAGAGCCTGCTAGCTGGCCTAGCCATACGTGATTGGTCAGTGGGCTAGCGTGACATGTTGGGCGGTGACAATCCCAATATCTGCTGCCTTTGCCGAGCGGACATTTTCAGCCCTCAAACGCATTAAAACGTATTCAAGAAATACAACTAGGGAGGCTCGACTGTCTTCACTGGCGTCCATGAATCGAGAAGGACTTCTTACTGGAACTAAAACGCACGGATGTACTGAACAACCGTGGGATTAAACTCTTTATTAACAAAGAAAGAAGGATGGACTTTGTCTTTAAATAGTGAACAGCAGCTCTGGTAAGTTAAATGCGTTTGTTTTTACATCTGCAGTAGCTTTAATATGCTCGTTTGTATATTATTATTTGTACAACTTATGAAGATGGATTTTTGTTTGGTTTTATATGTGATAGGAACCATTGCTACGTCCAATGTTGCTCTGGGGACATATTTAGCGGTGCCAGTGTTGCCAACTTGCCGACTTTCTCGCTAAATCTGGCGACTTTCCAAACCCTCATGACGACTTTTTTTGTCAAAAGCTACGAGCAACAAATCTAGCTACTTTTTCTGGTGTTATTGGAGACTTTGCTGGTGTTTTGACTCTGACGTTAAAGCACTACCGTTCTGCACTGTCGTGAACGAGCAGCGGGTGCTGCCGTGAGCCCCTCCACCGCCCCAAAGCACACACAGGCGGGTACTCTCACAGAAGGCCCAGGTATAAAATGCACGGCCCGCCACTGATATATAGACAGGACAACCTATGTTCATGATTACATTGTATACTAGAGCACAGCGGTGGAAGAAGTACTCTGTTCTTTTATTACAAGTCATGCATTCAAAATGTTGGCCAACTTAAGTAAAAGTATGAAAGTATCAGCATCAAAACACACTTTATGTACCAAAAGTAAGAACTACTCATTAAGCAGAATGGCCCATTTCAGAATAATATATATTATATCATTGGATTCTAATCAGACGTGATATGAGAGGATGGAGCTAAGTACAACCAGACGCTGAATAAGACCAGTTACAGTTAATTTTCATAAACTGAAAACAAACTGTAAAAGGGTTAAAGTTGTAAAAAAGTTGAAAGACGAATACACAGATAACTCCAACCGGACAACGCAGTGACCTGTCAATTACTGTGTAGCCCCGCCCTAAAGCATACTCTGCTTTATGGTCTATTTGACTCTAAATGGACCATAATTTACTAAATGAACATCATGCTGTATTGAAGAAGACTTGAAACTAGAGCTTGAGACCATAAACTCATGTTTACTGAGGTAATAAATCAAGAGAGAAGTAGAGTAATTTTCTCATAGACTTCTATACAACCAGAAGTGTCGCTCCCTGATGGACACTAGAGAGAATGCAGGTTCAATGCACTTTAGCATTAGCTTCACTTATCAGAACTGGAGGTTTACGTCTGATTCCACCGCTGCTAAAACAAGAGCACAAAATTGTTTCCAAGAGGACAACGTTCTTCATAGATCTAGTTGCTTTTGCTCTCAAAGTGAAACAGATTAATGAATTTTACTTTTGTACATTTTTCTTCGGTGGGAGCATGCCCCTGGACGCCACAGGTCCGATAATAACTATTAATTAAAAGAGAAGAAGCACGAGAGCTTCTGTGAATGCTTTGTTGCTCTGCAATTACAGGAAAGTTATGCTGATGCCTTACAACTAATTGCTGAGAGATAAAGTCCTGAGAAGTGAAGTGCTTGTCAAAACAATGAAGTAGACCCTCTTTCTCATCAGAAAAACTTTCAAATTGAGTCAATTCAAAAACCCTCTAGAGCACTTAGACATTTGATTAAACAGCTTGCAGTCTTTTGGTGTGTAGGTGTTATGTTTTTACTTCTACCGTATTTTCCGCACTATAAGGCGCACTTAAAAGCCTTTAATTTTCTCAAAAAACGACAGTGCGCCTTATAATCCGGAGCGCCTTATATATGGATTAATTCTGGTTGTGTTTACTGACCTCGAAGCGATTTTGTGTGGTACACGGCGCTCTGTCAAAATGTTTTAGTACGACTTTGGTAAACTACAAAGCCGCACCGCTTGCAGCATTACGGCTACCGTAGTCAGGAGTCTCACCGGTAGTTCTGGACGAGGTGTAAGCATAAGCATGCATAAGTATCATAGCTCGCTGTGTGAGTCACGCAGACTCCACTAACTGTGTGTTTACATGTCTGTAATCATAAAGCTACAGCTGTCTCAGAACGCTGCCGTTAGCAGACGTGCTAACTAACGAGCTAACAAGCTAGGGGTAATCTGCCTCTATCTCTCAAGACACCTGCCCAGCTGTTCACTTGTTCTCACAACACAACTCAGTTTCTCACTGATGGCCATTATTTATTCTGTGTGTTTACATGTCTGTAATCATAAAGCTACAGCTGTCTCAGAACGCTGCCGTTAGCAGACGTGCTAACTAACGAGCTAACAAGCTAGGGGTAATCTGCCTCTATCTCTCAAGACACCTGCCCAGCTGTTCACTTGTTCTCACAACACAACTCAGTTTCTCACTGATGGCCATTATTTATTCTGTGTTTACATGTCTGTAATCATAAAGCTACAGCTGTCTCAGAACGCTGCCGTTAGCAGACGTGCTAACTAACGAGCTAACAAGCTACACTACACGATGTAAACAGTCCGTCCCCCAGATCGTCACATGATGAACTGTAAGCTCGTCATAAGCTCGTCATATGCATCACATCTCGCTGTGTGAGTCTCGTACTATCTCGTGAGAATACGGACACGGAAGTGGAGAATCTACAGATTTCTTCAGAGCGCCCGCGCCTTATAGTCTGGTGCGCTTTATATATGAAAAAAGATCGAAAATAGACCATTCATTGACAGTGCGCCTTATAATCCAGTGCGCCCTATAGTGCGGAAAATACGGTAATTATTAGTTTTAGTTGTAGAATTGGACAAGACGTACACCTTCTTTCATCCTCTATTTCTACATCTCTTAATTCCAACTCTGTTTTAATCCAACAAAAAATCCATTCTGACCTTTATTCTCTGAAATACATTATCATTTTGATGTTACCCTCCATTTTTCTTCTTCCAATTCTGCTGGAAGTAACTCACCCTTCGTGATACCCTACATGTCCTCACTATCAGTGCTCTTAGCTTCCTTCTAGAAGCAGAGAGGCAGACCCTGCTTATTCTCTGGTGCAGTGATTTTCAACTACTGTGCCACGGCACACCAGTGTGCCATGAGAGATCGTCAGGTGTGCCGTGGGAAAATGTCCAATTTCACTTAATCGGTCCAAAAAAATATTATTTATTTGCTGCAAATAGTTTGCCATTGTTGAGCGTCTGAGCCTGCAATATAGTGGCTGGATAAGTAATTAAATACTCTTCCTACTGGCAGTAGGTAGCGCAATAATGACCTTGTTAATTTAAGTATATTAAATGATGCACAGGAGAGGTTGGAGAAATATTTGAAAAGGAAAAATGCAGACTCTGAACTGGGCCCTGGACAAAATTCTAACCCAGAGGAAAAGCCTAGTATGAGTGGTGGTCAAAAGAAAGAAAAATCAGTGAGCTCGAGGCAATACAGTGAAAGTTATCTTTCGTTTGGATTTACTTTCACCGGGGATCCGATATGCTTGGTGTGTGGGGAAAAGCTATCCAACAGTGCCATGGTCCCAAGCAAGCTTAAACGTCAATGTGTCATTTTGTAACTTTTTTGGTTGTTGGTGTGCCGCGGGATCTTTTTAATGTAAAAAATGTACCGCGGCTCAGAAAAGGTTGAAAAACACTCTGGTGATCATGATCCTGGCAATGGACTGATTTCTGGTATTGATGGAACGAGGCGACCACCTACCACACACTCCCTACACAATCTCCCTCAACAGAAGCATAATTGATGAGGGGGAAGCCAACAAGCACTACCAACAGAGCACACACAATGACAGGAGAACGGTGCTTCGCAGAGTCTTCCTCCTTTCTGATCAATGTGTGTTTCTAACGAGTCTGAACAATTAACCAACTGGCAAATTAACTGCTCCACTGAACTCACCTATGTCAATTATCTGACTTGAAACACAATGAAAGTGCAGACAGAGTCATTAGACATCTGACTATTTGTTCTTTCCAGAAGGTCTGTCCTCTTCACCCCTATAGAGAAGCAGTGCTGTTTCCAGGCAACACAACCAAACACAAAACTACCCAGCAGGCGGCCCTGTAGTTGTATTATTATTACAGGGGACATGGTTTCTACCATGGCAGGCTCTAACAAGAAGTATTAGTTAGAAAGATTAATATATCATTATACTTCTTCAGCACATCCAATCTGGTTTGTATTCTCATAGAAACTAGAATAATTTCAGAGTGATCATTTCTTCAAATCAGCCCTAGCAGCCTTCAACGAATCCTGGAGGGTAGAAACACATTGACTATACCACACAGACGGTCTGTCGAGTGAGGCAAAAAGGTGCCAGAGTTCAGTGGTGGGGACATGTACTAGAAGGACATGTTCCTCTGTCTGTAAAAATAAGCATTTAGCCGTACAATCTGTCACTGCTTTACTGCACTTTCTGTTCCTGATTAGAGAAGCTGTGGGAGTTCATCTGCTGGTTATAATGTAGAGCTTCAAGATACACCAGCAGGCAATTAGCAGGTTTATGGGACATAATGCAAAAAGCCATGGGGAAAATACCTATTTTGTCTGCCTCCCCATGTTTGGGTGCATTTGAATACTAAAACAGCAACAACAAAAACAAAAAAATCCCCTTCTGAAGAAACCATCACTTGACCCCTCTGATGTCAAGAACTTCAGACCGGTTTCTCTTCTACCCTTTCTATCCAAAACACTTGAACGTGCTGTCTTTAACCAACTGTCTTCCTATCTCCATCGGAACAGCCTCTTGGACCCCCACCAGTCCGGGTTCAAAGTGGGTCACTCGACTGAGACAGCCCTCCTTGCGGTGACGGAGTCGCTTCACACCGCAAGAGCTAACTCTCTCTCCTCTGTCCTGATTCTCCTGGACTTGTCTGCGGCGTTTGACACAGTGAACCACCAGATCCTCCTCTCCACCCTCAAGGGGATGGGCGTCTCAGGCTCTGCACTCTCCCTGTTTGCATCCTACCTGACAGGTCGATCCTACCAGGTGACATGGAGGGGGGCCGTGTCGGAATCACGCATGCTGACTACGGGGGTTCCACAAGGTTCAGTCCTGGGCCCCCTACTCTTCTCGCTCTACACAACATCTCTGGGTTCTGTTATTCACTCGCATGACTTCTCCTACCATTGTTATGCCGATGACACCCAGCTGGTCTTGTCATTTCCCCCCGGTGACACTCAAGTGGAGACACGCATCGCTGCGTGCTTGGCTGACATCTCAAAGTGTATGACGACACACCACCTGAAGCTGAACCTGCGAAAAACCGAGCTACTGTTCCTCCCGGGGAAGGGTTGCCCGCACCGAGACCTGTCCATCAACATTGACAATACCGTGGTGACGCCAACTCGGACTGCGAGGAACCTGGGTGTGACCCTGGATGACCAACTGTCATTCTCAGCAAACATTTCATCGGTTACACGCTCCTGCAAATTCCTGCTCTACATCAGGAGGATTCGCCCCTTCCTCACTGAGGAGACGGCGCAGGTGCTCATCCAGGCTCTTGTCATCTCCCGCCTGGACTACTGCAACTCTCTACTTGCCGGAGCCCCAGCGTCGGCCATCAGACCGCTCGAGATTGTCCAGAAAGCTGCAGCTCGCCTGGTGTTCAATCGCCCCAAGTTCTCCCACACAACTTCCCTTCTCCGTTCTCTACACTGGCTACCTGTAAGAGCTCGCATCCAGTTTAAGACTCTGGTGCTAGCCTATGGGGCAGTGAAAGGAACAGCTCCTTCCTATCTCCAAGCCCTGGTCAAGCCCTACACCCCCGCCCGACCACTTTGCTCTGCTGCCTCGGGGCGATTGGTTGGCCCGTCGCTCAGAGGTCCCTGTGGCCGTTCAACCCGGTCACGGCTGTTTTCCGTCCTGGCCACACAATGGTGGAATGAACTCCCCACTGACGTCAGGACAGCGGAGTCGCTGCCCATCTTTCGCCGCAGGCTGAAAACTTACCTCTTCAAGAAGTACTACCCTGAGGCTTCCACTTAGCACTTATTGTATTCGTATTAGCTTGTTTCACTTATTGTATTCATATTAGTTTGTTGCACTTATTACTGTAGCACCCCGTTGCCACAGAGACCCGGTTCAAAACACCGTAAGGGCACGTACACACAAGAGCCAGTGTTAAGAAAATATAACATGTACAAATATCATTCCGTGGTGTAACCAGTGACAGCTGGTTTAGCGGGCAGGAGGAACAAAAGAAAAGAAACAAAAGACCAAGGCAGCGTCCCACTAACTAAATAGCAAATAAAAACAAAAACATAATTAATCACAAATAACTGCCAATAAACAGGAAACAAACCCAAAAGAAACTACCTCAACCCACCGACTGTTCAGCAACCCAGCCACCCCCACTTGGATTCCCCCCCCAGCTACCGTTGGGTGCACTGCTCAGGAAGCTCTAAAAAACACAAATACAACATGAACATATTTCTTAAATGGTACCCAATTTACCCAGCAAACAAAATACATAATGAAAAACCATATATACCTGAACCAGCCATCCCCCAAACACACGCTGTCCCCTCCGTACAGGATGCCTCCCAGACACTGCGCTACCGACGCAACTTAGCATGCAGCCTCACGCTACGTCTCCGCTTGTTGCGGGAGAGAGTAGATCAGGGGTCTTCAATTAAAATTCCAAAAGGTCCAGATTGAGAAAATCTCCTCGGGCAAAGGTCGGGAACATTACAATAATATCTAACTTGCGCCACTTAGTGCCATATATATATATATTCAAGAAGTCTAGTAGTAGTAACGTCTCTGTGTAGTCAACAACTGTCAAATCAAATAAAGAAAGTACACATCAATTATATTTTAACAATTATTATTCTCAGTTTTCAAATTTAACTGGATGGATTATAAATAATACATAGAAATACATAAATAAATGTTCTTCTCTCATTTCAAGTAAAATAATGGCTCCATCTAAAAATAAAATACACAAAAAAGAACTTTTGAAAAACTTACATCAAGAAAGCTTGATTTTAGAAAGATGAGCCTTGTGGCTGAGGCTGCTGACAGGTATTTGCTTGATTTTTTCACATAACTCTTCTTTTTGTTTCCCCTCAAGTAAAGTTCCAGCTACTGCACTCATGCACTCCTTGACAACCTCTCCATCAGTGAATGGCTTTTTATGTTGACCCAAAATCCAAGCAACTTTCAGGGAACATTCGTAAGCACGTTGTTGGGCAGTGAATGAATTTGTTAATATTCTGGTGGAACGTTCATATTGGGCTCTTAAATCGTTTATTTTCTGTGTCCTCAGTTCGGATTGGAGTGGGTATGTTTGGTCTCGTAGTGGCGTTTCACATCGGCGCTTTGAATAATGGCTACGGTATCTGAACATATGAGACAGAGTGGTTTAGTAGCGCCAGCAGGAAGAATGAACAAATACGAGTCCATCCATTCTTTGTTAAAGCTCTGTTTTCGAGGTCCACCTTTCTCTTTTTAGAGCACGCCATGTTAACTTGCTTCTCCGATTTACTCACTTCTCTCACTGCTTCTCTCTCACTGCTCTCGCTCCCTCTCCCGCCTGTCTGCGTGATCTCACTCGACTCACGATGCATTTTGGAATAAACATTCGATTGGCTGAGTAGTGTCACGTGAGATTATTTACAATGTATGTTTTTGGTCGGTGTGTTTCCTGAACTGCTGAATGAGTGCCGTAAAGGCCAGAAAAACTGTGCAGGTTGAAACAGAAGCGCTCCGCCAAAATGTATAATTGTCAATTATCCATCAATTATACGTCCGGGTCCGGATAGGACAGCGTCTGGGTCCGGATCCGGACCGCGGTCCGCCTATTGGCGACCCCTGGAGTAGATGGACTCGGCACCCCTGCTCGTGGCGGCGAAGACAGAACCGATTCCGCACACCCACTCGTGACGGCGGGGAGAAAGACAAAGGACGCGATTTGCCAGCAGGTGCATCCTTTCACCTAATCAGAGCCCGTGCACCCCATTACCGGTCCGGCGGACCCAATAGTTTCACCCCGTCAGTTCCACTTGGTTACATTACATTCGTTTGTTTCTGCACTGGACATTTGCTCTGGTTTATGCTCTTAGATGCTTGTTTGGAAAAGGTGATGTACTTATGACTTCTGGTGATTAGTAGTTCTCTTGAATACCTATGTTGAATACACTTACTGTAAGTCGCTTTGGATAAAAGCGTCTGCTAAATGACTGTAATGTAATGTAATGTAATGCTTTCATGAGTCTTTCACTAAAGACAGGCTGCTGACTGGCCACTCTGCCATAAAGCCAGGATCAGTGTGTTGCAGTGATGATGTCCTATCTCCACAAGGAGCAACTATCAGGTTCTTTGTCACCTCTCTTACCAAGACTGTTCTACCCCAAGAGTCCTGGTTGTTAAAAAACTTTTTGAATTATGGCAGCCACTTTGCTCTTGGGAACCTTCAATGCAGCAGATTTTTTGTAGCCTTCCCCAGTCCTGTGCCTCAACACAATCCTATCTCTGAGCTCTGCAAGCAGTTCCTTTGACCTCCTGGCTCAGTTTTTGTTCTGATGTGCATTGTCAGTAACACGTTCTCACTTCCAACTTGTCAAAAACATTGATCATGATCAGTGTCCCTCTGGTTCAAACTATGAAGCTCTAAGTACCCCTCTATTGTGTCTTTTCAAAATAAACTTCCAGATTTACTTAGTTTTTAGGTTTACTTATGCAACAAAACTACTTGGTTAGGCGAAGGAAATGATCATTGCTGAGGTTAAAATGAGTAAAATAACTGCACTTGTTATGTTACTGTCGTTAGTAAAGTACGGAAGTTACAGAACAGAATATGGTAATATACTGTAAGTCAATGTCTCCTGGGTAAAAGTCCTGAGTTTGTAGAATCTCTCTTGGAATGAAATGTGCTGTATAAATAAAGTATGCTTTGGTTTAGCAGTCTTTCATTCATTTTCTCTTCCGCGCCACCTGATTTGGAGAGCATTTATAGTGCAGAAACCTGCATAAAGGCAACAGCATATTTTTGTTGTATGGCCAGCTCTCATGAATGTTATGGAAATAACCACACATAAATAAATGTACCAGCTTTAACTTCCACTCGCTTGTTAAGACATGTGAGTTACATTTAAAATCACACCTGCAGTTTGAAAACTGCACTCTTTCAAATTGCTATTCGAATAAGACAGCTTTGATTGTTCAGTCCAAACTGAACTTGACAGAAAAGCCTCGGCTGCATTACATCACTAATTGGGAGTCAGAATCAAGATTAAAAACATCGACAATGGCATGGTATCACAGTACTCAACATGCCCCTTAACTATTACATAACGGGTCTATGGAATGAAAACTGCATATCATCATGCAGCACACATTCATTATGGAGAGCTGAATACTTAAGATAGTAGAGCTGAATATAATATTCACAGTGTCATAGAACACACTCACAACAGGAGCACTAAGAGGGGCTGCCTCTGAAGAACTCAGTATGACTTCTGTCTGATGGACTCTTTATGAATAAAAGTACTTATAGAGACCAGAATAACTAGAAATACACAGAAGAGCTGGTTGTTATGACGACTCAGTTAATATCGACGCTGGCAATATGGCAAATTCTCACTATAGTGCGTTGTAACTCTCTTTTTCAACAGCAGTCATGTGACACCTGTATCACAGAGAAGGAGTGGATATGGAGGACATCATATCTGAGGTTTAGCATTGTGTGGGCCAAAGTTAAACCTCATATAAAGCATGTTAACAATGCTGTCATATAATCCTCCAGGGTCAGTATGCAATATGCATCTAATTAATTTTCTGTTTTTATTTTGATTTGACTTATTCTGGGTAGCAACATGGCAGTATACTCCCCCTCAAAACCATAAATCAGAGATTTATTTAATACCTTCTAATGACAAAGCAGCCTGCAGTCAGAATATGTCAGCACAATGCCACTTGTAAAGCATGTCACTCACAGTGTGAATGAACTCTGGAACATTAGAAATGCAGTGCCTGCTACTCCATTTGTGTGTGCACCTGTATGCCACCTTACAAACACACACATACACACATGCAGACATGACACATAATGCACTAAGTGTAAAAGGACATAACCATCCAAAAACAAAACCCTCCATCAATCCACTGCATGTCATGTTACAACAGAAGCATGAGGCACTCTGAGTGAAGGGCAGCAGACTAAGGCTGACTTGCTAATGGATTTCATGCTAACCCAGCGTGAATATTTCACCATGGCTTTCAACGTCAACATACTAATTGACCGAAGGCGTCTCTGTGTGTTCTACAACATGTAAGGAAGAGAGGCATGTATGTGTCCATCTTTAGCACTTTCCTGCCAGAACTGTGGGCTAACTCTCTTACTGGATGTAGACTATGTCTATATTTAGGCTGCAAACCACTCAATGGAGATTTTCTGCATAAACGACGAAGAGAGCTTTGTCAGTTTCACTTAGAATAGTCCATGCAAGACGTCGCTGTGACCTTAGCGTGATGTACATTGTAGGAAAACTGCTTCTGAGGGAGTTACCTGCTCACTGTTGCTTTCACTGTGGCTACCTGCATGCAAACAGCTTTGTTAAGTTGTATTATAAACTATTTTATAAACTTGAAATGATGACCATTGTCTATACATCCACAATACTGTTTTTCTCACAGTTCGTAAACAGGACTTAGAGAGAGGCTGTACTGTGAGCTAAATGCTACTATAAGCAGGCTAACATGCTAACAATAACAATGTTAGCATGCTGATGTTTAGCAGGTATGACGCTTACCATCTTCATGATCATACTTTAGTGAGTTAGCATGCTAACATTTGCTAATTAGCACTAAACTGTACAAGTACAGCTAAGGCTGACGGGAAGGTCTCTAGTTTTGCAGGTATTTGGTCATAAACCAAAGTATTGGACACATTCAAATTGATTTGATTGACCTGATGATGTGACAGAAAACTACTGTACTTCAACACAACAATGAACGCCTCACATTACTTGTTTTCTGATGTAATAACACGTGTCAATGTGGATGACAAATTTCAAGTAAAAAATCCTACATGAGGTACTAAACAACTAACACAACTATTAGCAAATTTAACAACCATAAATAAAACAGTAAGACCTCAGTATTATCTGCATAGAAGGAACCATAGTTATGTGAGAGGAAATAATTTGACTTTACATTCTTGTGAGCAAAAATGAAATGTTCATTTTTATATTAGTTATGAGGAAAAAGATAGTGTCCTAGAACATACTTGTTGCCTTGAGTAAAACATTGCTGTGAGCGGAGGATTCCCCTCTCCAGTGATGCAATAAGCATTAACATAGTGGAGAGCATACAGTTCAAGCTAAGTGATAAGAGTTCAAAAAGTGTGTTGTTTGTGATATTTTCTGAAATAAAATACTGCAGTTCTGCAGCTTGCATAAGGATTTGTCTATTCTAATAATACAAAATATTTTGTTTGGAAACTGCCAAGTGCTCGTGAGCAGAACCATGAGCTGGCTGACTGAAGTTCAACCCAACTCCTGCTGTCGTATCTCAACAGACAGGCAGCCAGGTTGTGACATGCATACTGTAGTTAGGGGAAAATGTGAATCATTCTCTCACACACATACAAAATCACTCTGTCAAGAGATAATAACCCACAACAAATATACACTGAAAGCATCCTATAGCAACGTTGATGAATCATTCATTCAACTCTTCACTCCAAAGCTCAAAGCGACAAGGTGATGAAGACAAGCAGGACCTTGAAGGAAGACAAAAACATGAGTGCACGTGCAAACATTGGAAGAAACCAATGTGTAGACAAAGCTTCTCTCCTCCTGCTTCACTGCATGCCTCATTCTCCCACAGTCTCAGTCCATGTCTCCCTTTCATCCCTCTCTGGTCCAGTGAATCATTCAATCGTGTTGTGTCTCTTACCTTAGTGGTGACAATGCAAAGACAATCCATGCTCACCGGACAAAAAAATAAGCTCTCAACCTATGCCCAAATTCATCACCACTAATATCACTACTGGAGGGGAAAAGGGCAGGAAGATGGAAAAAAAGATACCAGTGTGAGGAAGCAAGGAGGAAAGATAAAAAGGTAGGTGTTGCTGAAGAAGAAGAAAAAGAAGAGGGGGTGGAGATGAGGAAAAGAACACACGTGTTCACGGCGGACAGACGTTACTGCATGTGGGCCCCTTGTGAGGATTGGGATGCCTCCTCCACAGCGCTGAAGGCGATCAGGATTCCTAACGCCATCTCAGAGCAGAGCGTGCGTCATCAGCTAAAACATGCACACACACTAAAAACGCTTAGCAGCTTGACTGGCCTCCCCCGACATCCCAAAACTCTCTCTCTCTCTCTCTCTCTCTCTCTCTCTCTCTCGTCTCTCTCGTCTCTCTGGGCGGAACCACTAAGCAGTGTTATGGGATGAGAGAGAGAGCGAGGGAAGAGAGTGAAGGATGAGAACGTCAGCTCAGCGGAATTAATTAGATTCCCATGCTCTCTGTCTCGCTGGCTATTAGCTGCTGTGGCAGACTGCTGGAACTTAATAATAACACACTGGTTTTAATTTCATCTGCAGAGCAGTGGCAGATTTTTTACTGTGTGCGTGTGATAATTCGCCAGAAAACTTTAGTAAATCATTTTACATGCAGAAATTTTGAAATGGGCAAAAATGCTTGCAGGCTGCAGGTAATTGCTTGTATGTCCATGTCCATGCATACACGTAGTTTTTATGCATTGACCCTGACAAAGAAATGATTAAATAAATAAAATAAAAACTATCATTATGGAAAGTCAGTGCCTATGTAATTGAAACTGTACAATTATCTGATCTGTCATTCACATCAAAATAGAATAGTTTTTCTTTTCAAAATAGATTCCAGTAATGCAAAACTTTGGCCATATAATATGGATTGTCCAGAGTATTTATATTATTATTATTAAGGTCCCGTCCTGTTCTGTTAACATCATTATGCAACAACCACAACAAAGTGAGTGATTCAAAACCTCCCTATGATAGGGAAAATGTTTTTTCTCCTGGTTTCAATAGTTATTAAGAGCAAAGACAAAATGAGATATGATCTACAGGATGAAGTGAACCATCTTTAAAATGCACACTTCAACATTTCACACAGGTCATAACAAATGACCAACAATAATGCAGCAGAATATGAATTCCACTGAGAGATAATAAAATATCTGAACTGTTGTGATCAATCTTTAAACTGTAACTTCAAGAATATAATATAATTAAGGGCTTGATAAAGTTATACTGCAGTCTCTGATATTAGTGCATTCAGCCAAGTTACTTCTGATTTGCAGTTAAAACATTATTCTCAACTAGAATTTTTGGAATATTTGTATTAAAGAGAAATGTTTGAATTTTGATAACATTAAATGATCCATTCATGAAAGAAACAAAGAAAGTCTTGGTAAAAAAAACAACCACTCATTAGGTGAAAGAATGGGTACAGTTCCACTGCAGCATATGGAAGTCCCCTCTTGGGAATTTGAAAAACCTTTAAAATTGAATTCTCTTTTGTATTTTTGTTGAATCAAAATGATCAGAAACAGAAGTCCACACTTGGTTGGAGTAGGGCGATAGTCCACTGTTGATAATGTAGGAATGTATGTACCGGTATGTATGTGTTAACAGGCAACAATCTTGAAACACTTAAGAATTCTACTAAAAATGATGACATCCATCATATCTAAGCTTGACAAGCTTTCAGCAGATGTTTGATTTTCATAAAAGGCCAATGTTGCTGCATCACCATACCCCTCTTATCATAATGTTGATGCACCAAATATGACTCAAAGATACAGAAAGACTGCAATGAACTGCTGATGAAAGCAGTAATGACAGAATGAAACAAAAATCGAGAAAGAGAAATTATGGAAAACATCTCTTCAACATTACCGCAGTGAAACCAGCAGAACATTTCACCACCACCCACAACTACAGCATCAACTTCTTGTCTCCAGATGTGTCATCACAAGGTGACAGAACCACTTCTGAGTCATCAAGACTTGCAAACTGTACATTTTCATCTACAGTTATTTCAGGAGACACTGGAATATAACAGCAAAATGCAGCGTGGAGTTTTTCCAAAAACAAATGCAACTCAATCTTGACTAATGCTCACAGACACATGAGAAAAGTATTATGTAAACAAATGTACGAACAAATATGTGTTGTTAATAAAAGGCAAAATGGATCTAATCTGTGCAGTGGGGATAAGGGGATAAAATACACCTCAAACTGTGTTACCATTGAATTCGAGGATTTAACATGAAACAGAGCTGTGCTTAGGTTCTTTGACACAAGCTTTACTGATGGAATGTAAGAGAAAGACACATTTTCCATAAACTATTAAAATATATATTCAGTTGAACAGGATTAATCTGCCAATTTGTGTCTGCCTTTTTGACTTTTTACTAGATAAAAGGACTTCATAAAAGAAAGGATTTATTAAACCACAGTTTGAAGGAACTTGGTCTGTCCTTCAGCAACTTTGTTTTAAAAATGCTTCAAATGCAGCTCTCGATGAAGAGAATCAAAAGACTTTAACTTTAATACTCTTCATATGCAGGATGCATATATCCAACCTGCAAGTACAGCACACTACCATGTGATATATTACAGCACCACATGTTTTTGTTGAAAATCTCTATCACAGTTTCTTAGTGCTGTATATTAAGAATCAGTAACCTGCCCCGTCTGACAGTAACTCGCAGGTAAACTAAGCCACTCCGATGTCCAACCCGTTTCTCCCTAGAGACTTTAAGCCTCTGAACTGCAGCACATTTCCCACCTAAACTGCCCCGGTACCTGTTGGCTGGAGCCATCCTGGTGAAGAGGTGTGTTCCAGAATTTGATCTTGATTACTGCTTTCATTTGTGGACGAAGCAGCAGCCCTACACTCCCGATGTCCCGTCGTTCTCACTGAACACACTCAGCGTTTCAGACTCCCTCTGCCAGAGCAGCAGGGCTAATCTTTCCAGGTGATGCGGCTCAGGCAGTTTCCACTTATTGCATTAGAGGGGAGGAATGCTTTAACCTCCTTTGTTAGGGCTGTCGCTCATACAGACTAGGTGTGATACATTTGGATTTGTCTGTTTATGTGAATGGCAGTGCTACTTGAAGGATTTGCTCAAAGGCCTGCTGTACAACTTGACTTTGAAGCTGGCCTGTACCTGACCCCAACACATTCTCCTCATAAGTCATTTTCAGGTCTGTTCTCAGATTTCACTCCAGTCTAACTAGATGAAAATGAAATAAGGGCTTCATGCAAATTAATCACTGATGAACTCTATTCATTCTAGGAAGCATACATGTCAGCTAAAATGTCTGCACTGGCTCCTTTTTATTTCAATCCTGTTTTCTTCACTAAAATTAAACGTATTGTCACCTTCTCTACAGATATGTTCCTCACTTTCTGATCTTCTGAACGGCACACAGAGTTACAGAAAACATAAGAAATACATACAGCAGCAAGTACTTCAACGTATTGACTGAACAGGGACTCTCAAGTAATCAGTAACTTACCACAACAAACAATGCACAAAGTGAAATTCCCTGAAATCACTGGCTATGATACAAGGTGAAGAATTCTTCTAAAATATAAAGGATAGTGTGTTTTCTGTAGTTTGTCAATTTCAAACCCTTCAGTAGAGACGCCACTACTGCTTCATTGCTTGACAAGCTGCACTCTGAAAACAGATCTGCCTGTTTTGAGAGGTTTGCATGTAAGATTCCCAACGACAGCAAACCTAACTTGCACAGAATCTTTTGAATATCCATATGAAAAAAAGAACTTCATATCCTCTACTTCTTCAAAGCAAATAGGAGCAAAGATTAACTCTCATCTTACCGAGACTCCGCACCAAAACACAGAAGAAGTTCAGCTCATGTCACTGCAGTGTTCCACTATGCCATGAGTGATGATGAGGTGAAATCAAAAAATAAGATCACAGAATGAAATGGATGCTGGTAATGAGAAACACATTTGGTGACCTGGTGTAAAAGAATGTAAATGACCCCACAAAGCTAAATCGAGACACACACACTCTGTACACACAGAAGGAAAGCATGGCTTCCAGAGAGAACTCACCTCCGACGTCTTGGCACCGATCTCTCTCTTCTCCATCCCGCTGGGTTGTGAGCTGCTCTGCTCCCTCTGCTGGAGACATCAAACAGGTGCATATATAACTCTACACCACCACAGTCCAACTGAAACACATTGACCAGAGGAACAACCAATAGATCAGGTAAATAATGGACCAGTCTTTCAGGTAAGGAGTATTTTATAGCCTGAATGCATTGTGATAGGCCTAATTCAAGCCATTTGCTAAAGGCTGGTGCACTGTATGAGAGACTGTATTTAACCCTGAATATGAGTTGGGACATGAAGAGAGGTACCTACCTTACATCTACAAATGCAAAGAAAAACACTGTATAATATAGTCTAATATGTCAAATGCTCTGACTGCATATGGTAAATAAATCTAATGTATATGAAAAAAAAATGTATATCACATTTACTTCAAATGCAAAACAAAAGGAGCATGTAGTTGTAAGGGTCATGCAAGATTTGGCAGTGAGAGGTAGATGGAGTCATTATTGGCTGGTTGGTCTGTCTGCTGCTCTGGTAAGTCTTTAATTAGAAGCTTGGATAGCGTAAGCCTACATGTGCCCGTGGCAACCAGAAATAAATCCCTAGCACACGATGACACACTACAAACCCTTAGTACACGCAGGCTTGCTTTACCCCTTCTTCTGTTTATAGCAGCAAGCTTTAAACCGAAAGCTATATAAGCCTCTGACTTCAAATACGACTGTTTTGTTTATTTATTCAATTTAACAAATAAAAAATGTATATTAAGATGAAACATAACTCAGCCCTGCTCAATCCTAGGAGTGAAATAATAACATTGACATCAATGTAGTTTATACTGTATAATGTGCGTTAGCCATTCAACTCTTCATGCAGCATGTTATTCCAGATAAACCTGCACGATCTGCTGGTAAGATAAGTCCGCCAAACTAGTCAGAATATAATATCAAATATGCAACTTAACATTACATTAAACAACATTTAAATGCAAAATACCTCATGGATTGCTCACTCAATAATTCATATTTTTTATTATCTTTTGGACATTGTATACTTGAGATGTCAGGAAATGATGGGAAGAGATGAATTAAGGTCCAAAGCAGGATTTGAATCTGAGATGTTGCGGTTCAGGGTTGGCATCTTGGTATTGGTATGTTGGCATTGGTGTTGGCATTGGTATGATATGAATTTTTCACACACCGTCATACCGGTGCATAGCCGATACAACTGCTGTCACTCTTCAACAGGCAGCTAAATATATTGTTCGCCGCTAAGAGCGCTACGTTCAGAGCTAGTTCTTTAGAGTGTATTGACAGGGACCCCTAATCATGGTTATAACTTTATAACAACAATTAATAACCCACAACTCACGCTCTTTAACAGGACAAAACACCACGACACAACAGTTTGTGACACATAAACTATTTGTAACATTACACCACCGAATGGCATGCTGGGTACAGCTCGCTAGCTAGCTAGCCCGCTAGCACAACAGTCTGTTAACAGCTGGGAGAGGCTCCGTCGCTACAGTAACGTTACATTAAAGAACAGAACAGAGCGATGCAGGATGAACAAAGAGAGACCGGAGATGCACCGATAGTAACGTAACAGTAACGTTAGCGCGAGTGAAACAGTGAAGCCAAAGGGTCAGACATCGCTTGAAGAGGCATTTCCTCGAGGCGCTGCATATGACAAGAAAAGCAAGCGGCGGAGCGACATTACGAACGCAATAACGATCCAGCTCTGCAAGGACATGGTCCCGCTACAGACAGTCGAGAAAGACGGGTTCAGAGCAATGATTAAAACACTGGATTCAAGGTACGTCTTACCGGGGAGACAATACTTCAGCCAAACTGCTATCCCAACATTATACGAACAAACGAGCAAACCCTATAGTAAGCAAAGCCTTTATACATTATGACATTAAAATGTTTTTGTATTCTATGTACTTCTGACAGTAGAGTAAGCCACTATAAACCTATATAAAAACACAGTCAAGAAAAAAAAAAATACCGTGATATACCGTGAAACCGCCAGAATCTCCAAAAATACCGTGATACACATTTATGGTCATACCGCCCAGCACTACCCTAAACCAGTGGCGGGCCGTCAGGGCCTGCAAAGCCTTCTCTGCTGGCCTAAACAGAATCACAAAGTTATATCTATTTTATAATTTAATATTTTTTCTTAAATACACTACATGTATTATAATTTATAAAAATCTTTTTTACATTATCTTATTTTCTCATTGCACAGCTACTGTCTTCCTCAGTTGCTCTGCTTCCAGTGCAGCTTTTATCCAATCAGATTTCACCTCTGTGTCTCTCGGTAGAAGAGAGGCCCGAGGCCTGCAGACTCAGAAGTGCCTCCATGTGCAGTTTAAGTGAATGTAGGGTTGTCACGATACCAAAATTATGACTTTGATACGATACCTGCTATAAATATCATGATACCCGATACTTACGATACGATACCAGAATTCGATACAATACCACAAATACGATATGATACTGGTATATTTATCTATAATAGTAATAAATAAAACATCTGTATGGTTCCCTTTTTTACCAGCTTGTTCCTGCCCAGCTTTTTGAACACTTAACTAAAAATAAAAATAATTAGCTCAAGATCCACCCTCAGGCTCCACCAGCATGTAGCCATTTTGCATCAATTGTGTTTCATTTAGTACACTTTTGTGTGCATTGTGACCTCATGATCATATAGGCTTGTCGTCAAACTAGGCTAAGGCTACTCGTGTTAGGCTGTATATGGGTGAGCTTGGTTCATGTTTATAATCACATTTGCTTAACTGTCGTTCTTTGAACTCTTTGAAAAGTTCGGGGTGTCTGTCTGAAAGGTGCTTTGCCATGTTTGACGTGTTGCCTCCCTTGGTCTGTGTGGCTTTGAAACAAGTTTTGCAGACGGGTCTCTGTATGTCAGTGGGCTTTCCTTCACTGTCTGCAATGTAGCCAAAGTACTTCCAGATTTCACTTCTGGCATCTTTTTTTCCAACAAGCCGAGGACGGTCGGCAAAAGCTCCTGCACTTGATGCCATGTCTCCCCTGCGATCACTCGCTGTGAGTGAGCGCTGCCTGTTGTGTGTGTGAGCGCTGGGTAGCCCCGCCCCCTTGCAGTCAATGCGTGCAGGCAGCATGACAGGGAGCGGAACAGAGAGTGCGCTCTGATCGTGCGCTATTTTAATGAAGTATCGATACTGAAAAATATGCAAAATCGTATCGTTTTTAACGTACGGGTACCGCGGTACCTTTTTAGTATCGATACACCGTGCAACATTAAGTGAATGGGGACGATATTGTTGATTGTCATAGTGTTCAACCAATCAGATCTCTAGTTTGACATGTTGGGCGTATTCTTTGACGTGTCAGAGACCGCTAGACCGATACTAGCCGGCCCACAACTACATCAGCATTAGTGCAGCGTTTGGTCAGTGGGCGAGCACGTGACTATCGTGAAACGAAACTTAACAGCAGAGGCTTAGTCGGCGTTGTGAATCACATCACGTGATGCAGCTCAGCCAATCAAATATGGGCATTCTGACAAGTTTCCTGACTCGAGTACCACACACCGTGACACAGGGGGCTGAGACGAGGAAAGAGATTGCAGAGCAGTACGTTTAATGTTTGGGTTGTGAAAGTAAAATCATAAGACGGTCTCCTAAAGAGATGAATGGGCTGCGGCTTGTCATTAAGGGATGATGGTGGGTCCCACAGCCAGGGTATAAAATGCACGGCCGCCACTGCCCTAAACCATTAACTCAAGACTAGGCTACTGTGTCTGCCCCCAAGTGTCCGTTAGGAGGTGTAATGATGTCCACAAACATATTCACCCCAGATGATGCAGTGCCTCTCTTATTCAAAAGTACAACTAAGAAAAAAGAATCATCTCTTCTTTTTTCATAAAGCAACTAATTATGTTTATGTAGCATTGCATACGTTTAGAAACAGACTTGTAATTAATTTATTACCTTACTGTGATTTATTTTATTTCAAACAAGGTCACCTGTTACAGTATATTACTCTTACATCAGCATCTCATACAAAGCGTATGCAGCCATCATTGTTCACAAAGGAAAGAGTAAAAACTACTTACTGATAAGTTATTGAATATGTTGCATGTCAAGTCTTGAAAATAATATTTAGATTTTGCTTTATTGAACTACACTCTTGATTACTTTGGTGCTTACAATCTGCATATAACATGTATCTATTAGTTGTTTATATATCTGACTAACCCATGTGGACCCTGTTAATTCATTTGGATGGGGCCACCTGCCATCTCATTATTTGACAGGACGTTTGCGTAATCTTCAGAGGGCTGATTGTGGTTACAGAGCAGGGAATATAACAGCAGTGTACTGGTGACCTCATGGTGGGGTCATCAGCCTCTGAGAACTCTTCTAATCCCCTTCACTTGTCCCTATCCTGGTACTACTGGATGACCTCATCAAAGTGGCTCAGCAGCTCCTGCTGTTACAGAGGGGCTATTTTGAAAGACCCTGTAACCATGATCTGTTTATGTCACAATAACCAATTCTTTACTGTTGTTGCAGAAAAATGGAAGGTATGACATATGACTGTTGACAAATAGAATTACTAGTGGATTACCAAACTGGTTGGTCCCATTCCAAGTCAAACATGCTGTTAGTGACACGTCTGCTGTGTTACTAACTTAGTTAGTATTGCTAGTATTGGTTTACTATCACTCAACCATATCTACCTGTTCTTGCATTTTATTTTTGCTATCTAAATGTTTAATTATGAAGGACTGACACCCAAGCTTGACTTGCTGATGATTGAGATTCAGAAGAATGAGGTTGGTGTAAAATGCTGTTCCATTGTTGTAGTGCTGATCTGTTAGGCTGTCTGTCACCCACAAGACCAAAACCAGTAGACCGTTTGCTATCAATATGAAGTCAATCTAGTCATTTAAGATAAGAGGCTGAATAAGAAGCATTAAGAACCACATTTTAGAGGCCACTCATTTTTTCTTGGTAATTCTTGGAGGCAAAGCTACATTTTGATTAATCTTTCATGCTTTTTCAGCCCTCAACCACTCAGCAGCCTCTATTCATTCTCCTTAATTAGAATGTCACAGTGTGAGCAGACATCAACTCTCTCCCTCGCTCTCTCTCTCACACACACACCGTCTCTCTTAATTTAGACACATTTCTAACAAAGAGCACCTTTGTTCTTTTAAACTGTAAATACATTCAGCTGATGTACATTAAAGAATCTGTACAGTTAGTAACAGTTCTCTGTCTGTGCCTGTACAGTGTAAATCATTTGCAATGTGTGAAATGCTGAAGTCTTCTCTTTCAATTTCAGCAGCATAATCGTGCTCTACAGATAAATCAGATAATCTAAGCTCCAAAAACATAGGATGCTACATTTCCCATAATGCAACTCAATAGTGTCTTTCATTAGACCCTCCCTGTGTCCCCTCCTTTCCCACTCCGCACCTGTAGTATGTAACTTATGAGTATCTGAACTCTGAACTGAAAGTAATGAGGAGTTACAGTCATTTCAAAATAATCAGCTTTACTCATTAATATTCAAATGGGCATCTTTATGTATAGCTTCATGACTGATGAGCCTATGATTTAAATCTGAGGTCCCCAACTTTTGTAAGACAATATTTTCACGGACCGGCCTTCAAGGTGTGGCGGATAAACACGAAATAAAATGATACGATCGGCATGAAAACAAAAATTAAATGCATACAAAATACAACTCACAATAACGCTGAATCAGTGGGAGCCCTGAGCTTGTTTCTCTGCAACGAGACGGTCCCATCTGGGGGTAATGGGAGACAATGACACCCGAAGTGTGTTCCTCATGTCCAGTCTACTTCGTTTGGTTTTGATTGCTGTCACTGCAGAACATCCCGCTTCACAAAGAGGATGTGTGAAATGGAAGCAGGGTTTTCAGTGCTTTTGTGGCGATCTCAGGATATTCAGCCTTGATTTTAATCCAAAACACCAGCAGAGTTGTTGTCTCAAACATACTTTTAAGGCCACCGTCATTTACAATCTCCAGCAGCTGATCTTCCTCTGTCGCCACATATTCTGCAGAGCGGGCTTGGCACGTCAGAATTACTCCTGATATTTAATTAGACTCCTGATATTGTCTGTTAAATGAAGCTTTATTTTTCTTGTAGGTTGTAGGCTCTTCTTCTGTTTCCTTAGTGGGCCTTTTCCCCTTTGCAAAGAAGCTCTCCAAAAGTTTTTTAATCATTTTCGCTAACTTGCGGGCTTAATTTTTGAGGTAATGTATCACGTGACCGAGACAAGCGTCTTGACATGTCAAGAGCCACAGGCGGAGAGAATCCGGTCATTTCTCAAAATAAAACTTCTTTCAGACTCTGATAATCAATAAAACGGAAATAATATATATAATATAATATTTATTCTTTCTGTGCGGCCCGGTACCAAATGACCCACGGCCCGGTACCGGTCCGTGGACCAGTGGTTGGGGACCACTGATTTAAATTGCTTTATTCAAGCCACTTCTGACAGAACACTGAATGTCAAGCATCACATTATGCTGTTAGCCTTACAGAGAACCACAAACAGCACTTCTCCCTCCAGTGACATGGCAATCTATTTAAAGGCTTTGGACCTCATATCCAGCATGTCTGCTGATTCATGCTTTGCTGCTGTTATTGCTGATGTTGTCTGCAAGAAATGTCTGCACCTCAGCCCCGAACCTGCTTTACTGCAGCATATTTTGTATGGCTTCAGCAGACAAACTACTTATAGAGAGTATTCTTCAGTCCAGGTATGTAAGGATTACCTCTGATACACTGTCAGGGACTCACCTCCTCCACTGGACAGGCAAGCTCAGAGTTTTGTAAAGAAACACTCTTCTCCCACTTGTCCGCCATGTGGTTGACCTCCTCCAGCTTTTGCTCACAGCTCTTCTGTGTGTTTAGCAGCGTCACTTCATAGAACTCCTGGATATCTGTGGAAACAGAGATATTATATGACTCAGGTGTTGGTTAACTTCTCCAAAACCAACACAGCAAACTAAAATTAATTCATTTGATGTGGAGACAGTTTAACCTGGGTCAGTGCTACAACAATTGTACTATACATACAAATGATGGAATTGAACATCTCACAGTTCAATATCAATAAGGTTAGGTTCTGTATATAAAATTCACCTACCATAACAAAATGTGCATATTCAAATTTCCTTGCGAGAACAATATTTGTGAAAGCAGCCATGATTCTTACGCACATGGGCAGGTGGCACCCTGCCATCGGTGTATGAATGGGTGTTGTTAAGAGATTGTAGAAAAATATGAAAGCATAAAAGTATAACCATTACAACATATAACTTGTTTACACTTTTTATAACTTTTTATGTGAAAAAAAGCCTTATATAGTTCATCCTGTTCAAACAGGATCAAACCGGTTAAACATTCTGTTGTTGATCCAGAAACAGGATGACTCATGTGTAGGGGTGCAACGGATCACAAACCTCACGGTTCGGATCACGGTTCTTGAGTCACGGTTCGGATCATTTTTCGGATCAACAAAGAAAAGGGGAGGAGACAAATATAACTTTGCTATCCATTTATTAATTAAAGAACTTCAAGAACACTTAAAGCAAAGAACTTTGGGCTATAGTCTTACATGAAAACAAAAATATTGAAGATGTCCAATTTGAAACAAAATGAAATAAATAAATACAAATAAAACATTCAAGAATCCTCAATTCTGTTAAGTTTAAGTGCAACCCTCGTCCTTTGATCAATATTGAAAGAAAGAAACAGCCAGTGAGCTAGCTTCCGCCGTTTACACTGCTCGTCAACAACTTGGGTCTATGTTTACTTCCTGTCAGGTTATGTCATTCAAATACACTGAAATAATGTTCACCAATGTTCACTGTGACATTATTTTCAAAAAGATGAGAATATCTACATTGTCTGGGGAGAAGGTAGACTGGGATATTACTATTGGGCCTGTCTAGCTTCCACTCTGATACTTCTGTCAGCACCTGCACCAGGGCCCTGTTCCTCGTACGTGGTTCAACTAAGTCGATCAAATGTCCTATTAGCCAGCTTAAATTAACGCGATGATTGAAGTCAGGCTATCTCGATTTCTCAAAGGCTGATCAGCGCTCAAACAATCTTGTTAATTCGAACCAGACCTCAGTCATCAGGATGATTGGGCGTGCCCGTCTTACGTCAAAAGGGGGAAGCGTCGATCACCGAAACCATGATTTTCTAACAGTACAATAGCAAATAAAATCAAAGAAAGAGCCTCTTTTTTCTCCGCTGACGAGCAGGAGATGATCATGAACGCATATGAGGAATTCAAGACCATAATCATGGCAAAATCTAACACCGCCACCGCTGCGAGGGCTAGACAAGAAGCATGGCAAAATATCGCAGACAAGTTAAATGCGTAAGTGTTGGGAAAATGTATAGGCTAATTTTAAGTGCCTCATCACCCAAATCAATCAGATTATATTTCTTTAAATGTGCCTGCTGGTAGTAGGCTTAATGGAATGCATCATTGAATGAGATCTTGCTAGCGAAAATAATTATCTCAACTCTTTCAGAATAAGTAGATAAAACAAGCCCGAAGAGTATCTAATTGATACAAATTAATATATACTTATGAGGATATATGTACTGTATGCGCTTATGTATCATACCATATATGTGTATATACATGTATGTGTAGATTACCATATAGAACTAGGAGTTTGAATATGTGTGTGTGAATCTGTGTATGGGCGGATCAGTATGTATATTATTCATAATCAGAAATTCAATCAATTGAAGCAGTGAAAAGAAATTGTATGTGATTCTCTCTATTCTTATCATGAGTACAATAATGATATGCTATGGTGTACTAATAACACTGTCATATAAGTATGAGTGCTTTCAACCCCCATGTAGTTTAACCAGCCATCAAGAGGACATGGGAGCAAGTAAAACCTAAGCACAAAAACATTATTCAGAATGGTGAGTCCATACAATATGTGCCATGGTAATGTATTGAACACATCCATAAGTTTCTTAAGCGCCAAATAATCTTTACGAACAGCACGGCATGCAGCGGCTTACCCGATGTTCTCCGCATCGCCGGCCCGACACTGTACAAAAATGTACCATTCACAAAAAAGCGCAAGGCTATGCATACAGTCTGTGAGACGGTCAATGCTCGGCTGCGCCGTGTGGTGTTCGCAATGTATTACTCGAGAAGGTCTTGTAAATAAATGATTCCTTGTCGGCAGAATCGATAGCGCTCGTATAGGAAGTCATCATGATGTGATAACGGATCTTGGCGATCTCAGTCCGTGTACGTTTTAGTCATCTGTTTTACCGTTCATTCGGAAAAATTTATATGAAAATATGAAAAAATATGAAATAATAATAATAAACGTATTTTCGTTTTATCGAATGAACGGTAAAACAGACGATCAAAACGTACACAGACCGATCTCGATGAACTCTCTCCCTATAAAACGCTAATCTAACTAATATCGCTCCTTCATCAATGTGATGAGGAAGGGAGCTGCCATTTGTTTCCGGGGGAGTGGCAAGCTTATGGATGTGTTGCTATGGTGATTTTGCCAAACTTGCTTCGTGGAACCGAAAAGCCGGACTGGTGTAATCTTATCCTCAAAATTATCCGGCTAACTCAGTTGGCCACGTACGAGGAACAGGGCCCAGGTGTGTGTCTGTGGGTACTTCTCAAGTCTCTTAATTGCATCCCCGTTTCCCTCCCTTGCGTCCTTTCCTTGCGTCTTAGTCCCTCCCACCAGGGATGCATGGAGGAAACCATGCGAGGAGAGAGGAAACGAGGAAATATGTTTTAAGAGACATGAGACGTCCTTTCCTCAGTTGCGTCACGTGAAGCGACGTCTGTTTCTGATGACGGAGGATCAGCTGATCACAGCTGGATCAGCTGTTAGTCGGCTTTAACAGCTGGAGAGACTTTTGATAAGTTTGTGTCTGTTCACATGATCACTGTACTTAATAATAGTAACTAATAATACTAATAACTAATAAAGACACACAGTTATCATCAGTGTAGAGGTGTTTCTCGCTGTAGTCTGTTATCAAACTGTCCTGTGTTCTGTTTATAAGCGCAGGATCAATTTCTACCGGCGGAATGCGTTCGTCTTATTTATGAATTATTTGCGTCTGTACGTTTTGAAATTGTGACTGTGGCGTCATTAATAAATAACCCAGAATATGATTATTGTTTCTCTTAAATTATAAAACTCATCAAACACTCAGGAATGATGTAAAAAGTGTTTCGTCTCTCAGCTCTCTCTGACTTTAATTGTTTCCATAATAAAAGTTATTGAGGGAAATATCAGATCATGAAAACACAAATCTTTCTAATAAATGAAGAAAGTTGTTTGTGGTCGTTTTGTTGTTCAGACTACAATGAACATATATTTAAACCAGACGGTGAATCAGAAAACATATCAAATATAAAGCTTGAGTTTAATCTGTGATCTTCACTCTGGTGTTAAACTCCAGTCAGTCAGTCCGATCGGCTGCAGCGTCCAATCACATAACTGATGAACAATGAGGGGGCGTGTCGGCCCTTAAAAGACTTCCTGGAAGTCTGTTCTCGTAGTTCCTCGCTCATGGCTCCTCCGAGGTCCCTCCTCCATCCTCGATCCTCGCTCCTCCGAGCTACATTAGAGCTTTGGGACGGCCGTCAATATGGCGGCGCAGAAACAACTTCCGGTTCAAGTGAGGAGCGAGGAAACGACAATTAAGAGACTTGAGAAGTACCCTGTGTGACTCTCACAGAGGGGGCGTGTCTACAGCACCTGTCTATGTGACTCTCCCAGAGGGGGCATGTCTACAGCACCGGACTGAATCTACCACTCCGCCGTGATGAAGTGAGCCGTCACAGTCAGCCGTTGTCGTATGTCTTTATCTTTAAACAACGCCTACATACCGTAACGCTTTTGTCCACCACCCTTATCCCTTCATTATAAGTTACAGGGAAGACAAAATGCTCCCACATTTGCGACTTAAATGACGCCCGGGAGCTTCTGACGCTCCTCCGTTCCGCCGCTCGCCGTGACTTTCACCGTTAAATGCTTCACGCTCCGTTCTCGTGAACACACTACTGCTTTATATCTGTTCACTAACACTCTGCATTGATATTCGGGGACTTGTTACTTGAAAAGGAACAGCAGCAGTAAAACTTTATTAGCCTACACACTATGATGATTAAACTGTAAAAAAAAAACTAAATTTATCCGCGGTTCACAAGTGTGCCGAACCGTGAGGTGTGATCTGTGAGGAATTTAAGTTTTAAAGCGCTCCTAATTATGGATATTATGTGATACAGTGTATTTACTTGTAGGAGTGTGTTTGAGTGTCTGTGTAATCAGGTTAAGGAATATGCTGAGAGCGGGGGTTGGAAGAAAGTGGCTGCGTGAGGTGTTAGAGGTGTCAACAGGTCAAGAGCCAAGGAGGGGCTTATTGGACTTCAGCCAATCAATGAGCTGATCGATGGGCTGAGAAATGTAACTTTGGGGGGACAGAGGAACTGTGAATCCCCGGAGATCCTCAGACCTCCTCGGTACCATGGGGCAGACATACCAGTCTGTCGTGTGGTGCGGACGGGGCCTCACTTTCATGATATATATATATGTTTGTTTTGTTATTAATAGTGTGATTCGGTTTGTAACTGTTTTTATGTTTGTATGGATAATAAATCCATTTGATTATGGCTTAAACCTGCTGTTGTGTTTTGGAGGCGATTGAGAGCACATGGCTGCAGGAAGAGGGGCGGTTTCTCTCTGTGTTCAAAAGATACGGCCCTAACACCCCCCCCCCCCACACACACACACACACATCAACACAGACACTGCCATGACATCATAGCTTCCCTGCTACTGAAGATCAACATGATGGGGTAAGTCAAAAGTCATAAAAGAAAAAGCACACGCACCACATGCAACAAATGTACCAAACATTTTGGACAGAGATATAAAATGTATATATTTCATTCAGCCAGGTGACCATATGGGTGCTTTGGCTGAATGTCAGCAGGATTCCCTGCTGTATCAGCCTCACTGCAATAGAATCTTCCGGGGCGATGGACTCAACCTTTATTGGTGCATCATTATCGTTATCTACCACAAAGCATCTGCATTGCATGACTCAAGTGAGCTCTTTGTTTGGCATGCAATTCAAGTCCTATTGTTCTTGAATGGCTGGTGATGTTTTACCAAAGAACCAGACCCATAACAAGTGATCGCCACATTTACATTTGAATAGAACTGAATGAAAACCACCAGATACAGGGTTATGTCCCAATCGTATCACACAAATGATAGCATGAATTGTGTTTGCAGAAAATAAATGTATCTACATCTACAATATATATTGATGAGGTTTTTCGTAAAATAAACAAACAAACCGAAAGGCGATCAGAGTTATTTTTGTAATTCAAATGAAAACAGGCTATTATAGATGCAAATGAAAACAGCAAAATGTATGCAAATCCCCAAAGGCTCTTGAATGGTTGGTGTACAGCGGGGTGAGTATATGTGTAAGACTCTGTGGTACAAAAACAGTTGTTGTAGTCATCACTCATTTAAATATTATGACCGAATAAAGTTATGCAGTAGAATTATCCTTAAACGTTGCTATATAGCACATGACATCCAATGTAGCTTGTCTTTACACGGATAAATAACGTCTGACTTTTGATCTATTATAGCGAATTAAAATAAAAATAGTTTACGAAAGAAAAGATCCAACCAGACATCCATCTGCAGCGCTCACCTCTATGTCCACATGACAAGCAGTGACAGTTGGTCTCAAATACTATTCTCTCTACACTGCATTCCACTCTAAACCATCAACTGGGACCATCAATAGCTAGGCATAAAGAGAGAGGGAAGAATGAGTGACCGTAGTTTTAGTGTCAGAAATATACAGAGGCAGAAAGTAACTCACAGTGCAGTAAAACCTCCCTGCTCTCTCCGGTCATGTTGCAGCGTGCTATCCTGTGAAACAGTGAGAGGACCAGATGCCTGGTGGCAAGCAAACAGTGAGCCTAATCCTCAGACATAGAGGCCGCCTGTTCCCCTCAATGCAGACAATGACCTTCCACCCTGCATAGCTGATTTCTAATTCAGCCCTCCTCTGTGCTTAACCCTAACCAGCAGTCCTTTCCAACTCTCCCTTAATGAACAAAACTCCAATTCTCCACTCTAAAGTATTTCAACAACTCTCCAACCTGGCCTCCCGTTCTCCACCCTCTTCCCTCTGATATCTTCAAAGCCTGCTTCTCACACCAGTGTAGTGTTTTCATCATGCTTTGTACAAGTTAAGCGTCAGGTAATGAGAACTTGACACAAAGATAGTGAGCAGCTCTGGAACGGTCCATTCACTCTTTGTGCCGCTGAGCTGCTTTTAAGTAGGCAGCCGGCACAGTATTTAAGGCAGATAGCCTGCATGTAAAAGGCATCATGAGCCCTGCAGAGGAAAACTAAGTACTATATGCAGGGTGTACGTGTGTCTAATACATGTGTCCATGCTGGGAATCTCCACTGGCAAGGGGCATTATATTTTTAAGCCTCAGTGAGATAGTAAACTGTTCACATTTAGAGCCAATCTCCTGGAACGAGTTGTAACCAACATAAAATGGCTGCAACAAAAAAATATTATTGTTATTATCAATTCATTTTGAACTGTTTCATTATTTTGTGTGAAGCACCCACCACTAGTTCCCAAAGTCCAGGGTGATTTCGTCCAATAGCTTATAGATATTACGTTTAAAATGACGTAAAGCAGAGAAAAGCAGCAAATGCTCTCATTGTGAAGCTTGAACCAGCAAATCACTGGAATGTTTAAACAAGGTCCATTTTATATTACTTTGGTCTAATCACTGAAGGAATTTGCCACTTTCCATTAACATTGACAGCAACATCAACCTAATGTTTAATATGATTGTAATTAAAACTGCATTTCCTTTTTCTGTGCATCTTTTCACAACAAATATTTGTTTAGTGTGAGAAAATAGCAGTTACAATTTTTAGTGCACTTTAGTTTTAGATATCCTACTGTCCTACTGACATTATCTGTCATCAGCATTAGATTTAAGATACAAGACTGTTAAAGTGTTCACATTATAATCCTTAAAAGTTAAACAGTAAATTCCAGCTTTGTCAGTTACAGACTTGCATGTACCAAAGTTCTCCAAACTTGTGGTTCATGGATCAAGCCTTCACTGAGGCTACAGTCTACTTTAACAGATTTGGGCAGTATGTAAAATGTGGGTCAAAAAAGAATGTTACATAACAGGATAACGTGCATGCTAAAATTTGTAATCATGTAATTATACTTTAACAGTGGACGTATCTGTTAAGCCTTGGCATTAACTGTTAATCCATAGGCTTTATCAGAAAATACAATGACAAAATCCCAATCTGGTGAGTATTTTTGGTAGCAGGGCCAGATAGCATGAATTGTGCTCTTCAGCACAAACATGCAATACTGCCCAGCAGCAGAGTATGTTAATGTGTCCGGTCTGCATCATTAGGGCCCGAGCACCTTTGTTATTCTAACCAAAGATATAATAATCAGTGAGGTTTACGCAGACTATACACCTTACTGTACAGTTGATTCAGACCAAGATGTCCCAGTAAAATGCAACTATCAGCTGTTTTTGATTAATATTACATTTGCTTAACCCTTTAATTAGATAAGATGTAGATGAGACCTCTATTTGATTATTTAGTATCCATAATTTCACTTAAACTGTTAAAAAACCAAAGCTCTTAATAATATGAGAAAATGATTTTAGTTTTTAAAGTATTTAATTCACACAGGAGTATACCAGATACACTTTACCCTGTGGTTATTTCATGAGTATTTATTACCAGAAAACATGCAATAAATATATACAGTATAAATTGTTATCAAGATATGAAATGACCTATAGAAGATCGCCCAGCCCTACACCCTAGCATTAAGTTCACAGTACTTGAGTAAATGTACTTACTTTCCATCAGTGACTGTATTAAAAATGTATTTTTATATGTATTATTACTGTAGACCAGGGGTCGCCAATAGGCGGACCGCGGTCCGGATCCGGACCCAGACGCTGTCCGATCCGGACCCGGACGTATAATTGATGGATAATTGAGAATTATACATTTTGGCGGAGCGCTTCTGTTTTAACCTGCGCAGCTTTTCTGGCCTTTACGGCACTCATTCAGCAGTTCAGGAAACACACCGACCAATTACATGCATTGTAAATAATCTCACGTGACGCTACTCAGCCAATCAAATGTTTATTCCAAAATGCATCGTGAGTCGAGTAAGATCACGCAGACAGGCGGGAGACGGAGCGAGAGCAGTGAGAGAAGTGAGTAAATCGGAGAAGCAAGTTAACATGGCGTGCTCTAAAAAGAGAAAGGTGGACCTCGAAAACGGAGCTTTAACAAAGAATGGACGGACTCGTATTTGTTCATTCTTCCTGCTGGCGCTACTAAACCACTCTGTCTCATATGCTCAGATACCGTGGCCATTATTCAAAGCGCTAATGTGAAACGAGACCAAACATACCCACTCCAATCCGAACTGAGGGTACAGAAAATAAACCATTTAAGAGCCCAATATGAACGTTCCACCAGAATATTAACAAATTCATTCACTGCCCAACGACGTGCTTACGAATGTTCCCTGAAATTTGCTTGAATTTTGGGTCAACATAAAAAGCCATTCACTGACGGAGAGGAGAGGTTGTCAAGGAGGGCATGCGTGCAGTAGCTGGAACTTTACTTGAGGGGAAACAAAAAGAAGAGTTATGTGAAAAAATAAAGCAAATACCTGTCAGCAGCCTCAGACACAAGGCTCATCTTTCTAAAATCAAGCACTTTCTTTTAAGATGTAAGTTTTTCAAAAGTAATTTTTTGTGTATTTTATTTTTAGATGGAGCCCTTATTTTACTTGAAATGAGAGAAGAACATTTATTTATGTATTTCTATGTATTATTTATAATCCATCCAGTTAAATTTGAAAACTGAGAATAATAATTGTTAAAATATAATTGATGTGTACTTTCTTTATTTGATTTGACAGTTGTTGACTACACAGAGACGTTACTACTACTAGACTTCTTGAATATATATATATATATATATATATATATATATATATATATATATATATATATATATATTACAATAATATCTAACTCGCGCCACTTAGTGCCATATGGCACTAAGTGGCGCGAGTTAGATATTATTGTAATGTTCCGGACCTTTGCCCGAGGAGATTTTCTCAATCTGGACCTTTTGGAATTTTAATTGAAGACCCCTGCTGTCGACTACCGTAAATTTTGGCATATAAGCCGCTACTTTTTTTCACACGCTTTGAGACTGCGGCTTTTACAACGATGCGGCTAATTTATGGAAGAAGACGCGAACATCCGGGTGTCGGGCACGCAAGAGGAGGATCACGGGGCAACCCCTGTAGAGGATGACGACTCCGAGACCCCGCGCGCATCAGACGCGGCCGGGGAGACGAGCGTGTCGGCCGCTGAGACGAGCGTGTCGCCCGCTCTACCCGGGGAGAGCCCGCTCGCGTTCGGGGAGAGCCCGCTCGCGTTCGGGGAGAGCCCGCTCGCGTTCGGGTGCTAAGATAGCGTTGTAAAAGATCGTTGTGTGAATGAGGTGCTAATGCTGGTTGAGCTGAAACATTAGCTCTGTTGGTGATTAGATAACTAGATAAAAGTGATTATAATATAACCGGTGCAAGTGGAGGAATCAAGGCACGGTCTAGCAGAAATAAGCGTGTGAATGTGGCATATTGTAAGAGTTGAGACTACGGTGCTTTGTGTGTGTGCTGAAGACACGTTTTGCCGGTTAGCTTAGCTAATAACAGTAGCCGCTAATAGCATTAGCTTCTTTGTCCGTTTTCGCGCCAGTTTTTTGAAAAAAACACCATAGAAGAAGAAGAAGATAACTTCGACATCTAGCGGTTGGAGGTGTAATTGCATGATAATTACAGTAAACTCCACTACCCAGAAAACCTAGAGGTGCAATTGTTTTAGAACTACAGAACATTTCACCACCTATTATTCGAAGGAGTAATTACTTTAGGACTACCAAATACTTAGTCATCCAGTAGATTGATAGATAAATTACAATAAAGTGAGTTTTTGGTGATAAACTTGTGATATCATTGTTTTGGACTCTATATTTTAATTTGCATTGACTTAGATTGTTGCTTTTAGTTTTAGTTCAGTATTCTGATAGCCATTGATAATATTAATTGTAACTTCAATTGTTCATTTTAGTTTCAATTCAACAGTTCAACTTTAGTTAGTAATTTAGTTTAATCCAATATTTTAACCTCCAGTTTCAATTCAATTTGTATCCTACAGTTGTTTATTTTGATTCAATATTTTAACTGAAATAGTTGATTTTGATTTTGATTCGATATTTGTAATTTTTGATTTTGATTTTAATTACAAATTTTAATTGATTTTAATTTTATTTGAGAATTTTAATTTTCATAATTTTTAATTTTACAATTGTAATTGAGAAAAAAATGTAAACTTAGTTTTCCACACGGTTAGAGTAGAACCTTATAGGATAGACAGAGTTGAGGGATTAGTGAACACTCCTAGTCTGCATGATGTTTATATTAACTTCAGCAGCATGGGTGTTGGAAGGACAAAGACAGGAAGTGTTGAGAGAGAAAGAGGAAGTGTATGGACAGAAAAAGGAAGTAAGAGATAGGAAAGAGGTAGAAGAACTAAAGAGTGAATTGAGAGAACTAGAACGCACTAGGAAAGATCTGCAACTGCAGATAAAGGAAAGAGAAGGTAACGGAGAAGACGCAGAGGCTGTTGAAAATCCGAATAGCGGAGGCCGATAGAGAAATAACTAGGAAACATCAGGCTAAGAAACAGAGAGCAGTAGCCGAGGCTCAAGCCTCTCAACAGCCCCAATATCCAGCAGCACCTCCGACCCCATATCGACCGTATCCAGCAGAACCAGCCCCTACAGTGGTGTACTACCAACCTCCACCACAGTACAGAGGCAGAGGACGTGGATACAGCAGAGGGAGAGGATACCAGCAAGGGGGGTTTGAGAGATCCGTAAGTACAGATGAATGTTACTATTGTGGAAGACGGGGACATTGGGCCCGAGAATGCCCAAGACAAATGGGAGGAGGAATGCAGTTCAGGGAGCCACCACGATGGGCTCCATTGCCATCACAACAGCAGCAGAAGTCCTTGCTGCCACCAGGACCATGAGGCGGTGCTGACCAATAAGATACCCAAAGACGTTAACTAACATGATTCAAGTTTTATTTTCACAGGTGATGAACACAGAGGCAGCCGCTGACAGGAGAAAGCAGTCTCCTATTGTATTACCAGGTAGCTGTCTGTGGATGAGGTCCATAGGTGTAAGTGGTGCAGACCAACAAGTTGGACTGGACCATGAGAGATCCATTTTATAGCCAAGTTTACATAGATGACATAAGGGTACCAAGGGGGGTGCCTAATGAATTTAAAGCTAGAAGTCAAGTAGGAGCCGGTTTCGAATCAACATTTTTTTTGATGGTCGACAATCAATAAAAATGTGGATTGGATTAATTACATATATGATAACCAGCAGCATTTTATAAACTTCACTCGTGATGCCATAGCAGGACTTCACGAGCCGGTAGATAAGACTAGTTTAATGGCCTGGCAGAACAGAATGGCATTAAATATGATTTTAGCAGAGTGTGCAAAATGTTTGGATCTGCCTGTAGTACTTTCATTCCGAACAACACAGTTCCTGATCATCTTCACTGGGATCCTGAAGGACCTGATTGAGTCCAGATGGACTTCTGAAAACATCCGGTGAGATATTGAAATTTGGAAAATTGACTCTTGAGAGATTGTTATGTTCGTTTGTTTAGTTTGGGGATTTTTTGTTTTTATAGGGTAAAATTGGGATTTAAAGATATATTGAATTAGGAAATATAATTTTTGTTAAGTGAGCAGACAAAGCTTCTCAGAAATTGTCTCTTCTATCCCTCATTGTACAGGATGAAACCTGAAGCATGTCCTCTACCATATGCACCTACCACCTGGACCAGCATCACGACAAGAGCCGCTCACATCAGCTACAGTCCTTGTCCTCTGTGGATGCCGTTGCATTCGTGGACTTCTACAGGGGTTAATTGATACTGTGCTTAGTGAGACAAAGATGCAGGGAAATTGGTTAGGAATAGATGATGAGGATGAATTTTAACGACTGATGATTACTGTTTAGTTAAGGAAACTCACCCTTGGTCCATAAAGGTCCGTTAGTGAGGGATTGTTTTTCTGTAGGTTGATTAACACACTCTGAAGAGTGTGTTAGGGGGGATTTGTGAAGGATTTCAGTATTGAAGATAGTATTAGTAGGATTTTAGTATTAGAATTAGTTTAGTATGATGATTAGCACCTCTTATGGTGAATAGAAGTGTCGAAATAATAAGAATGTTACCATGGGTTAAAGAGTTGCAATATATTTATCTATGAGATGTATTATGTTTACAGGAGGTTAACAGACAGAGGATATTATATATTACAGTGTATTAAGCCATATGTATAAGCCATAAAAGTATTAAACACTGTAAGAGAAGAAGTATTAAAGGTCAGATAGGGTCAGATTTAGGGAAGATTTTAGTGATTTAGGAACATCTACATGAGACATGAAGTGAGAAGCGTAGAAGACAGGGAGACAGTGAGACCATAAAAGCAGCAGGAATGCGGAGAAGACAATGCCAGGATGATAATTACAAAGGATGTCTCCAGCTGTGAAGGCACCAGGAGGACAGAAGGAGCAGAGAGAAGGAGTCGAATTACAGCCAAATGGTTGTAAATAAAGCCAGACATTGATTGGCTCAAGACAGTAGCCAAGATGATCAATGTATAAGTAACACCGATTGGCTCACCTGCAGTTTTTATGACGATCTGACCTCCCAGTCTTTTCTGCAGTATAAAAGCTTTGTTTGAGAAAGCAGAGGGCAGACCCTACATGATCCCTTCACAGAACATCCTTTATTGTGAGACCTGGGAGAGTGAGAGTGTGTGGTCTCTGTTCTCGAGAGCATTTACTATCGATAGTTAATTCAATTTGCATTTGATATTAAATACAAGTTTTACTTTTGAAACCTGAATTCAGCAACTTATTTGGTGCACATGCGCAGTAAGTAGTAAACAAATAACCAGACCAGCGCTGCGGCCTTGCAGCTCCATCGGAATATTCTAGCCTTAACACTTTCAAGTACTTGACATCGACTGTTTGCATGCTGCTCTTGGATCTGAGGAGATTTGCATCCTCTTCAACACGTTTTTTATGCAACTTACTGGTAGCTGCCTTTTAAGAAGTACAAAATTCAACTCACACAAAGCGTTTTTACAGTGAAAACGCATGGACACTGTCACAATGCTGATCTGCTTACATAACTGGTGGGTGGAGTGGGCTGGGACTCACAGTGATGGCTCCTGTGTAGCCGTGCTTCTTTGGGGAGCGATTATTCCAGCTGCATCCCTTCTCTACAGCTAGCCCTCCTCCACAAAGGTGCCAGATCATCCTTCTATCTCCCAACACACACAGGCTACCAATTAATGATAATACATCACTGCTCACTCCTCTGGCTCTCACCTCCCTCCTCGGGTAAATAAACATTGTATTGTCAGCCTGGTGCTGTTAAAATGTGAAGAATCAACACTTTTTTGAAGAAAATCTTTGAAACTATGTTTACTTTCACAAAATCAACTTTTGGCCTCCTCTCAGCCTGAAACGTCTTTTAAGAGCATAAAAAGTGAAAATGCAGTCCAGGTTATTGACCAATACCTAACTCTCACAATTTTTGTGAATCGTGTAAATAAAGAGGAAATGAATCATTGAGGTGTAATGTGAGGGCTGGAGAGCAAGAGTTAAAGCTATATATAATTTTTTTGTCCCCAAATATCAAAAAGTATTGAGTCTTGAGTTCACATCCTTTTTTCTTCCCTTGCAAGGCTGTAGCTTCACCACTGGAGACAAAAATGTGAATGTTGAAAGCAAGGGAGTATCTGAACGTAGCAGAGGAACAGTGGGTGGAAAACTCCTCTTAGGTTTAACACCAATTTGAGGGAACAGTGAGAGGAGGATTAAAACTAATGACTGCAAGAAGTAAACACTTTAAGCTCTGACTCGCACTATTTTCTGTATTTTATTTGAAAGGTTTTCTGTAGCATTTTCTATTAATAAAGCATCAAACAGCTATTATCTATGTAAAGATATAGAGGCGTAATGTCTACCTGAGCAGAGAATGAACTCTCTCTCTGTGTGTGTTGTGATCCGAGCTTCTCTACTTTGTTGACATGCCGGGGCGGCTGTGTGTGCCTTTTAGTGCATGTCAGCGTGCCCCACTGGTTAGCCCTCGGCCGCTGTTCTACAAAGCGCTCATACGGCGGTTACAGCTGACAACGTCAACCCAACAAACAACACTGTCACAGAAGCTGAGCACCCATCCTCCGGTTCTCCCTCAGGGAAACACTGTTACGGTTGTCTGCACCGTTGGCGCTGTTAGCACCAGCCGTCGACATGTTGAGAGCTGTGTGGAGGCAACAGATTTGCTCTTAATTTGTATTGAAGACTGTTGGTTTCTGGGAAGGAGAAGTCGGGTGGAGTCACACACATTCAAACGTGTCTGAACTCTCATATCCAAGCACCTTGCTCATGGCATCTCCATGGAAACAAATACAAAGTGCACTATTGATAACGACGTCAGTACTTGTGAGGAACTTTTTATTTTATTGTATCTTTTAAACCGTTAAACTCAGTGAGTCTCTGGGCACTGACACACTGCAGGAGTGAGACGACACTGAAATCCACTTCTCTCCTGAGAACGCATGGAAACACAGACCTGAATGGAGCTGCAGAAAGCAGTGTTTTGGGGCTCTACATGAGCTCACACACAGCCAACAATAGTAACACCATCACAAACTCAGTACATGAGGGTAGCCCAGGGGCCTACCTAGCTGAATTAAAAAACGATATATTAATAAACTCAATCAATCAATTATAGGGCAAGAAAAGAGAGGTTGTAAACATGCCAACCGTTTATCCAAATTATCTAAAAACCTTTATTTAGAGGTAAAACTGAAAGCGAGGGCAGCCATAAGTCTTTAACAATCTCTCACTGCACAGGTAGAGTGTGTTTCTGCACAGCAGGGACGAGGGACAGACCGAGAACGTGTGTCTGTAAACTGTGATGGGAGTTTACAATGGACAGTTTGGGTAATGATTGCACTGTTCAGCATCATTTTCTACTCCAAATACATTTGCAGAAACTTGAGGGAAACTGTCTGATTGTCTGACTGCTTTAGGGGTCATCCAAAGTTATCAACATTTTCACAGTAGTACAAAGAGTACTACTTTTCCAGACCCCCCCCCCCCCCGAAAGTAGTACATATCAACATTTTGATCACAATACATGACAGAGGTCTAGATTTTAGGAGTCCCAACTATAGACACAAACACAATAATATGTATATAGAAGATATGTATCCAACAATTTATTATTAAAACCACTTTTTACCCCCATTTACCCCCAATGTTGTTGTTGTTATCGTCCTTGCCACGCTCTCCTCCATGCACAAGCAAGGTGCTCGGAGACCCCCCCCACCGGCTCGGGCGTTCCTGCAGCTCTTTGTTGCAGCTCTTTCAGCGTCTGACAGGCTCTCGCGCGGCCGGTACATTTTTGGGAAACGGCGTGGACGTCGCAAAGAAACTCGATTCGACTCAATCCGCAGCATTAGAGAGTGTTTGCACGAGATGCCGCTCGCCAGGCGTTAAAAAATGCAAGTTCCGTTCACCGAAAAATATCGATATTTTACGAAACTTTAAAGTCGTACATGAGTGACAACCCCCCCCCCCCCGTCGTACGCTTTGTACGACCGTGAAAATGTTGAAAACTCTGGACGGCCCCTTAGAAACCTAAAGAATGCCTGTCAAAGGAATGCTGAGTGACTGACAATACAAGCAAACACCAGCACAATCACTGATAACACATCATTTGATGAAAAAGATTGTGCTAAATTACAGCTGTCTGTTTTATAAATTACATTGTGAAATCCCTGCTACTGTGTGAGCACACTATTATTATAGAACACAGTGTACATTATAAGAATGGAGGATAATGACTGACTTCTCATCAGCACATTTACCAACTTCAACAGCAACACTAGTGTTGACACTTGTGTGTGTCATTATGGCAAAATGTGGGAACAACCACAGAGGAGGGTTGGAGTACTTTGCCACGTGTTTATAAGTCTGTCTGTAGTCAGTTTCTATCACCTTGATAGCGTCAACAGTGTAAGATGCAGTCACAAAACGTGGAGTTGAGATCTAAAGGAAGGCAGAGTTCAAAGAAAGAGTGCTGTAAGTAGAGGTGTGATCCCATCACAAGATGTTAGCTGTATCACCTCCTTGAAATACATTACTGTCAGGAATAGTGTTCAAATTATTGATTTGAATGAGATTTGTATTTAATGTTTATCAAATTGCTATGTGCTATGCAGCTAAATGTGACTCAGCACTGAAGACCATCGTGTTTAAAGTGTAACCTCACCCCAGGTCTGAGTCTAAGTTCACACACTGCATACATTTGAAAAATGTAATAAAATGGGCAAGGGGCTGAGAGATGAAACCACACGCAGGTCCTTATGAAGAAAGCCTCATGACAGCTACAATAACTTGGAAAGTAGCGATATGGCATGTGACAAAACCCTGCCTCACTCCCCTCTGCTGGGAGACTACTTTGCTGGGAGAAGAGTGCGTGCCAGCGTCGGAGACGGACCGCTGCAGCTGTAGCAACTGGATTAAAGCCAGCGGAAACCCTAAAGCACCTCCGTCTCCAGATTGGGCATCGGGGATTTCATTTTTTAAAGTATTTTTTTTAAGTATTTTTTAAAGTATTCATATTGTATGTATTTGTGTTGTTCGAAACTAAAATGTTTTATACAAGTAGCCAACTCCTTTAAGGAATAACTCATTGTGTGCATAACGTTAGCCAGTATGCAATGCAGTTGAGAGAGAGAGGGAGACAGCGTGTGTGTAAGGATGAGAATTAAGTTAGTAGTAGCATGCTGCGAACGTAGCAGTGCACTGTGTGTACAGTTTAGGTCAGCGGTCACTAATAGGCGGGCCGCGGTCCGGGTCAGGACACCGTTGTATCCAGACCCGGACCTATAACCGCAGCCTGGCGTGCTTCTATTTCAACCAGCGCAGCTTTTCTAGCCTTTACGGTACTCATTCAGCATTGTAAACTCTCTCACGTGATGCTACTCAGCCAATCAAATATGTGTATTCCGATAGGCGTCGCAACTCCAGTGAGATATACACAGACAAGGGAAGACGGGGAGAGAGTCTCAACAGTCGGAGAAGTTATTTCACATGACGTGCTCCAAAAAGAGAAAAGAGGACAGCCAGTCTTAAACCAAGAATGGACAGAATATTTTGTTAATTCTTCCCACGGGCAGTTTAAAACCAGTATGTCTCATATGTTCAGAGACTGTAGCGATTATTAAAAGCGGTGATGTGAAGCCACACTATGAGACAAAGAACAACTCTTTTGAGCAAACGCACCCACTCACATCTGAAATGAAGGTACAGCCCAGTATGATCAGAATCCTAACACATTAATTAACTGCCCAACAGTGATGTTAGGGTTAGGGTTAGGGTTAAAGTCCCTGCACACACATTTCTCTTTTTAGAAGATGTCGTGGTTTTCTTGGTTGACATCACTTCACACCTGAATGAAATTAATCTAAATTTGGAGGGTAATTCAGTTGAATTCATTTAAAAAAATGTTTATTTTTTATATTTTTAGAAACATTTTTTAAAAGATTTCTGTTATGTTTCTGTATTTTTTTTTTTACTTGAAATGAGAGAAGAACATTGATTTATTATTAGATTATGTATTATTTATAATTCATCCAGTTCAATTTGAAAACTGACAATAAATATTGTTGAGATATTATTCAATTGAACTTTCTTTATTTGATTAGACAGTCACTTGTTGACTACATGTTAATACAACTGTTGGCTACTTCAATATATATGGTACTAAATCACAGCGCAAGTTAGACATTATTTTGATGTTCTGGACCTTTGTCTGAGTGAATTCTCGCTAAATGGACTGAATTTGAATTGATTACCCCTAGTTTAGACTAAGTGCCACTGAATGTTATAATGTTAATGTTATAACTCCTCAAGAACCAAGCCAAGTTCCCATGTTTTGCTTGCCACCTTCTGATTTCAGGATTAAAGTGAAGAGCGTTAGCCCTGAATTTAGAAACAATTTAAGGCCTTTAGGTGGACTGGACTTTAAGGCGGGCCCACTATTCAGCAATGTGGGTTTACTTCGATTCTAGACTCTTATGTATTTGTGTCAATTGTAGAGCTCATTGCAACTACTTAAATGCAACACAAAACAGTGTGTGTGTGTGTGTGTGTGTGTGTGTGTGTGTGTGTGTGTGTGTGTGTGTGAGAGAGTGAGTGAGTAATAATGTAACTGTGTATTTCAGTACTCTTTGAAACATTTCAGATCATTTTAACAATACCATGAATTATCATGGTATTGTTCAAATAAGACCGCTAAACAAGATCATTTTGAGTCACTATAATCATGATATGAAATTATCCTTCCGTCTCATCTCTATTCTATACAACCTCAACCTTTTTATCACACACTGGCTTTGACGTTAAGCCCCAGTTCCACCGAAAGCCGGATATACTACGGATGTCCCCGGATACACTACGGATCAGATCCGGGGTCATCCGGGAGTGGAACCGTAGTGAAACCGTAGTCAGTCCGGGACGTTCCGTGATGAACCGCAGTAAAACCGTGGCCATCCGTGGCCATCCGTGGCCATCCGTGGCCATCCGTGCTGAACCGTGGCCATCCGCGGCCATCCGTGCCCATTCGTGGCGTATCCGGGAAGACGAGCGGCTCGTCGGACGTACAACTAACATCCGGGGTGATCCGGGGACATCGTTGATCGTAGCGCATCCGGGAAGAAACGTAGTAGGACCGGGATGAACCGTAGCGTAACCGTAGTAAGACCGGGATGAACCGTAGCATAACCGTGTTAATCCGGGATGAAACGGGAGCTAGTTGACACCCCGGAGCACCCCGGATGGGTTTAATTTCCGGCGTGTTGTTGTCGTCTGAGGAAGATTCTTCTTCTCTTCTTTTCGTTTCTTTTCTTCTTCTGCTGCTGCAGGAGCAGCTTTCTTCGTTGCAGCAGTCATCGCCTTCTTCTTGGATTTAATTTTCGGCATGTTGTTGTCCTTTCAACTATTTATACCCTGACGCTTCATCCGGGACGCATCCGTGACGCATCCGGGCCGTGTCCGTGGCGTATCCGTAGTTGAACCGTGGTCAAACCGTGCTCATCCGTGGTCAAACCATGGCCATCCGAGAAGAACCAGGCTTGAACAGGGGTGATCCGTGGCGGAACCGTAGTAGAACCGTAGTAGAACCGGGAAACATGTCAAATGTGTTGTCATCCGGGACGATTTCCTTCCCGGATCACCCGGGTTCACCGCGGATCACCCCGGTTCTCACCTCTTTTTATCCGAGGTGACCCGGGGACATCCGTAGTATATCTGGCTTTCGGTGGAACTGGGGCTTTAACTGCATACATCCACTAATGAAAAAGGCTGATAGATAGATAGATAGATAGATAGATAGATAGATAGATATGAACTTTATTCATCCCCAGGGAGAAATTAGTTTGTAGCAGCAGCAATTTACAGAGTAAAATAAAATATTACATATGGAAATGCACAATATATACAGTACAATAAAATAACAGCAGATATTGAATTTGAAGAAATAGAATAATAAAAAATAAGATAAAATAGAATAAAAAATAAAAATGCACAGTATATACAATTAATTAGAATGGTATTAAATTAACAACTAGGTAAACTAAACAGTAGTGCAAGGACCACCAACAACAAGCAACAACCATGTAGCGTTGTTGTAGTCATTTGAAGGATGATGATCTGGCCAGAGGTGATTTATTGGTCTTCCACTTCAGTCTGTTGTCAATGGAGACACCCAGGTACTTGTACTCCTCCACTATGTCCACATCCTCTCCCAGAACTCTCAGCGGTTGTGGAGCCATCGTCTTCCTCCTGAAGTCGACCACCATCTCTCTGGTCTTGGCCACGTTCAGAAGCAGGTGATTTCTACCGGCCCACTCTACAAAGTCATCCACTACTGCCCTGTACTCCTCCTCCCGTCCGTCCGTCCCTGTGGGGCTCCAGTATCACTGACCACCACATCAGACAGCACACGGCCCAGTAAGACAAACTGTGGTCTGCCTGTGAGGTAGTCAGTGATCCAGGAGACAGTGGACATGTTAACCCCCACCACCCGCAGCTTCTCACTCAGTAGCACTGGTTGGATGGTGTTGAATGCACTGGAGAAATCAAAGAAAGTGATTCTCACAGAGCCACCGGTTCCATCCAGGTGCGACTGAACTCGTTGCAGCAGGTAGATGATGGCGTCGTCCACTCCCACATGAGGCTGGTATGCAAATTGCAGAGGGTCCAGTGATGATTTCACCTGCGGTCGGAGGTGGGCCAAGACAAGCCTCTCCAGCAACCTTCATCACATGTGATGTGAGGGCAACTGGTCGGTAGTCGCTGAGGCCAGATGGTGTCGTCTTCTTAGGTACAGGAACCAGGCACAACGTCTTCAACAGCACCGGGACTTCCTCCTGCTTTAGGCTCAGGTTGTAGAGGTGTTGCAGGACATCAGACAGCTGGATGGCGCAGGTCTTCAGGCTTTGCCTTGGTGGAGTCTCTCCAGCTGTCTTCTCACCTGGCCAGTCGTCACAGAGAGGGGGGGAGGGTGGTCATAGTGTCGGTGGTGGCAGAGCCCTTTGAAGTAGAGGGTCCATGTAGCTCACCAGGGGGGACAGAGGGGACAGAGGGGGAGGTAGGTGTTTGGTAGGTGTGGTGTGTGGAGGAGACAGATGAGGGCTGTGAGCTAAACCTATTGAAGAAAGAGTTTAGCTCGTTGGCCCTCTCCAGGAAGCCCCCTGGTTGTCTCCCTCCAACCTTGAAGCCAGTAATCTGCTTCATCCCCGTCCACACCTCCCTCACGTTGTTCTGCTGGAGTTTGGCCTCCAGCTAAACTGCATCTTCTCTGTCAATGCCAACAGAGCGGTTTATCAGAGACTACCTCCAGAATTTGGGAGTGGAGAGGATGGAATGGTCTGCCAGCAGTCCCGACCTCAACCCCATTGAACACTTGTGGGATCAGCTGTTCGTGCCAGAGTGACCAGAATGACTAACACAACCATGCGACAAATGCTTTTTGAAGAATGGGATGCCATCTCACAGCAGTGCAGGGTCGGAAACTAACGCTAGTCCGCTAGCCCGAGGCGAGTGGATTTTTGGAGGGACTACCTAAATTATCATTCTCACTAGTCCTCATGGCGAGTGAAATTTGAGAGGCTTTATTTGTTATTTATGTCCGGAAAAAGACTTTCCCGATAAGTAAATGTAACTGTGACGAAGGACGACCTCTATTGACGGGTTTCGGAGAAACAGCCGAGCAGGAACCGCACTACGCCCCTTGCGGAAGAGGACGGCAGTCAGCTGCTCGCGGACTAATATCACCGGTATTAAGTTGGTGAAAAGGCTCTGACGAGAGTAGTGGCGCGAAATGACGGCAGTGTCCGTAAATAGATTAGTGTTTATGTGGATGTTCGGAGTTCACCTTTCAAGACTGTGTGCGTGTAAACAACCAGTAAGTAAACGTAAAGTTTGGTGTTAGTCTAATTTCATCATAAGGGTTATATTGTGTCATTTGCACGGCAATCTAGTCTGATATTTAGCGGCTCGTTCGTTGTTTGCTCAGTGCCGACTGTAGGAGTCCCGGACATGTTTATCGCTGCCTGTTTTCTGACTGTATGTCCTAATTTGGAACCAATGCTGTATAGAGGTTTTTACTAATCATTATTTCATGGATATCTGTTTCAGAACCACACACTTGCTTGTTTGACTGCTGTCAATAAACCTCTCAAAGGAACATCTTGTCTGGAGTGCATTCTGATAGATGCCCCCTGGTGGCCACAACCTGTAATGAACCAGTACAATTATACAGTCACTTTAACAGTAACATTCCACTATTCCCCAAATTGTTGAGGATATTAGACTATTTTGTTTCGATTATAATTTTTTGTTTACGCAATGCGAAAGGCACTATATTCATCGATCAGGTCGGGCCTCTTTCAGTTTCACCAGCGGCCCGCCAACATTCGTCCGCGGAAGAAATATAGATGGTGAAGCTCTTATCACTGCAGCACATGAACTAACACCCAATATCTTTGTGTGATCTAACAAAAATACTTCATCTAAAATTAGAACAAATGCCTGCTTTATTCATAGACTGCGTATTGTTTTGGGCACCGAGCGTTCACTGCTTAAACTGCCGTGGTGACATGCTGTTACTCCCCACGGCGGAATATAGCTACATTTTTAGCCGGTACGTTCCATAGCGGAATTCCTCAACTTGGCAATTTGAACTGCTGTACAATATTTAATCGTGATCTTAACCTTCATCTTCACTACGAGCCTAAATAATGCAAGAATTGTCAATCCCCAAACCATTATAAGCATATTTTGCAATTTTAAGATGCCGTATTCCGATAATTTGGTTTCAGTTTCGAGGCGGACAGGTTTCGCAACGGGGTGCGACATTGCTAAAACACGGGCACATCGGACAAAACGCGTCGTTGTGTTTTTAAGGTACCACCCCTGTATTTCGAGCTCCCATTGGATGATGACCAAATGACCAACTTTGACCCCCTGTCCATCTCAACAGGAGTAACAGTTTTTGGTCTTAATTTCACGACATCATGATGTAACATGCATCAATCTTTGTACAGCCATAATGTTACAAACAATAAAACTCTTGATTAGTACCTTGCATCTCTGCGGTTTCACTGTTAGATAATTGCCCTGGGAGAGTCTTCCTCCACACACACATCCCTACACCCCGTGATTGGTACATTCCCCAAAGCTTCATGAAGGACTAGTAAAATTTGCTCAGGACTAGTAGTTTTATGAACCTACTAGTCCTTGGGACTAGTACTGATTTTGAGTTAGTTTCATACCCTGGCAGTGTGTGACCAGGCTGGTGACCAGCATGAGGAGGAGGTTCCAGGCTGTTGTGGCTGTGTATGGTTCTTCCACACGCTACTGAGGCTCCTGTTTGTTAAATAATAAATTGTTAAATTGCCAATATGTCTTGTTTCTTCAGACTTTAATCATCCAATCCACCAAACAACACCAAACAAGAGTCAATGGCAGAATAAGCTGTTTGGCATCGGCAGAGAGGATATGGCAAATTTTTCATGGGCGCAACCCACATACTCAGCTCTGCTGCTCATCCCACAAATGCATGTTCCTTACAAATGTGGGCCCATTTAAAAGGGAAATGAACAGGCTTTACAACGGTACAAGATTTATTGCCAAGAAGCATTGTTACAACAAAGAAATAATATACCTAACACAAATGTCCTTACTTTTTGTGCTATGTTTATAAGGACCAAATGAGATTCAGCAGTGGAACTGCATTAGAAGAACACAGTAATTGATGAATCATAACCCACAGCTTCATGTTAATTCCATGCCTACTCACTGCCCCAAGCATAATGGGAGTCTGAAAAGAGTAACTCATACCATAGCTCTTGTGCGTGTGGGGCTGCAATTTCCTGCGAGGTCAGTCACGAGGCTGAGGTAAAGCACAGTCAGCTGCAGCGGGGTCAGCTAAGTGTGTGGGTGTCTTAATGACCTGACAGTGCCGACTATAATAGTACTGAGAGCTACATCAGTTCTTGCTATGACGATCACGCAGTACGCCAGATGCACAAAATCTAGTATGACATAACAAAGAATGTTCACACATACCTGCAAATTCATAAGAGGTGAAAAAGGTGACAAGCACCCGAAACCCTGTCGGGGGGTGCGGGGGCAAGCTCCCCCGGGAGAATTTTATTTTAAATATGAGCTTTAAAATGTAGCATTCTGGTGTACTCTGAGAAGAAAATTAAGTGATAAGACAACGAAATCAAAAAACACAGGACATGATGTTTGTCTGTCTCTTGTGCCAAGGTGGTGAGCACTTCCAGGAAATTAACCTTGTTTTGAGTAGTTGACGATCGACAAGTGGGGGTTTTCCGGCTTGTAACTCGATCTGGTTTAGGTTGTAGAATTTTGGGACAGTTGGGCCCAGAACACATCGTCAGTAATGTTAAGAAGAAGAAGAAAAAGAAACTTTATTGTTGTCATTAGGGTTGTCACGATACCAAAATTATGACTTCGATACGATACCTGCCATAATATCATGATACCCGATACTTACGATACGATACCAGAATTCGATACAATACCACAAATACGATATGATACCACAAATACGATATGATACTGGTATATTTATCTATAATAGTAATAAATAAAACATCTGTATGGTTCCCTTTTTTACCAGCTTGTTCCTGCCCAGCTTTTTGAACACTTAACTAAAAATAAAAAGAATTAGCTCAAGATCCACCCTCAGGCTCCACCAGCATGTAGCCATTTTGCATCAATTGTGTTTCATTTAGTACACTTTTGTGTGCATTGTGACCTCATGATCATATAGGCTTGTCGTCAAACTAGGATAAGGCTACTCATGTTAGGCTGTATATGGGTGGGCTTGGTTCATGTTTATAATCACATTTGCTTAACTGTCGTTCTTTGAACTCTTTGAAAAGTCCAGGGTGTCTGTCTGAAAGGTGCTTTGCCATGTTTGACGTGTTGCCTCCCTTGGTCTGTGTGGCTTTGAAACAAGTTTTGCAGACGGGTCTCTGTATGTCAGTGGGCTTTCCTTCACTGTCTGCAATGTAGCCAAAGTACTTCCAGATTTCACTTCTGGCATCTTTTCTTCCAACAAGCAGAGGACGGTCGGCAAAAGCTCCTGCACTTGATGCCATGTCTCCCCTGCGATCGCTCGCTGTGAGTGAGCGCTGCCTGTTGTGTGTGTGAGCGCTGGGTAGCCCCGCCCCCTTGCAGTCAATGCGTGCCGGCAGCATGACAGGGAGCGGAACAGTGAGTGCGCTCTGATCGCGCGCTATTTTAATGAAGTATCGATACTAAAAATATGCAAAATCGTATCGTTTTCAACGTACGGGTACCGCGGTACCTTTTTAGTATCGATACACCGTGCAACATTAGTTGTCATATACATATACACGAAATTCAACTTCTGCATTTAACCCATTCCTAGCTTATTGGGAGCAGTGGGCTGCTGAGAAGCGCCTGGGGCGCAGTTAGGGGTTCAATGTCTTGCTCAGAGACACTTCGGCACAGGACATATAGCAGCCAAGGATCGAACCGCCGACCTTGCAGTTGCCGGACAACCCTCTCTACCCATTGAGCCACGGCCACCCCGTTTCCTTGTGTCATTGGGTATTTCGGCCTTTCAACACTATACACCAGGGGTCCCCAACTGGCAGACCGCGGTCCGGATCTGGACCCAGACGCAGTTGCATCCGGACCCAGGACCTAAAACCGATAGATAATTCAGAATTATTCATATCAGACAGTGAGTTTATACTTTAATCGGCGCAGTTTATTCAGCCGTTACGGCACTTGTTCAACGGTGCAGGAAACACACCGACCAATGCGTTGTAAATCACATCACGTGATGCAGCTCAGCCAATCAAATATGGGCATTCAAGTTTCCTGATTCTAGTGAGATTTACACACACCGTGACACACGGTGAGAGACGAGGAAATAGAAAGAAGAGCAGGTAAATTGCGCTAATCAGAGAAGTTATCTCACATGACGTTCTCCAAAAAGAGAAACGTGTTCAGAGAGAATAGAATTTATAAGCAAGAATGAACAGAATCTTATATGTTAATTGTTCCCACAGGCAGTTTAAACCAGCATGTCTCATATGTTCAGAAACCGTAACTATGGATAAAAGCGGCAAATGAAGCGCACAACGAGGCAAAGCACAACTCGTTTGAGTCTGAAATGAAGACACAGAAAATAAACCTATAGCCCAAGATGATCAGAATCATAACACATGAATTCACTGTTCAACAATGATGTGAACAGAGAGAATAGAGCTGAAACAAGTCGTTTAATAACCACAGATAAAGTCCATGCACACTGATTTCTCTTTTTAGATGACAAAAATATAATATTGTGTCTTTTTTGATTGACATCACCTCACACCTGAATGAACTGAATTTAAAGCTGCAGGACAAATCAGTGAAATTCATTTTTCGAAAATGAATTACTTTATTTTAAGATGCACATTTTTGAAAAGCTTTCTGTTGTGTCAGTTATTCTTTAATCCAGCTCTTATTTTACTTGAAATGAGAAGAACATTTATTCATGTATTTCTATGTATTATTTATAATCCATCCAGTTACATTTGAAAACCAACAATAATAATTGTTAAAATATAATTGATCTTTATTTGATTTGACATTTGGTTACTACACAGAGGCGTTGTTACTACTACTAGGCTTCTTGAATATATATATATATATGGCACTAAATAGCGCGAGTTAGATATTATTGTAATGTTTCGGACCTTTGCCCGAGGAGATTTTCTCAATCTGGACCTTTTGGAATTTTAGTTGAAGACCCCTGATACAGGGGGTCTTCAATAATATCAATCAATCAATATTATTATTATTATTATTAACCTTTATTTAGACAAAATCCATTGAGACAGAGGTCTCATTTTCAAAAGTTGTACAAGCTGTACTGCACTCCCTTCACGTTTTCACCTCCACCTTTAGCCAGGCCCAGCTCCACTTACAGCTCAGCCCTGTGTCAAGCTGCGCTACACAAATAGCATCCTCTTCCTTAAGCTCTTTGACCACATCATCTTATCAGTATCTGGGCCTCATTTTTTGTGGTCATAAAAGTTATTATGACCACGAAATCATTCGCTTCATTCTACTTTGAGTTAAAAAAACAACCTGCAACCAGATCCGCCGGTGTTCCGGTTTAACGTTAATGAGTGACCGTGTGAACTGAACCGGAACACGGGGGGGTTGCATGTTTCATCACGTTACGTTTTTTCCTCCTAAATCGCAATAATGATGTACGTTAACAGTCGACAAAGTTCCGCATGCAGTGGACGTTAGCAAGTCTGAACGGTAACGGAACATAACGGAACTTAAACTGTAACGGAGGGAAATGAAGATGCTGTAGACATCTTAGCGCTGATTGGCCAAGACTCGACACGTCACATCAAAGATGTTTTATTGCGAAGAACCACTCAAAGCTAATACAGACCATTTACAAAAACAGTTTTAATGTGTAGTAGGGACACAAGTCTTTCTTTAATCCCTCCTGACAAAAGCAGAATGTTGAGCAGAAGATGTAGATGGACATAAACAGTAAACCCAGTCTTCTGGCTCCCTCTACTGGAGCATCAACTACATCTGTATATTCCACACATCACACACATCACTACACCTCAAACTCAAGAAAAGATGTTGCATACAGTAGCAGATGAGTGAAATAAATACACCTGAAACTGTACTGAGAGAGATATTGTGTTGTGTGGGCACAGGTATGCTTGACATTTGATGGGAAAATCAACAAACAAGAAAACTAACAAAATGGCGTGCGCAGTCTCATACGTGACCACGGCACACGAGACTACAAAATGGTGTTTTAGAGGGAAAACTATCAAAATGGCGGCTCAAGTTTAGACTACAGAAATTGTGGTACATAGGACTACAGAAATGGCGGATGTAGTCTTGTACGCGATCACTCTACTCAAAACTACAAAAATGGCGATGGGGCCGCGATAGCGTGTGTCTGAGATGAATAGCAAAACCTATATGTGTGTGTGAGAGTGTGTGTGTGTGTGTGTGGGTTAGTTAAACAAAAAGGCAAAGAAAAAGAAGAGAAAAAAGGAACACTCAAAACAAGGCAGATCCACACCACCGCAGTAAAATACAGGAACTCTTTCTTTATCATACAGAAACCTGACTGGCAAACTCAGATTCGGCCAGCTGCGGTTCTGGTCTTTTACCTGATAGTTACAGTTCCCAACCTTACTCGCGGTGACTGATCTAACCACAACACAAGTAGTTTGTTCACAGCACTAACGGAACTCGGCGGTCCCTAAACATACACAAAAACATGCTAATATGTTCTAACTAGCACTAACCAATAAGTCCAGCTGAGGCTGATGGGAATAGAAGAATACATAGGTTGACTAGTTTGATCCCTAAGGGGAATGTCATTAGTTTTGCAGGCATTTTATTCATAAAGCAAAGTACTGGACAAGTTGAAATTTTGACCCAATGATGGCGCAAGATGAACAATGCTCTCTTTTCAGGAGTGCCCTAGTCACATTAACACAGTCACACCTGGAAGCTGCCCAGTACAACCAAAGTCTGACCTGCTGGCCACTGAGCTCCACTGGAGCGGTTGGGGTTAAGGGTCTCCTTCAAGGGAACTTCAGTGGTGGTGACTGTATTAGTGGGAGTATCAGAATCAGGGTGGTGCATAACATTAGACAATAACATTAAACAGTCAACAACAATCAACAGTGCAAGAAATATAAACATTAAAATTTACAATAGAATTTAAAAGAATATAAAATAAAGTGCACACAAACAGATAACAGGACTGTAAACAAGTGTAATGTAAGTGTAATGTAAAAGTAATGTAAAAGTAATGTAAAAGTGACAATTGTATCAGAACCAACATGCATTTCAAACAAACATATTTAAATTAATCTGGGCATGCATGCATATGTTGCAATTCACAGCATGTTAAAAAGACACTGATCCTCATCTTCAGGATTGAGAATGAAGAATCTGTGAGGAAAATATGAGAACCTTGCAGGGTCGGAAACTAACGCTAGTCCGCTAGCCCGAGGTGAGTGGATTTTTGGAGGGACTACCTAAATTATCATTCTCACTAGTCCTCATGGCGAGTGAAATTTGAGAGGCTTTATTCGTTCATACCTGCAAACTTGTCGCTTTTTGGCGAAATTCGCTGTTTTGAATCAAAAATATGTCAACTGGCCAGCCAGCGTTTCTCCGATTGGAGTGAGACGAGGAGAAAAGGTGACGTGGTGATCTTCGCAATAAAACATCTTTGATGTGTCGAGTCTTGTCCAATCAGCGTTAAGATGTCTACAGCGTCTTCATTTCCCTCCGTTAAAGTTTAAGTTCCGTTATGTTCCGTTACCGTTCAGACTTGCTGGGTTAAGTTAACGTCCACTGCATGCGGAACTCTGTCGACTTTTAACGTTCGTCATTATCGCGAATTAGGAGGAAAAAACGTAACGTGATGAAACATGAAGCCCCCCCGTGTTCCGGTTCAGTTCACGCAGCCACTCGTTAACGGTAAACCAGAACACCGGCGGATCTGGTTGCTGTTTTTAACTCAAAGTAGAATGAAAGGCCCAGATACGAGGGATGATGAGGTCAAAGAGCTTCAGGGCAGGGCTGAGATGCGAGTGGAGCTGGGCCTGGATAAAGGTGGAGGTCTAAACAGACATGAGTACAGCTTCCTGCTGTCACAGTGTTTTAAATACATTGATATGGCAGGGTATGCTGAATGTAGCCTCTACTCCAAGGAGATAAAGTACAGCAACAAGGGCTCACATGCCCTCTCATCACACTGACCGACACTGTTCACTGTAATGACCACAGCCAGAGTAGATTATCATTTTAATTTAAATAATATAACTGGATTGAATGCATATTAATTGCAAATAGAAGATAGGCCACAATTCTAACAGCTGTACAGTAACAGTGGAAGTTAATATGAAGCCATACAGTAACAGTAGAAGTTAATATGAAGCCATACAGTAACAGTAGAAGTTAATATGAAGACATACAGTAACAGTAGAAGTTAATATGAAGACATACAGTAACAGGGTTCAATGAAAACTAATCACTTTATTTGCAGGCGATGGTTCTCGCTACTTTTGCTATCTTTGTTTTTATTTGACTAAAACTTTTGAAAATGAGACCTCGTTCTAAATGGATTTTGTCTAAATAAAAGGTTGTTAATAATAATAATATTGATTTAAAAAAAAAAGAAGAAGCTAACTAGCTGTTCAACTCGAGCTGAAATAGTGATAAATAACTGAATAATAAATTATTCTTTTGCTTAAAGTAAATATGATCTTATTACGTAATGTTATTTTCAGAGTACACCAGAATGCTACATTTTAAAGATCATATTTAAAATGAAAATTCATGCCCCCCCGACAGTGTTTCTAGTAAAGGACTAGTAAAGATTGCTCAGGACTAGTAGTTTTATGAACCTACTAGTCCTTGGGACTAGTACTGATTTTGAGTTAGTTTCATACCCTGCCTTGAAAGCACTGGGAATCGAAGGAAGAATGAAGCGAGAGCTGGAAGCACATACGTAAGTCCTTCAACTGTGCAGATGAGTGATTGAGAAGTAGTGGGGATGATGAATGGGTTAATCCACACACGGATCCACTCTGTAGTGATGGGGTTTAGCTGGGGCGCCCACGCCACTGGCCAGATTAGACAGCACCTAATGCTTTGTAAGATGATTACATCTATTTCAGGAGGCATTTATATCATTGCAGAGTTTGATTGCATAGACCTATTGTTTCAAAGGAACTGGTAAGACATCTAGGGTCCATCTTACTTTGAAGCGAGTAGTAATGAGTGTTTAACAACTCTGCCTTCACACTAACAAAGCCTTGCAATGATGAAGAAAAAACAACAACAAGCCATGAAAATGGAGTTGTGTCGTTATAGACAATTACAACACTATAACTCAAACATTCAGCAAATCTGTGTAACTGCTTTGGAACCATTGGTTTCTGATGAATGAATGACAGTTAACTAAGAGGCACACTCTATATTGGTGAATGATGAATAATAATAATTATGACTTCGTAATGACAGCTTGTGGACAATGGAAGTTGGAACATTTTTAATGCACAACAGTGAAAGATATGAGCGTGTTCCTGGAGAACATCTGTTGCAGGATATTATGTAAGCATTCAAATGAGAGAAAGATTATAAAATGTAATCCACACAAAAATGAAAAGCGAGTCCTAATGGAGTTTGTCCACACAGTTAATATGTATTATTTAGAAAATATGTATTTTGAATTGTCACCCTGATTTGAAACAGAGGAGCAGGCAGGGAAGCTGAATAAATGTGTGTGAAGGAATATAATTAAATTAACAGACAAAACGTTTGTTTATATATGCAGAGTTGGTTATTTGTGGTTTTGTAAGTGTTAACAGAATCTGTGTCCCAATAGCTTTCCTAGAATAGATGTATAATGCATGTGTAGTGTGTACTGTGAGTCAGTAGGCTTGAACCGATTGGTTCAGTACCCCTGGAAGCCGTTCAACTGTCCGCCATCAACCATGGAAAAAATAACCTATTTCTGCTTAGTACGCGTGAAGTCGGGAAACTAAACGCCGTCACGTCTGGGTTCATAACATAGTCCGGAGGAGCTCCATGAATTGTATCGAGCTGTATTCACTGGGTACTTCTCAAGTCTCTTAATTGTCATTTCCTCGCTCCTCGATCCTCGCTTGAACCGGAAGTTGTTTCTGCGCCGCCATATTGACGGCCGTCCCAAAGCTCTAATGTAGCTCGGAGGAGCGAGGATGGAGGAGGGATCTCGGAGGAGCCATGAGCGAGGAACCACGAGAACAGACCTCCAGGAAGTGTTTTAATGGCCGACACGCCCCCTCATTGTTCATCAGTTATGTGATTGGACACTGCAGCTGATCGGACTGACTGACTGGAGTTTAACACCAGAGTGAAGACAGATCAGAATAAACTCTAGTTTATATTTGATTAGTTTTCTGATTCACCGTCTGGTTTAAATATATGTCCATTGTAGGTCCGAACAACAAAAGGACCACAAACAACTTTCTTCATTTATTAGAAAGATTTGTGTTTTCATGATCTGATATTTCCCTCAATAACTTTTATTATGGAAACAATTAAAGTCAGAGAGAGCTTTTTACATCATTTATCATCATTTCATTCAGTCACGTGAGGCGGATCATTCCTGAGTGTTTGATGAGTTTTATCATTTAAGAGAAACAATAATCATATTCTGGGTTATTTAATAATGACGTCACAGTCACAATTTCAAAATGTACAGAAGCAAATAATTCATAAATAAGACGATCGCATTCCGCCGGTAGAAATGGATCATGCGCTTATAAACAGAACACAGGACAGTTTGTTAACAGACTACAGCGAGAAACACCTCTACAGTGATGATAACTGTATGTCTTTATTAGTTATTAGTATTATTAGTTACTATTATTAAGTACAGTGATCATGTGAACAGACACAAACTTCTCAAAAGTCTCTCCAGCTGTTAAAGCCGACTGACAGCTGATCCAGCTGTGATCAGCTGATCCTCCGTCATCAGAAACAGACGTCGCTTCACGTGACGTCTCATGTATCTTAAAACATATTTCCTCGTTTCCTCTCTCCTTGCATGGTTTCCTCCATGCATCCCTGGTGGGAGGGACTAAGACGCAAGGAAAGGACCCAAGTGAGGGAAACGGGGATGCAATTAAGAGACTTGAGAAGTACCCACTGTGTCTATCAAGCCACAAGTCGGCTGGTTTACTACAGCTGTATGAACCCAAAATAAACAGATTTTGCTGTGATTTAACGGCAATAAACCGACAAAAAGGGACTCCGAAATAACTACGTAATGATCTCACACACACACACACACACACACACACACACACACACACACACACACACACACACACACACACACACACACACACACACACACACACACACACACACACACACACACACACACACACACACACACACACACACACACACACACACACACACACACACACACACACACACACACACACACACACACACACACACACACACACACACACACACACACACACACACACACACACACACACACACACACACACACACACACACACACACACACACACACACACACACACACACACACACACACACACTTTGGTCCGGTCTCTATTGATATGAGGTATCGTAGAGCTCTGGGTGAACACAGACGGCTACAGTATTTATTTCCTGATTCAACAACGGCAGGACGTCAGTGATGACAGGAGGAGCATCTCAATGCTGATAGGCTATCGCGCCGCAGCGTCACGCCATTTTTTCGCTGAAGTTGAAAAATTTCAACTCACGCGTTTGGGGAGTTTTGGCGTTTGACACATGGCATAATGCTGCGTTCACACCAAACGCGGCGCGAATTATTCGCGCGAGTAGATTACATACAAAGTCTATGCACAGACGCATAGCTATGAGACTGGAATGACGCGAATTTGCGTCAAAACGCCCCAAATGCGCGAGTTGAAATTTTTCAACTTCGGCGAAAAAATGGCGTGACGCTGCGGCGCGATCAGCGTTGGTGCGAACTCGGCATAAGGGAATCTGTTACTGGGGCCCAGTGGTTGGGGAAGGGTTAGCAAATGACAATTCCAAACCCTCACTGTGGACGGTTGTCAGAGCCTTCAACTGATGTGGAGATCACGAGGTTGACCGACAGCGGCTGAACAGAACCCTATAGCTTGACCACTGTCTGCATGTGCACTCTAAAATCAGGCTTATAATATAGACCATTAAGACCAGAGTACCTTCTACTCCAGCAAGGCACATCCATTAATGGCACGGCCACTCTGATCTATTGCATGCCGATCGCACAAGCAAGCTATTGTTGTTCAGTTTGTCAAAGCAAAATGGAGGAAACTATCAAGTTATGCTGAACGGATAATCATGACACCAAAGCATCTGAAAAGTAATGTGTAGAAGCATTCTGGATTCAGCAACATGATGGAAAATCGTGGATAAAGGTGAGGCTGTTTGTCAACTATCAACTGCAAATGCCTGAAAGGATGATGATGAAAGGAACATCACAAATACCACAGCATATTTTACAATAAGACCACACAAGTTACATTTCCATTCATTCAAATGAATTTTACGTTGGTTCTCATTTGTGTGGACTTGAAAAAGTGTCCTTTCGGTAGTGAACAGTATGCGTAATGACAAATGGCCAATGTCTTTATGTAGACACAGTGTTCAGTGCCACAATGAGCTCTGAGCATTGGTTATTTAGCACTGGATTTAAAGTACAAGCTATCAGGACCACATGAATGAAATATCCTGGCAGAAGAATATAACAAATTGAAATGACAACAAAATATTAGTGTGAGCCAAATAAATTCTGGTAAACACTGAATGTCACAGAGGAGTAAGCCAGACAGCTGCTAGCCTACATATTATGTAAAACCTAATATCTAAAGTACTGCCAAACAAGTTCGGATGACCTCTGTGAGGGATAACCAAGTCCATGAACGACAATCTCTTTTTTTATATTATTTGCATGATGAGTACCCCTCAGTGATTAGTCTAGATTTAAAGTAACTGTTTTAAGTATGGGGGTTATTGTGTTTTGCTGGTGTATTTATTTGTCGGCTAGTACTGTACATGAGTATCAATGTTTGGGTCAAAATTATTTTGGTTTTATGTACCAATTGTCAAAATGTCTTCTTCCACACATCAAGGCATTTTAGAGTACTTTTTCTAGGTGCCAGTGATACAGAACAACCAAAAGAGAATCACTGATGATCCTGTCAGTCAAACTCCTCAACGTCCTCAAATCAGAGGATCAGCAGTTCGATCCCCGGCTAGTCCATGTTGATGTGTCCTTGGGCAAGACACTTAATTAACTCCAAGTTGCTCCGGCAGGCTGTTCCAGTGGTGTATAAATGGATATGAATGTTAGTTAGTCCTGATGGCCAGGTGGCACCTTGCATGGTAGCCCCTCCCATCAGTGTATGAATGGGTGTGAATGGGTGAATGATGACATGTAGTGTTAAAGTGCTTTGAGTGGTCGGAAGACTAGAAAAGAACTATACAAGTACAGTCTATTTAACATTTACAAGAGGCAAATGAATCAGACAAATAAAATAAAAACAAGAATGAAATGGAATAAAATAATCAACAATAAGTTTAAGACAATAACGATCATAATAAAACTGATAAAACATGATGGAATTAATTAAAAGCTTTTGAGAAAGGATTCATAAGATGCCACTGATTCTGTAGTCTCAGATCTTTAGGCAGAGACTTTAGACAAGCCATAATTCATCTCTAATATCTATTTTGTATTGCTGTGAAAACCTCTCCTTCAAACAACTGGATTTATTCAAGTTTCTCACCAAAAACTAATTGTACAACAGCACCTTGCTTTGAAGCACATTTGACATAGTGGCCAAACAGTGAAATTTCAACTTCATCCTGAGTTACTTTCCTTCCTCCGTTCATTTGAATGAGTCAAGGGCCGAGGCTTGGCCCAAAGGCTGGGAGGCAGGGTTAAAGGAGACGCTAGTGCGCTTGCTTTATGGCAGGGCTCGATAATAATGCTTTTAAATTCTGTGTTGGGGCAACTGGAAGGCCTCGTTCTGTTGTCCGACAGAGCAAGTGAAAAATAAATGTGCTCTCTAATTAGGGGCCAATATTCAGTAAAAATGTGCGATCGTGAGATTGCCTTCAGTGCTTTTTAGTAGCCGATCCCTGAAAATGCTACATTGTGAATAACAAATCGTTTTAAATCGGCAAGAGAGCGCACGTTAGTCAGTTAACGATAGCTGGAGCAAAGTCCTGCTTCGTTAAATGACGGAGCTAACAGCATAGCAACATTTTGGAACAACTAACTTAATCAGACATGTAGACCTATCATATTGTAATTCATTCACGTACATGCTGCTCAGAGTAACCACAGTGACCACAGCACTAGTCTCTGCCTCGCACAGTCCTGCTCATAACGGAGCTTCAAACTCAAAAATGTAACATTAAGTTACAAAAAAATGTTTCAGGGTTATCAGGATGTGTTCAAATGTAATCTTGTAACATTTTGTTTTTGGAAAGAAACTTCAATAAATACAGTTGTTTGAAGGAGATATTTTAACAGCAATATAAAATAGATATTAAGCAATAAATAAAATTTCCACTAGCTGTAAGCAACTTATAATACATCATTAAAATCACTAATACCCCATAAACATTTTTTAATGAATGCAAAAATATAAATGAAATACAATCATTAATTTCCTAATCATTTGAATTGCTTGTTTTTTAAGCAAATAACCACTATTAGATGACTATCAATAACAAAGTCAAAGGATAACATTTTTTTTTTGGTCAAATTGCATGGAGAAATAGGTCTATTTTCTTTTTAATCCAGAGGGCGAGGGCTACGTTTCTTGAGAAGTGGGAGGAATCCTGCATGTTTAATGCAGGAGGGAACACGGCCAGTGGACAGAGAGTATTTACAATAAATAAAGTGCAAAAAGAAAGGGCCTGAAGTTGAAGGGGTTGCAGAGTTTGTGGTTAGAAATTGCTCACAGACTATGAGGATGGCTTCAGATTGTTGCCGAAGAAGAGTGTTCATTATAGAGTGGAAGGTTTTGAAAAAGGACTTTGGGGTTGTTTGTTGCAGCGATGTATTCTATTTTATTTGAATCTTTTTGATAGGTGGACATTAGTTCTCTCAGAGTTTTACGTGACACCACCAGACTGTTCTTTTCCATTTCTGTTCCGCTTGTCTGCATTTATTCTTCACAGTTATTTGGCAAATCATCTGTAACATGGTCCAAAATTTACTTTTTGATCTATCTGCCAATGGCTGGTAAAATGAAAACATGTACCAGCCTAAATATTTAAAAAAAGTGCAGAAGAAAACTAGAAGTACCACCTTGCAGTTGTATGACAGTGACATTGACATTTTGGCCACTGAATTCTAATCAGTTCATCCTCGAGTCCAGGTGGACATTTGTGCCAAATACTCGCCATTGGTATGCCAATTGTGGACCCTGATCTGTAGACATATTTGTTTTTTGGTTACTGTTCTGTGTAGATGTAGTGGTGGAAGCCTTATGAAAGCTGGCAGCTGAGTTGGTACTGAGGACACAAGAGGAACGACAAGTACACACTGTGAAGCAGGTGATGGAAGGAGGGCCTTTAAATATTAGCTTTGAGGCAGAAACATATCAGATAGTCTCTCCAGGATCAACACGTTCAGAAAGGAGAGAACGATGTCCAGAGTGTGTTCCTGTGAGTTAGTGGGACCTTCAAATGAAGCTCTAGCATAAGTTCAGTCAGGAAGACTGCATGCCTAAGCCCGTAGTTCATTTCTCATACATCTTTCAATCACTCCTCATGCACACTCATTATTTCCCTGCTGTCTTTGTTCGAGGCTGTCAATCATGATATCAGCTGTTTAGATCAGCTGGTCTCTTCTATCCAATAGCACAATGAAACAATGACATGGTTAGCCAATCATCTTGCTGCTGTCTCTTTAAATATGATTGTCTCTCTACCTTCAGTACGTTCATGCTACTGTTACGCACCCCTCCACCTCCCCATCTCCACCCAATCGTCATCAACTCATCATTCTATCATCAGCCACCACCACCAGTGTCTGGACTCCACGGGGGGATTTATCTTGCTGCTGCTCAGAGCAGACACCCCTCCATTACAAATCTCCAAGCACCAAAGACTCTGTCAAGACTTTATCATCACATATCATCTGTTAATAATAAACTATTATCTTTTCTTCATCTGACTTGTCTCTCCTGATTGAACTGACTGAGCAAGATTACAAGATTTCACAATGTCCATAAAATCCATAGTAAAAGAAGAACCAGGCGGGCAGCATACATGTTTGCTAAAATGACCTAAAATCAAGACTGTATCAAAACAAGGAGTAATAAAAGCTATAAGATAAGAGATTCCTGAATAACACCAGATTAAGATTTTTGAGGTCTGTAGATTAATGGGGCGTTGTCATTTATCATAAAACCAAGTGAATCAAATGAGGAAACGTTTCTAAGGGTGCAGGAAACATTTAAAATCATCTGTCAATCCCAGCCAGTCCACCTCTGCAACCTGAAACCCTAAACTTCTGAAAATAACGTTTACTTTTATGCCACACCTTTGAACTCTGAACTAAGGATAACTAAATGATTTGACAAAATGAAAAGATGACAGAAAAACTATTTAATTGCTAGAGATCTGACCTTTAACCACCAGAACATTAGGCTTAGAAGATGATATGGAGCAGGACTGGCCAAGGAGGCAGGGACCGGATTGTTCTGCAGGGGACTCTGTTACTGGTGCCGATAGGTATAACCCTAACAGGTGATAGACAATGATGTCACAATTCAAGACAAATACTTGTGTTTTTGGAAAAAACTTGTGTGTGTGGGGCGATATAAGACTTTATCACAGATCGCAATAAATAACACAATTAGTTGTTCAAGGTGAATTTCTATTATCGGGATAATTATGAATATCATCACGAGTGACTTGAAAAAAACTGTCTAGCTCACTTTCATGGCAGAGAAGTGAAAAATAGAGTCTGATCTGAAAAACACAAGAAGCATCATGTAAGACAGAGCAGACTCACACAATGTTAGTGCAGCACCTGGCAGTCCTTGCATGGAGGCCTCCTTACTGACACCAGGATATCCCTCTCTCATCCAGGTTCAGGTAAGAAACCCTCTGTAGTATTACACCCTGTCACTCAAGTGCAGACTGCACAACGGAGAAAACTGAGTTCTGAGGGAAGTTATGATCTGATAACAGTCACTGATTGCTGTTCAAATTCATAATATATTAGACAAAGGTTCAAATCTGCTGAGTCTGAAAAACTAAGACAGTAAGAAGTTAGTCTCGGCTGAGAGAAAAAACAGATCAGTCCGTGTTGGTGCACGTGGTGGCCTGCAGTGTTCTGTACAAAGTTCAGTCAGGAAGACTCTCTTTACTCTTCTTTTCATTCATGCTCTCTCTCTCTCCCTGTGATTACTCCATCAGCTGATTGTGGGCGTTCACTTTAAAGTAACCAACCAAATTCTGCACAGGTTGCTTATAGCCAATCACATCGTTGCTTTCAAACTTTAAAAATGTTCTCTCTGCTGCTGTCAGTTGTCATTTCAGGATAATCGGATGCGACCCTCCTCCACCCTCCAGTCAGCATCACAGTCATGCTCTTCATCATCATCTTCATCACCACCACCAGTGTCTGGACTCCAGGGGCATTAGGCCTTATCTGACCTCAGCATAACTACCCTCGGTTATATTACTTCAGGATGGAGTCCAATCACCAAAGACTTTGCACTGTTCAATTCTTATGCATGTGTAATAAATGATTGTTAAATTCTAATGAAGTCTCTCCTGATTGAAATGCTGCTGAGGCTGTTTTAAAAAAAGGCCCATATGCAATGTGCTCGTGTGCTTTCTGTTTTACTGTGGTATACAGTGCTCTGTGAAAGACTAGGTATGTACATTTTACCAGACATTCATATTAACATAAGACCAGTTATTGTTGTGCTGCATTTGGTATTGTATACAGCAATTATTAAATGCAGTGAGTGTATTTCAGCAGCCCAACTCTGATGGCCTTCCAGCGTTGCTGAAGCCACGAGAAGTTGTGTGATTATAAACATCCATCTGTGCTGGTGCACTTAGCATACAACCAGCCACACAGTCATGCACCTTTAATGCTGCACAAATATTTGAAATGCTTTTGTTTTTCTGAAAACCACAACAATATTAAGTTGAAAGGGAAAAAAAACAGTTGCTTGACAGATTGGTTGAACTTCACTGACTTACCAAGAAGAGCTTCAAACAGGTTGCTTTGGAAAATCCCCATCACTCTCAGAATGGCAGTCTTGAGCTGCTGCTCCTCCGGCTTCCTCAGTTTAGTGCAGAACTCCTCCAGAAGCCCCAGGGCTCGAGCTGTGTCTGGAGAGGAGGGGCAGATAGGACAAGACAGCCGTTGGTGCTATAGATACATGTATACATATAGATATGTATATTTGTAGTATGATGTGACAATATTTGGTTTGATGATACGTTTAGGCCATAAAAAGGTACTTGAGCCCAGAGCGTGTAAATAAAGAGTGAGTAAAGTGAGTTCAGGTGGTTTACTGTCCTCTACAGCTGTACACTGTGCTACACAGACAACAGATATGATATATGCTCAAAAGTATATGGACACCCCAGCATTCCAGCTATATGTGACAGTTGAACATCATTCCAAAACCATTGGCATAAATGTGCTGTTCTAACAGTCTCCACTCTTCAGCTCAATTCAATTTGTATAGCCCAATATCACAGATTTGCCTCAAAGGCTTTATAATCTCTACAACAAACAACATCTTCTGTCCTTTGACCTTTGACATTGGAGAAGGAAAGACCCTGAGGATGCCTCTCTCAGGGTGGACAGGAGTACATGTCATGTGTACAGAATGAACATAACAGAGTTACAACACATTCAATGCATCTGATGCAAATTATTCCTAAAGAATGGTAATAGCAGTAGTAGCAGCATTAGTATAATGAAAAAGTCGCAGTAATAGGGCCAGTAATAATATCAGAAATATGATGAATATTAATAATAACGTTGTTGTGGGCTTTCCACCACATTTTGGAAGCTGGCAGCATAGATGTGCTAGCATTTAGCCACAAGAGCATTCAGGTCACTAGTGTTGGGTGGTAAGAGTTGGTTTGTAGTCATTGTTCCAGTTCATCCCAAACGGGTTCGATGGGGCACCGCAAACTACAAAAAGACATTACATTACAGTCATTTAGCAGACGCTTTTATCCAAAGCGACTTACAATAAGTGTATTCAACATAGGTATTCAAGAGAACTACTAGTCACCAGAAGTCATAAGTGCATCTCCTTTTCTAAACAAGCATCTAAGAGCATAAACCAGAGCAAAAGTACAGTTCAGAAACAAACTAATACAATAAGTGCAACAAACTAATACAAATACAATAAGTGCAACAAACTAATACAAATACAATAAGTGCAACAAACTAATAGAAATACAATAAGTGCAACAAACTAATACGAATACAATAAGTGCTGAGTGGAAGGCTCAGGGTAGTACTTCTTGAAGAGGTGAGTTTTCAGCCTGATGAAAGATGGGCAGCGACTCTGCTGTCCTGACGTCAGTGGGGAGATCATTCCACCACTGTGGGGCCAGGACAGAAAACAGCCGTGACCGGGTCGATCGGAGACATGTGTTGATGGAGCTGACTCTAGGGCAGCGAAGGACAATTGGACAGACATTGGTTGTCCATGAGGAGAAATGTCCACATACCTTTGGCCATATAGTAGATTTGTATTCTGAGGCTAATGCAAACCAAAAGGTTGAGAGTTCACAATGTTACTATAAAATGTGGACACAATGTGTGTGATGTGACTTTTACTTTTGACGGGGTCTGATGAAAGGCTCTCATAACCTGTGGCACATACAGTGACTCACCTTTTCTTCTGATAGGCATGGCTGACTCTGTGTAAACTTGACTCTCTCTAACTCTTCAGTGCATGGTCAAGAAGTTCTTCCTCTTGGTGGGATCACACAAAACAGGAAGGGTTCTGATAAAAGCAGCTCTTCTCCAAGCACTCTGAGAGGAAAACCTAAACAAGAGTCCAGGTACCACAAGGAGGGGGTCTCCAAGTATGTCTGTGTCCAGTGAGGAAGGTTAATTCACAACGATGTCATGTGATCACAGGTGTCTCTGTACCAACAGTAATCCACAAGAAGCTCAGAGAGGATCCCTGCAGCGATGCCTCATCAACTTTTATCTGCTGGGTCGTTCACTCATTCAAGGCTCCTCTGCTTTAAAGACATTCTGCACATGAGGCTGTGTATTACTTCTGTCAGGTTCCTCCTCTGGCTGTCCAGCTGGCAGACCACAGGCGTGCCTGGTCATGATGGATCCACTGCTGGTCCAAACATCCTCTCTCAGACAATGCAGGACCAGAGACAGACGGTGGACACCAAGCCGCAAAGTCCTCACAGTCCTGATGAAGAGAGTAGAGAAGCTGGCCCGGGTTAACACCCGGTCCTGGCTCGGTCCTGTCTGTGAGCCGTCAGTTATCCTGCCCAACAGTGCATACCTGAAGTTTCTCAGACAAAGCGCAGGTTAAAAGGTTCCACGACACTCCAAAGAAGAAAATGAATGTCGAGTTTCAAAAGTCAGTTGTCCCCGCGTTTTCCTTGAAGATTTACCGTTGGGACATGGCAGCTAACGCGTAGCAGTCCCTTCAGAGTTGGTGTCTGGAGGTGGGACTGATGGAGGACATGTGTAACGTACCCCATGAGGCGGATAACGACAAGTGATGAAATACAAAACTCTAAACTCTAACGCCGCCTGCTAACGGTGCTCCGGATAGATAGAAACATGCGTGTTGTTCATTAGTTAGCTAGCATCCATGCTACACCAGCAGCCAGCGGCGGGCTCAATGAAACGCTTTCCCAGTGCGACGTCTGGCTGTAGGAAAATACCTGCCTGCCAACTGTGGGAGAAAACGCATGGCTCTCAAATGACTCCATGTATTTTCATATTCCGTAAAATGGTGACTGTGCATTCGCCGGACATTTCCCCTGATGAAGAACAGCACTGTCCTCGAGCTGCCACATCTCTTTATTCTTTAACCAGGTACGGTACAGCGTTACGCTAGCCATAAGAACTGACAGCATCACCAACAGTTTTAAGTGCCAGAAACAAGCTAGCCACAATAACAAGCGAAACTTCCGCTTATCGATTCCACAATAATACACTCGTTAACGATACACGTTTACAGTTTTTAAACAAATTTGCAGCTTTAGCAAACGGCTGTCTAGATTTTTACATTGATATGAATAATATGTAATGAAGAGACACATTGTGAGTTCAATTATTAAAGTAATTGAATTGCCAGCAATAACATTGTAATCTTTAAATATGGAACACTCATACCTACAGACCATCGTAGCTGGTGTACGGCTTTTAAAACATCATCAACATGGAACAATATTTTATTTTCAATGTGTTTCACTTCTGCTTTCTCTTTGTGCACACATTTATTTACCTCCAGAGCAAAACCGGCTATGTATTAAAAAACATTAATTTTAACGCTATACATTATTAAAAAGGTTCGTCTAAACAAATTAGAAACCGTAATACTTTGGCAGATATTGTGGAATATGATTTTGATGATACATTGATTGATGGTAAATGAATGTTCCAGGATGCACTTCCTCTTGCCACCACTGTCAACATTGCATGCTGACAGAAACATGGCAGCTCTCCTTATCCTTTCATTTAGTGCTATAGTTCCAGGCCAGGATTTCAGTACATATATGAAATGCTTTTGGCTGATCAAATAAACTCAATAAGAGTCCGTATAAATCGTTTTATTTTCCAAAAGTGACACGCGCTGTAATTTTATTTTGAAGGCAAAATCACCTGCCTGTAGTGAAAAATACGTTTAGCTTGATGCATCTGCTTACCTTAGCAACGCAGAGGCTGGTCGCTGGTTAGCTGGCTCCCGTCTAGATTGACAAGACGAGACAACCAATCGTATAATGCAATTTCTTGTCGCATCAGGGCGGATCAACCAATGACATAGCTTTAGACCTGTGCGAAGATGAGAGTTGAAATATTGCTGCATTAACTGTACTGTAGGAAATATGAAACTTCTACCAATTCTACTAATTCTTATTCTGACTTCCCTGACTTGGCTTGTAATATAATTCATATAATTATTATTAGTGTGTTCAGTGAAACAAAGTATAAAAAATAACTGAACTAAAGTTTGAAATCCCAAATATAAATGCATGTGTATTCTTAAAGTTTGCATATGTTTTCTGGTGTTTAATTAAAGTAACATTTTATTCTGAGACTTTTCTGGTATGACAGATAAAGAGATAAAACAATATAATGTTACAAAACAGGACAAGACTGTCTCTATGAGTTGCAATGAGTTGCAAAGGGCTTGGAAATATTTCTTCCAAGAGTTTCACCATTTGTGGCCCAACAGCAGACTCTAGTGGTAAATGAAGATAATAAAACATCCAATATAAGTGCACCCACTGTTGAGGACTAACTTAAGAATTGTGTATAGAACAGCACCATAAATACAGTTGAGAATTAATAATAAAATTAAAGCAAAGACACATAATAGCATGCTTGAGCTAGCCTTATATTTTAGATTCACTGTGTTTCCTGGCCCTTGCAGTCATTTCCAGCCAAGTGTTGTCTCTCTGGAGGCCTCATAGTCTGTGTTAAGGCACTATCTACTCTTATATTTATATTTTGCAGTTATTACTGAAAAAAAATCACAAATTGACATGATACTGCAGCTGCAATACAGCTGACTATCGTGGAAAACTACTAGAAATCTAATGATTCATTGCTGCTACCAAGGTGACTATTTATGATTATGATGACACTTACTATCTGATGAATAACTTAACTGTTAGCTGTTAACTCCTATTTCGAAGTGTTGACTTCTCTAACATGAATGAAACATGAATTTAACAACTTACCCATTATCTTCACAACAAATCACAAGTCCCATTAATATACTGTTTATTGAAGATAGAATAGCTTGAACAGGACTGTATACAATTCATTAGTGCTCAGATCAAAACAATTTATATGTTGCATAACTTTCATTGTATTATAAATAATGAACTCCTTTTAAATTGACAAATTGAACATATGGTTTGGGCTATACAAATTAAAGTACCATGTGTATATACTTATCATTAGGGCTGCAACAACGAATCGATAAAATTCGATAAATTCGATTATTAAAAGAGTTGGCAACGAATTTCATTATCGATTCGTTGTGTCGCGCGACTATTACGCCACTCAATAAATCGCGGAGATGTTTGAGTTGAGCACAGAGCAGAGCAGAGAGGAGCAAAAAAAAGAAGAAAAAATGAAGAGTGGAAGTAGAGGAAAGACCATCGGAGAGACCCGTAACGTTGTTCTGAAACACATGGCGGAGGAAGATAAATCAGTACGACCTAAGTCATCCAAGGTGTGGGAGCATTTCACACTAAATAAATCGAAAAAGTGAAAAATTGCAAGATATCTGTGAGTGTGAAAGTTTGTGAGTGTGTGCGTCTGTGAGTGTAGTGTAGAGAACAAGTTCTGACGTTCAAACAAATCCTGTTAAGTTTTCTGATTTGTATTTTTCTTTATTTTTTATAAATTATTTGTTGTTCTGACAGCTCAGGTCCCTTTAAACAAAAATATACATCTTTTTGTGCACTTTATTTAAAAAAGCCTATATATTTGGCAGATGTAAAGCATACAGGTGTATGTTTTTTGTGTTAGTCCATTATTTTATTTTATTTTTAATTATTACTTTAACAGCTCAGGGATGTTCAAGGAGCAACCTGTTTGTGCACTTTCTGAAGATTTTTTGCACTGTGAATTTGCACTGTCAGTTCTGTTTTTGAATAAAGGGTTGGAAATGAATGCTTTTTTATTTTTTTATCCGATTCATCGATTAATCAAAAAAATAATCAACAGATTAATCGATTATTAAAATAATCGTTAGTTGCAGCCCTACTTATCATACAATGATCATCAATTATACAGATGCATACACATTGCTCACTAAGGCAGCTATAGTTAGTAGATCTATCCAAATGTGCATGCAGTGTGCTCCCATAAAGTTTCCACACATTTATCAACACATTGTGTACAATCTCACTTTGACATGCTTTTTGCCATTACCAACATTCTCAGAGGTAAAGCATCCTCCACCCATTCACCATCAGACTGTAACATCCTCTGCCATAAATGTGCTTCATCTGTCGTTGAATCCATCCAGATCACTTCCACCCCGTAACTCTTCCCTGCACAGAAAGGCACAGAAATAATTGTATTAATATGAAGGTAATACTTGAATAATAAAATGAAAAGAATATTTACTTGCAGAATGGCAGTTTTATAACAAAAAACTAATGTTAGAATGATTGATTTTTATATGGGAGGCTGAATCAAAGACCCCATTTATACCTGAAAATAAAATGCGGTCTGCATGTCTTATATGTGCAAAACTAATAGAAGAAATGAAAACAACCCTCACTGTGATGGGGGTGTGAGTGGATATCCCAAACCTACTCCAGATGATGCAAAGGTGTAAACGATAGTGTAATTGTATCTGGACAGTATATCCAAACTCAATGTGAACTGAGTGCATCCAAATTTAGATCACACTGTAATCCCAGGTGTTATACCAAACTGTAATCCCAGGTGTTCATCAAACTGTAATCCCAGGTGTTCATCAAACTGTAATCCCAGGTGTTCATCAAACTGTAATCCCAGGTGTTCATCAAACTGTAATCCCAGGTGTTCAAACTCGTATATCAAAGGTATCCAGATTGCAGCTGTTACCATGTTGAAAATAGCAACAGTGGAATTGAACCTCACCTGTCCCCAAACCAAGCCTCAGGCCGCCAATGTAGTGGTTGTTCAGTCGGTCGTGATCCCACACTGTTATCTCCACACAGGCCTCTCTGAGGTCCTCCGATCGGAAGCCATCGTACACCATGGTGTGGTTGAACATCGGGTTGGCCGTCCTCTTCACCACCCGCGTCTTCTGTCGACTTTTCCGGCTCGTGTCAGGAAGTACGGTGCTGCAGCAGAAGGAAAGGAGCGAGATCAAATGCATTTTCATTTGGAAAGACCATACAGGGTTTATTGCAGTTCATCTTGATTTTATTCAAGCAGTTTTCATTTCTAGATGTCCCTGTCTTTATTTCACAGTGTGATTGGATGTCGCTTCGGACTGAATGAGCGAAAGTCAATCACATAACTGGCTGTGCTTTGTTTGTCTTGATTGACAGAATTATGTTACATGAAATAAAAATCACCAGCAAAAAACTCTATTGTGTGAAAGGAAATTAAATGTTTTTAAAATGTATTGGATTATTTCACAATTTCACAGTTATATTTTGTCAGTATTTTTTTCATAATGAACACTTAAGGTCTCCGTTCAGTGACCTACAGTTTGGATGAAATCCTACCATTTCACAAACGGGTCGATAACGACTCCTCTGACTGGAGGAAGATTCTTGCAGTCTTTTACCCAAATTTGCACCTCACCAGTCTCCATCCTAGATGTTATTTTACCTGTGGATGCAGTCAGACCTCAATAATCGCTAAAATTCAAAGGAAAGAATTTATGAAATCTGAGGAGTCATCAGCTCACTGCGGGACGTCTGCGGCAGGAATCTCAGGGCGACTCTCATTTGTCCTCTGCTGGCCATCAGATGTGAGGGAGACGCTGTTGGACTTTGTCCTGAGACCTGAAGGATTGAGCCGAAGTGAGTAACAGTCTAACAAATCACTTCTACACCACACACAGACTGTGTATAGAGATGAATCCTTTACCCTGGCCTTTAGTGCGTATTCATTTATGTGTGTGTTACTGAAGTCCCACTCTGCCATATCCAGGTCCACCTCGCCCAGGAAACTGTTCCGCCCAAAAGTGTTGTTGTGCCACACGGAGATGTTCAAAGACTGAGTTTTCAACAATTCCATTATGATTTTAAACTATGAAAGGAGAAGAAGGCCACAAAGCTGTTTGTAAAATATGGAATACATATAATGAGAAATCTGTAAAATAATAAATATGGAATTCTTACCCTGAGGATTTCATTGTAGGTTGGGTTTAAAGATTTCTTTTTTACACTGGTTTTTCTCTTTCCCAACTTTGTCTTGTCAGGGAGAAGGTAACATTTCACATACCTGTAAAAAGACAGTGGAGTTACATTTCTATTCTCAACTAGAACAAAGATAGTGACATTTTTTTTAATTCTTCAAATGACTGCAGGAGGCAACTGACAAATGCCCATTTCAAATGTTTGAGCCTCTTTTCTGATCTGCCACTCCTTCTCCAACTGTTATATCACAAATATCACTGACATTTGATCTCCCTTTGCTATATACTGTATGATCAAAATGGCAAACACTCACGGGTCAGAGCAGGTTTTCTTGGTGTCTGCCACGGCCAGATCCCTGCAGTGCACCACAAATATGTGAAACTCTCCAAGCTTCTGGATGTAATTCACAGCGAACTGGATGCTTCCCTGGACTTCAATGTCTCCAAAGTCTGCAGGGTAAAGGCTGCTGATGCTGCCGCTGACCTGTTTATATTGACACAGAGGAGAGAAAACACCATCCTCTCTGGTTTGAACTCAATTGTTTTTGTCAGGGGAAATAAATTACACAAATTACCTTGATGGTTTGTCTTTTGTTAACAGTGGCCAGTATTGTTTTCACCTTGTGAGTCTGTGTGTCATCATGACAAAATGTGGTCCTGGAGACACCTACTGTAGCAGAAAGTACCACAAGGTTTTGAGTACTTTGCCAGGTCTGCCTGTCTGTCTGTATGTCTGTGGACAGATTGTAGTATCACTGTGATAGCGTGTGCTTAGGGTGGGTGGGAGAGGAAGAAGAACTTTTTTTGCTTCATGCACCACTGAGCTACTTTCATAGGAATGAATGGGGCTCCGCCTCCAACGCTGTATCCAGTTCTATTTATACATCCATGGGTCAAACAAACACAGGACTTTCATCCAGTAGACCACTGTTCATGTCCCGATGTTATACCAAGTCACATGAGTCGTTAGTCACTCTATAGTCACGTAGTCAGTAAAGTTATTATCAACCAACGATCTGTCTTAAACTAACTTCCTGTGACCAAGCTGCTGTATTTGATGAGTTGGGAGTGAGAATCTGATGACCGTGGAAGAAGCGGTCATGAAACTTTACAGGTGTGTAGTGTAGTGTGGACACACACACACTAAATGTCCATGGCTCGATTTACCGTCGCAGCTGGTTTGTTTTGTTTTGTTTGTCTTTAGAACTGTTACGTGTTGTGCTTTCTCCCCTCCTGCCCTTCTTTCTCTCTCTCGCACATATTCCCAACAGGTCAATCAGGTGATTGGATTCCACCTGTGGGGGCCGGTCATGCTGCTCTGGGGATGGCACCAGCTGCAGGCTGGCCAATCGGCAGAGGGAGAGCCGCAGATAAAAAGCAGGAAGCCTCGGAGTTCGGGGGCACTTCACTCCATATTGTTTTTCCTGTCTATGCTGATAACTGAACGTGTTAGAGTTTGTGGTGAGAGGTTGACAGTAGGTGAGTCTGGGGTACCCTGTACATTGGCACACACGAAGTAGAGTCTCTGTGTCTAGATACACTAGGCTTATTGGTCGGTGCCTCATCTGTATTTGGGTTTTGGTTGAGCACATGTAGATAAGCTAGAGAAGCCATTTTGTTTGTTGATTTCAGAGGTTAGTTAGTTAGGCCCAGTTTTGTTATATTGGTTTCAATTGTTTGGCACGACCACACCTGTCCCATCCTCTCCCAATCTTGTGTTGAGACTCACTCACCTTTAAATGTACGTGAGCATAATAAATATTGTTTACGGTACATGGGCTATTTAATTTCTCATTTGGGTTGTTTTTATGTTAGTCCCTAATGCTCCCCTGGACAAACCGAACAGGGACGTAACAAGAACCTAAACTCCACATGAATCATATTCTTTAATTAAAGGATCAGTCTGGTGATTTTCTCTATACTTCTTATGGTCAAAAATTCACCAAAACCAACAATGAGTAAACCCAAACTTGTTTGAGTAATGTTTGCTGAAAACTACGGTGAAACAGTTTAAGGTAATAACTGTTTAAAAAAATAAAAATGTTGTGTTATTAAAACATGTTATTAAACATAATTAAAAAAATTATATTGCAAGTTGTTTTTAAAGATGTAATTCTTCAGTATGAACCAACAGGCTTTGAGCTGAGAGCCACATATGGGATTATTGTCACATTGTTGGTTTTAGTCTTTTCATGGGATTTGTTGTGTTTGCATACTGATCTTTTAAAAGTGAAGTATTGTAATCAGAAACTTGGTTGTCACATAACACATCAATCATCAAAGGGTTAAGATGAATTAAGTTAAAAAATGATCTTGTATCCTAGAGAACATTCAACTTTCCACAAGCTAACAAACTATATGCTCTGTTTAATCAGAAACACATTATCTATTGAGCTGCATGTGGACATACAGACGACATGGAGGCCATTCCCGAGGAGAGACTTAAGTTTGACGTGGAGCTGCCCGTGTTCCTTCTCCAGCCCAAGTTAGTCTCAAAAGTGCTGTCACTGTCGTTCTGATTTCAGAGAATAACAAGAACATAAAAAATGTCAGGAAGAAAAAATCACTCAAGAGAGTAAACCAATCACTTAGCTCTTATGTGATAGGTTAAGTAGGAAAATGACTGCAGTGCAGGTGTTGAACACTAGATTTATTACTTTTAAGAGTACTTTACCTCGTCCTGCTGAAGAACAGTCATGGACACACTGGTTTTCATCTGCTTTGAGCTGGAGAGAGTAGAGGCTGATGGTGGAAAAGAGATACAACGTTGAATCTCTTTCAATGACCCTATAAAACATCCTGTGTATGTCCTGATAAATGTATAATGTATGGGTGGATTATGAGACAAGGGCCCCCTGGGCACAGACATGCAAGAGGCCCGAACATCTCACCATCTCACATAGGACAATGTTGTTTAGTCTCTTTTTGTCCATTTCAGTGGTCTTTTTTGAGTTGTTTTTGTATCTTTCTAAGGTGGTTTTGCCCATTTATGTGGTTGTTTTGCATCTCTTTACAGTTGATTTGTGGTCTTCGTAATTGTTTTGTGTCTCTTTAGTGACTTTGAGTCTCTTTGTAGTTGTTTTGTGTCTCTCTGTAGTCATTTTGTGTATCTTTGTGGTTGTTTTGCCCCTTTTCATAGTAGTTTTGTGTCCCTTTAGTCATTTTAAGTCTCTTTTGTAGTTGCTTTGTAGTCATTTTGTGTATCTTTGTCGTTGTTTTTCTCCTTTTCATTGGTGTCTTGTGTCCCTTTAGTCATGTTGTGTATCTAGTTGTTTTTATAGTTGTGAGTTTCTTTGTGGTCTCTGTCAGCTGTTTTGCACCTCTTTGGAGTTGTCTTGGTCTGTTTGTAGACTTTTTGTGTCTCTTTGTCATTTTTTTTATGTTTCTTTGTGGTCATTTTAGTCTCTTAGTCCAGGGTGGCCCCTGATACTTTGGGCCCCTGAGCCTGTGCCTAGTAAGCCTATTCAGTAATCCATCCACTACATAAAGAGATGTTGACATGTTTACCGTTATCCACACTTTGATTCATTTGTTCTCTTGAGTTATTTTGGGTCCTCTCTTCTCCTAAGAAGAAATGACACAGTAGCTATTATTACCTGTAACACATACATGTTACATAAAGTAATGCTCTGGCAATACAATACAGTTTTATTACCATCACTTGTAGAAAAGAACTAGTCACTTAAGAAGAAAGAGCTTTGTTACTTGTTTGTGAGGTGAGGTTTTCCAGGCTCTTGGATGAAGACGTGCTCCTTGAAGATAATCGTTTAAGTACTGAAAAGATGGGACTAGTACTGTCATCATAACCTGCCACAAACAAAAGTAAATCAGCTCTGGAAAAAAGACTCAACAGAGATTTTACACAATTTCTGAATTACTAAGCAAGCATCTGAAACTACGATGCTTCTGTTTATATTAATAAAAAATAAGTGTTAGTTTATTTTGGTCAAACATTTCAGGCAAGTAAAATCCTTAGTAAATCAGTTTAAGAGGTAAAAAAGTTGCTACTGTGTCCTCATGGTAAACACTAGGAACATCACTCAACACTGTTTTCATTTTATTGCGATGAATCAACAGGAATCACGTTTATGGTAGTGATACTGCATATCTATGGCATCAGTAGCTCCATTTAACTTAAAACTAAACAAAAACATTTTCTATTGATTGGTTAAAGGGAAGGGATTGGTTAAAGGGAAGTTGTGTAAAGGTACGCTTGAAGTGGAAATACTTAAGTATTAAGGTCAATGAACACAGCAGATTGTATAAACATGTACATAGACAAATGTCTAAATAGAGGAATTTGTCAACTCTCAGTCAAATCAGACTCACTATAGTGTTAACGTGTTAACTTGGTGCGATTTGTTTGAAAAAACATCACTGTGGTATTAATTTCTCGATCATTATGTTAAAGAAATTCAAAAAAATTCAAAAGCTCACTGCCTGAACTTGCCCGAGACAAAGACCAGGCCTTGGTCGTTGTGTTTTGGCTGGAGTTTCCATCATAATTTTGCACAATCCAAGAACTGATGCCCCGAGGATTCTCCTCAAAAGGACTGTCACTCTGGTTTCCCACAAAATCTCTAAGAGCATTTTGTGGTGTGTTTAAAGCATCATTCTCTACCACAACAGCTCTCCCTTGGTGGAAAAGAGGGACATGGGACTTCTCTTTCGGTCCGAGGTAGTGCTGATAATCCTGAGGGATGAAAGATCTGGCGAGGCGTGGAAAGGTCATCAACTTCTTCTCTGGGGCTTTTTTGGATTGTGTTGAAGTAGAGAAGCTTGAACTACATTGTTGTGTATTCACATTACCAAGGTAAGCCCCTCGGTCCTCTGGATGTGAAGGGAGAGATTGAGAGGCGATGCCTGCCCTAAATTTAGTGTCTGTCAGCACTGTCTGCTTTACCTCATGTGCGGGACTCTTCTTCTGTCTTGGAACTGGTGTTGGCTTCCCTTGTTGCTCTTCAACGACCTTAGCTTGGGGGTCGATGTCTATTGGAAAGGTTTTCAAGGGAGAGCCTTCCAGCTTGGATCTCTTAGGACTGGAGGATTCTCTAGGCAGGACACTTGGATGGCAGGTCTTAGATGGACTCCTCCTGACTTCGTCATCCTGGTCTTTTGGTCTTGGAGTTTGGGATCGTTTAGGACTGAGGGGCCTTTCTTGATACTCAAAATCAGCCTTGACTTGATATTGGTGACATGCTGATTGTACATCCCCAGTACTACCAGAACTGACAAAGCATTTGTCTGTCACTTTTGATAGTTTCAAGACGTTAGACTTGGTTTTGTACAGAGATGTCTGTGCCTCTTCCTCAGACTTCTCTCTGTTATCTAAGGATGTTCTCAGATCAGACTGTGGAGAAACCACTTTGTTACCGAGTATTGAACTGCGTGAGGCTTCCTTGACTCTTGCAGCGATTACCCTGGGTCCTGTATATTCCTTTTCCCAGAAATGCTTAACCTCACTAATCTTGGCTGGCCTGTCCTCTTGAGGACTGGAACTGGACTGCCTGGGAAGGGGAACTGGAATATCTCTCTCAAGCTTTTGGGTGTTTATATCTACACAGGAAGGTACAGGAATGATGGCGTTATCCTGTGGCTCAGAAGTCTTGGACTCTGTCACTGAACCTGTTAAAGAGTCATCTGTCTCTTCATAGATGATGACTGGATTAGCTCTATATGTGCCATCTTCTTTAGATAAATCTACAAAGAAGCTACAGTCAGTTTGTGGTGACCTATCAGCAGTGTCCTCAACTGTCATTTCCATTTGAGGTGAGAGATTGTTGTTAATGCTCTCCACATCAGAGTTGGTCTGACAGCCATCTTTTCGCCTTGCCTCTTCTCTGGTAAATATTATTTTGGGACCACTGTTTTCTCTCTCCCAGAAAGCTTTCAGATTGGATAGTCTCTCCGGAAGCCGAACAACTCTATCTTCTGTTGCCCCCTGCTGAGTGTCTTCATCTACTGAGGTCACTGTTTCTTTAAACGGTGTGTTCTGCAGTGCTGTAAGTTGTAGTGTTCTGACCTCTGTCATCTCAGAGGGTTTAGCTTCTTGTTTGACACTTGCAGGTTTGTCCGTGGTCCAATCGTCTGCCTCTTGAGAGAAATTCTGGGTGTTGCCTGGTTCTATCTGCTTAGGTATCTTCACCTCTTCTTTTTGTGGACTGTGCACTTCAACAGTTTTCTCTTTCTCTCTTCTAAAAATTCCAAGCAGTCTTTGTCTAGGCTTTGGTGAAACAGCATGAGATGAACCCGTTGAGCCACTATTAGATGGCTTGGTATCTGAGGGGGCCTCAACAGAGACATCAGTTCTTTCTTCAGGCAGCTTTTGGTGATGAATGTTGGAAGTTGGCCAGCCTGTGGAGGTAGTCTGGGAGTGACGGTCCTCTTCAGACTCTGTCTCCAGATGAACAAGCTTACCTAACTCCTGCTCAGCAGAAACGAGTCCGGACACTGCAGGGCTTAGGAACTCTGAATGACAGTGCTCCGAGACATCTGCAAAGACAGCAACCACATATTGGATCACACATGTACATTATGTCTACTTAACACTGCAAAGTATAATTAAAGCTACCTATGTAGGACTTTTTTGGCATATCACTGTCAAGTGAAGTGGGGCTTTGTGTGTTGTAACTGCATTCCAGAGGAATTCTCAGTGGTTTTATAAAATAGACGACAGGGCAAACAGCAATGCACATACTAGCAGATCAGACCCAGGTACACTGAAAAAAAAATATGGAGTGCACCAGTTGTCTGTTTTCATAGCATATTTTAAAAATGCTATAAAAACACAAAGAAATCTCTGGGTTGCATTATAATTGGACTATATTATTATAACTGTGGACTAATTAAATTAGCAGTTTTTTAAGGCTGACATTTAGCCCCACTCATACAGAATATCTTAGGAATTGCAATGTCACACTTCAATTCACAGTAACACAAGAAACCAATGGAAAAGTCCAACACATCGCATGAGAAAAGCTAAATTGCATAATGTCACAGCAAGGTACAGTAACCCCAAGTATACAATACAAACAGATGTTTTCTTGCTGTTCTTATCCACCAGTCTCTATAAGCAGTCATACATAAATGCACATATTTTGCCCCATGCAAGAACATGCACAAGCAGGATGAATATGAACATTACTTTTGGATAATCTTGTCTGATGTCTAAATGTTTATGAATGTGATAGATGGATACTGAAGTCATTGGTTGTTACAGTAGTTTGACTTATTGATCGATGGTTTAGTTGACTAGTTTGTTTTAAATAAAAGTCTTACCACCAAGGTGTTGGCCAGCTTCCTGCTCTTGTAGGTTTGCCTCATTTTTGCAGTTGAGTTCAGCTTCCTGTGAATCCACCTGACTCTGATTAAGTAATGCCCTACGTGTGTCATCAGTGGCCCTGCCGGTATCCTCAAGTTCACTATTATTTTCTGCCTCAGAGGGAGTGATGGAGTCCAGCAAACTGTTCTCTCCCAGCTCCTTCCCATCTTGCCACTCCACTCCACTCTGACCAATGGTGGAGCTGAACCTCACCTGCTTCCTGTCTATCCAGCTCTCAGTGGGAGAATCAAGGCTAACTGGACTCTGCAGGTCCAGGCAAGAGAACAAGGAGTCTGTGGAGCTAGAAATGGACAAGTGCTTGAGGATGCCCCGCGGGGCAGCAGAGTTAGTCTGCTGACCTCCTGGCCCATCTTCCTCAACAAAGCAGTCCTGAGAACTGGTGCTGACTGCTCTGTTTTCAGGCATTGGCATTGGAATAGATGCATTCTGGGTGATCGGGCTATCATTAGGGTCTTGTTTAAGGTTACTAGCATAAGAAATGCAGCTATCAGATGAAGGCAAAGGCTCTGAAAGAAACAAAGACAAATGAACACCATTTTAACCTTTTAAAAAAAAAAAAGAATATTTAATCACTGGTGTCCTTCAGCAACTCTCAAACACAGAATCATGTTGAAAACCGTCGATTTAATCCTGCATCACCTTATTTCTGAGGAGTTATTCACTTATTTTACAACTCACAATATTACTTTGACTCCACTCTTTCATTAGGGTTGTGAAGTCTGGTCTAGTTATAGCTCCTTGTTATCTTTCAGATGACTATGTTGGCAGTTCCACTAAAGAGACATTTCTTCAATAACTTCCTAACTTCTTCTTTCCTCTCCCATTAATCTTGTCTCGGTCTCAGACGAAGAGGACTCAGGTCTTGGTCTTCTCTTGATCTCAAAACACTCTGGTCTTGGTCCTGACTTGGTCTCGGTTCAGGTGGTCTTGACTACAAAACAGGGTAGTGGTACTTTTACTTAAAGGAACAGTGTGTAACATTTAGGGGGATCTATTGGCAGAAATGGAATCAAATATTAAGTATGTTTTTTCTTTAGTGCATAATCACCTGAAAATAAGATGTTATGATTTTGTTACCTTAGAATGAGCTGTGTTTCTACATAAACAGCGGGTCCTCTTCACGGAACCGGACGCCATTTTTCTAAAGAAAACCCAGAACGGACAAACCTACCTGCATCGGCTTACCCTGGTTGGAAAACAAATGGGGGGGACACTGTTTTTTTTGGTCTCCAGGGCCGGAAAACAAAATACAGGAAACCTCTGTTCGTCTTGAGGAGCTGGAGGATACATTTCTGCAAAAACTGCAATTTACAGTGTCCACTCACTTAAAATCCTTTTCGTGTTTTCACGCCGGCCACCGTAGTTCCCCTACAAGCTTGGAACACGGGATAAGGTTCAACTGGTTGCAATCTGCAACCTCACTGCTAGATGACGCCAGATCTCACACTGCATCTTTAATTAACTAAAGGATCTGAATACTTATTCCACTTTAGGGTGGCTCTTTAGTGTGGACAACCCGAGCCACCACCTTTAAACAACTTGAGACTTTTTTTGTTCTCTGTATGCGTTGACACAAAGAGTGAGTGTCTTAGGAAGTTGTAGCAGAACAGAAATGCACAGAACAGCCCTTTTCCCACCTGACAGGAAAAGAAGGTGGGGAAAGGGAGGCTATAAATTAGACACACCTGTGAGCTGGGGGAAGGGAAAAAACCAATCAACTCACCAAAGCTGAATGGAGGAGCAACAAGAGAGGAGTGAGAGTTTTAATGGAGTTAAAGAAAGTATAATTTAGTTTCTGGACCTGAAAGCTTAAACCAAGAAAATGTCGACAAAGACTAAATTAAATGGGAGCAGCAAGGATCCATGAACCGACTGAATATGCAGAGCTTTCTTTGAGGACCAGGCCTTACTGGAAGTGTGCTGATCCCGGAAGCAGGTGGTGGAAAAGGAATCGTGTTCTGCTACAGCTTGGACCAGTTTGAGGCCTCCTTAACTTCGGGGATTCATCGAGCTGAGTCCCTTTAACTGCAACTCTCCAGGCTTCTCCTTCTTCTTCTCCTCAAACACTTACACACCCTGAAATGAACTGCCTTCCTCCATACTACAAACAGTGAACTGCCAGATATTCCTTTAGCTTTGGAACGGACCTACAACCCCCCAACCACACACACACACACCCACACACACATTCACCTGGAGTCCTCCTTCATTTCTATTACTCCATGGACATTTAATTTCTATATCTGGACTCGGTCATGTGGTGTATTTGATTTAATGTATCTTTTTGTGTGTAATGGTGTATTTAGAAAGAAACTATCTGTTTTGTTTTGATTTATGATTTTTGAGTAAAATATGATTGACTTAACTGAAACACATTAATTGGTTGAGTTTTGATTACTTTACATTTTGTAGCCGGGTTCGCAGGCTAGTCGGGTTAGTTCTCTCTCCAACGGTTCACAGTGCTATTTCTTTATAAAATTGACAGGGTGGAATTCCTACTATTCTCCCGTCTGGAGCCCAACGTGCACTTTTGATTAGTTGTGAGAAAACCTACGCTACAAAGTGCTTTACTTATAAAACACATTAGTTTATTTGAAAATAGTTATCAGACTACTGTTTCACCATTTATTGATTAATACTGTGCCTTGCACATAAGCAAGGCTTATTGCTATGTTTTGAACCAATGATTGGAAACTACAAGCCACAAGTCATGCGGTAAAGATTAAGGCTTTGGAATGTATTTCTGTGTAATCCTCTGGCTAGTCGGGAAATCTTGAGTATTTGGACTTCCCTTTACTTTGACAACCCCTGGGAAAATCTGTGGTCCCAGCTCACTGGCTCATTTCACAAGGACTGGAAGAAAACACACTTAGAAATATTGGCAGAAACACAAAGACTTCAGCAAGAACTTAAATAAAATTCTAAGAATCATCTCTGTTGTGTACAATTAGCGAATGGTTGTGGTTCATGAGCTATTACATATTTTTAAATCAGCACTGTTAACTACCAAGAACCTGCATGGAATTGTATTTTTCTCTTTTCCCATAATACTAAAAATGCCTTCTCTGAAATTGCAACAAAAACAAGATGGAATGAAATCCGATGATACAATTGTTAGAAATCACAAGCCAGTACATGCCTTCCACTGCCATGCAACCACTGCTCATGCCAACATGCTGTTCACAGGAAAAGTTGAAACAGCTGAAGCGTAAAGGACCCACACACCTGGATGTCAAACTGATTGCTAGAAACAAGACTTACGTTTGTTTGTAAAGTAACTGCTTTCACGATTTGTCCATCAAGGCGTCCACTCAATTCAAAACACATGGTGTATCATTAGAACAAGAAATTCACTCACAATACATATTTAAAATAGCATAAACTGAGTTAACATATAGAAACTCACCCTCATTCTGTATCGGGGTTTGATCCACTGCTCCCTCCAATAACTGACTGTCCTTGTTTTCAGAACTGTGACTTGCAATGACATCACTGTTGAATGGATTTTGTCTTTGCTTGAACAAAAAAAAAGATTGATAAATACAACACCTGCATGGACTCACACTCACAACCTTTTAAATGATTTCTCCAGTCAGAATCCTACCTTTGTGGGTGACTGTAAAACTGGTGTAGGTGTATCTTGTGGTGTTTCACGCGGCTTCTGGTTTTCATACCTATTATTATAAACAAAGACCACAAGATGCAATGGCAATTTCTGAAGATAGGAAAACTGTTAGGGGATTTAAAAAATAATTAATCTAATCTTGATTTGGAAATCTGCATGCTAATGTAAGTGCATTACACTCCCTTCTATACAACATGTTTTGGTCATTGAAATAAAAATCTCCTAAACAATGCCTGTTCTCTTGTTTTTTCAACTATACTTTTCATCTTACGTTTTTTGGGACAAATAATTACAGTTAAATAAATATAGTTGCTATAAAGAACGGGCAGGTAAATTCCATAAAAAAAAAAAAAGGTTAAGGCAGTGCAGAACGTGTCCGATACTCAGAGGCACTGGAGAACATGAACATGTGATACTTGACCTTGTAAGAAGATTACTACCGTGCCGATTACTGAGTATCCATTTACTGTGTGCACAACTTCACTCACCGGCAATCACACCCAAATAATCTGCTCCAATAGTGCAGCATGTGATGGTGCTCAAAACAGAATACACGGACTAAATGTTTTGTTTATACTATGTGGAGTACGGAGTTTGAGATTTGTACTTCAGAGATTATTTAGAGCCGCAGGACTTTTCCTTCAATATACACTTTCTGTTATGTGAACAAAAATGGAATTGAATTGAATTGAATTGAACTTGCTAACAATGTATGAAGAGCATACATTGGGTAAAATCTCCTTTCCATTTATAATCCCTCTGTGTGTGTGTGTATATATATATATATATATAAAATATTATATATAAATTAAATGTGCATTAATCCACTGTTGAAAATAGTCCCTAAATTAAAGTATATATTTGTGAGATTTATGTTGTCAACAATAAGAAGAATATAGAATAACGCCAACCGTATTCTTTAAAACAACATGACAAGTGATCAGAACAAATATCTTACCTTTTCTAAACATTTTGTAGATGCATCCAAACATCCAATGTATATGTAATTGGCAAAAAAAAATCCCTTTAAAAAGCGAAACAAGCTGTAAACTTGTTGTGTTGCTGAACTTGTTTGCTTATGCGCACAGAGCAGCAACGTTTGTTTTTACTGAAAACAGCTGAAAACGGTGCTGATGAGACTGATGCGGAAGAACCAAACCATAAAGCTGTAGTTTTGAGGGGAAATGTAAATTTCAACCCACAAAAACATGCCTTACAAAATTGAGTAATGTGTGACTTCTGCTCGCAGACTACTTCCTGCTTTGGTTCTCTGTACTCACCAGAGCTGCGTCTCCTCTTGAAGGATTCCACGAAGTGCAGGTGGGACGAACACTTCTTTGTTCTCACTGCTGACAAAACTGGGCTTCTCAGGCAATATCTGTGAGAGCTCCACTGCAGCACACAACACACAGCTACTGTTAGAGAAGGTTAACCATTCATTGTAAAGCACACTGTTTATAGCCACTACAACATGATAATCTAGAACTCCACATGCCAATGTAACCATTCAACAATCTGTAAATAAATACAAAAGACTGTTACAAATATCTTTGTATCCACAGGAAGCTTTTTGAGGTTAAAATGATCACATCTGTGAAGTTGAAGTTAAAAATATGCATCTAAAATATTAATATGTATTCAGGTTGTGATGTGTGCTTTTGTTAAAACTGTTCTACAAGTGCTCAAATGACTTGGTATTTGTGGGGAGAACACGCTCTTGTAAATACCCCAAATTACGCATAAATTGTTGTGCACGTTTGTAAATCTTATTTTTCATTTGTAGATCATAAAATACACATTTGTGACTATTTTGAGATCAATTTCATTCCATAGGTTGGAACGGTGATTTTGAGATTAGCAATGCGGAATCTAGAGGACTCACTTATAGTCAGCGGTTTATGTGAGTGTCTCATGGAGGCCCTGATGATCTCGGAGCCATGGATGCGATCCTGATGTCGCAGCTGCTTGGTCTCGTAGAACCATTCTCCAGTCATGTACCTCAGCCGGCCCTTGTCCCTCACCGTCTTCTGGAGGTTTCTGAATGCAGACACATCAATAGGACATATGTAGTCACTACTTCAATATTCATAGAACTTGTTTCAAAATGTTGGGATTCGAAAAATAAGAAGTATTTCATTTCTGCAAACAAAAACATGTCTCTGCTGTGCTGCAAGCAACATTTCCACCTGCACCTGAAACCTCTAGGTAGCAAACACATGTTCTTTCTGCAGACAATGGAATTGAATTGAATTGAATTGAATTGAACTTGCTAACAATGTATGAAGAGCATACATTGGGTAAAATCTCCTTTCCATTTATAATCCCTCTGTGTGTGTGTATATATATATATAAAATATTATATATAAATTAAATGTGCATTAATCCACTGTTGAAAATAGTTCTTTCTGCAGACAGACGTGTATATCCTCTCTCCACTGTCTGTCTGTGATTTAAAGAGTCAGGGGTTCGTTTGTGCTTGGACACAGAACATGGAACTCACTGAACACGCTGCTCCTCAGCTTTCTTCAGCTCAGCGTCTCTTTTCAACACGGCCCGGATGGCGTCCTGCTCCTCCTCCGTCAGGAAACTCAGGTCGATCATGATGACTGCTGCCACTCGCTGCGTCCTCAGCTTTCCACTGATTTGAGTTAGTGTCTAGAGGCTGAACATGATCACAGCTTCATACGGTTCTTCTGGAAGCTCTCAAAGATCTTGTCCTGTTCTTCAAATCAGTGTGAACAGTGCACTATCCATTGTATAACATGAATGCTCCTTATTGTAGGCTACGTTTTGCTTCAGCTGGGCTTCTTTCCTGCAGCCGTGTTTGACCCTTTCTAGACCAGTTTGAACCTGAAAGAACATTGAAGAATATCATCAATTTTGTTATCTGATATTTACAGAAGAAAGTCTGCTTCTCTTTGTGCATCCCTCAACAGACAGCATGGTTGAAATGATAGATTATTTAACAGCTGTCAATCAACATTTAACTAATCTGCAACAATTTTGATAATTGATTATTTGTTTAAGTCAGTCAGTGATAATAAATTGAAAAATTAGCAAATTTAATATGTCAATTAGGGCTTTATGAAATTGTGAAGGGCATTTTTCTCTAAATTATTTAAGAGAATGTTACAATTTGAATAAGCCTCTCAGCTGTAATTTACACCAAACCATGTCAAGATTAGGAGATGAGAATACACTGACAGCTAGACAATAAATCATAATAATTGTGCTTTGTGATATTCAATGGTGGTTGATGGGTAAGGTAACGCTCTGCAAGTAGCACACAACACGGAAACGGTTTCAACTGTATCCAGGGGAAACTACAAAACACCTTTCACATTACACAATCATTTGATCCTTGTTTAATACAAAACTATTGATCATTGGTTTATTTCAAATGATCTCATATGTGCTTGGGTGATAGTGTGGATACATTGTAACTAACTGTTGGGGCAAATCAAAGTCATTTGTCAAAGTCCTAAAATGTGTCAATTATCACAGGACTTTTTTTTGTCCTACAGGTTGAGAAAACCCCCCAAAGACGAGCTCCAGTTATGGCCATAAAGAAACCCTCAGCAATCTCTACAAGGATACAGGCTGTTACTTAAAGGTGCAGTCAGCGATTCTAATCGTATAAACCTTTTGTCTAGTTCAGCAATTATCTCCTCTCGGTCAGCTAGCTGTGCGTTCTGTGTGTGCACTGAAAAAAATGTATATTGATATTAATATTAGTTAGCATGTTTCGTTGTCTTCTGCTGGGCGTTCTTCCATTACAGTTCTGATAGTAACTATTAACGTTATGGACAGCTAACACAAGCAAAAGGCTAATGCTAGGCTTACAGCAGATATCTGCAATAACATCTTAATCATGTGATCACAATGTTATAATAATCAAAAAATATTCATAACTAGATTTCAGTTCATTTTCCAAAACCACTGACGGATAGCAGACTTTAAAACCATGGCAACAATAAGTGTGTGTCCGCTGTGTGCATCACTTTTTAGTGTCCCCTGGAAACACTTTCTGTTGGGTTGTGTGCTACTTGCAGTGTGTTTCTCTATTTGCATGTGTTTTCCGCCGACTCCACAGTAAAAACATGTATCTGTGTTTCCCGTTACACTAAAACGCTCCTACCTTTTTCACTCTTCTTCTCACTGCCTACCTCTGTCTGTCATTCGTGTGTCTGCCACACAAATAGTACCTATCAGAAAACCGATCAGTGTCAAGGTTATGATACATACACCTTACCTGATATAAAGGATCAATACCTGTATTGATCTTTGAGTTTGTGCCATGCCAACAGTAAAACAACAAATACAAGTTGAATACAACTTACAGCAGAGCTGCTGCTTCTCCTTTAAGAGTAGACAAAATCTTTGGGAGGAATGTTGCATGTTCTAACATTGCCCATGTCCACCCACATGAGACAGACCTGTGGGAATCTGTTGGAAACTTCACTTAGTTTGATGTTCATACTGAGATAACGCTACATTGTGTTAAAATGAGCACACCTGTACTTTATGTAAATGTTCTCTTTGCTAGAGTAACAAAGTGTTATGTCATTCAGCTGCTTTGGAGAACATTGCAGTTATGTAATTGTGACTTAGAAATGGTTGTGGTTGCACAATGTTTTCTCCCATTGTTTATTCATTATCCAAGTTAAGAAAGTTGTAATCGCCTCCTATTCTGGAGTACAAGGTGAAAGTGAATAACATGCTTTTTCCTGGTTAACCTCATGCTGGTTGATGTGGGAGTACTTCATTTTTTAACAAAGAAGAATGTTGTATGTCCAGTACATTACAAGGAGGAAAGGACAGGACTTATTTCCTTGTTATGGAAGTGATAGTTTATTTCCTCATCACTGCACTTCCTTGAGAAAAAAAAGAAGATTTAACAAGCTACATTATTGTGTTTTTAAAAATACATTTTGGGAAAGTGACCTTACTATTGACATAAAAACAAACCACTGGATGGTATCCACCCTGTCTCTGTAGCACCAGGTTTCACACTTAAAGCTGAAGTGGTGACACTAATCCCTCATGCTGTTTGCATTGACTGAACACTAAAGCCTTACAAATCGAGGACTAACAGTGATCAAAAAATGGTGAGCACTGGGTCACTTGTTTAAAGAACACTACCATCAAGGTTCTTGGTAGAAGATTTTTTGAATGTGATTTATAGCAGTTCATAAGTATAAAAAAGCATTAACATAATATAAAGAATTGTTAAACGTAATGTATATATGTCTTCTGACGTCTGGTTAATATTTAGTCACTGCAGACTTTTAGAAGTTGCTGTTGAAGGGCTGTTCAGTTAATATGACTTAAAAAAGGATTGCATATTCAAAAACTATGAAAGTCAAAACATCAAATGGCATGTTTCTGTCCAAACAGTCCAGTGCAACCCAACAAGTCTGACTTGGGACACTGCATTTAAATGGATGACATGGATTTTAATTAATTGTTCAGCAACCATATATAGAAAGTATAAGACTGAAGAAATAAAAAATTACAAATGTCTCGTAATTATAACAATCTACACCATATTCCTTAGGTGTTTTAACATGACGTGAGTTAACACAATGACCTAATAGTATGTTGTTACATTTGCAATCTGCTACGTGACCAGTTCACAACAACAGGAATATGTAGATTATCAGTGGTGCTGAAGTGACACGGACAAATCGTTTGGCTGTTCTGACCAGCATGGATCTCCCTTTGCTGAACCTTTTACTTACTATTCCTTCCAAACTGCACTAACAGTGTAAGAACAACAGCATACAGAGGAGAGTGGACTACACCATTAACAGAGATGCCAGGTGTGAAGTCAGAAAGCAGTGCGCTCACCTCTCGATGCTGCTCCTCGCTGGGTGGAAACCAACCTGCAACTGGATCCGGAGCTGCTGCAGCTGGGAGGAACTGCAGACTCGGAGCAGCAGGGGGCGGCATAGAGCAGCGGGGAGGTCCGTGAGATACCGTCACAGTAAGATAGGTTAGGCTTTAGGGCGTGGCTTCTGTGTGATTGACAGGTCACTAGTGTTTCGGTTTAAGAACTTTAACCCTTTCATAGTGTGTTTTCACTTCAACATAGTTCATTGTAGCATTTTGGTCGATCTTCTAAAAGTTATATATACTATATAACTGTACATTGATATTACTCCACAACCTTTTGGATTACAAATCTTGCACTTTGTACATTTATTTTACAGCTTTAGTTACGAGTAAATGTCAGGTTCAGAATAATAATAAAAAAATAGATACCCATCAGTACAGTATATGACGTAAACATTTGAATGCAGGACTTTTACTCAGAGTAGACTTTTATAACAGAGTATTTCTATTCTGATATTACTGCTTTTATTGATGTAAAAGTTCTGAATACTTGGTCAGAGCCCTCCACTTCAGGCCTTTTGACCAGATGAAAAGGATGGAGGACTACAGGACAAGATGAGAAGGATGGAGGACTACAGGACCAGATGAGAAGGATGGAGGACTACAGGACCAGATGAGAAGGATGGAGGGCTACAGGACCAGATGAGAAGGATGGAGGACTACAGGACCAGATGAGAAGGATGGAGGACTACAGGACCAGATGAGAAGGATGGAGGGCTACAGGACCAGATGAGAAGGATGGAGGGCTACAGGACCAGATGAGAAGGATGGAGGACTACAGGACCAGATGAGAAGGATGGAGGACTACAGGACCAGATGAGAAGGATGGAGGACTACAGGACCAGATGAGAAGGATGGAGGACTACAGGACCAGATGAGAAGGATGGACTACAGGAGCAGATGAAAATGATGGAGTACTACAGGACCAGATGAGAAGGATGGAGAACTAGAAGACCAGATGAGAAGGACGGAGGACTACAGGACCGAAGACCAGATGAGAAGGATGGAGGACTACAGGACCAAATTCCTTCAGTGGGCTGAGTAAGTAGTCCCTTCTACAGAAGTACCAGTATTGACATGAAGTGTTGATGAACTAAAGTTAACTTTTCAAATTTGATCCTTGAATATTATTCCATAGTTTATAATATAATTTCATCATTGGAGGCCGAATTCAACACAACAATGTAAAGATTGTATGGTTGAGTTCACTTGTGACTTGGATTTTAGGGTCATCCCAAGAACCACAGCAGACCACTGAACCACTCTCAGCAGCCTAGTGAGTGAGACCCAGTGAGTGCTTCTCCACCTCTTCCCCCGACACTACCTGCTTCACCCACCAGCTGAGAGGATGAGGAGCGATGAGGGCTTGAGTACCTCACTCTGTAACTGGTTATTAGAGTTCCTCACAAACAGACCCCAGCACCTCCTCCACTCTAGTGTGCTCAGCCCCATCCCGCTCACACTGTACTAGGGCTGCAACTAACGATTATTTTAATAATCGATTAATCTGTCGATTCTTTTTTTGATTAATCGATGAATCGGATAAAAAAACAAAAAAGCATTCATTTCCAACCCTTTATTCAAAAACAGAACTGACAGTGCAAATTCACAGTGCAAAAAATCTTCAGAAAGTGCACAAACAGGTTGCTCCTTGAACATCCCTGAGCCGTTTAAGTAATAATTAAAAATAAAATAAAATAATGGACTAACACAAAAAACATACACCTGTATGCTTTACATCTGCCAAATATATAGGCTTTTTAAAATAAAGTGCACAAAAGATGTATATTTTTGTTTAAAGGGACCTGAGCTGTCAGAACAACAAATAATTTATAAAAAATAAAGAAAAATACAAATCAGAAAACTTAACAAGATTTGTTTGAACGTCAGAACTTTCACACTCACAGATATCTTGCAATTTTTCACTTTTTTTAAATGTATTTAGTGTGAAATGCTCCCACACCTTGGATGACTTAGGTCGTACTGATTTATCTTCCTCCGCCATGTGTTTCAGAACAACGTTACGGGTCTCTCCGATGGTCTTTCCTCTACTTCCGCTCTTCTTTTTTTTTGCTCCGCTCCGCTCTGTGCTCAACTCAAACATCTCCGCGATTTATTGAGTGGCGTAATAGTCGCGCGACACAACGAATCTATAATGAAATTCGTTGCCAACTCTTTTAATAATCGAATTTTATCGATTCGTTGTTGCAGCCCTACACTGTACACCCACGACTGCTACTCCAAACATGAAGAGAACTCTGTTGTGAAGTTTGCAGATGACACAAACAACAATGAGACATCATTTAGAGAGGAAATCAACAACCTGGAGAGTGGAACAACCGACTGCTCAACGTCAGTAAAACCAAGGAGCTGATTAGAAAAAAGGAGGTGAAGACACACATCCCTGTCTACATCAATGGAGCTGAGGTGGAGCAGGTGAACAAGCTTTAAGTTGCTGGGAATCAGCATCACAAACAACCTGATATGTTAATGTGTTAATGGTTTAGTCAACAATTTACATAAATAATAATAATATTAACAATGATTATTATAACAATACTTAAGTAATTAATCAGAGGGAAAAATACATTACTCACTGATTGATGAGTATTTATTTGTCCTCTTTTAACTGCGTAACCCCAAAGTTGAATTACATCTCATTCAAAAGCATGTTAACTTCCAGGAGGGCATTACACTGCAAAAGTGTTTCACTGTACAGAATTCAGTAACACATCAATTTGCTAATGAGACAGATATTGCCTCAAGAGTAGGTGTAGACCAAAAGCAGAGCTATAAGACTGGATTTATATTCATCATGTGGACACACGACAAAACATGAATAATAATGTTCTGCATGCAAAAATAAGCAACACGTTCACCACATCAACTTGTTTCCACTGACCCCAAGGACCAGAATTCTACTAATTCAAATAAGTACAAGAACAATAAACAGCACAGAGCAATAAGTCAGTAGCAACACATCATGTACACCACAAGGTGGCAGAAGAGCTTCACTCTTTTCTAGTCCACTGACTGATTTCTGAGGCTCTGATTGACTGATTATTCATTTCATTACATATATATATATATATTATATATATATATATATAATATATATATATATATATTATATATATTATATATATATATTATATATATATATATATATAATATATATATATATAAATATAATATATATAATATATATATATATAAATATAATATATATAATACACTCACCAGCCACTTTATTAGGCACACCTGTTCAATTGCTTGTTAACACAAATAGCTAATTAGCCAATCACATGGCAGCAACTCAATGCATTTAGGCCTCTAGACGTGGTGAAGAGGACTTGCTGAAGTTCAAAGCGAGCATCAGAATGGGGACGAAAGGGGAATTAAGTGACTTTGAACGTGGCATGGTTGTTGGTGCCAGGCGGGCTGGTCTGAGTATTTCAGACTGCTGATCTACTGGGATTTTCATACACAACCATCTCTAGGGTTTACAGAGAACGGTCCGAAAAAGAGAAAATCTCCAGTGAGCGGCAGTTGTGTGGACCAAAATGCCTTGTTGATGTCAGAGGAGAATGGGTAGAGTGGTTGGAGATGATAGAAAGGCAACAGTAACTCAAATAACCACTCGTTACAACCAAGGTATGCAGAATACCATCTCTGAACACACAACACGTGGAACCTTGAAGCAGACGGGCTACAGCAGCAGAAGACCCCATCGGGTGCCACTCCTGTCAGCTAACAGGAAACTGAGGCTACAGGCTACAGGCTCACCAACATGTGACAACAGAAGATTGGAAAAACGTTGCCTGGTCTGATGAGTCTCGATTTCAGCTGCGACATTCAGATGGTGGGGTCAGAATGTGTCGTTAACATGAAAGCATGGATCCATCCTGCCTTGTATCAACGGTTCAGGCTGCTGGTGTAATGGTGGAGGGATATTTTCTTGGCACACTTTGGGCCCCTTAGTACCAATTGAGCATGGTTTAAACGCCACGGCCTACCGGAGTATTGTTGCTGACCATGTCCATCCCTTTATGACCACAGTGGACCCATCTTCTGATGGCTACTTCCAGCAGGATAATGCACCATGTCACAAAGCTCTAATCATCTCAAACTGGTTTCTTGAACATGACGATGAGTTCACTGTACTCCAATAGCCTCCAGTCACCACATCTCAATCCAATAGAGCACCTTTGGGATGTGGTGGAACGGGAGATTCTCATCGTGGATGTGATGCTATCATGTCAATATGGAGTAAAATCTGTGAGGAATGTTTCCAACACCTTGTTGAATCTATGCTACGAAGAATTAAGGCAGTTCTGAAGGCAAAAGGGGTCCAACCCAGTACTAGCAAGGTGTACCTAATAAAGTGGCCGGTGAGTGTATATACATATATATATTTACACCTATCATTAGGGATGTTTGTCCACGTCACTTTGACGGTGGTTCACAGTGACAGGGATGGATGAGGGGGATGTCAGAGTGTCTGGAAGGGGCTGGACCAGACTGAGGCTTCATCTCTGCACCTCAGGACCTTTGGGTGCTGCTTGGCAGAAGGAACATTTTGGAAGCCCACGGCATAGCAATTAACGTTATGTTCAACCGGTTCACAGGAAAGTGATTTTCTTCACAACATAAAAAATGGAATTTCTCACTTTCATTTTCTTGAAATCCTGTTTACAAGCATTTTGTATTAATGTTTTTTTTTACCACATTCAGACTATTGAAATTACTGAATACTTTTGTTGAAATCAAAGCTCTTTTTAATACATGATTTTTTTAATGTACATACGTCAGCTTCCCAGCGACTCTTAATCTAGAGGAAACCAATCCAACTCCTTTAGGAAGGGAAGGAATAGTCACATAAGGTTTACTGAAAAAGGGAAGGCCTCAGTTAAACAGTGAGGCTTCTATTAACTTGCCAATTAATTCTATCATGAAAGTCAGTGTCTCACACAAACACACACTTGCATCTTTCTACTGCTGCAACCAAACTGAGGGGAAGTGGCAGCACAACAAAGAATCTTCTCATTGCTGGTGGAGAGGCTTTGCCAAGCAGGATGTAGCTTCTATGTCCTTCTGTGTGTGTGTGTGTGTGTGTGTGTGTGTGTGTGTGTGTGTGTGTGTGTGTGTGTGTGTGTTGCACATGGATGCACCTGTGGGTTCAGTAGTAGAAGACTACATAATGATGAAGGGTGGGACCCCTCACCACTTAGATCATCCGGCCGCTCAGCTTCCACAAATTGAACTAGTTTTTCCTGAATGTTGCCATTATAGGGAAACTCCACAGATGTCAATCAAAAAGGCCGGATTACTTGTAATACAATACTCTACTAATTAAATTACTATGAATTTGTTGTAGAATGTCTTCTGTGGCTCTGAAGGAGTTTTGTTAAGTGTGTGAAAAAAAACATGTAATTTGTCATCATGATGTCATCACGGTTATTTCAGTTTAGGCTGGGAGCTGACACATGAATAAGAGAAAGCCTGTTATACTGGGGCTGTTGAGCTTGATATTGGCAGGTGTTCACCAGGCATGGAGGGTCTAACAAATATATGCTATTGATTTATGGGACGTCACATCCAGCAGCAAATTTAACTATCTCGCTGTTATTCACATTTTCTGATAAGAGGGAGCAGCAGAAAGAGAGAGAATGTTTTTTTCTCATACTTTCATATTGATGTTGAAAAGCCATTAAAAAGTGCATTTTGCATATGTGCCCTTAAAGGAACAGTGTGTAGGATTTGGGGTAGTGGTGAGGCAACGTACTGAACAGCCTCCGCTCACTCCCCCCTTTCCACGACTGTGGTAGCGTTGAGTCGCCCAGTGTAAAACTGTAGTAACACTGTTCGGCTCGCTCAGAGGCCATCCATACCATAATAACACTACTGTAAGAACAACAGAAGTGAGACAGTGGCACTGAAGTTTTACACTCTATGGCTCACATTATTGCAGTTTCACAATGTCGGAGAACTACGGTGGCCTTCAGGTACCGTAAAAGAAACGTGAAAAGCACTCTATAGAGCCAGTGTTTGGTTTGTCCATCCTGGGCTACCGTAGAAACATGGGGGTGCAACACGGCAGACTCAGTCATAGCTCACGAAAACACGATTCTTTGTTTCAGGTTAATGTGTACTAATGAAAACATAGTTATGAATACTACATTTCATTTCTACAAATTTTTCCCCCAAAATGTTACTCACTGGCAAATGACAAAACCCTTTATCTTTAGACAGAAGTCTAACAATTCTGTCACCAAATGAAGATTAGATGTCTTTATTATAGTTCAGGCTACATTCCTGCTTATATATAGACAACTTAGTAGCAAATATATTTCTTACACAATCTGTCCCCAAAAACATTTTTCCCATCACCACCATGACTTGCCGGATGTTCATGGAGATTCAAAGGAGAGCTTCAGTAAACCTCCTGCTGGCTTTAGTCCCCATTAGGGTCATGAGACTCTTCATTCATCTATGGAGTCTAGACAAAGTATTTTCTGTTGCCAACCTCAATAAATATTGTCATACACTTTCTTTTGATGAATAAATATGGAGCCAAAGTGTGGAAGCTTGCACTTTATTGGAAAAAATCAAAACAAAAATATAATCTGCAGGGACAATGCAGCAAATATGCTCAGTGAATGGATTCAGGGCCACTTTAATCTTCAAACCATCGTTCATACCTGCACTCACCCGTTTCTGTGATTGGCAGGGAAAGTTTTATATACACAAAGCACCGATCAACAGTGCTCTATTCTGAACAACTAGAACCCCCCTCTGTTACCAGTGCGACTCTCCATGGCCCCACATTGTCCTGAATGCTCCAGTGCTCGCCTATGGAAACATGATCTGAGCATGAAAGGGACCCTGCACATTCAGGTTGGAACAGGGCAGCCAGGAGCTTTAAATGTCAGAATAAATGCCATGCCAAAAGCTTCACAAGCATGAATGCAGATTCGTTTCCAATGCAATGCTGCCTCCATCACAACATTTAGTGCCGTTGCTGATGTGAAAAACGTTCCCTCGCCAAATTTGTAGAAATCCTCCTCACCAATTTGACCGTGTTAATGAATGATTATGAACATTCACATCCTCAGTGACCCCTGGAGCCACAGATAACTGTACAAGGCATCATGCGAGTACAGATAATATTTAGTGCCCCAACAGCAAAACATGTCATCTCTTTATCATCTTTATATTAACTTCTTTTTGAAAAAAACAAACAAAAAATCCTTTCAATCACTCAAAATCCAATTCTACAATCAATCATACCTATGTATAAACCTGAAGACCGTCCACAAGGAGATCAGTGACTAGTTACATTTACTATAATTTGTCATCTTATCTATAGGTAATCATAAATAAATACAAACAATACACAAGGAATGTCTACTGCAAACAATACATAAAAAAGTGTGGTATAAAGAGTTTGCAATTGCTTTCCTAATTTGGGGATACTTTAAGAAGGTATTATGATAATCAAAAGAACTGAAACAATGTGTGACAACAACCCAACTTTGCTTTTTTTTCCAGGTACATAAACCGTGATGTCACAGAGCTCTCCTCATGGGTGTGGCGTTTCTCTTAGTCCAGGATGAAGTAGGAGTTGATCCCTGTCCACATGGGTCTGAATGGCAGCACACTCTCCCTCTCCTTCTATGACTTGGACATGATGGGCACAATGTCCACTGCGATGCCCGTCTGAGATGGTCAGAGCTGCTCCTAGTCACCGTGGTTTTATTCAACAAGTCTTATTTGGGCCTTTTATTCCCAGAGAGAGGAGAGTTCAGTAGACGCAAACTGCAGGTTTGCTTGGATAGTTGTCTTCGTCATGAATCATCTTCAGACGAGGAAGACCCCTCCCCACTTCAGGTTACATAAAGTGCATCTGGTGAGGTAAAAAAACAACAGTGTCATCTTTTTTGAGGGGAACACAAGATCCAATAATGCAGGAGCAGATTCCAGAGGTCTCCAATCGTATGCTTTAGGTACATAAACACCAGCTAAAATGGTCCAACAAGCAAGACAAAGGTGTGCTAAGCTTGGATTGCAAAATAAGAACTCCAATTCACAAAAGACTAGTATCACTAGTTATTTGAGTTCATTTCTCAGATCCTCTGTGATATCACATCAACAGCAGCCTTTAGTTTAGTATCACACATTCTGATTGTGTCCTGTTGCTTTGCATCGCTATTGACAAGGCACAACCATGGACATGAAATTCACTCCTGCAAGAAACTACAAGTGTGATTCTCTCCCATCACATCATTAGTCCTGAGCAAGTAGTGTGTGTAAAGCAGCAATCTGGGGTGTCAAGTGTGATGGTATCTCACAGGAAAGTGTTGTGACTGGCACCAAAAAAAAAAATCAGCCATTTAAGGTCCAGTTCTGCTCAATCTTAATAGGAATAAACATGCACTTTGTTGACATACTCGGGACCTGGAGTGTCAATGACACTTATGAGAAAGTCTGCAGAAAGGGCTGAGACCTGAAAGACGCTGCGGGGGACTCAGTCACAGAGGAGAGGATAAACAGGAGAGCCAAGAGAGGAACTCCCAAAGAAAAGCTATGCTACAGGTGTCTGACCACAAAATAGAACGTATGCATTAGTGTTTTATTAATACCGTGTGTGGATATCATGCACTTTGTGGCATTTTGTTATTGATCAACCTTTCCACTTCAGACAAGCATAAACCCACACAAATAAACTCTCAACCTACGTGTTGACCTACTGTGTAAGACAACTGACAACAAAGATAATCATAGGCAGAACAAAAGGTAGAGGACCCTCAGAGCTGAGGAAACTTTACTGCATTATGGAAGAATCAAGCACAACCGTTTATCTGGCTCAGACAGGCCGGGCATGTCAGCTCTGATGTGGAAGGATTGATTAGATGCAGTAATCCGTTACCTGTGCACCTGGACTGGGGCCAAAGGGGTTGGCTGGCCTCATCACTGGCTGAGTGTACATCATAGTGGGCTGTGTCGTCATCGTCATGGAGCCTACGTTGGGAGGCTGAGAGGAGAGAAACGAAAACACAGCGGGGATGGATTACACAACCTATGCACAAAAAAGAAAATACATCTCCTAAATAAGGTGCGAGGGGTAGTACATGTCATTTCCATCTGCACTAAAAACAACTCTGTGGCACTGAAGGAAACCAGCCTGTTTAGTGATGATGACACGACTAAGCATCATCACTCATCACCCTCTCTCAATTCATTCTGTTGTGCTGGCAGAAGCTGACACATTTACTGTCATTTATTCCCTCTGAGATAGCACATGAAAGTCCTTACACTCATGTTTAAAGATGAAATAAATACTGTTCATATTGACGGATAATAAAAGAAGTTAGTGCACACTACGCTACACAGATATGTTAGAAAATCTCCTCCTTGCATGCCTGCAGAGTCTGTGTGTGTGTGTGTGTGTGTGTGTGTGTGTGTGTGTGTGTGTGTCACAGTCCCTGCTGACTTACCATTGCATATGCCATCATGCCTGTCGGTGTGGTTGCAGGGAAGGCCATAACAGATGGTGCCTGAGGTGACACAAGAGACAAGATGATTCCTTCTACAGAATCAGGACACAGCCAAACCCAACTCACCGTTAACAGTTTGTTAGTCGAGGAACACATTTAATTAAGGCAGACCTCAGCATACATGTAATTACAGTAACTCAAATGAGTCTATTCAAGAAGATGTCATGATGAAGGCTTCTACTCAATACCAATATTAATAATTTTCACCTCTGATCACAGTCAAAAGGTGCTTAGCGGGCGTTTTTTCCTCTTAAGAGAGCAGTCACATGACATATGTATCTGACCTTGTTCGGACTTGTCAAGCTTGCTGATATTTTTCACTGCCTTCATTCAAAACTCATTTCCATAGTAAATCAAGAATGCAGCTTGAGTGGAGCGTGAAGGAAGAAGATGGAATAAAAACCAATACGACCATTTACAGTTGATAGAAAATGAATATTGAACAAATTTCAGATATCCATCTATAGCCTGGAATTCAAAAGGCAATAAATCAATGTATTTTTCCTAATAATCACACAATATTTTGTCATTTTAACGTGAATAATAAACAAAACAAATTCTAACATTAATCACAAATGCCTTCAGGATCATACAATAACTCAATATCCAACACCTGTGTGGAATCACAACAATTAACTTGATGAAATCAAGACTACAAACAGCTGTTCACAATGGTTCCTCTGTTGTGCAGCAACAATAACATGGCTCAAAAGATCTCCCATAACAATTCCGTGACAAAGTTGTAGAAAGGAACACATCAAGTGAGGGATACCAAAAGATTCCAAAGGATGCCAAGATACCTGGAAGCACTGTTAAGATCATCATTACAAAATGGAAAGTGAATGGCACCACCCACAGTCGACCAAAATCAGGGTGTCCATCTACACTACATAATCAGGAGAGAAGGCCAACAGGGTGCATCACACAAGAACAATGTCAAAGATAATGTAAACATGTAGCCTGTATGGGAGGCTCCATCTGGAAGGATCCCTCAACAAACTGGCAGAAAGTTTTGTGGTCTGATGAAACTAATATATAACTTTTTGGCATAAACGCCAAACGTTACATTTGGCAAAACAAACAGCAGCAACCATTGCCAAATAACATCCTGACTGAAGCATGGTGGTGGCAGCTTAATGTTGTGGACATGATTCTCATCAGAGGGGACTGGGCAAGGATGGATGGAGTCAAATACAGGGAGGTTCTGGAGAAGAACCTGAAGAGGTTTGCAAGAAGACTGAAAATGGGTAGGCCTATGTTGTATGTTTTGGGATCAGGGCAAAACAACCACTTCAATATGAAATTTGCAGACCAAATGTGAAAACATTGAAGGTGGGTGTATCCATTGAAGTCATTATTTGATCAATATCATTCTAAATGGTTGTAGACACTTCTCAAGTTCAGTGTTAACCCCAAAACATAACGGTGGAAAGAGGCCTTTCTATTGAAAATGTGTAAAGCCTACCAAAAGACTTCTAATATCCGACTTATTTGAACAGCAGAATGACAGACAGAAGTGCAGGAATCAAAAAGGAGAGTGTGTAGAGTCCTGGGGATAGAGGTTGGCTGCTGGCAGGTGCTCCTTGTGGAAAGAGATTAGAGAGAAGAAAGTACAGACTCTTTCCTTTTCCTTGGTTCCCCAACAGCCCCTGCAGTGATAACCAACCCAGATTTGTCTACCGCCCAGCCCTCTCGAGAAGGATACATTTCATTACCTATTCAGTCATTGGCAGAGGCACAAGTGAGTCAGACATGACGCTGGTGCCAAAATTGGTGCCTTCATCACAGACCGCGCTTGTTTCGTTGCACCGAGAGCTTTCCTTCAGAATTCCTCCTGGCTGACAATGTTTGCTTTGTCTCAGGGACATCTCACTCAGCGTTCCTCAGCCACTCAAGAAGGACATGATGAGGCTGGATCTCTGCATCCCATTAGAGGTCGTCCTTTAACAACTGATGGATGTTGTGTCTCTGCGTCTTAGTAGATCAGCTTCCTTCAAGTCACCAACTCTTTCTTTCCGGCTTCCTCAGAGAACACTCATCAGCCTTTGATCATCAGCTGACATTTGGCCACATCATCAATAACTCATGTGTGCCCTCAGCAGGATCACACGCAGTGAGAGCACAGTCGGAACGTGTTCTGCAGGATTACGGTCAGAAGCTCCTTTTGAACATTTTACTAAAGGGGCATTTCAGATGAAATGTTTCATATGGAAAACACTGAACTCCAGACAGCACTTTGTATTCTCATTTGTGAAAATGTTGCACGACAAACCGCGGCTACACGTGATCCGTTATGGTGACAGCGCCAGTGAGACTAGAGTTCCTCAACATACAGTTCATGCAACACAGTCCCTATTGTCCATATCGGTCAATAAAGGTGCCAGGAGAAAATATGTTGTCGAAATGAATCTAAATGAATGACTTACTGTATGTGTTGGACTACTTCTTGTTCAGTGCTGGGTTTTTCTATTTACATGACTGGAAATAATTACTGTAACCATGGTAACAACTAATGTGCGACAGGTTTACACAAACTCTGGTGACTGACTGGTGGTCAGAGTGTTGCAGCTGAAGACGTTAATATCAACCAGTGAGAGCAGAAGATTTTTAGACCATATATACACAGTAGGGATGGATGTTTGGCCCCGGAGAATAATGACACATTGCAACAAACACAGATATTAGAGGAATCCTTTGGAGCAAACAAACATCGCCGTGTAAACTAGGGACGCACAGATCCAATTTGTTCAATCCTGATACGATAGCTGAGCTGTGTGTAATGCCTCCCTGTGTGGAAGAGACTGACTATTCATTATGTGAAGGCAACATAAGGCATGACTTAAACATTACATTCCTAACTTTGCAAAACAAAATAGATACATAAATATAAATGTATTGAATTGTTATTTGTTATTGAATTAACAAATCGTAAACCAGCAACCAAGTAAATTCATCTTCAGAATGAACAGGAATTACAAATCAAGTGTGCACCTTTTAAATGCAGCAACAAATTGGTCAAAAATGACACAGGAAATTAAATTCTAGTGTATAATGTCTATAAACACAGAATTGAATAGATTGACCCCATTGTCACCTATATCCGACCCAGCTATTTGAGTCAGTATCGACCCGATATCAGTATCAGTGCACCCCTAGTGTTAACATTAACACCCAGAACACAAGGCACAAAGGGGTTAAAAGGTAAAAGAAGCAGGAACTTCCTAAAAAGCAAAAAGCCCATTGATGCAAAAGTAATTCCTCTCAGTCATCCCTTAGGACTCACTAGAAGTGTGTGTTGGTGTCTGTATCTACAGACACTCTGCCTGGGGTTCTCTGTGTTCGGGAACGTTTCTGGGCATCAGCAAAGAGCCCCACGTGGGGGTGCAACCCTCAGCCAATAAGCACGGCGTGTTACCTGTTCTCATCGCCAGGACAAACATCGGTGCTTTGTCACACCTCTTGGATTCTGATACCGAGGCACAAGGCACGGTTTAGCATCTGTATGATACAAATGGGCAGAGAGCGGGTTGTTCCTTTGCTGTGTGTTTTTATGTGCTCATGCTCTCCGTGTCATTTGACTCTCTCCTCTGCTGTGCTTAAAGAGCGGAACCGCTGTGAGCCACTCACAAATAACGTTTTGTTCTTCGGATCCACTGCTTTGTTCTCACTAACCCTATTCACTCTCTAGCTTGCTCGGCTGTAGATCTCTTTCAATCGCCCTTTGAGCCGGAGAGAGGAGCAACCAACAATGCTACATCGTATACCCTTACGCTTCATCATCGGTTGGGTTGCCACCTGGGCTGGTTGGATATCACTGGTTGTCGTATCTCAGTTCAGTCTATAGACAATTATTGAGAATTATAATAAGTACATCTTATGACTGGACCTTAATGAACTGCAGCTTAACGTGTTGTCTGCTTTGCTGTCCACTGTCCTTCACTAACAACTACATTGTGGCCCTTCTCAGGAGGCGATACTAAATACTGCTTTCAGGCACCCTTGGCACGATGCTATGCAACAGCTTGTTCGTAACACGGAAAACACCGCTATTAATAGCGCAGGATATATGTCTAGATGAGCACAACAATATGTGCGTTTCAATAAACGGGCTACAGCAGCAGAAGACCCCATCGGGTGCCACTCCTGTCAGCTAACACCAGGAAACTGAGGCTACAATTCACACAGGCTCACCAAAATGTGACAACAGAAGATTGGAAAAACGTTGCCTGGTCTGATGAGTCTTGATTTCAGCTGCGACAATCAGATGGTGGGGTCAGAATGTGTCGTTAACATGAAAGCATGGATCCATCCTGCCTTGTATCAACGGTTCAGGCTGCTGGTGTAATGGTGGAGGGATATTTTCTTGGCACACTTTGGGCCCCTTAGTACCAATTGAGCATGGTTTAAACGCCACGGCCTACCTGAGTATTCTTGCTGACCATGTCCATCCCTTTATGACCACAGTGGACCCATCTTCTGATGGCTACTTCCAGCAGGATAATGCACCATGTCACACAGCTCTAAAATTCTCACAAATCGCTAAGCCCTAGTATGACATTCAAAATGCTGGTTATTTTATTAATTTCGTTCACTGTCCAACATTCTTAGGACTTCCAAGAAGAGGGCTCATCAGTAAGGGTTGCCAGGCTGCCATTTGGAGGAATTGGCAACCAATTCTTGGTCTTTGGTCAACATCACTACTTTTTAGTATATAAAAAAAACAGGGAAACGAAAAAATGTGCACCCCAAAGTAAATATATTTTTTACTATGTCCTCTATTAGTAATATTAAAATATTGCAGAGAGAGTCAGGACCAGACTGAGGTTAAAAGTTTGACTAACCCGTCAACTTCTCAAACCAGATGAACCTGAACAAAAAAACAAAGGGAAATTTGTGAATTCTTGGGAGGCGAAGTACCCCGACATCTTTGAGCTAGACGGAAAATGATACTGTAGTTTGTGTTCTGCTAAAACAGACACACTACAAGAGTTTTGTACAGTTACTGTAATAAAGCTTTTATTCTTTTTTGTCACTTCCATTATTAAGCACACGTATTACTGCATTGTATCTAAATTACTCAAATATAAGGTGACTAAAATGGCAACCATATTTTCTGTCTCGGCAACCAAAAGCTGATGCCTGGCAACCACTTTTAAGAGTTAGTGTTGAGCCCTGAGGACTATGGAGAAGAGCCAAGCTATAAAATCATTCATGCTCAACTGATCTCCTTTTGGATGTTTACTGGATAGAAGCAAACGGGTGAGAGGTGAGCCCTACCATGGCTGCAGGGTTCCAGGTGGTAGAAGGAGCCGTCTTGGGTTGCCAGTTGTTTCCACCTGTCAGCTTCTTCTCACCAGGCTGACTCCAGTGAAGATCACTACAGAGGTCAAGTCAAAATGTTCGTCAAGTGACATTTAACTTCATATCCATGATACTGCACACTAAACATGAGTGCACTCACTTCTTTGCTGTGCCGTTGCCAATTCCCAGATCTAAAGAGGACAGATGCAATGTAATGAATGCACAACCACCAAAACCAAACACCCAATCAACACAAAGCATAAAATGTAGAAAGACTGATGTCATGTCCTTGTACTAATTTTATACAAATACATATTCATTTAATATTTATTTCCATGCTATAATTTTATAAATATTCTCCTTTACTGCTAGGTACAACTTTCACCTCATCTAATAATCTGCTCATAGCACAATTAGTTGTAAAAAAGGGAACTTACTGCCGACAAGGTTGGCAAGTGATGAGTCCAAGTCGTTGGACACCAGTTTGTGGGCCTGTTGACCATTCAGGGTCATGCCCAAACCCTGACTGGGTGAAGATGTCACTGTGGGTTTGAGGATGCCACCTAAAACATCTTAATCAAAAGGGGGCAGGACAAAGGGAAAGGAAGGGAGGCGAGGGGACGGTGAGAGGTTGGGGGGCCGAGGACACATGAGGACAGACAATAACACAAACACAGGACAGCACATACATTGCACACACACACACACACACACACACGGACAGAGAGAGCATGTTGAGCGTGGATGAGGCAAGACAGCAGGGCTCACAGAAAAAAATAAACTCAATCAAGCCAAGACTGTGTGAGAGGAGTGTGTGTGTGTTGAGTCAACTCACCCAGTCATGCACACGCCATGCAAAAGCCAAGGCCCCAGAGAGTGTGTTTCAGCCCAGGACAAGGGAGGAGAGAACAAAAATGATGTGAGACGGTGAGCAGCCGACAACCCAGTGAAGGTGAACAAACAATGAGTGTGTTAGATGGTATATAATTAATAGGAGTCCTCAATCACACTCCAGTGACGGTGTATATTAAAATTAAGACTCATTTCTCGTCAATCACAATTTATTGCCATTTCTTCAAAAATCCATCTCAATGGCACACAGTGTTAAATACAGTTACAGGCTGCCAGTGTTTCCAGTAATGGGCTAATTTGTTAGGAATTACACCAATGAGTATTTAAAGAGATATTTAGATTTTAAAATACTACACACAAGAGATACATTTCTGTAAATCCTAAAATTCAACTTTTTTCAAACCCAGGTGAAAAGAATAACAATAGTTAGTTTTATTAAACGCTGGGCTTTTGTGATGTTTGCAGCTCATTGAAAATTACAATAGTCGGCAGACAAAGAACCATAAAGACCATCATGGTTGAAATTATTTCTACGGCCACAACACACAACAAAATCGTCATTTTCTGCACCTGTGCATGCTAAGAATAAATATGTGGTGAGATGGTAGAAGCACATGACAATTGTGTGGATATTCAACAATAAGAAATACTCATGACCGCTGTCTGTGATGTGCTTAACAGGATTTTTCAGAATGAGCCAACTCCCACTTATGTCGTTGTCTAATGGTTATGTACTGCGCTAGAGTAAAATCTATTTCATGGTCATTAAGGATCTCTCATCGAGTCTGTGGGGTTTGAAGTAAAATGCTGTCTGGGTTGATCAGCCGGGGTTAAAAATTGCTTTGACTGAGCATGTTAACCAAGGAGAAATCATGTCAACAATAAATCAAATGACCTTGTCAGTGAAATCAGTGAAGTATTTAGGATATGCTCAGAACATTCATAGTCCACACAAACAAATCAAAGTCCAACACTTTGATTTTCCATAGCCTCAACATGATCCAGTGGACATGCAACCTGTCCCCCAAACCTTCAGGTGGCAGCAGAGTACATGAGGTCTGCTGGCTCCCAAGGGGCAATGGGGATGTACAGTGCTAGTGTATGTAGGACTACTCTTACCTGTAGCATCCAGGTTGTTAGCATTGACATTGTTGCCAAATACTGAGTCAAAGTCGACGTTAAGGCCCCGAGAGTTCTGTGGCTGCTGGGGTGTTGGGGAGGCTGTAAACCCTGTTGAGGCAAAAAAGAAAATGAACTCTCAGTATCCAAATATTGACAACACGATGCCTCAGTTCCTCCCAATACACAAACAAAAGCAGGTAGAAAAACACCAACTCATCGGAAAATGTGGATAACGTGACTGGTTCTAAAAGAAAGAGTCTTCCAGTCTATGTTGAAAAAACGAAAAACCATCCTGACCACTGTCATCGCTGCTGAAGGTTGATCCGTTGCAGAAGACCAAAGAGAAAGGTTGACAGGACACATATACGGTCGGTATCCATCATCTTTCAAGGAAAATGAAACTTCTTAGGGTTTGTGTCAAAACCTCCCCGTCTATTGTTGTCTATGTGAGCTCACACATCGGTGGTGTCTGGACACAGGTCGATGTGTGAGGGTACCGTTCTATTTCCCAGCGCCCTGACTCACCACTTTCACTACAGAAAGCAACATTTTTATCACATTTGCTCTTTAGATCAGCACATCCTGGTACCGTTGCGCCACTACTACTACTACTACTATCTGCACAGGCAACAAATGACGCAAAGCTACACGACAGTGTTGCATTTAAGATAGATAATCACTTATGATCTTTAGTACACTCAAGTGATATTTATGTTGAGGGTCAGGCTACATCCACACTAATACGCTTTAGTTTAAAACAAAAACGATATCCGTCCACACGGCGTTTCAGCATTGTTTTTGGAATGATTTTAGTCCAGACTAACACACCTGAAAACCAATATCACGTGACTATTCATGTACACTGGACATTCGGGTGCCAGTGTAAACAGGAAGTAGATTGGTTGCTTATTACAGCAAATACGACAGGTATTATAGTCGTCTTTAATAATGAAAAGTCGTGCTTGATAGTTAAGATCTTCCTCTATAAACTCAAACGGATAAATTTCGTGGAAAGTTTTATTTTTCAAACTTAGTCACAACGCTGCAGGTCTTGATCTATCTCTCTCTCTCTCCATCACATTTATTTCAAAATGAACACTTTTCTTTTCATCAGAGTTTACTAGATTATGGGTCAATAAATGTGGTCAACACACGTCTCTCAATCGTTTCCTCTCAGTAACGCCGTCCACACTAGGAAGTAAACCCGGAGTTTTCAAGCTTATCCGTCCTCAGGAGCGTTTTTAAACATATTCGTTTTCGGTGCTCTAAAACTCCAGCCTAGTGTGGAAGCTCAAAGTAAATGAGTAAATGTAGCAAAATATATGCGTTTTAAAATGGAAATGTAGTAGTATGGACATGGCCCAATAGTCTAGGAAACTCCTTTGATTCTGAGGAATTCTCAAGCTGAAACAATTAATGGGTCTATCTTTATTGTTAGATATTTCATTACATGGATCTAAAACTTTTTGATAACTGATCTTATCTTTTTTTCCTTTGGTTGCAACTTCCCAAACAAGAGGATTTGCTGCTTTACATTTTTATGTGATCAAAAACTGAATATTTGGGGGTTTTGGACTGTTGGTCAAAATAAGACATTTGGAATTTTGAAAACGTCACCTTAGACTTTGAGAAATTGTGATGGCCATTTCTCACTATTTTCTGACATTTTAAATGATTAATTGAAAAAAACAAAACAATCCACAGATTAATCAATTGGCAAAAATAATTGTTAGTATCAGCTCTAAGGAACTCACACCAAAACCTGAAAACCTGTTCCATCAGTCTTCCTTTAGATCACACGTTTTTTTTTAATCAAACCCAGCTGTGGCTATGCTGCAAAAACACTGATGTCCATGTGGAGGTTTTCCCCAGGAGACTAAGACGAATACAACACAAGTAAGAACATCTGGAACATTAAGTGTGAGTTCACCGTGATCAACCTGGGAATACCTACCTCTGAATAGACCAGCTACAGCAGGGGACTCGGATTGGAAGAGTGGAGTGGTGTAAGGGCTCGGCCCACAGAAGGAATCTGACACACAGCAGCAACAGCAGACGGGCAAAGAACCAGACACGGAAAGAGGAGGAAGGAAGAGTGGAGAAGATTATGAAGATATGAGACCAGAAAAAATACCGGAGTGAAAGAGCAGCAAGGAAGCCGAGCAACTGTGGGAATGGCTTTTTAACAGAGGGAAAACAAAGGTCAGGTTTTGCAGCACAAAAGCGGAGGAAGCCGGCACTCATCACATGGCTAGACTAAATACAAGGCAAAACCCAGGGCAGCGCACGACTAGGGGCTGACCATAAGACAATGCAGGCTCACAACTAAAGGCTTGTAGGAAGCAGCGAGGGAGAGAGGAGGCATGTTCAGCAGGACGGCTCTGTGTTAACACTCCGACTTCACGCAGAGACACCATGTCAATCTAGTTCTACTCATGACCATTCACAAATGTCACAAAGCATCTCACTAAACTCATGTCAGCCATCCAGCCGCCAGACAGTCGTCTGTACCTGTGATAAATGTCTCTGTCTGCGCGGCAGAATCAAGATCAGATGCCAGGGAAGAGTTTGAGTCAAAGAAGGGATTGTAATGATCTGGAGGAAGACAAAAAGCCTGCTGGTAAAGATAGACATTCTGCAACAAAGTCTTTTGGCCTTTGAAGTACAAACAGAAAGAGAGGAAGCAAATAAAAGATACAGCAGCCTTAATCAGAGAGTTAAGAGCTGAGGAAATAAACACTAGGAACGTAGCCTGATTGTGGAAGAAAAACAAATATTTGGTGTGGGGCAGCATGCCAGATCTTTGATGAATAAAAGAAAAGAGTCAAGAAATGTTGTGATTTGTTACCCTAAACCACTTCAGGCATTTCCTCCCTCTTTTCCAACTGCTCTGAAATATACTTCTATGTACTCGCACCGTACCCATTTGAAATAGAATTAAACCACCAGCCAGGTTGATGTTATGAGACTAATGGCAGCATTATACAGTATATTTCATATACAAAATGAAATCTAGACTGTAAAGAGAGGATGCAGTAAAACAATCCCACCAAACACTTCATGGCTAGGTGTCCTAGAGGACAGGCTGCCACCGTCCAAGGACGCCATGGACAGGTGGACAGCATCGACAACAGGTAGTGTGAGGAAAGGGTTTGAGTTTGGAATGGATTCCTCCACAGCTTCTGCAGCAGAGGTGAAAGGATCTGAGTGAGCAGAGGGGGAGAAAAAAAGGATAAGGAAAAGAAGGAACGGAGAGATTATGGCGGAGAGGAGCGTGAGAAAATGGAAGAAGAGAAGTTTAAAAAGTGCATGCGAGATGGAGTGCAGGGGAAGATGACAGTGACGCAGGTGAGAAGGATTAAAACAGTGTTTAAGATATAGAGACAGGCTGAGATCATGCACACTCTCATTGGACAAATTTCAGGTCTGACGAGCAGCTTTATCACAAGCACAGCGAGCAGTCCACCAGTCACCAGGTTAAGAGTCTTCATTATCACAACGGGCAGAGTCCACCGGTTAAGATATCCAAAGACAGCCGTGCTCACACGGAAATAGCGATTTATGTTTGTGTTCACAAGTGTCAATTTGGGGAATGTTGCCCAACCTGTTTGTTACAAAATGCAATAAGTGCAAACATGAACAAGGCTGTAATTATCCAGTATTGCCAAGTCCATTTACTAACTAGCTCTTAAACTTATTACCTTTTTCATTCAAAATGTTGGTCTTTGTCAAGGATGAATGGGTCAAAATAACATGTGCCTTATTTTGGGAAAGCTTTAATATAATAAATAACAAAAGTTACTTGAAATGAATACGCATGAACTATGTGGCCTAATTTAAAACTATACTTTTCGTCTGCGCACTAATATTCTAAATTACAGGCTGTCATCTGTACCATCCACAATATTTACATACCTTTTGACATGAAAAGCACATTATGAAGAGATAAGGTTGCAACTACCACTTGGCAAGTCAATATTATTCTCCTAAATTAAACTCCAAAAATTGCTAAATCCAAATACAAACCAGGTTCACATACAAACCATGCAACAGTAACAAGTTCCATCGTGTACTTAAGGTACAGTAATATGACACAGGCAAGCTAAGGGCTCAGCAGGCACTGAAATGTCTGTCAATTTTTATTATATTCCTATGTTTAATATTCAACAAAAAAATCTGACATGCAAATGTAGGAACGTTGTTGTTTCAGTTTGTGCTGTTCAATGGTTCAACACATGGCCCGGGAAAAGGTACATGATTAACAGATTTTATTACCGATTGTGCCCGATAAATAATGATGTAACAATGTTTGCTGCCGAGGTCTGTGACATATCCGTCCACCTCCACCTCACAGGGCGGTCACACTTGCTGTCATTTGCATGAGTAAAGAGGACATTCTGTTTATATGGCAAGTAGTTGATGTTTTACAGAAAAAGTAAAACACCAGCTACAGTTCAAGATACACTGCCAACACCTCACAAAAAAGATTAAACTGCACATTACTAATACTAATGTTTTGTATTCTGCTCTCGTCTTTTCCTCTGTTCTTCTGTATTCATATATACAATATTTAATAATTATATTAACATACATTCTAAGGAATCATTCCACTGAATGTGTGTACTGTGAGGAATGTCTGAGAGATGTGTGTGTGCTAATGAGTATTTGACGTGTATGTGTGTTTGTGCATGTGGTAGCAGTGTGGACTGAAGTGCTGTGAAGAAGAGCGGTGCTCTCACCTCCCCATGTGTTGGTGGTGGACAGAGGCAGGGACTGCTGGAAAGCCGGCTGCAGGTCCAGCAGCTCATTGGCTGCCTTGGAGGTGCTGGTGGGAACGGGCAGAAAAACAAGGGCATGGAGGATAAATCAGTCACTCATTGACAAAACAGTAGGTTCAACATACGGTTGCCTTGAGAAGAAAAGTTGTGTCCTGAGCAATGCAGGGTAACCCAAAGATATCTTCTTCATTCTTATTTCTGTTGGCAAATACTAGTGTTAATACTGATGACAGTGTCATGTAGGAGTGTTGCGTTGCCTCCAATTTGCATATTATACACATATTTTTACATTTATTGCATGTTACGAGTACTGCTGCTGCAGCGCAGTTTCTATACAGGCATCAAAGTTGCATCTAATCATAGAGAGCTCAGAACCTGTGAAGTCCTTTTGAAACATTTTAGCCATCTACTTGCATTTAAAGCTACTATGGGGAACTTTCATTTTGTGTTGGCATGATGACGAGCATTAAGAATAAATAAATATTGTTACTGATGAAGGTCATATAGAGGCATCAGTATTAAATTGAGTCCGTTTCAAAACCAGTTCAAAGTTCATCACAGTAATTTAGCTGCGTTTCAGCGACGTTTGAAAACGCTGCAGACGCTGTTTCAGTTTGAAAATTCTAGGGTTGGTTTTAGTCTAGAGTGGCAGAAGAGGAGACTTTTGAAAACTACCACATATTGATTGGGTCCATCACGACGGGTCCTTCCCTGATTCATCACGCCCCTATCACGTTTCACTTCCCAAGCATTGCTGGCCTTGCTGTCTATGCTAGCAATCTTCTGACCAATAATCTTGTAAAATAATTTGTAAGTGTTGATTTTTAAAGTAAATTTGATGTGTGAGAGAGAGATAGAGCCAGACCTATAGGAAGCTCTGTAACTGGGTCTGAAAAAGAAATCTGGCATTATAAAAAAAAAAAAAAATAGTGTGGAATGAATAAGGAATAAGCCCTGTGGCCTCACCTGTTGGTGGAGCTGGGGGTGGAGAAGAGGTCAATGGCAGGGGCCGAGTTGATGGTCCCGCCCACCGTGGAGATAGGGGAGGAGTCTGTGGTTGCTGCGGAAGGATTCTTCTGGAGCTCTAACAGACGCTGCTCCTTCAATCATTAGGAGGACAGTGTTAAGCAAAATTCACACTACACAACAAGGAATGTAAATACGCTTGCAAGCAGTTAGCAGTGAACCAGCAGCAATGGAGAAAGGCAGCGAATTGGGGAGACAACGAGGTCTGGGAGTTCCTCACTCTCCTAGCAGAGGACCTCAACACTCAGTTCACCCACCATTATTGTTTGGGATGCAAGTCGCTGCCCGACGCAAATGAGTGTATATTGCTTCTGGAGGGATACTGAACTACCTGACTCAGCTAAAATAGACTAAGTATATTGTTCTTGCTTTTACAAGTTGCTATTAGCTGTACCTAGGCTACTTCAGTGTTAATGCTTTTGCAGTTTCTGTGTAAGGTTGGTGTGATTTAGTGTTTGATCCTATTTCTGTCGGGTGGTCACGTAGACATTGGGTCACTCCCAAGTGCCATGACCCCACTAAGCTCATCTATCCTACTCTCTCAGCTCATGGCGAGCAAGTGGTGGCAGGGGGGCTTTGGAATTGCCAGTCGGCAGTGCAGAAAGCAGAGTTCATCTCAGGCTACGCTTTCTTGCTCTAACAGAGACCTAGATCACACCAGAAAACACCACGGCACCACACCCGCAGCTCTGTACTCTCTCTCACACTCCCAGAGCTTCGAGGCGAGGTGGTGGTACTGGCCTGCTAATCTCCCCAAAATGGAAATACTCTCTTGTCTCTCACAGTTCTCCCCGTCCTCTTTCGAATTTCATGCTGTTACTGTCACTTATCCAGTCAAGCTCACCATTGCTGTTGTGTATCGCCCACCAGGCCCTCTTGGTGAGTTCCTGGAGGAGCTCAACACATTAGTCTCGCACTTCCATGACAATGGCTCCGCACTCATTCTGCTCGGCAACTTCAACATCCAGACTGATAAGTTAGAACCTCTTCTTTCCTTCCTCTCCTCTGACCTTTACCACTCCTCTTCTCCTCCTAACCACAAGGCCGGCAACCAGCTGGATCTTATCTTCACTAGACACTGTTCTACTGCTAACCTCTCTGTCACTCCCCTCCAGCTCTCTGACCACTATTTCATGTCCGACTCCCTCTCCTCTTCCCCCTTACTTCCTCCAACTACCCACATGGTTTCTACCCGTAGTCATCTCCGCTCCCTCTCCCCTGCTGATCATTCCTCTTCTGTTACCTCTGCCCTCCCTGACCCTGAATCCTTTTCTCTCCTATCCCCCCGATACTGCTACTGCTCTTCTCTCCACCCTTTCCTCTTCTTTGGACAACCTCTGTCCCTTCACGTCCAGGCCTGCACGGCCAACTCCACCTGCCCCATGGCTGTCGGACTCAGTGCGTACTGATAGACGGAGCCTAAGAGAGGCTGAGTGTAAATGGAGACAAGGCAAACTCCCAGAGGACCTTCTTAACTTCTTTCCACTTTTTCCTCCTCTCTATCTACTGCTAAAGCTGCTTTCTTCCGCTCTAAAATCCTAACCTCTGCTTCCAATCCTAAAAAAAACTCTTCGAAACTTTCACTTCACTCCTCCAACCCCCACCCCCTCCTCCTACCTTCTCCCTGATGATTTCGCCAACTTCTTTGACAAGAAGGTAAACGATATCAGATCCTCCTCTCAGCCCCCCTCTCCCGGTCCACCCTCTCCCTCTCTACCCTCTCCAGCTCTTCCCCCTCAGCTCTCCCTCCCCTCTCCATGCTCCATCTTACCCTATCTTGCTCCCCTAACGAGGTCCTCAACCTTGTTACATCTAACCGCCCCACCAAGTGCTCCCTTGACCCGATCCCCTCGCCTCTTCTTCAGTCTATTGCGACTGAACTCCTTCCTTTCCTCACCCACCTCATCAACACATCTCTTGTTTCAGAATGCTTTCCCACGGCTTCCAAGACTGCCAGAGTCACCCCCCTTCTGAAGAAACCATCACTTGACCCCTCTGATGTCAAGAACTTCAGACCGGTTTCTCTTCTACCCTTTCTATCCAAAACACTTGAACGTGCTGTCTTTAACCAACTGTCATCCTATCTCCACCAGAATAGCCTCTTGGACCCCCCACCAGTCCGGGTTCAAGGTGGGTCACTCGACAGAGACAGCCCTCCTTGCAGTGACAGAGTTGCTTCATGCCGCGAGAGCGAACTCTCTCTCCTCTGTCCTGATTCTCCTGGACCTGTCTGTGGCGTTTGACACTGTGAACCACCAGATCCTCCTCTCCAACCTCATTGGCCGCCGAGGACAGGTGTAGTGTGTTGGGCTCCACACCAATCCTCTTTATTTAACATTTTACTCCAGATTCTATCAGTTTTAGTCGATGCTTTTCAACGAAAATGCTTCAACTCAAAGAAATACTTGAATCAAAGACAAGAATCAATTAAAAGGTACAGAGAAAATGGAGGTGTTTGGACACTGTTATTCTGCTTGTGGTTTTTGCTTGTTCCACCTGCTCAAGGCCTTTGTTTGGCTGGAAATCAATCAATTACTCCTGGACATTCTGCACTTAATAAGTGCAGAATAACTCACCGAGATTGAATTTCTTTGGACACGGACATTTGACTGCTTATTCTAATTTCTGGCAGAAAGATCATTTCAATGGAATTTCCAGTAGAGGCAGCAAACAACGCACCAAGAGAAGCAAACAAAGGTATGTTTACAACACTCTACTGTTTCTGCTGTTACTAAGTGGGGATATACAACTGAATCCTGGTCCACTAGCAAACCTTATCCTCGACCAAAAAAGTCCTTTGTCCAAGGATTATCTTCATGAATCAGTGCAAGTTTGTCATGATTGTACTGGAAAGAAGGAACCAACAGATATTTTCCCTTTGGGACTGCTGGCTACTGATCAACAGCAATGCATTGGTGGCTCTACTCTTCATCCAGATAAATGTGAACTACTGGATGGAAGAAACAAACTTTCTGCTACCACCAGGTCTGGCCCAGGCCCAAGCAGTGGCATGCCAGCTGCCACCAGGCTGGGTCCAGGCCCTAGCAGTGGCATGCCAGCAGCCACCAGGCTGGGCCCAGGCCCTAGCAGTGGCATGCCAGCAGCCACCAGGCTGGGCCCAGGCCCTAGCAGTGGCATGCCAGCTGCCACCAGGCTGGGCCCAGGCCCTAGCAGTGGCATACCAGCTGCCACCAGGCTGGGCCCAGGCCCTAGCAGTAGCATGCCAGCTGCCACCAGGCTGGGCCCAGGCCCCAATAGTAGCATGCCAGCTACCATCAGGCTAGCCCAGGGGTCGGCAACCCGCGGCTCCGGAGCCGCATGCGGCTCTTCAGCCCCTCTGTTGCGGCTCCCTGAGGCTACATCTACTCTACTACTGGAGTGGAGTTTGGATGTTCCTTGTTTAGTTCCTTTATAGTTTATATGTTTGGACTTCACAATAGTTAAGAAAAAATAATAAGAAAAGGAAAGTCCTCCGTTTTTTGTCCGTCCTCCTCAAAGCAGCTAACCGTGACTTCAGACGTCCGCTCCGTCGGGCTGATAACGCCGCTGGACACGCCGCCAAAAATAAAAAATGTTTTAATAGTTTGTCAACTAAAATGTGCGCCACATCCTATTACGTCGCTGTCAAGCGCCTTTCCCTGCAGGTGGCTAATTATGATTTTCAGACCTCCGCCCTCAGTAAACTATTGTAAGCTATTATGTTGAGCACATTAAAAGCTGTCTCGGAAGCAGTGTTCCTGTGTATGTGTTTGGGGCTTTTATTGTGGAGGATGAGACGGAAAGAGAAAAAGAGGTTCTGGTGAAGTGAATAAAGATGCTGCCGTCTTGGCGCAGATTATGGAGCCCCGTGTTTATTATTTTATTATTATCATAAAGTATCGGCGCAACATTAACCCTCGGTAAACTATCAATGGATAAATCCCAAAAAAGAAAAGTCACGGAGGAAAATAGTTTAATTCTGCGTGGACGTATTCATTTGCTTTCAGTGCCAACGCTGCTGGTTTACCTGTATGCTTGAAATGTGGCGAGAAATTAGCAACTGTGATATCAAATAGCTTTTGCGGCTCCAGACGGATTTTATTTGGTGAAAAATAGGGCAAAATGGCTCTTTTGGGCTAGCCCAAGGCTCCAACATCAGCATGCCAGCTACCACCGGGTCAGGCCTAGGCAGCAGCATGCCAGCTACCCCAAGGCCCCAGCAGCAGCATGCCAGTTACCAACAGGCTACACTCAGGCCCCAGCAGCAGCTGCCACTAGGCTACACCCAGGTCCCAGCAGCAGCATGCCAGCTACCACCCGGTCTGGCGTCCGGATCAACACCAACAAGTGGGTGAGTCCTGAGACCTACACCATCTACATACTACATACTGCGACGGAGGAGACACTTTACCCATCGATAATACAAACTCAACTGTCACTAATTTCAGTCCACTGACTAACTCACACACTGATATGGATACCTGCTCACAACAAATTGCAAACTCCGAAGATTGCGCTGTAACGACAGTGAAACAAAGCAGCCTGAATCCAGCAATCAGAAGATTACGTACACGTAAACTTTTCAAAACGGTCAATCATGCCCGGGTGCTCTGGGATACGCACGCAAGACCTAAAGGACTGTTTGGGGGGCATTTGAATATTCAAAGTCTCTTGCCTAAAATGGATCAAATAAAACATCTTGTTGTAGATTCAAACTAGTGCTGGGCGGTATGACCATAAATGTATATCACGGTATTTAAGATTCTGATGGTTTCACGGTATATCACGGTATTTTTTTATATAGGTTTATAGTGGCTTACTCTACTGTCAGAAGTACATATAATACAAAAACATTTTAATGTCATAATGTATAAAGGCTTTGCTTACTATAGGGTTTGCTCGTTTGTTCGTATAATGTTGGGATAGCAGTTTGGCTGAAGTATTTTCGCCCCGGTGAGACGTACCTTGAATCCAGTGTTTTAATCATTGCTCTGAATCTCGACTGTCCGACCATGTCCTTGCATAGCTGGATCATTATTGCGTTCGTAATGTCGCTCCATCGCTTGCTTTTCTTGTCATATGCTGCCTCGAGCAAATGCCTCTTCAAGCGATGTCTGACCCTTTGGCTTCACGGTTTCACTCGCACTAACGTTAATGGTTGACGGCCTCAAATCCGACGGCACAGCTCATCTCTTGGGCACAGACTCTATTGGTGCATCCCCGGTCTCTCTTTGTTCATCCTGCATCGTTCTTTTCTGTTCTTTAATGTAGCATTACTGTAGCGACGGAGCCTCTCGCTGTTAACAGACTGTTGTGCTAACGGGCTAACTAGCGAGCTGTACCCAGCATGCCGTTCGGCGGTGAAATTTTATAAATGTACAATTATTAGTGTTACTTAATTGTTTATTTGTCATAAACTGTTGTGTCGTGGTGTTTTGTCCTGTTAAAGAGCGTTAGTTGTGGGTTATTAATTGTTACCATGATTAGGGTTCCCTCTCAATACACTTAAGACAACTAGCTCCGAAAGTAGCGCTCTTAGCGGCGAACAATATATTTAGCTGCCTGTTGAAGAGTGACAGCAGTTGTTTCGGCTATGCACCGGTATGACGGTGTGTGAAATTCATATCATACGGGAAATTAAAACCGGTATACCGGTTGAACCAGTATACCGCCCAGCACCAATTCAAACCTGGACTTTCTATGTCTCTCAGAAACGTGGCTACATATAAACTCGCCCTCTGTTGCTTTGAATGTACGTGGATACAATATATTTAGAAGAGATAGATCTAGTGGTAAAGGAGGAGTAATGTTTTACGTTAAAGAACACCTTAAAACTTCTTGAGCCCGAGCGAGCCGCATTTGGGGTTCGAGTGGTACCGAGCTGTACCGAGCGGTACCGTAGAAAGCAATTTTCAGAAACAAATATAATAATCCTACAAACATGTTGCATATCGGCTTAACGAAGAAATTCTGATGAACTGAATCATGTATAACATTTTACACACTGAAAACACAATTAAACACGATCTAATACAACCTACAAGAAGTACTACCACAATATCGTGTTTTTTTCGCCATGACTCAGCGAGCCATGCACTCCGAAAAATGATCGGACCACGAAGCTAGAAGCTAACACGGACAAATATGCTATCAAACCAACATTAGCATTCAACACGGATTCCAGCGATATATTCATAATAACTCTCCGTGAAACCATTCAAAAGATACAAGCCAGCGAGCAGACAAAGCCAAGCAGCAGCAGACACCCCGCAAAAAAAAATCATAAATGCCACTCACTTTGAGATGAATCATGAAGAAAAGCGTCCAATATTCCGTTTTCCCCGCTAAAATCTACTGCTGCTATCTATTTCCTGTCTAATTCAACTGTTTCCTGGAGAAAGGGGGGTGAAACGAGGCTGGGGGACCACGTTTCACATTTGGCAAATCCGGTTTTACGCAGGGCTACGCACGACGCGTATCTGTTTTTTACGGAAAACGATTCTGTCAATCAAACCCACGTTGCCTCCACTGCATTGGCTAGATCCTAAGGCGTGTACAGAGGTCTCGTGGTATGGGATTGACCAATCACAGGCTGAGATAGCCTCACATACACACAGGCAAAAGCGCATGGAGCCGTAGCTCGCCGGCACAGAGAGGCCTTAGAGAGGATTATAGCTCTCAAAAATTATGCCAAACTGCTGTATGTGATAGATTGTACATGTATAGTGATAAAGGAAGTTAAATATATAGTTATATAGTATATAAAAGTACAATGAACAGCTGGAGCAGCTGATTCCCAAATGACGACCTTTTGTGACCTCTCGTACGGAAATCTCTCTAGCTCTGGCCTGCTTCACTCAATCAACGCCAATTCTTTTTTGTATGACTACTGTCCCCTTTTGTTATGATTGTGGGTGGTTTTTAGGCTTTACAGGGCCTCATTTAATATAGTATTATCAATAAAAGTGCTTTTTCACCAGGCGAACCTGACAATTTTCAAATGGAGCTGTGTTCCATCTTCATTTGCTATTTACCAGTAACATATACACAATATTCACACATCTCATCAAAGCTCACCCCTCTTAGTGTCATTAATCAATTGAAATTATTCAAATAGACCTTGTAGTTAGAGAGATAAGTCCCTTTGAGTATGGGTATAGTATTTTTGAGCAGAAGCCTAAAAATAGGGCTAGGGTTAACTGCAGCCAGATTGAGTGGTCAAGTGATGTCAAATTGGAATGTATTGGTCTGAAAGTGTCACTATCATCTCAAATGTGACTTTGACAAAGAGGTTATATTTATGGGTGATTTTAATGTAAATTGGGAGGATAAGTACTTTCCGCCATGGTCCCAAGCAAGCTTAAACGTCAATGTGTCATTTTGTAACTTTTTTGATTGTTGGTGTGCCGCGGGATCTTTTTAATGTAAAAATTGTACCGCGGCTCAGAAAAGGTTGAAAAGCACTGCACTAGAAAGTAGTCTTAATGACATGAATGGCATTTATTCATATAACGATTCATACCAAATGCCTGCAGGCCTGAAGAACACTAAGCTGAAATAAATGTAGGTGAGTGAGGAAAATGTACCTTTAGTGCTCTCAGGCGACTCTGCTCTTCCTCCAGGGCTACCTGTTTTTCCCTCTCGTCCACTTTGGTGAAAGATATGCCAGTGTTGGCCAGGGAGGAGACCGCATTGGAGAGGGTGCTGGCCCTGAATCAACAGACAGACACAGAAATCAGTGACAAACCAAGAACCATCGCAGAGCGGTTCAGAAACTACACTGATGTTTGCACATATACATTTCACAACAGTTTGGTGCGCTTTTTGCTTTATATCTATGTGGTGTCAAAGTTGTCTTGTTTCTACTGCGTTTGTTTGTGAATTTAACACAAATGAATAGTTTAACTGTGCATCTTAGCATCTTCCATGCTGAAAGAAACCTTCAAAATGAGTCCACAACTATCAAGTTTCTGAAGCAAACCCGAGCCTCTGCTCGGACCCAGATGAAGTGAAGCAGACCTACCTGCTGGCTGCTGTTGAGTCTTTGACTTTCTTTCCCTCTAAAGAGGCCAAGTGCTGCTCCAGGGCATCTAGCAGGCTACTGGGGGCCTAGTGTGAATGGCATTGATAAGCATTAAGTTTCAGACTGAAGAAAGCCTAATACAAGATTTCCTCTGAAGAAGGAAAAAACAACACTGAAGCATGCCAAGTTATTTCCAAGACTCCACAAACAGAGACACTCCCAAATACAGAGAATGAGAGAGAAAAGGTTAAGATACTTACACAAACTGTAAACTGAAAATGGAGAGATAGAAAGAAGAGAAAAATACAGAAAATAAAGGTGGCAACAGTCAAGATGTTATAAAGAAAACCTCTGGGAGAAAGCTCTCCACTTCTGGCTTATCCGTTACAGTTAGAAACTTCTACCAACTACATAATGAACAACAGAGCCTCCAAATAAGTGTATTTTTTACATAATGCACCACTTCAGCAGGTCACTGTTTTATACAAGATGGTTCCATCATATCACACCCTAAAACCCTTGATTCACACCTTTATTTGCTGTACGGCGTGCAAGGTTAGGAGTGAGTGTGAGTTGGAGGGTGTTTGTGAGAGCTATAGAGGGCGCATGCATTGCCTGCCTAGCATGCACAGCGCTTGGTGTTAAAACTCATTAGGCCTGAAGCTGCAGGGGTTAGCAGCCTGTGAAAAAACTATTTTAGCCACATTTAGCAAGTTGCATATCATGGAGGTCACTAAAGCACTTGAGTACACGTAATGACCTGCAGCTGAAAGCTTGCAAACAGATAGAGATATTACGGTGTGTCAATATACTTAACGCCGAAAATAAAATGCTGCACGAGAGTATATTCTTAAAGAGTTGACAACTTATCAAGTTACCAGGAGTTTGTACAATATTGCCGAGTTCTATGTCAGCTCTGAGACTCACTTGATGCACATTATGGTCCAACAGTGGTCCTAGAAGTGTTACTAAGCTACAGGATGAACTAAAACATAGAAATAAAATACCAACACATTTCATCACCACTGTAGTTGACTGCCTACAATAACTATACCCTATATAGTCATTTAGAGATCCGAGTACTGGCTAAAGCAATCATAAGCTCCTCAGACATTTGAAAGGGTCCGTTCACCCAAACAAGATTTGCTGATAGTTTTGGTGTTATGTCTGGAGGTCTTGAGATGTTGACCTCTTGGAAAACTTTTGCTGCTACCCAAATTCAATAGATGCGAGTGGAGTTTTGTTTGAAAAACGTAAACATTTTTATCAGCAACAAATGCAGCACAAACAAAATTCCACTCACCTCCAGTAGATTGCAGATGCAAGCTAATTCTCAGTGGTTTATACCTTAAAAGCTCAGCACATAAAACAGAAACTACAGGCCTGGCTGGATGACAGTTAGCTTAAATGACAAACAGTTTTTCTTGATTTGGTCAACTGACCTTTTAACATATCAATGTAATAGCTGTGGTATTTCACTAACACTAGCACATTACATAGGGGACGGACTCATTTAAAGCAGGTGCTAATGCACATTGACAGTATCCTTGAAGTCATTATTCAGTAATGATTTGATCCGAAAAACACATTATCAATTAATACCCCCATTTGGCCATTGTCCTGTTTTACTTTAAGCAAAGCCGGTGAAGAGATGAGGGGTGTAAAGTTAAGGCAAGTTGGTCAAAGTAATTGCAAAGAATCCAAATGGTCATCTTTAGATTTGCTTACCTGTGACAGATCTGGGATGTCCCCTCGATCAATTCCGACTTGCTGCAGGAAGAGAACAAAGACCATCAGAGTCGGATAGAAAAAAACAGCAATTTCCTCTACATCCGGGGTCCTTTCTTACCTCTGCAACTTTGAGGAACTCTGAGATTCTAGTCATTCGTGTAAGGAATTTCTTGTAGATGTCGAGTCCTTCTTTGCACTGGACTTTCTTCATGTCAAAGTATTTCTCTGTTAAGAGACGGAGACAGAAAGATGATGACAAACTATCAGGATTTCCCTTAACTCTGCTTTGACGTTTTTAAGTTGATATATTTACAGAACACAATTCATAGTCTTATGGGTACAGTATCTCCATAGGGTATACACACACACACATAATTTAACAGGTGTCAGCAGACACGATAAATGCTGGTAAATGCCATCTTAAGATTTGCATAGTTAATATTGACGTTCTATCATATGATCATGAGCATTGAGGACTACTGTACAACTTATTATATCGTAGCAGTCTTTTAGTTTAGTTTCATTAGTTTGCCACAGTCCCCTAAACTCTCTTTGGATTAAGCTTGTTTGAGGTCTGCAGTTCTAGGAACCCATCAGTTTTTCAGTCCTCTGTTTTATGTTATAGACCAACATGAACTCTGTGTGACTTAATAAACATTCTATAAGCACATCCTTGCTTTCAAAGCTCAATGTAAAGTATCAAATACTTGCAAGGCTGCTGCAGTAATTAATTTAGACTTTCGCCTGGTGGCCCTCATCATACGTAGTGGCCTCTTCAAGTATAATGCACTTGAAGGATAAGCAGAAAGTTCCAAACTGTGAATTAGCAAGGGCATGCCAACCCAAACGCTTGTTTTTACCCAGGAGGTTGATTATGCCCTCATTGTACGCTGCAAACAGTCGGATCGCATCTTTGAACAGAAGCATGAAGGCTGCGTTGATCACACCATTTGTCAGTTCATTGGCATTGACCTGGAAGAGAGGTGGAGGTGTAGAGATCAGTTTAAAGTTCAGAGGACAGCATTTGAAAAACCAACTGAAAACCCACAAAAAGCCATGCAGTGCAGCCCATACTGAGTGCTCACATTAAAATCGAGTAACACATCCATCTGATTTTGGATGATGGGGATGGTCTTGAGGAGTTTCTCTGTGTTCATGGTTCTCATCACTCCATCAGACCTGTGGAGAAAAAAGGTAAATGTAATCTCATACAAATGTCTTTGGGCTTCTAGTCTCGACTGTTCAGGATGTTGTACTGTGAACAGATATGGCTGATATTGTACATAGGATTTTGTGGGATCATATGTACAGTACGAGTGAACACATCTCTCTTTGCAGAGTAGAGTCATGTTTGACAATGCAATGTACAAATCCGCAACATTTCACTATAGTTACACTGCAATAAGTGCTAAATATTCAGTAACATTAGGCCCCTTTATGCCCAGCCCACCACAGAGCATGATTACATCTATAAACATCAGAAGATTTGGTGGAAAAGAAAGTCATTAGTAGTCTGAGTATTTTAACTTTAAAATGATAAAGTGAAGCATAAACAGGAACTCTTTTACCGCCTAATGGTGCCGTAGAGGTCAAACGCTGCATACTTCTGATAAGTTTATGTAACGAATAACAAAACTGTCCCAATGCATTTTGCAGGAAATACAACTTTTGCAATGTTATCCTTTAGTATCATTCAGCCTCGTCTGCCACAGGGCTGAAGGATACCCTTCACTGGGGTTTCACATTTCTGGAACAAGAGCATTAAGCTTTGTGACTCAAGTAAACACCACAGTCAGAGTGAAAGTTAAGAACAAAAAGCTCCTTACCCTCTTTTTACTTTAGTGAAGTCAAAAGCGACCTGTCTGTAGGACACAGCCTTCTCATTCAGGTAGCGGCTATACCTCCTTATGAACGTTGACATATCATAGCCTACATTGCAAAGAAAAGAAGAGAGGGGTGTCATGATGAATGTCATGACACAGATGAGTTTTGGCTTATTGCAGCACGTGTGTACAGTGTTGGTAACGTACCTTGTAGGCCACTTTTGTCCAAAAAATTGCTGAGGTTGAATAGTGTGTTTCTTGAGGCCAGATACTGTATAAATCTCTGCAGAAAAACAACATATGAGGAACAACAAGTGAGGCTTTTGAACAATGAAATTGTGGGGATGTAACCTACACCATAAAGGTGAGAAACCTTTATCAGATAAACAAATATCCTTTGTGGAATTTCCATCCAATATAGCAAAGATGGAGAACAGTTGTTAGTGAAGTGCTGACCTCATTGCCATAGACCATCAGATGGTGTGTAGCGGTGAGGGACTTGAACACAACCACCCAGCTGGTGATGGCGGTCCTCTCAAACAGTGTGTCGGCCAGCTGAGGGATGTTCACATTCATCTCATTTGTGCACTGAATCAAGTCTGAGAGAGGAGAAAGAGAGAAAGAAAGAACGTCAGCCACAAGTTGGCTGTTCAGTGAAAGCACAGATCTTCTCCATGCAGAGTCCCCCTTTTTGTTTTTAGCTGTTCCTTTTCATACCGCCATGCTGTGAACAATCATTAAAATACTGGAGGGAAACGGAGTGTTGCTGAGTCAGAGTTTAGGTAAACAGAGACTTCTGTAAAGCAAAGGGACAGCAACATACTACAAACTTGATGGGAGTGGATGGTCTCATCAGTTGCTTGTTACTTTAAAACACACCACAAAATCAACAAATCTGAATATACAGATACATTTCACTTAAATTAATTTAGAGGAGGCGATAGCAAAAGCAACAGGATAAATAAATAAAGCAATGGCTTTATTTCAGAAAGTGAGATTACAATGTAAAAGGTATAAATGTTTATACCTACATCTGTTCTACTTTTTTTGTTGCCCTTGTTTTATTTTTTATATATTTTTTCTTGTTTATTGTAAACTTGTGTATGTACATTGAGAGCAAAGTGGAAACCTGAGTCAAATTCAATGTATGCGTAAAGCGGCCAATAAAGTTATCATAAAGTGTTATCATGGAAAAAGTCACGGTCGCTACCCAGTACGTCTCCTTATTTTTCACACTCACATGAGAGGACCTCTGATTTGTGGACTGACAGGGCATACATCCTCAGCATGGCTGCCATGCGCCACAACCATCTGGCCTGAGGTGAAAGCAAATGCAGTGCCTCCTGGTTCTCATGGGACTGATCAATGAAGCCCGTTTATCAGCCCTCTCTCTCTCCGTCCTTTGTAATAATAATAATAATAATAATAATAATAATAATAATAATGATGACCTATGATGCCACAAGTTTTGATCTATTATGTGGTGAGTGTATGCTTGGAAACAGAAATGTATGAAAGGTAAAAGCTTTAATATGTACTATGTTTTAAATACATTCGTATCATTCATTCATCTTGACTTTTTTTAAACTGAGATCCTAGAAAACATCCTAAGATTAAATACTGAGTTAGATGAGAATGGATGCAGAAAAGGGGGATTAGGAGACCAACTGACTGCTGTGTTCGAAAGGGAAGCTTCAAACTGAATTTTGCTGTACTTGTACCATACATCTGTATTAATGGGGCAGTCTAACGGCACCACGAATTACATTTAAATAACCACAATAACACAAAATTATGACAAACAAAAGTAAAAAATATGACAACAAACATTCAAAGCTTTATTAAAAAAAAAATAATTAATCAAAGCTTTGAATGTAAAAAAAGGGGAAAAAAAGACATTCAGTAGAGCCCTATCCATAACGTTAAATTGTGGAGGCACAGCATAGTTGTGGTGAGCAGACATATGGAGAAGGGAGATGCTGGTGATGGAAAAGAGACGGAAAACTGGTTTGCTGTGGATCAATGGGGCTCAGTGGGTGAAACATCTCTAAACGCACAGTAGGGCGCAGATTCTAGAGATGATAGTAAATTAGCTTAAAATTTACGTTAACAAGTGTTGATATGCAACCGCCAATCGGGACAAGCCTGTAGTCTATTCTGATTGCTGAGTCCATATAGCAAATACACAAAAACAAGACATTATTCAACAAAGCCAAACGCATGCGACGCATCTGAAAAAAGAGCTGAGCAGCAAACCCGCCCGGTTACTGAACAATGTAAACTGGATATATAATCAGATATCATCAAATGTTGACCTGGTGCCAAAAGAATAGAAAATCATGTGACAGACTAAACTGAGAATGATCCCAGTTATCCAATATTCATTCCCATCAGATGTCAAAAAGAGGCTTGGCAGACAATGTAAATAAATATTTATGTGAATTTTATATTTGAAGGGAGATGAATGATCCTCTCCATCAATTCCTCAAGATGTGAAACAGAACACTCACAAGTTCCATTTTATATCCCCATTGCATATTTCTAATTGTGTTTTATTGGCTGTGGTATAACTGTAGACTCTAATTAGATTGCACCAAAATAAACTATGGATAATAAGAACGTTTGTAAGTGATATACTGTACACCAGATTACTGTCAACTTCAAGCCACATCAATGAAACGATAGAAATAGCTTGTTTCAGTTAATAGGTCATGTTAAGTATGTGTGCGGCAGCTGTGCTGCCCATTGAGGCCTGTTTACATGGGTGGTCTATGAATCCTCCTCAGTGTTTGTTGAAAGCCACACAAAAGGCTTTTTGCTTTTTACACTCACAATGGGCCACCCATGTGACAACAAAGGCCTTGTTAGACACAAATGAAATGGCTGTGGAGAGTACAAACTCAGACTTTCTCCACTGGTGTTTCTGAAATTGGTTTTGTATACGCACAACTCATAACCTGCAGCTCTTGCTCATCAGATAGACAAGTTCTAATTGTCAAACTTCATATCTGGGGACCTAGTTTTTAAAAATGACAAACTATTGGGACCCAATCCACAACAGGCCTCATCTATTAATCATGAGCGAATTAGTGCGTAAATGAACGCTGCTCATGTCCCCTTATATTATCTTGAACAGGTAAACGACATATATCTGACCGAAGCCACTTCTTTCATCACGCTCAGATAAACAAGTGGAAAAGTGGTCTTATGTACAGACAGACAAGCTCAAATTAAGTCTCCCTGCTTTCTTGTCCTTGTACATTCCAGGAGACGAGTGACACCCTGTTTTAAGTGTTCTGACTCCCAAATGCTGATTTTCATTTCATGGTTGCATTCTAATGTTAGCATCCAACTAAAGAAACTTCAGCTTAGACTGATCAAAGTTGAGCCCCTTGTGACAATGCAGCGCTGAAATGTCCTTAAATGGCTAATGAACAGAGGACCAACCCTTCTGATTAGATAAAAACATGACCTTTTCTTCTGGAGCCTACAGCTTCTCAGTGTATTCTAATACTGACATTAATCAGCAACTTGGCAGTCTGCAGTGAATCTTAAAATTATGTTAAGTAAAGCAGGAAATGCATTGAAAAAGAAAGAAATGGATGACAAGGTGGCTAGTGATGTCACGTTAAAATAATTTATTGCAAGTAAATTGTTAAGAATGCAACATGTGAAGTTTACAGTGTGTCTGCACAAGGCTGAGATCAGGGCTCATGTCTGTCTTAACATACACAAAAAAAATGACCAAAATGGTGAAAGGAAGACATGAGGTAAAAAGCCAAACATGGAAATGCTTGATGAGTAGCTTAGCTTGTTCAGTGCTACAAAGAAAAGCAACCCAGGTGAGTAGGGTAAAAAAATATAACTAATGGATATTGCCATGAAACATCCCCAGTTGTTTACTTATATTAAGACTGATATTTTTGTACTACAATTTTTCTGAAAATGTATTTTAGATATGCAAAATGAGGAATTATCTTATCACATATGGGCTAAATTGCATACGTTTCAAGAACAGAAATCTGAACATTGGATCAAGACAAGTTCAATTTTGTTTGTTTAGTTTCATTTTGTTGACATACGAGTCGATGGCTTATTGAGGGAATTTTGGATCTCTTTTTATCACTGCATAAATCAGAAAAATAGATGGGAATGAAAGTGAAAGTTTATGCAACAGCTACTGAAGTGGAGATTTCTGGTTTGAGAAAACAGCCTTTAAAGATATGTATTGTAAAATTACAGATGTATATAAAACACTTCAGGAGAGTAGGGTAAAATGTAACTAATATACATCACCACAAAACTTCCCCAGTTGATTACTTACATTAAGACAATTATTCTTTGTAGTGAAAGTTTTCTGAAATGCCATTTTTTAATATGTAAATGAGACATTATCTAATGGTAACTTTTGGTGAATTTAGAAGAAATCTACTGACATAAACACCTACACATGCATTTTGGACGTTTTCTTTCCACTAGTCTGAAAGAAGGTATGTTGAAACAGAACAATTTGCAATATACACTCACCGGCCACTTTATTAGGTACACCTTGCTAGTACTGGGTTGGACCCCTTTTGCCTTCAGAACTGCCTTAATTCTTCGTAGCATAGATTCAACAAGGTGTTGGAAACATTCCTCACACATTTTGCTCCATATTGACATGATAGCATCACATCCACGATGAGAATCTCCCGTTCCACCACATCCCAAAGGTGCTCTATTGGATTGAGATGTGGTGACTGGAGGCCATTAGAGTACAGTGAACTCATCGTCATGTTCAAGAAACCAGTTTGAGATGATTAGAGCTTTGTGACATGGTGCATTATCCTGCTGGAAGTAGCCATCAGAAGATGGGTCCACTGTGGTCATAAAGGGATGGACATGGTCAGCAACAAGACTCAGGTAGGCCGTGGCGTTTAAACCATGCTCAATTGGTACTAAGGGGCCCAAAGTGTGCCAAGAAAATATCCCTCCACCATTACACCAGCAGCCTGAACCGTTGATACAAGGCAGGATGGATCCATGCTTTCATGTTAACGACACATTCTGACCCCACCATCTGAATGTCGCAGCTGAAATCGAGACTCATCAGACCAGGCAACGTTTTTCCAATCTTCTATTGTCACATGTTGGTGAGCCTGTAGCCTCAGTTTCCTGTTAGCTGACAGGAGTGGCCCCCGGTGTGGTCTTCTGCTGCTGTAGCCCGTCTGCTTCAAGGTTCCACGTGTTGTGCGTTCAGAGATGGTATTCTGCATACCTTGGTTGTAACGGTTATTTGAGTTACTGTTGCCTTTCTATCATCTCCAACCACTCTACCCATTCTCCTCTGACCTCTGACTTCAACAAGGCATTTTGGTCCACACAACTGCCGCTCACTGGAGATTTTCTCTTTTTCGGACCGTTCTCTGTAAACCCTAGAGATGGTTGTGCGTGAAAATCCCAGTAGATCAGCAGTCTGAAATACTCAGACCAGCCCGTCTGGCACCAACAACCATGCCACGTTCAAAGTCACTTCAATCCCCTTTCTTCCCCATTCTGATGCTCGCTTTGAACTTCAGCAAGTCCTCTTCACCACGTCTAGAGGCCTAAATGCATTGAGTTGCTGCCATGTGATTGGCTAATTAGCTATTTGTGTTAACAAGCAATTGAACAGGTGTGCCTAATAAAGTGGCTGGTGAGTGCTTGTGTAACCAAGCCCAACAAGCTACACATAACTCCATCACAAATCTGCAACTGGAAGCCTGCGTGATTTGAATGGCATGATATGACAGTTATTTGTATATAAGCGTTTGCTCTGCTGAACAAGTTCAAAAAGAGTCATCTCCCCAAAGGAAGAGCTCCATTTTGCAACAGTGATTGTGGTTAGAGACCAGTGGCTTGTTTCTTCTACCGCCGTCTCATCTCTCCTAATTGCCTCTGCTGCTATATGTAGCTGACTGGGTTGAGCTACCTTGTGGTATTCTGAGAATGTGTCAAAGCAACAGTTTGTGAAATGGCCATTGTGTGGAATTTATTCGAAACTCACCCACTTCCCAAAAATGTATTCTTACTGAAACAGAACTGAAATTGTTAAAAGCCAAAGAAAAATACATTCTCTTGAAGGCAGCTTTTCTGAAAATCATCATTCTTGCACAATTATTTCCAAAGACAACATTAACACAGCTCTCGGCAAATAGTTCATTGAAAGTCTAACGTCAGCAAAATTCCTGAGACCCCGTGTGCTAGATAAGGCAAAAAGAACGCTGTTTCCTGCTCTCTGTCATATGTTGGCTGAGCCACAATAAGCACACATTAAATGCACTGTAACAAGAGGCTTCTGGAACCCACACAATCTGTGGGCTGGAATGGCCTGCATGCATTTCCGCTGGCCAGCAGGCTCATTTTAGCTGGACATTTGTCATTTTTTTTCATATCGCTAATACCATACACATAGGTATTGGACATACATTTCTTGGATTTACTGGAACTACAAGGCAGAGTGATCAGGGTAAGGGATGTTTAACTAGAGGGAAAGAAGTCGTGATAACATTTCTTTGCAACCTGGAGATATAGTCCTGAACAGAGAGCATGGGAGCACATTTAATAATGCAGCACCTTGGGGCAAGAAAGCTCATGGAAGGCTGCATCTTGGAGATCATTTTGAACTCTGCCAACATCTCAGAGATTGCGCAACTGATTCCGGCCGCAATGTCGACATGTGAAAGGTCTAGAAAATGTGACGTACAGCAGGAAGTCAATGTAAAACGAGGCAGCTATTAGAACTCAGACGAGTGCTTATTAGTAAAATGCATGGCTTCTCGGGATTTTGAATGATGATGGGGGCTAGCCCCGAAGATAGCGACAACTTTGGCTCTTGGACTGTCAAGGCGGAGCAGCTATTCTAAAATGAGAATAGCTGGTCCAAATAATAAGTGTCCATTCTACAACCAGTCTTTCAATCCAGCTACAAGAGCTTCTTTCTAAATTTGTGGCCTGTGTGCAGATTAGCAGCTAAACCGGAAGATTAAAATCTTTATAAAATATTATTATTATTATTATAATATTCTGTACCAACAGTGTCAAACTGTTTCAAAAGTAACATGCCAAAGATATCATTTAACAGCACGTGCCATGACTCATTACGGCCACTAGGGACAAACAAGCTAACCGTGAGTGTGTGGAATGGATTTGTGTGAATCAATGAATGAAAATATAATTAAGGTATTTTTGGGGCTCAAGAGGTACTTTGTGTTAAAAACAGTTGCAATTTATTACGACGCAAAACAGTGGCCACATTAAACCAGAACTGTCATAAAACGTTAATAATTGCATTTATCTTGATCTCTAGTGGTAAAACAAAACAGCAGATGTAATAACTTCATTTTAAATTAAATATATACATTATTGTGTAAATTAGTCAGTAACTTCTAAAAATGCATTAAGAGCCAGATTTAATAGGTTGTGTTGTGACTAAAGTGCATCTGCTAAATAAGAAGCTTCATTAAACCAAACACTTCAAATAAAGTTGGTTCAAAAAGGTTGCTATAAACCAGCGGCAAAGCTCTTCATGTTCAAGGCTGCAAATGCTAAATATACAAACCGGCAGAGAGGGAAGCCTACACAAGGACCCGCTGACTGTAAATTTAAGATCTGTAGTACAAATTGCTGCTTCATGACACCGCGGTCGGCACTTTAATGTGAGCTTTTACTTTGGCAGCTTTGCTAAATGCGTGTACTTCCTTTCTGGATCACGCCCAAGAAAGATGCAGTTCACTTTGGAAATCCTGTGAAATTTTAAGATAACATGATTATAACATGACTGCACGATGATGGGCATTCCAGCGGCCAGGTGTGGCTGCTGGGATCATGTATGCTTGTAATCAGCAGCCTAATTGCCAGGAAATACATTAAAAGTATACCAGCCAATCTCACATTTGATCAGCACAGCTCCCCTTTGCTATGGAGAGGAGGTTGGGTCATGTAATGACTTCCTGTTGGCCGTTTACCCCAGGCAATCCAAGGCTTTAGGAACGCGAGGAACACTTCCTGCTTCAGGAAACATCTATCCTTACAATCCAGTTACTCTGAACATGATGTGGGCTCGCAGGAGACAGAGGTGTGTGTGACAGGGTAAAGATGACCTATAATCTGCTCTACAGAGTACTTGCTAGTTATCATTTTGTGAAACATTTAAGGCCGTCACAATAACCGCAATACTGAGCTATTAATAAACCAACCGCAGGATACGGCAAGCAATCGCCAAAACCTATATAGGTTTTTTTTTTTTTTTTATTATTTTCAGTGGGGGCACCGTGTACTTGCACTATGCTACAAACACCAGCCGTGTGACAAAGCGCTGGGTGTCTATTCTTTTTTCTGGTCACTGTCACTTTGTTACCCAGCCGTCCAATCACTATGGAGGAGGGAGTGGGAGGCTACATGAGGAGACACGAATACCCAGGAACCAGTCGGTCCGTCCTCCCTCCCTACGTGCTTCGGTCTTCTCTTCTCTTCATCCAGATCCAGCACCCTACCTGGTGCCGACATTTTTACTTCTGCAAATATTCCGTATCATAGCAACCAAACACAACCAAAGTGTCAACTGGAAGAAGAAAAACCTGCTGCACCTCACTGTCCTTCTGTGTCCTGCATTCAACAATAAACAAATATTGAATTAGTTCAAAACTGTCAATTTTGTAATTCAAAGAGCAACAATATACCTAATAATAGCTAGAAATGGGAACATTTCAATTCGCTCTCAACAGCTCTCAGGATGTCGTGCGCATGCTAGAAAATGACATCATTACGGCTTGCGAGTCAACGCTTCTACGACGAGGTGATCAGTCGGCATTACTTCATTCTCTGCTCAGGTAGACATTCAGACATTACTCCACTATTTCTTTACATAGATAATGGTCGTTTGCTGCTAAATTAATGCTCTGAATGATCTGAAATACAGCTCCTTTAACATAAAAAAAGTAATTTTTTCTTTTAAAAGAAAAGAAAGAAACGCAATGATGGCGCATATCACGCTGTTGAACAAATCAGTGTCACAGCCCTAGAAGGATTCTGTGTTCTGTGAGAAATACTGAACAAAACTGAGAAGCTTGAGTTTAAAGGTGGGCTACAGGAGCAAGCACGTCATGTCAGCTAGTTTGAGTTGTGCTGCTGGATCTCACAGGCCCCGCCAGAGTCACAGCGGGCTGTGGACCGGGCGTCAGCACTCTTTTTAAGGGTTGTCACTTGATGCCACTGCAGTCACATGCTCCTTCAGTGTGGGGAGGGGGAAGCTGTGGTGCACTAATTTAACTATACTTCATGCTGGACAAGCAGATGCAAGTAAAATTGCCAAAGCAATATCATCAATTAAAATGATGAACAGTCCAGAGTCTGACTCCTCAAATACACCTGCTCTATTCTTTAGAACATGTTATCAAAATGCTATTCTGTAAGGCCTTTAAAACCGCTGCTTGTACGTGCTACCTTTTCATCAACAGTAAATTCTCTGGCACTGCACAGCCGCAGAAACCTAGTTTACACCCACAACTTCTGCAATCAGTAAATCCAGATTCCTAAATGTCCAACCACAGCCAGCCATGTAAACAGGACATACAATTCTAGTGGGCAAAACGTAAATGGTGCCAACAGAGAACCAGATCCACAATCCAAACTCAGAACAGGTGAGACATGAAAGCCATACAGATGTGCATGTTGGTCTGAGGTGTGGGTGAAACTGTCAGAACATAAGCGCCTCACTTAATAACCTCGTAAACCACAAACAGTGAATAAACGGACCAAAGGTCAACATTTACTTCATTGTCCTTCTTAAGATAAGTTCATGTATGGAGATGTTACACAAAAACAGGTCAGTTTAAGTTTCAACTATTGCCCTCTGTGTGAGTAGTTGGTAATAGTCTCAACCATGTCAAATATACACATATCGAACACACACACATTTCAGCACAGCAAACCAAACCCTCTGCACATAACAGGAAGTGGTGCAAATGTCTTATTGGAGGCGTTTGGCTTGTAAAAAACCTCCAATCACCAACACCTTTCACACATGCAGCCTTTGACTATCTAATACAAGAACTGCTAGGCAAGTATCACTACTGCAAGGTAGTGGTGGAACGGATCAGAAACTTACGGATCGCATCGTATCACGGATCGGCAAACAGAAAGCATAAATGATGTCCAGATCGCATATTTTACTGAATATTGGCAGATAACAATGTCAGTTTATTTCACACTATGATGGTTTAACGTTTAACGTTTAACTGTGCAATTAATCCGCGGTTCACATGTGTGCCGACAAGGGCGGATCAGTACAGATCGACAGCGATCCCTTACACCACTACTGCAAGGCTATTCCTCTCAAGTGAAAAAAAAGCTATCACATTATTGAAATGAAAAGGACAGCTTTAGCACACTCGTTTTCTTGCTGCTTATGTGAGAGAACCAATCCTAATGTAGAAAGTGGTATGCTCCACTTCTATTTCACATCTGCCTAAAAGAACTCAACAACGTGAGAAGTGTGTGTTCAGTCTTTCCCTCATCTTTCTGCTACAAAAGTAACAAAATAACACTGACAAATGACCTACTGTTCTAGAAGTCTACCTTTAAAGTAATACTAAACCGGGAAGAGATCACTTTAGGGCTGCAACTAACGATTATTTTAATAATCGATTAATCTGTCGATTATTTTTTCGATTAATCGGATAAAAAAAGGCGAGTGAATAAAAACGTGTCTTTAGTCTTGCAAACTATACCACCCCTGCTTTACTACGGTTATTAACGAGCTAACGCTAACTTGTCATCGCTGCGGACACCGGGCGGATCCGCACATCGAACGCGCCTAGTTCCTCACTTCAAAACGGAACAAAAGTAGGATTCTGTAGTGACTTACCCTGCTGTTGAACTCCCTTCCTCCTCATCAAGGGCTCCAACATGTTTACGTTTTAGGTGCTGAATCATCACCGTGGTGCTCCCGTGCCATGTCGCTTTTGCATATCTTGCAATTAACACACTTTTTCGATTTATTTAGTGTGAAATGCTCCGCACCTTGGATGACTTAGGTCGTACTGATTTCTCTGCCTCCGCCATGTGTTTCAGAACGTTACGGGTCTCTCCGGTGGTCTTTCCTCTACCTCCGATCCGCTCTTTTTTTTTTTTTTTTATACTCAAACATCTCCGCGACTTATTGAGTGGCGTAATAGTCGCGCGACACAACGAATCGATAATGAAATTCGTTGCCAACTCTTTTAATAATCGAATTTTATCGATTTTATCGATTCGTTGTTGCAGCCCTAGATCACTTATATATTTACAGCAGACCAGCCACCGAAAACACTGGATATCAGATTGGAGAGCATGTGACACACCAATATCAATTAACACTTGGGTACCTGCAGCTTCTGAATAATGCACCATGGACCACAGGACATCAACGGGCCCATTCATATGCCTACAAATCTTATGGCTACTTCCTCTTGAATCAAGATTTTTATGCCTGTACCAAAGGTCAACAGCCACTGCTGACTTCATATATTCATCACCCCATGAGAGACCTTCGACCACTCGCAGTGTGTGAAGAACTTATGATGTTCAATGGCAATTAACCCGGACCAAAAAAAAAAAAAAGAAAGATTGCTGCCATGAACTTGTGCAGACCATTATTAAACAACAACACAGTTGAGCAACAAAAATAAACTGCACTAACCCTAATTTTCCCTGAAGAAATCTCACACTGACTTTAAATGAACACGCAAGTAAATAAGCTGAAGCTGGCAGCAGAGGTTGATTTGTTCACCCTTCACTTATCCCGGTCTGGTAACTGCAGAGTCTCTTAAGTTATGTGACTGAGTTTATCTAGCATGCCAGTGTTAAAGAATGTGAACTGTGGGCCAGCATAAACTCAACAAAGACGGGCCATGTCTCACCTGCTACCCAGACAGCAGGAACATAGGAAAGGCAGCGAGACACATCAAGGCAATCGCTGGTGAGGAAACGCCAAGCACAAGTGCACCCTTCGGCCCTCTTTAAATACCTCAACCTAAGTGAGATTCCTGCTCGGCAGTGGGTCTCTAGATTACCTCAGGGAGAGGCTTCAATTCAGCAGTTCCACAGATGTATCCACAGACATATCACCTGGTTGTCCGGTATCAGCGAGGTCACTGGGACATGGCCTCATTACTGCATAGTCCATCAGCTAAAAGGTGTAGCTATTCAAAAACTCCGTGCCTAAAAATACTAGCTGAGTGGAAGTGGATTCCATATGGTACCAAAGGGCTGCCTGCAACAGGAACATAGTTTGTTGCTGAGCCAGTTCGTATAACAGAAAAGAGCACTGTGATGAAACACATTATATATTCATCAATTCTTTACAATAATCATCCTAACAGGATCTTTGCTTCCAGATCATGCCACCATTTAACCAGGAACCAACTGACATAAGAATACTCAAATATAAATATCTCTGTGTCGGACAGGGAAGTTATTGAGAACCTTATACAAAGTATCTAAAAGTCTTATCGATGCCTGCTATTCAAATTAAACTGCAATGACTAATTTGCTGAGTAGGTGCACTGCATGTTTGCCGTTTGTGGACCGAAGTGCTACCAAGTTCTGGTGCCGTTTGTGTGTGCCTTAAATTAAGGCTGATAGAAGTAGGACAACATCTAAGACAGTCTATCCCTGAAGAGAAACAACTGAATGGAAAAAGATGATGATGAAGGATGAATGATAAACACAGTTAGCAAATACCTGCAGGGCAACAAATTAGCACATCTAATGAAATTGAGACCCAACATGCCAATATAAAATGGATGTGCATTACTTTCACTCGGTTTAAATTATACGGAGTGGTGCAGCACATTCATGCTCAGCTGTCTCAGAGTACTTATTTTTACATTGGAAACAGGGTTGACAGCTGCTCTGATTATGATTAAGCCGACAGTCCTGTTGATACTGGGTCACAAATAAGGGCAATGTTTACAACCTGACAAGATCTTGTAAGTTATAATGTAACAATGTGTTTTCAGCTAATGGTATGGGGTAACCAGTGATCAACGTTACAAGGACTGATAAGCTGCACGTGATCCAATGCAAGCGGATTAGTATGAATTGATAAAAAACAAAAAAAGCAGGATAATGTATAAATATGATCTGTTGACTTGGGAGCCCCTGACAGCACCATGGAGGTCTTGGAAAAGATAGATAGACACTCAAACAAGACCCACAAACAAGACCCAAAGGTCAGGAAGAGCAAAGGCTGTGTCAACTATCCAGCAGTCAAACCACCAAATGCACTAAAAGAGAGCGACTGTTAAGGTCCATTTATAAACAGCTCAAAAACTAAAATACCCGGAAGGATCTGGTCGTGGCCCTGTTGAATATATATTAGCTTGTGTGCTCTCCATAAAGCCGTGAAAGTCTACTGCATGAAAAGTACGAACTCAACAGAGCTTCAAGTGATTACCATTCCTCCTAACAATCACATATCTGGCAGTATGTGCCATTCTCAAATTGAAACACTTAACTTTATGTTTTTATAATGTTGGCAGCCAACTCAATGAAGCCAACATTACTCTGCCTCATGCAGCTATAACGCATGTGAACTGCCTGCTTTAGTGTATGTTGGAGCAGACTGAGTGACGTTAGTGGGACTAACCTGGACATTATAAAGCTGAAATATCAACGGAGCTACTTTAACACGACTTCTTTGGTGTAACGTTAACCTGAATGGCAAATTTAAGTGTGTTTCAGGAAAAATCAGGCTGAAATTATGATTTAATAGACTATACAAGTTAGCGTGTTCAACAAAGAAGGTTAACTCTTGTTACCTTCCGTTAGATGTGGACTTCAGAGCTAACGTTAGCTAGCCAACACGGTGTCCTACTCGGATCAAACTATTTGTAACTATTTGTGCAATGACTAAATACATCGGGTGGCTGTTTAGGGGGATGTGGTTATTCATTTAAAATAAAGTGATAACGCGTTACAACTAGCATGAACAAGGATCCAAGCTGCTAACACTGAGCCCATGTCATTGGCAGCCTGTTTGTCAGGTACCAAAAGCCTGGCTACTATTTAAGATCAAATGAACCATTTACATCTATTGAACATCTATAGAAACACATGTTAGTTTTGATAGTAGACTAACTACCACAGTGTGTATGGATTCATGGAACTTAACCTTAGCGTTAAGTTAACCTAACGTTACATGTATGTGCAGGAGGCCTCATAGCCAGGACACGGCATTCAATTTCTGACGTTAATTCAAAAAAAGAAGCCAAGCAATAATGAAATATTGAACAGTTAACATTACGGCTATATAAATAATCAATTAATAGGATACTTACAATCCAAATGTTTCTTTTTTGGCCCCATTACTTCATGTGTGGTCGCCTTGCACACCGTTTTGGATATCGCCGACCCGGTGACACTGTGCTGAGCGGCGGTTATCCTATCTGTGATGCTCTGACCAGACATCCTGTATCGGATCAAATCAACAGTCACCGCTACAAAAACCTTTCCAAATCCAGCGGAATAGCCCGGGTTTGTGGACGGTGTCGATCTTCAAGGGATCTGTGCCACCTGACAACACTGGAGACAAGAGAGAGACAGAGACGATACAATGAGACGACGGCAGGAGATAACGTTACATTTCGGTTGTAGGCTAGCCGGCTAGCTAACTAATGGGAGAAACAACCCCACACGACTGAAGTTAAAGACGCTGACTGAACCTACGAACCATCCATAAAACCCATGACCTTAAGATACCAACCCAGTGTTCTGATCGATTGATCACTCACGTCTAGTCTCCTCTCCTCTTCATGTACGTCTCACATACCGTAGCCCTAGATAGACAGACAGAATAAAAATATATATTACTTCCGGACAGAGTTTTCCACAATAAAAGCTCCATTGAGGAAAAACAATATGAAAAGCAGGATATGATAATGAAATACAGTAGCCCCCCGACCCCACCCCAAACCACACACACTTACACAAACACACACATTTCCTGTTAATATTACCCTCATTGTTAGTAATAAAGTAGTACGTTTATTTAGCTATGTATATTTTCACAAGCACACGTTTTGTGTCGTTGGTGGCCTGCAATATATTTTGTCCCCGATAACCATTCCCTACTTCTGAAGCTATCTACAGGTCCAAGGGTTAATTTGCGCTAAAAACAAAGAAACAAAGAAACAATGTGATTGGGTTCACAAATATTTTTTTTAAACACACTGTGGGATTAGGGTTAGCTCGAGCCTTTATTTTGGAGTCCACCTATGTCACTTCCGGTCTTGCGCTTTTAACTGTGTCTGCCTTGATAGGGCTCTAGTTCTCTCTTTGGTTCCCACGCTGAACTTTGTCCAGTATTTAACAGCGCCTCTCCCTGCTGAGTTGCTTTAAACCAGCGTTTAAATGAACTGAGAGGTTTGAGGGAAAATGGCGGGTCTGTTTCCTGGTCAGTCCTTGGCTGGTAGTGCACATTATGTACCAAGTGCATACTTCATGACAGGGTGCTGGTGTGAGCTAGAAATGAGGCCCTGGAACTGCAGCCTCCTCTATCGCAGGAACATAACACTGCTAGAGAGGCTCCATCTCTGCCCTGCGCTGAGAACATGGCTTAGTATCTGTGTGCCTTATTGGGTATAACCCAGTGGTGGGCCGTCAGGGCCTTCAAGGCCTTCTCTGCTGGCCTAAACAGAATCACAAAGTTATAGCTATTTTATAATTTAATACTTTTTCTTAAATATAATAATTTCTTAAGTATTATAATTTCTAAAAATATTTTTCCCATTATCTTATTTTCTCATTGCACAGCTACTGTCTTCCTCAGTTGCTCTGCTTCCAGTGCAGCTTGTTTTAAGTAGAGCTTTTATCCAATCAGATTTCACCTCTGTGTCTCTAGGTAAGAAGAGAGGCCCCAGGCCTGCAGACTCACGAGTGAATCCCTTTGCAGTTTAAGTGAATGGGGACGATATTGTTGATTGTCATAGTCTTCAACCAATCAGATCTTTAATTTGACATGTTGAGCGTATTCTTTGACGTGTCAGAGCCTGCTAGCTGGCCTACAACTACGTCAGCATTAACGGGCAGCTCAGTTTTCAGGTGCAGCGTGTGCTGTGATTGGTCAGTGGGCGAGCACGTGACTATTGGAAAAAGCAGAGGCTTAGTTGAAGTAGTAAGAGTTCAAATTGAAAGATATGGAAGAAATTATGACATTTTTTGCATTTTGCTTGGTGTAGATTATTATTTCTTTTACCTAGCTTTGTTTTTTTTACACTCAATGGCTGAAGGAGGAGAAACGGATTTGTGAGTTTGTCTTTAAGCGAACAGCATTTGGTAAGTTAATAGCTTTAATATGCTTGTTTATATATTATTATTTGTACAACTTGTTTTTATGAAGATGGATTTTTGTTTGGTTTTATATGTGATAGGAACTATTGTTATGTCCAATGTTGCTCTGGGGACATATTTAGCCGGTGCCAGTGTCGCCAACTTGCAGACTTTCTCGCTAAATCTGGCGACTTTCCAAAAACCCTCATGGCGACTTTTTTTGTCAAAAGCTACTAGCGACAAATCTAGCAACTTTTTCTGGTGTTATTGGAGACTTTTCTGGTGTTTTGACTCTGACGTTAAAGCACGTACCGTTCTGCACGCGGGAGCTGCCGTGAACGAGCAGCGGGTGCTGCCGTGAGCCTCTCCTCCGCCCCAAAGCACACACAGGCGGGTACTCTCACAGAAGCCTCGCGCTGCAGTCCCAGCTGCAGTCAGAGCAGAGAGGAGACGCAGTCTCGGCGTATTATCTGCAGTTAGTGTATCTATAGGTGTGTCATTTGAGGTCAAAGGTGTGCTTTTGATACTCCAGTACGGTCATTAGTTTGCGTTCATCAGAATTTCCATAACATTTTAGAACTGTAGTAACTTTCATTAAACTAATAAATAAGCTCGGGCCTATATCACATAGGATGCACTCTTCTAAATGTACACAACTGTTTTCTCTAAATCATAGTGGCTTGGTGATCTAGTGGATCCAGCGTTGCTGTGGTCAGGGTAGGAAGTGTTTTTCATTGCTTGGTGAACTCTAATAAAAAAAAAACTTCAGTTCATTTGGGTCAGTCAATCATTTCCTACAGGAAGCTCTAATGTGGATTGCTTCCGTAAATTGCGTACTTAGTGAGGGCTTTCTACCCTGACCCCATGCGAGGAAACCAAAAGAATCCTGTGACAGAGACAGCCTTGCTCTGGGCTGGGGGCTGCATTTGGCCTGTTTAGCATGTCAAGTGGTACAAAGCTATTTTGGGATCCAATGGAAAATATGGAGTGAGGTAGCCTACATGTTCATTTGTAGCTACACCATACACATGGGGTAAAAAAGTGTCAAAGGATGAAAATATAGAAAAAGTTAAATAGCCTTCTTTTCATTTGATAATGATATTTGTGATAGCAATAATATTTTATTTATATAGAATTTCTTTAAACTGAAGCACAAAGGGCTTTCCAGATTTAAAAATGTGCAGAATAAAAAAATAGAAACCAACCTGCATGACATACAAAAAATAGGAACATTCGCACATGAAGAAGCACTGGGGAACTACACCAGATGTTTCATGTATTGCCGAGTTAAGACCTCACGTAGTAGGCTCCAATGATTGAATCACTTTTAGCATTACCTAAGCATCTGTGCTCTATTCACATAATGACTTAATGGTAATACAGATACCACAGAAAACCTTTTCATTCACCCCCTCAGCAGTTAACACAGTGTTGGCTCCTCCATACTTACTTCAAAATATTTAGTTCTGATATTTCAGACAACATTTGAACAAGCTTTCCTTGCCCCACCGTCACAATATTTGGTTTAACTTTGAGGACATCTAGTGGCCATCATTTGTAATTATGGCACTGAATGCACAGTAAGACACATGTCTTACTCATTGTAGTTTCCAAATTAATTTATGTGATCAAACAGTTGTTGAAGTAGTTTAAATATTCCACATTAGGATACTCTGACACTGTAGCACATCATCAGTCTGTGATACTGGCATCTGTGATTCATTGTTGTGATTTTTCACTTAGAAGAACCAATATCAATAACTTTGTCTGTTTCTGTCTCAGTGTTTCCTACATTTCCCAGAATGACTTCGAACAACCACCAGCCGGAACCATAAATGTGTTGATGTTGAAGGTAAGTTAACTTCATCTTTCAGTGGTACTACCTGCAAATTGGTTTGTAAATATAACTAGTTAATTATTTGTGTCATTTAATGCATAGGACTGGTCATAAAATGGACTAATGGACCAGAGTTATATCACATCATATTTTGAAATTATCATATCTAATTCTTGGGAATCCTTAAGGGTTTATATTCATTTTGGCAAAGGACAATTTCCTGTGTGTGTGTGTGTGTGTGTGAGAGAGAGAGAGAGAGAGAGAGAGAGAGAGAGAGAGAGAGAGAGAGAGAGAGAGAGAGAGAGAGAGAGAGAGAGAGAGAGAGAGAGAGAGAGAGAGAGAGAGAGAGAGAGAGAGAGAGAGAGAGAGAGAGAGAGACGAGAGAGAGAGAGAGAGACGAGAGAGAGAGAGAGAGAGAGAGAGAGAGAGAGAGAGAGAGAGAGAGAGTGAGAGAGAGAGGAGAGAGAGAGAGAGAGAGAGAGAGAGAGAGAGAGAGAGAGAGAGAGATGAGAGAGAGAGAGAGAGAGAGAGAGGAGATCTGATTTCTGGAATGAATCTTCTCTTGTATGATTTTGCCAATGTTGATAATAGTTAGAAGAAACACTTTGTGATTTTTAAATTTCAAGGAGACTGACATTTACTGTTAAGTTCAGTCTGCTCAAACCTTTTTTGTCCAGAAGCTCAACTGCCTAGTACCTGAGCTGGGAATGTCTTACATAAAAACTACAGCACATAAGTGGATATTCTGTATATAGGTATGCCAAAGAAAATTGATCTAGTTAATCACTAATAGCTGCATTTATTTAGCTTAAGTGTTTTCCAAAATCTTCACTACATTTAATTATCTGCTGACAGTGTTCATTTTCTGGTAAGTGTGCTATGAGATGTGACATTTAGCTGCACATCTTTTCAGAAAAAAGATTTTAAATTGCATGAGGATGATATCTTGCCACTCATAACAAACCTCCCTGATGTTTAAATGATTTAAACAAACTATATGCCACACAGGGGCAAGTGCCTGCTTTGTCTAATTTGCCCAGTTGGTAATCCAGCTGTGGCTGAATGAGCATCAACCATAAATAAGATAGTTAAGTGCAGTTGTTGTAGTAAAGATGCGAATACATAAATGATCTATCAGAAATGATCAGCTATATTTAAAGGAAATTAAAAATGATTTTACGTAGGGTTACAATACAGAGGTTAACTTAGCGTTTCTACTTTTTTATTATTGATTAGCAAAATTTGTTTAAATGTATGTCTTTTTTTAAACTTAATCATTGTGCCGCCACATTCACACATTTGGTCAGAGAGTCAATCATTTAGGGAAATTCACAGTTCCCAGATATGTGAGGATAATGATAATTAGACACTTGAGCTTAAACACCAGTACCATCGTGAAGAACCTGACCTATTCACAAAAGATATGATACTTAAGAAATATGTACCCAAAGTTTTTATTCTACTTTTATATCTTTTTCAATATATAGGATATATGTAGTTTCAGCCTATGTCGAATATTATTTACTTTAGCCATGCTTTAGCTGCCCTTTTCCCTCAATCATTCAGGTAGATAATGCATCCTCCTCTGAAGAATGTATTTGTCATATATATAATGGCTATGTCAACAGGGAGGGCAAGCTTAAACAGGGATACTCTCTGAGGGACACTGAAAATGATGCAAAGACTTGGCTACTTGTATGTGAGCCAAGTGATGATATTTTAGCCAACAAAAGCTGAGAGACTTGCCCTTTCATTCTGTCAAACACGGAAAACTATTTGTATGCCACTCAAACTGCTAAAGAGAGCTCAGTGTGATGGCACCCAGTCTAGATTGATTTCACTCCAGATAAAGGGTCCTCAGATCTTTTTCTGTTGAGAGAGATCTTCACTAGTTTTGTCATAGTTTCAACCAAATACTTGAGTTTTTAAAAATTGGATGATTCACTGTGACTTTATTCAAGTAGTATATTTCCACCAAAAATGAGGCCATTGATACATTTGACCTTTCACCTTCTTTATCTTAAATACAGAGACTGAATTTATGAATCAGAAGGAACTTGAACTCATTCTGAACTGTATATCACACCACTATGATGCACAGGAAACGGATCTAAGTGCAAGAAAGACAGATGAAAGGGGATGTATTCAAGTTCCTGTCATCTTAATTGATAAACACACTGGTGAGGAAATTACTTATTGCTTAGCACATAAGAAGCACATATAGTTTGTGTGAAAACTAAGGGTTCAGTTACATATGTTTGTGGTCTATATAAGTATACAATCAGTCATTTATTAATATGATAAACAATAAATGTTATATCAGGATTCAGTATGAGGTGCCATGGTGGCATAGTGATTTTGAAATGCAGCAATGAATTAGTTTCAAACAAACAAGATCTATTTAAAAAATAGAATGTCTAAATTTGCAGAATAATTCACTTACTGTGTACCAGATACATTAAGTAATTTTCAAATAAAAATGGCTCACTTTCTTAGATTCATAATTGAACGTGTTGATAGAATAATGATTTTAGATGAGAACATGCAGGTCATTGTAAATTTCCATCATCTGAATAATCACTATTAAATGTTCATAATGAAAACTATACATGTTAAAATGAGTAAATTGAAAATTAATAAAGGTTTGTGAACAAAAAGAACCAAATCAAATTTAGTTTCAGAAACTGTGAGCGAAGGTCCGCACATGTCATACACTCAGAGACTGTTCAACAGTAACTATGCACACAGTGGAAACATCGTGAATGAATCTATTGCCTCAGTGCATGCTGGGATGGTTCTCAACACACCTACCTCATGGAACCGCATCACACGATCAGCATTCAGCCAGATATGTATGCTGCTCGTGGTTTCAACGCTCCACAAATTTTCCCTTTATTTCAAGGGCGCACGGCAACCCAAGATAACTTCATCTAGAGATTACAAATCAATCCTCAAAATGGTTTCAAAGAATCAAATTAGTGGATGAGAATGAAGATGATTAGTTTGTCCTGATATCTGCTTGTTATAAACCACATTTTACGATCAGGTTCCTGGACTACGTTTTTTGACAGTGATTTATTGTCAGAGTGATATACCAAGTAAAAGCAAAGTCATTGGAAACTGTCACACATTTTAAATTGGATTTAAGTACTCACCAAAAGCACTTTAAGAATTAGGAGCTGCAAGCAAATTCAGCTACATTTTCTGTACCAGCATTTGGAGGGCCCCAAGTCTCATGCCATACTCGTATTTAATGATTTCTCTGGTGATTTTGTTGTTGTTAGCCTTCTTGAAAGGGAGGTACAGGATAATTGGCTAACGTGGCTTTGTGTGAGTCTTTCATCATCTAAATGTGTCTAAAATAAAATGATTATTGATTTCAGAAAGTTACCCCCAAGCCAACTGCCAACTGTAAAAAAGGTGTTTACATTGACCTAGTGAATAGCTACCATGTTGGGCTTTCAAACTGTGCTTTCAATCCCATGTTGATGCTACACCTCAAAAAAGGTCCAGCAAAACGTTTCATGATGACTCTCGATGTTTAATGATGATTTTATTTTACATATGTTTCATTGAATCTCTTTAACCTTTTGTATTAATGCTTGGTTTGAGAGTATAAATCTGTCTAATAAGAATTGACTTAAAAGTATTTTTAAAATGGCCAGTGAGATTTCAGGGAGGCGTCAGGCTATGCACTTGGACATTAATAACAGGCAGGTTTCTTAGAAAGGCTAACGCTGTATTGGACTGCCAAGTCTCCTTCATCCCAAGTGCTATTAATAAGCATAAAGCACCTTGCAGACTTGCACTTTTGTACATCTGTACTTGGTATGGATTTTCATTTCCCTGTTCTAGCTCTGTTTTATTGTGTTGATGTGGCATCTTTTTGTACTCTGTTTTACGTGAACCCTGGCTGCAAAACAAATTTCCCCCTTGAATCTTGAAAACGATGTCCTAAGGAGAGTCTCTATGTTCCTGGAACAAATATTTTAGCTCCCAGATGTTTGTTAATACTAGGGTAAAACCTCAACACTGATAAAACTAACCGTTAACAAGTTGCTCAGTTACCTTCACATATTCTTTAGATTGTTTTGCCAAGATAATGTGTCAATTCCATGAATACGTAGATGTCCTATAACATGAGCAGCCATTAACACACAACAAACGGTCAACAGAAAGCTAAGCATTCACATGGCCTTCAAAGAGCACTCAGGATTTACCCAAAAGTTGCCCGTCACCCGAGTGTCTTTAGCCTCTATGTTTGCCAGGTTTTATGGATTAAGATGCTCTCCAGCTGATAAAACCAACTAAATCTAACTATCAGGCATATAGAGTGATGAAAAGAGTTCTGGATAATTGAGGTGCTGAGGCACTCTAGATGACTATCAGTCTCCAATGAAGCAATGTACTATCTCCAGTTTTTGGCCAAAATTCTCCTAATTACAATGTATCTGGATTGAAAATAAGAAGTTGCCATTCCGTTGCTGTCAATGCACACTTTCCTGTGCTGCTCTCCGAGTGAATATCATAGCATTGAAGCCCGAATTGTCTTGACCTGTGGCGAGTCACTCCTGTCCGGTTTGCATTGGCCGCTTCAACAAGATGTTCAAACACGAAGACCCTGCTGGAACACCTCTGAACAATGGATTGATATAAAGTCACAGTGACTGCCAGAGCTTTAAAGAACTGATGAAAACACCAAAGATAAAAACCAAAGATGCTCTTAATCAGCTGAGACAAACAAGGTAAGGGCTGATTACACCTGATGAACTGTGCTCTGATGATTTCAGAAAAAATACAAAAACCAAAGTTAAAAAAAAGTTGATTTCAAATTGTCATTAATTGTAAAAGCTGATGATGTTCAGCAGGACAGATTGTTGTTGTGTTGAAGCTGGTGAGAAATAATATTGGTGATGACAGACACGTGGAGAAGAAAAATCCATGTGGCTGGAATTTCAAACGGTCAGAGGAGAGTAAATAAACAAGTGCCTCTTTTTGTTTCCATTGGACCTAAAGTGAGAAGTTTGCTCAAAAAATGTAATTTCCATCTCATATTCCATATTCACAGGATCCCTGTGTGTCCTCTGTCTGGTTCACACTGCAGCAAGCCCGTCACATATACTGCCGTCTATACGGAAGATGGGACAGCGAGGACCGGCTAATCCCTTGAAACTGCATGAACTTTGCTTTCTTTTTCTTTGCTCTCTTTATGTGGCGGGAGTCCTGTGACCAGGAATCAAAGTTTGGGGATCAGGTACGAGGCCGGCAGCAGCTCGCAGCCCCACCAAGCAGATTGCCTGCTGCTGTGCTGACTGAGGACTACTGCACACAAAGCATGAAAAGTGTGGATTCCGGGGGCCAAGAGCTTGCGTGGTGGGCTCTGCAATCCCCGACTGGCCCGGGGAGAAAGGAATGGTTCAGTCAGCAGGCCAGGGCCACTGGAGCGATGAAAAGATAATTCTCCCCCCCACCGCCGCTGGACCTCATGCGGCGTCAAACCATTTGTGAGCAGTGACACAGCCAGATTGGGCCGAAAGGATATGAGTGGGAAACTTCAAAACCTGCTCATGTTTCTGCGAACGTGAAAGGATTTGTATAACACATTCAGATTTGATGAACTTTCCCATGTTCTCTCTGGACAGCCCTTTTTTGTTGACATGTTCAAATAATGAATCTCTTATGTGTAGATCCCTTTTTCCCCCCCTGCTACCAAGTCCTGTTTCTAGTTGTCGGGTAGGGATGCTGTGCGGACCATTCCATCGTCTGTCCCAAGCTTATGGAGAACCGCTGACTCGCTGGCTTCCAGGAAACAGGGTGAGTGATTCTACTTTTCCTAGAGCAGCGATCTGCCTTTTTACCTCAAGCTGTCGGGAATTTGTCTGCTGTCAGAGCTAGAGATGCTAAAACTTGGTGCAATTACTCCTTTAATTTACCTGTTTCCTCAGGACTGAAACTCTGTGTCTGTAACTGACTACGATTATGTGATAAGAGGTTATCACAGGACAATGAGATGTGCACACAGAGATAAGCCATTATCCTTGATGAAATGACCGTCGTTATCAACACATTATCCAGCATTATTCTTATAACTTTGCTGCCAAAGCTGCAGGTTTTCAAAGATAATTCCATGTGACAGTCAAAGCTGTTGCAAGATAACTGAAATTTCTGAGGAACTCTTAGCATCTGACATTAGCACACTTGAAGAAGACTATCGTAGGTATTCCTCAAGAATAATGTAATATATGAAGGATTTCACTTTCTATTTGACATATAGACTGTTTCTTACACTAAGTGCACTTTCTCGCTCTGTTTCAGGTGCTGAAATGGAACATATATTTCTGATTCTTTTACTGTTTAGTAAGGCTTTATCAGTTGGAGCTCAATTCAATGGATACAACTGTGACGCCAACTTTCACAGCCGTTTCCCTGGTGAGGAACTCAACATTTTTTCTGTAAGACTAACTGGACGGAATTTAGGCCCTAGATGTGAATGTCTCTTTAAAGTAAATTTCTCCACAAACTGGCTACATATACCAAAAAGGAGAATTCATTTTTTGCCTACAAACCAGTTCCTGATTTATGGTTTGAACAAAATTTAGAGTGATGGTTTTGAACTGTCATCCCAGAAGTGCACTTCTTACCTAAAACATGATAAAAAATAAATAAATCTTCATTTACATTTTTTTATCTAAATAAATAAATAACAAAATATCAAACCTAATATCTTGTGACTCATTTGAATGCCTGTATGCACCTGTCTCTGTGTGTGTGTCTTGCAGCGGAGAGGGATATAAGTGTGTACTGTGGGGTGCAGACCATCACCCTCAAGATCAACTTCTGCCCTGTCCTCTTTTCTGGCTACACAGACACTGACCTGGCCCTCAATGGTCGCCATGGAGACTCCCACTGCCGTGGTTTCATCAATAACAACACTTTTCCCACTGTGGTAATCTTTAGTATCAGCCTGGCGACGCTGGAATCCTGTGGCAATTCCCTGGTGGTAAGAAAAGCGGGAATGGTTATAATGAATTGCTTGTTTAGCAGATTTGACATTATTACTGTCAGCATCACTGACGCTGTTAATGATGGAGTTGGATTTGGTGCTTTAACTGTTATGGGTATACTTTATGGGTCAGAAATATTATAATATGAATAGCTTTGAGAAAATATTATCAAAGCTAATGAAAATATAGTTTACTGTAAAGGCTGGGTTATGTACAGTTTAACTGCTGAAAAGTGTCATAAAATGACTCATATTCTTAGATGACTTGACAGTTACTTTTGTAACATTTTGTATGCTAAATTATACAGGCTAAACAATTACAAACTGAAGTGGAACATTTTAAAAACAGCAAAAAGCCTCTCCGCCATTTGTAGAAAAAGATCAGATGATGAGTGAAAAAATTATCTTAAAACAGTTTAAAAGAAGTTTAAAGTGAATCTGTTCTGTGTTCTGTGTTCAGCTGGATGCAATGGCACCGTTTCTGGAGGGTCTATGCTCGGATGAAAAGGAATTGAGTTGGGGATTAGTGAGGGGCCTTAGCATGCTCAGTAGTATGGCTGATGGTCCGGTCCGGTGTGCCCACAGTAAGATAATGGTGGTCGGTTAGAGCCAGCAGGAGGAGTGTCACTCACACTGGTTTTGTTCGCCTCAGGTCTCCACGGCTCAAGGGCCCAACGCTTATGGTAACCTGTCACTGGTGCAGATTGGAAACATATCAGGATATATCGACACACCGGATCCCCCCACCATCATCAGCTACCTGCCAGGTCTACTGTACAAGTTCAGCTGCAGTTACCCACTGGAATACCTAGTCAACAACACACAGCTGGCCTCGTAAGTCTCACTTCCACTTTTTCATTGGTTTGAAAGTGCTCTAGTAGGTTGCTACAGAGAGTCAGTAAGCCATCCATTGAAATAAGTTCAACCAATTAACAAATGGGAAAAGAAAAAGTCATGGAGGGACATATTGACTACTGAAATACAGGGGGTGGACAACTAAATACAAATAGTCTTTTTTTTAGAATGTATGCTGTTCAGTTTTTGTTGACTCAGTATCAGAGAGGTGTTAATAAATCTGTTAAAACTTTTCTGGATCAAGTGGGGGAAGAAACAAGATTTACCATGGAGGGATAATGTTTACAACATGGCTAAAAAAATAGAGATTTTTAATCTGAAGTTATTTGTACCTTACATGGAGAAAGAAAGTGCAGACTGTGCAGTAATCAGGAACTTGTTGTTGAAACACCTCGTTTTACCTTGAATGTATCAAAGCTGTGAAAGGTCAGCTGCATACAGCAAATAAACCCTCGTGGGTGCTGCGCCTTTGAGAGATAACTTGTTGCAGTATATATGAAGGAGCTTGTGTGATACATATTTTGAAGTTATTACCACAGACTGCTGAATACGTATTCTGTTGTGCACTCTTCCCTTGCAAGCGAATAAACAGACAAAGACAACTTTGAATCTTCTGAAGACTTATTGATTTGTGGACAAAACTCTCTTCTCCCGATTAACATAGAAATCTTCCAAAACAGAGCTTTGATCTTTTCTTTATCTTCATTGAAGGTCAGCAGCTGCAATCTCAGTGAAGGAAAGCAATGGTACTTTCATCAGCACGCTGAATCTACTGCTTTACAATGTAAGTTCACATCAGTTGAGTCGAAATATCTGTTATTTTGCTGCACAGCAGGGGAGCTTATAGGCTGCTGCACTGGAGACAAAGTCATATACCAAAGCTATAATAAGTCAGAAAGCATCAACGAGCATTCAAAGCTCTGCAGCTATGTTAAATGAATCTGCACCTTTTTAAATCTGCAATTTCAGTATTTTCTGAGGATGATGATCTATGTATGAGATTGGAAGGATACCAAAGGTTCAGAAACCCTTTAATGCTGCCCAAGTAGGCAGCAAATTACCTTTAATCCTGTAATTGGAGAAAATTATTCTCTTTACCCTCAATTCATGTCACACCATACGCTAAATATAGTCAATTTGAACCAAACACTAATAAAAGGGATTGTGTGGATACCAGATAACAAATATGCAGGCATTCATGAAGTGTAGTGAAACTGAACAAATCATCCTCAACAGGATGAAGAGAAAGAGTCGGGTATTGTGACAAACTTGCTGAAATGCTATTGTGGTTTATGTACAGGACTCGTCATACATTCAGCAGCTGTCCATCCCCATGGCAGGACTGACCCTGAAGACGCGAGTGTTTGCAGCCGTAAAAGCTTCTAACCTGGATAGGAGGTAACATCCAGCCATTCAATCTGAATAAGTCACTTTATACCAAAACAACATCTTTTTAGAGGGAGAGTAGGTTACCATATCCATTTATGTTGTCCATTATTAAATAATGCCATTGGTACAAGCACAATGTAAGCAACCCTACCTATACTGACCATGGAGAGCAATACACAGTGCTGTAAAGTGACACCTTTGGCTGCAACACAATGTGAAGAAAAACACCACTGACCTATATTTAGGTGATATAGAAGCAGAGTAGGGATTCATGGCACACCCCCACCTTCCTCCAAGAAGTTTTGACCTCTTCTATATTTAAGTTATGCCAGATCACAATAAAAGTAAAAAAAAATTGTTCTTAATTTGTTTATTAGACTCATTATAAGGATGTCTCAGAAAAATAACAGCTTATAAATTGAATCAGCCTGCTTTATAAATACACATGAGACAGATGAAGCATTAGGCTTTTAACTGTTATTTGTTCACCTGAGAAGAACTTTTGTGTTTTACTGCTCCCATTGATGATACACACAGTGCAGGGATGCACCATGTCAAAGTCTTGACTCTGACTTTGTACCACTCTTTGATCTTAGATCTGATCTCATGAATTCTGACAGAGTCTCTTTAAGACTCACAAATTGTGACAGAGCATGAAAACCACATCGTACATCACACTGCTGGTCCTGTATCTTTGTAATCGTTGTTGGAAATACATTCTGCTGAGTACACCTGACCTCTCCAGAGAATTGACCAAATCCCCTGATGTTCTCTGACTAGATCAGATGTAAATAGATCTAAATTTGATAATTTTCAAGGGATTTCATGACCAGCAGCAACACCTTCTGGGAAAACACTTGCATTTTGTGTTATTGCTTCAAAAAATTACTTATGATTTGCTTTTGTCAGACAGACTTATCTACTCCTTCGTTTTGAACATGACATGATTTGACTATGTGAAGCCTTTGTGTTGTGGTCATTCGATCTTGCCTGTGGGGCTAGTCGTAGGTGGGAGAGTGACTTTGCCTGAAGGGTGGGAGTAAACACAAAGATACTTCACAGATTTTAAGGGGAGATGGCTCATTGTGTATCACCTTATCCTTACTTCCTTTGTCACCAGAAATACATTAACTATGTCTATGGCATGCCAATTTCCAACCCTGTCTCCTACAAATATGTTAATGTACTACAAATTTGCAACAGCAAATCCATTATGAAAGTATTACGAATAATGTTTTCTATTAATACAATGACTTAATTAATAATCCAAGAATATGCAAGTATTGCTCATTTAAAATTTTTTACTGCTGGAAACAAGAGCTACTTAAATGAAAAGTGCACTCAGAGTGTATGTGCTCTAGAGGCTTCAATTTTCCACATTACACATGTGTAAATTGCATATTGGCCCACAAACATCACAAAAACCCTGGTGGTACTTACATCATTTAAACTGGGAGTGGCGGGCCGTGTATTTTATACCTGGGCCTTCAATGCTGTCCTACTACAGTTGAACCACCTCCTAATAACCTCATTATGACGCCAGCATGACGGGATGCTTCGTCATTAACGGACAATGCATATAGTCAAAATCAATGTAATTAACACAATGACAAGAACAAACTCACAAGAAGCAGTCACATATATTTATATGACAACAAAGCAGGTAGAATAACATAAAACCCAAATAACATGATCAACAGGCCTCTGCACATTCCAGCAAGGGCAAGGGCCATTCAAATATTATTCACATCGGAGGGAGCAATATTAACCAAAAACGACACGATAGAAAAATTAACACAGTAGTAACGCTACTGCAGATGTAAAAACACAAAAGCTGCTGTTCACTATTTAAAGACAAAGTCCATCCTCATTTCTTTGAGTACAAAGAGTTCAATGCCACGGTTGTACAGTACATCGGTGCGGTACAGTTCCAGTAAGAGGTCCTTCTCGATTCATGGACGCCAGTGATGACAGTCGAGCCTCCCCAGTTGTATTTCTTGAATACGTTTTAATGCATTTGAGGGCTGAAAATGTCCGCTCGACAGAGGCAGTAGATATTGGGATTGTCACCACCAAACATGCCAAAACGCTAAACATGTAATGTCACGTAAAAACGTCTTACATATCTTTAACCTTTAACTCTTACTACTACAAAGTTCTGCTAGCTCACAACAGTCACGCTAGCCCACTGACCAATCAAGCCGCACGTTAATGCTGACGTCCTTGTAGGCCAGCTAGAAGGCTCTGGCATGTCAAAGAATACGCCCAACATGTCAAACTAAAAATCTGATTAGTTGAAGACTACAATCAACAATATCGTCCCCATCAACTGCAAATGGATTCACTTGTAATTCTGAAGGCCTCCGGGCAGATTTTTTTACTTAGAGACAGCACAGAGGCGAAATCTGATTGGATAAAAGCTCTATTTAAAACAAGCTGTGCTGGAAGCAGCGCTCATTGCACAGTAGCTGTGCAATGAGCTAATGGGAAAAAAATAATTAGAATACATGTAGTGTATTTATGAAAAATAATTAAATTATAAAATAGCTATAACTTTGTGATTCTGTTTAGGCCAGCAGAGAAGGCTTAGCTGGCCCTGACAGCCCACCACTGGCTAACCCTCCCATTCGCCATACCAAGTCTTTCATTTGTTGTCCTTCTCCAGTCCCCACCAACCTACGTAAACAGATCATTGATGGTAATTACTTCGACCTTGCCGTCCTCATTATGCCTTCCCTTCACCAACTGCCTGTCAACAGATTTCCAGAAGGCCACAATCACTATCATCACCCGAAAGAGAAAACACCCACCAGCTCCAAAGAACTCACACCCACAGAGATCGCTTACACTTTCTCTTTTCAGAGACGTCATCTGTTCTCAATTTCCCACCTGCCGGCAAGAATTGGACAACTATTTGGTAATGGTTTTTATCAATACCATATCCACCTTGCCTCAAAAGCTGCTGCCTGTCTGCAGCAGTTCAACAAGGACACATGCTGGGGCATGCTCGACCGACAACGCATTTTCCTGCCGCATCTTTGCTGCCCGAGCAGCCATTTCATGCTCCTTATGCGGTGCCCCGTCTGACCCAGCCAGTTTCCATTCCCGCCCATGCTAAGCCACAGCTAGCCCATAAAAGAGCTTCAACTTTCTCTCGCCTATTACCCTTGGCCCCTCCAGCACCCACACCTCTGAAGCCTATATCGTCAGCCATATAGTATAGGTAAAAAAGGGGTAGGCCCATATTTAATCGAGGAGGTCGTGCCATCTGCAATAACTTACCATAGCAATAACAACACCAGTTGCAACAAGTCCCAGTGCCGCTTCCACCACATCTGCTCCTTCTGTGGAGGCCACGTCCGCCCAGCGTGTCCTCACAACCCCACTTCGACTAACCTAGGTAAGCACCTTTCGATACCCATTAACATTCCAGCCCTAGCAGCAGCACTTCAAAACCACTCTGATCTGGCTTTCGTTCAGTTCTTAATCAAGGGGTTTAAAAAAGATTTCCACCCTGGAATCTTCACACAACCATCCATCCCTTTCCAATGCAAAAATCTTCAGTCAGCTTTAAACAAACCTGAGTCCGTCAACCAGCTACTTGCTAAGGAAGTGAAAGAAGGCTTTTTGATCGGCCCATTCGCTCAACCTCCATTTCCTAACTATGGTATCAGCCTCATCTGGATCGCAACCGGGAAATACTCTGTAACGAAAATTAGCATTATTGATCTCTCTGCATCCCACGGCAGTACCATACCCAGCATAAACGGATTGATTCCGAGCAAAGACTTCACCCTTCACTACGCCACCATTAATAATGCTATCGCCCTCATCAAACTCCCCGGAAAGGGGTCTTCACCTGCGCTTTCAAAGTTCTCCCTATCCACCCTGACTTCTGGTGTTTCTTTGGCGTCCAGTGGCGGGGGGGAAATATTACTTCACTCTTAGGCTCACCTTCTGCTGCAAAAGCAGTCCTAAACTCTTCGACACCCTGTCAGAAGCCCTCTGCTGGATCCTGTCTAATAACCATAAAATTCCATTCCTTGTCCATCTTTTGGATGATTTTCTCATCATCTGCCCTCCCTCATCACCACACCGGTTTGGTCACCCTGACATTTTTTTTTCTGAACTTGGAGTTCCACTGTTGACAGAGGGCCATCTACATCTCTTGATTTTTATCGGAATCCCTCTTGACACAAAGTCGTTTCACTCCCTCAACCCTCTCATCTTACTGGACAGCTTGGAAGAGCTTCCACTAATTCCATGACCAGTACAATATAACCTTTCCATCATTTGATCTGGTCCCCGTGACCTGTTTTGTTAAATTTTTGCTCATTCCGTTGCTTGCTGTCTTCCTGCATCCTCACTATCTGCTCCAGATACAGCAATCCTCACATTGCTCTCACCTTAGAAGTAGGGGTGTAACGGTTCACAAAATCCATGGTTCGGTTCGGTACGGTACAGTGGTGTCACGGTTCGGTACGTTTCGGTACGTTTTCAATACAGTAGAAAACTATAAATGCCAGAGAAACGTACTTGATTTTAAAATATATTTATTCATTAAAACTAACATCATAAAGCTATTCTTTGACTTTGAACAATGATGGAACTATACCTGAGTGACCCATCTTCTGGGGTAAAAAATGTAATGTAGTATTGTTACTTACATCTTCTCCATCATAATTTTAGTATGAACAATGATGGAACTATACCTGAGTGAACGTGGCTCTTCATCTCATTCAGTGGTGAGGTAATGTGTGTTACAGTCGGGTAGCGCTGTGTAGCCCTCGACGTCCAGGCATCCGTTGTCAGAGCAGCAGCGGGTGCCTCGGACATGTGATTCTCTACTTGTGCTTTTGTTTTCTTGTACAAAGCGGGAATTATGGTTTGGCTGAAATGGTTCTCGTGAAGGAGTAGTGTAACGGGGCTCAATAACATTCAGCAGGTTCATAAAGCGTTTTACACTACAGTCGGGTCTCATGTCCGCGGCTATAAATGTACCAACCGCCGTGGTGATCGCTTTAGCCCTCATCGGCAGGTAACAGCTGCTTAAATGCTTCGGGAGAGTTTGAAGCGCGTGTGCTGCTCCAGGTTTTCGTTTAGTTTCACCCACTGCCACACTGGGGTGATGTCGGCGTAAATGGGTTAACATGTTTGAGATATTCCCACTGATGTAGCCTACACCCGTGTAGCAAATGCGACATAGCGTTGTTTTTTTATCCACCACTCTCTCGCCATCGCCGTCATAGTTCAGAGAAACCAAAGTGGCTCCAAACACCAGACCTGTAGGCCGTTGGAGGATCTTCTATTCCTGGTCTATTACTAGCCATATTGCACCGAGCTAATGCTAGCTTCATTTAGCGTGTCTCACAGCGCAAAGTGCCCGACTGGAGTAGGAAGTGTTTTTTTGGTGGTGGGCGTGTCAGAGAGCACGCTGTCCGTTACGTCATGTGTGTTGCCAGTTTGAGAACAGTGGCTCCACCGAAAACATAATATATCCCACAATTTAAGCTTCTGCATTTCCAAATGCACTAGTATTAACGTATTGTTCGGTTCGTCATGCGTACCGAACCGTGAGCCTCGTACCGAACGGTTCAATACGAATACGCGTATCGTTACACCCCTACTTAGAAGCCATGTTCTCACTAGGTTTTGTCAGATGTTCTAAGTTCACTGCCTCAACCCTCCACTTTGACCCACGCCGCCACACCTGTATATCGTCTTATTTCTCAGAAGGCACCATGACATTCTACTTAAAGCGAACCAAAACCAATCAATCCAGCCAATTTACACCCGTCTTTTACTTAAAAATACAGTCATCGCTGAGTCCATTAGAGCCAACTACTTGCAGTTCCGGAAATCCAAGACTTAATACCAACAGATTCTCTCTTCATCTCAATATCCGGTCAAGTAGGTACTAGATTCTTGTCATGTTCTCTCCTCGTCTGGCATATCTCCCGCTACCTCGGCCTCCCGTAATGGTGTCCCAGAACACCTTATTCAAATCATGGACCGCTGGTCCTCTTAAGCATACCATCGTTACATTCGATCAGATCTCAAAGATTTCAGACTTGTTTCAATCTTGTCTCAAGTCATTGGGGTTTTAGGGATTCGTCATGCCCGGGCGCCACGGCAGATTCCTCGACGAAGCTCTTTTCAACTCATTCGACCGACCAGACAAACTACATGTTGAAGCCCTTCATTTATGTTTTCATTAATAAATTGTTAAACGCATACGATATATACATGTAATGCTTCCTACTAAAAAGGAATTCAAGGCAGCAATTACTTTTCTATGCAATACATAATTGGGAAAAACAAATAAGTAGTATATGGATATAATTTCTAGTAGACAGGGTTGTAATAGACAGTTCTATCTGTTGAAACAATACAAAGATCATCAGCAGGCGAGGTGAGCATTGTGCCATCAAAGTGTCTGAGTAGCCTTTACATCTACATCTACATAATCTCAATTGCATTAAAATCCATCAACTCTGCATTTACTAATCTTTAATGTTAAATAGATGGAACGTTCTAATGGACTACTGTTACACCACACCCTCTGGAAACCCCAACGATGACCTCCGCTATGATCTTTTCTTTAGGTAACGGATCTATGGTTTTGTTCAGTTCTTATATTTCTGTTTCTCTCCTTTCTAATAATCTTTTTCTGATTTTCCCTCCCTGAACCAGCTGTGAAAAAGACCCCCAGACCGCCGTCTTTGAAAATGGAAAGAGCCAAATGGGCCGCTTCGCCTTTGAAGTATTCCGCTTTGTAAAGCACAAGAATCAGAAGATGTCCACGGTCTTCCTACACTGTGTCACCAAACTGTGTCGAGCAGATGACTGTCCAATGCTCATGCCAGTGAGACCAACAAAGGACACTTTCACACAAAGCATGACATACTATTAGGATAAAATATAACAGACATATTTTGTCAGTATCTCTCTTACACCCATCTACAGCTCCAGCTTATGGAGGAAGCATGTGACAACCAGACTCTGAATTTCACAGCTGTCAAACATTCACTTATACACATCAATCATTTGTGGTGGAAAGTAACTAACTACATTTACTCAGTTACTTTTGAAGCACAATTTTGAGGTACTTTTACATTACATTACAGTGATTTAGCAGACGCTTTTATCCAAAGCGACTTACAATTCAGATTCTATCACATTTCTACACCGTAGGCACAGCTACGGGAGCAATTTGGGGTTAAGTGTCTTGCTCAAGGACACATCGACATGCAACTAGCAGAGCCGGGGATCGAACCGCCGATCCTCTGATTGAAAGACGGCCCTGCTCTCCACTTAGCCACAGTCGCCCATTTTGCTCTAATACTTTTATAATTTAATAATTTGAATGCAGGTATTTTGATGGTCTTTCTACATTGTTGTAATGCTACTTTTGCTTAAGTAAAGGATCTGAGTACTTGTTCCACCACTGATAACCAGACAAAGTCAATTACCAGGCCACCCATGAGTTTCTAGTCACAACTAAATCAGAATTTCAAGTAATCATTCAAGTAATGATTACATGATTCATAGCGCCAGGACCTATATATTATCTTGAGGTGTTTACTGACTTTCTGGATATTTATTTACAGTCAGATATCCTTTATTTACTTTATTTCCTTGGCTCATATAGAAAAATCTATCTTCCTCAATGTATCAAGTAAAACTTGGGATCTTTTCTGCCAATTCAGAAAAATGTCAGATATATTTGTCAGATGTTATTATTATATTCCTCTCGTCTCACATTTCAAAACAATGCTTTATCAAGACCTAATTGACAGCAGCTGGGGGTTAATTGTAATTTATAAAAGTGGTAAAACCAGAGCAGCTGCATGATATATTGTAACAGGTTCTATCCTTCAGTCAGCATATATTCCATCCTTCTTTAATTTTTCAATTATAGAAATTGATGAGAAAAAGTGCAACACCTTCTACCACTATATCTCTCTTGGCCATTTTTTACAGATCTGTGGCAGCAGGAAAAAGAGAGATGTCATAGAGGGAAAGGAATCAAACGCTGCATCTGGGAATGCCGTCCTGACTGCTGGGCCAATCATCACTCGGAGTGGTACAGTTTCTGATATTCCTTTCTCTCAGTGTCTTTTTCCTGCCAACCACCTTTATCTTTCTGACATAATCCACACTGCACTGTTACTGCCTGAGGAGCCTTTTCTTCCTAACTTATACCCAATACATGAAGCCAGGCTCAGACTACAGGAGTTCTGGACGATTTATCCCCGATTTACCCCTCTCGACAATCGGAGGAAAAATACGATCCAGGACCTTGGTTGGTACCAGATTGTTTGGTAATGTGAGCATTTTACAAATCCAGTCTTAAACCTCCCGAAATGTTCGCAGCCTTTTCGGAGCAGTCCCTTTAATATCCAGAATCAGCTGACGTGTTATTATGACGTGTACTAAATAGCATGTTAGTATGGAATTTTGGACACAACCTCAGTGTCCGTTTTGTTTACATCTACTTCCCCGAGAGATCAAGGGAGGTGGCAAGTTGCTTCATCTGGCATGATAATCTTAATAATAGCTTGTAGTGTGTGATATGCCATTATTTTAGATTAGAGAAAGGATCTGTGATGCAACCCGATTTCAAAATCTTTTTGGATTTTAAAATTTCTGTAGTCTGAGCCCGGCTTGAGCTTTTTTAATTTCTTTCAAACTCCACAAGTCTTCTCTTTCTGTGATTTCTAACAGTTCCATGTATTATTTATATCTGAATTGATTTTCAGAATGAATATACTAAGAATGTATCAAACCTCAGGTGGTTGATTGATGGTGATAACTCATCTCGGTGACCTAGATGGTTAGAGAGTGCTGGAAGGCATCCTGTTGACTCATGTACTGTACAAGAAATGAACAACGCACAATTACTTTGTTGCTGTTACCCTTAAATGACCTTTACTTTTTTTTCACAGATGAGACGCCAACCAACAACTCTCAATTGGGTAAGCCCTCACATTCTGTGCATTGTGTTGCAATATACTTTTAAAACCTTCTGGGCCCGAACAGCCCCCTGTGGGGGGCTGAGTGGACTGAGCAGAACCGAGCCGGTACTACACAATGCAATTTTCAGTAACAAATATAATATTTCCACAACCATGCAGCATACCGTTTGAACGAAGAATTTCTCATGAACAGAAGCATGCGTAACACTTTACACACTCAAAACACAATAAAACACGATCTACCACCACATTGCTAGCCTCCTGCTAAATTTCGTCACTTTTTCACGTTCATTTGCCCGACACACGCAGCAGAAATAGTCCACCAAAATACGTTCCTTTACCGTCCACGCTAAAGCTACCTACTTAGCAACATTAGCATTCGACCACGCTTCGAATGTAAATTTCGGATTTACTCTCCGCCAAACACTTCAAACGTTACCCGCAGCCATCACACTGCAGAAGAATTCTGGTTTGGTACTCACAATTTCGAAGAAAAATCATAAAACGATGTCCTTGTACTCCTTTTAGACTGTTGTTTCGCCTTTTGCCATCCGTTTACAGTCTAATAAAGTTGGGAAAAAAGGAAGGGGGGGTCAAATAAGCTCGGGGGACCACATTCCAGCGAGGCAGCCTCGGGCGTTTACGCACCGGTCCGCCGGCTTAAATTGTCATTTTCCGGAAAACTAAAGACTTCCTGGAAATTACGTTGACGCCAGTCCATTGGCTAGATCCTAACACGTGCATAGACGTGTCATATGAAGAAATCGACCAACCACAGGCTCAACACTGGTCCAATACACACACACTATGGCGCAATTCTCCCGTAAACCGGCGGCCCCGAGATGCTTTGGAGATGGTTCTAGCTCTCCAAAATGATTTCTAACTGCTGTATGTGATAGATTGTGCATGTACAAGGATAAAGGAAGTTAAATATATAGTTATTTAGGTTGTAAAAGTACAATGGAACAGCTGGAGAGGCTGTTTCTCAAATGACGACCTCTCGTACGTTTATGTCTCTTGCTCTGGCCTACTTCACTCTATTCACTCCAATTCTTGTGTGGGTGACTACCATCGTTTGCTATGATGGTGGGTGGTTTTTAGGCTTTACTGAGCCTCATTTAATATAGTATTATGAATAATAGTGCTTTTTCACCAGGCGAATCTGACATTTTCAAAGTGGAGCTGTGTTCCATCTTCAGCTGCTATTAACCAGTAACATATACATAATATTTACTCAATTCATATGAGCAAACCCTTCTTAGTGTTATTAATCCTTTGAAATTATTAAAAAAAGACCTTGTAGTTAGAGAGTAAGGCCCCTTTGAGTATGGGTATAGTATTTTCGAGAATAAGCCAATAAAACGGCTAGGGTTCAAAAGGGGTGTTGCCTTTCACTGATATGAAGTGAGCCATTTAGAATAATAAAAGCCTTAAAAAGCACTTAAATTAGTTATATTGCCAGAAAGAGTCATTGATTGCAACTAAGTGTAGTACGAGCAAAGAAAGTATACTTTTTTTAGTCGAGAAAAAGCATCCAAACATGTATTGTCGCTTATAGTTATATTCTGGTCTACTTGATTCTAATGTCAGTTATCAAATTGGTATATCTGCTGTTAAGATGGATTTTTCTTTCCCCTGATTATTGAATGTTGATGCCGGTTTGATTTCTGGTGTTTTGGATGGCTGAATCATTTTCTGCTATCAAACACCACTGTAGTTGAGCTGGAAATATATCAGCGTGTATGTGGGATTTGGCAATTAAGTTGTAGTAGAGCAAGTGTTGAAAGGTGGAAGAAATAAGAACTGATTTGATTGCCTCTTTGTTGTTTTGCTGCTCTAGCCCATCTGAAAGCTCCAGTGTTTCAGATGAACACAGTGACAAGCGCGCTCATCTCCGGCGTGATCATCCTGGGCGTCATGAGTGTTTGCTTCTTCATCTTCTCCCTCACTCTTGTCAAAGGCAAAAGTGCTCCTGTCAGCACCCTGTCTGGAGTCCGAAACCCAGCCTTTAATTGAGCACCTAACACAACTCCCTGCAGACTTTCCTCCACAACTGACAATGCTCAGCGAGTGGCAAACAACATGATGTAACATGATGTTGGTGCATGTTGTCATCTTTACAGGAGAATAATGCAAGTTAAATGTTGATATAGGTCTGTGCAGTGTGCATTAGTGTAGAAGTAAAGCAGGACTTTTTTATATGTTGTTCTATACTTTGTGTTTCAACCATGTGGCAGGCTAGGCCTCAACCTGCCTGTAATTATTTGTCATGCAGTTTTGACCCACATTAATTAAATACCTCAGCTATACAGCTTTCAATTGCAGGGTATAGGATCAATTAAAAGGGCTTACAGTACATTATAGTAGTGCATGATCTGTTGGTAAAACATACACTTCCTGCTTAGAGGCTGAAATATGAAAACACTTCATTTGGATAAATATAACTTGAGGGAATTCTACTGTATGAAAATAAAACCTTCAATTAAGTGATTCAGTGAACTAACAGAAAGCCTCAGGCTTGGAGCTTAACGTTTTCTCAACATAAAATCTAACTTTTAAAAGGGTATTTATATAATAATTGGAATAAATCTTTCATTTATTAATATTGCTACATATTTGAGTGCTAGTCTTTTGATTAATCATTTGAGGTCTGTTCTACCTAAATATGTATTTCACTCTTTAAATAGTTTATGCAATATGGCAGAAATGAAAGTTTCATTTGTACATGTACCCAATGTAATTGTGTATAACTTTCCAAAATTCAAAAAATGCCATTGATGATCTATTCCTGAAATGTACAAATTGTGTACAATTGTGCATATTGCAAATATTGCGCTATGACTTGTGATTAAAACGTGCCCGGTGTCATATTTCTAAACATACAGTATGAATTTCCTAATAAACCCGACCGGAGAATTTTAGTCAAAGACAATATGGAGGAAGAAAATGAGGTCAGAGGTATATTAATAAAAACTAGAAAAGTGCAGATCTCCACCAGGTGTGTCTGCAATAGTGTGTGTAGCGTCGTTAGATGTAAGCCGAGGCGATGCACTCAGCTGTCTGCCAACTGGTAGTTCTGTTCTATTTCCATCTTATATTTATAAGGAGATTAACTGTCAATAGAAAAAGATTCTTTCTATTTTTACCTGAAAAGCATGCACATAAGGGGAACGTGCTTTAATCAGCCCTGAGTAAGGCCCCATATCCTCAGCAATAGGACAACCTATAGGTTGCTTGAGGGATGAGAAAAACAATTTCACAAATTACTCACTGCTTTCAAACAAACTATGAACAATGGTGCTAGTCCCCCCTCAGTGGAAATTAAGCCCTTGAGTGACTTACAAATGACACACATGACCAAAGAACACATTTATTACCAGAGCTGGTAAACCAAAATATGTTGATTGCCATTTTCCCCACTGGGGAAATTAATTTTGTAGCAAATACTTCAAAATCATAAAGAACATTAAGAATGAGTCCTAAAACACAAACAGGTTAACAAACATACACACATAGATTAAGTCCTAAAAAACATGCAGTTTAAGGGACATACAGTTTCAGTAGGCGTATATAGCCAGAACTTTAGTAACCTATTGTAACTCTAGATTCTATGAGTATATGTCTAGCCCTCTAAGAGCTGTCGCTCTTAGGTTTATCCCCGCGAGCAAACAGTCTTCGTTTTTAAGGTTTTCTTTGCGCCATTGTGTCCTGCACAGGCGGCAACCTCTGGTCAGAGTAAAGCCAATATGGAAGTCTCTTAAACTTGTATTTCAATCGAACTTGTGAACCAATCACTGGGGCGAATACATTCAAACATGTCTGATTGTCAGCGTGTGAACCAGCCGCTTCATAATGTGTGTGATTTACAGAGTGTAAAGGAATCTTGGATGAGTCAGCCACCCCGCCTGTTGTCAGGTTCACCTTCAGGCTTAACATGACCAACACTTGTGGCAGCACCTTCGTGGTTAGTAGAAGTTGGACGAGGAGTAGAATGGGGCTGAATCCTTATCCTTATAATTACTCAAAGCATCCTCCCTTTTCTCTGTGCTTGACTATATTGCCTTCAGACCACCAGTGCAGCTTCTCCAACAACCAGATGGTTAATGTCAGTGATGTGGTGCACTCCAATGATCCAACCAAAGGGGTAGTGACATAACGCTGAGCTCAAATATTACTATTCCTTTGCTTATCCTTTGGAGTATCTCATCAACAACACCCAGGTGGAAGTGGAAGACATCTGCTTATATTTCCCCAATTACTTTTTTTCAGATGTTTACTGTACAGACATGTTGTAATATGGGGAAATCGACAGTATCTGTGACCATTCTGATGGTAATTATTTTATAGCAACTGGGATAGTTTGGATTTTGAGGAACTTTACAATTTCCCCCTAGTTAAATAGCATCATGGAGGCCTTTTCTCCTTTTTGAGTGCAGTTTAAAACCATGTTAAATTGTGGTATTAATGTAGTTTGGCTCAATCCCTGGTTGTGAATACGATCAAGACACAGCACCTATAAAAGTCAGTAAATACACAATCCATAGATTTATGAAGTCACCTATTTCACTATAAGCAAAGACATGTTGTAGTGACCGTTGCTTCCCAATAAAAAGTCACTATGGTTGCTGAAATGTTTGTTCTGACGCGTGCCACAAATAACGAAGTCCAGTTTCCAATATAGGCATTTATTTTCTATATAAACAGAGGCCAACCACTTTCTCTGCTGTAATCCATTTCTTTACATAAACCCAAAAATCATAACAATTATATTCATACAGTGTGCACGATCAAAAACTGTTTGCTTCTGCCTATTAGCAACCACCTGTTTCCAATGAACCCACTGATTATATTACCTGTGGCCTGATTCACACCGCCACTACGCCCCCATGTGGTGGGAGGTTGTACCAAAACAAAAACTACAAAATGGCTCTTACACATGTGATTATAAGAAAATTTGTAAAAAATAAACAAATTTCTTCGGATTTTTACTTTATTTACTTATTTATATTCATTCAGTTTACTAAAAAAACAAAACAACAATTACACTAATTTTAAACACGAAAAAAATGAAAACCTCAGCTCTGTAAAAGGTGTATTTCTCTGCTTTTGAGAGGAGCTGCTAAACCAACAGTTCAACATACATTAACATTAACAGGACAAACTGGTATGCATGTGTTTGGCTTTAGGCATAGTAAATAGAAAAAGGTGACAAAATTAAAAAAGCAAACGATCCTCTTATGTTTCACTGTGGTCACTAGAACAATTGTAACAGTGTGCAGTTGCCTTTGATAGTATACTCCTCTCTGTTTCTGACACCACCCCTTGTCCCACTTAGGTCAGTATCTTCCATTGCAGTAATGGACAACAATGGAAGCTTCATCAGTACTTTAAGCATGGAACTATTCAGTGTAAGTTGAGACAGAGATGTTTTATGATGTGGTGCTGGCTGTATAGTCCGTTAGTCTAACACCGCTAATGCTTTGATGTTCCCATGTTCTATCTAAAGCAGGGGTCGGCAACCTTTACTATCCAAAGAGCCATTTTGCCCTATTTTCCACCAAATAAAATGTGTCTGGAGCCGCAAAAGCTATTTTATATCACAGCTTATAAAGTTTTGTATATAGTTATAATATATATACAAAAAATAAAGTTTGTTGTATTTATGAAATTATAGAACAAGAATAAAGGTGATTCTTGACATTTTATTGTTATTTTACCTGTTTGAACTCTTATGAAAAGGAGAGTTTGCTGCAGCAGTTGAAAAATCATCTCCAGCGTGATACTTTTCAGCAAATGCTGTGTGTTTGTTCTGGAAGTGACATTCAACATTACATTTTTGCACATATCAAACATACAGGTAAGCCAGCATCGTTGGCAGTGAAAATAAATGAATACGTCCACGCAGAATTAAACTCTCTATGTTCCTCCGTGACCGTTTACCGAGGGCGGGGGTCTGCAAATCATTATTAGCCACCCGCAGGGAAAGGTGCTTGAGAGGTGTAATAGGATGTGACGCACATTTTAGTTGACAAAATATTAAACATTTTTTATTTAAGGTCAGGTATTACTGACCTTGTTGTCTTTAATAGCAGCTGTTGTGCTGTTAAAGTCTGCATTATTACGGAGGAAGCAGCTGTTATTGGAGCGATTAGCGAGCAGCGTGTCCAGCGGCGTTATCAGACCTACGGAGCGGACCCGTTAGTGGCTTTGAGCAACCAATCCACTTCCTGTTTACACCGGCACCCACCCGCATGCCCAGTGTACGTGAATAGTAGTGGTGTATCACCCCTCACGGTTCGGATCACCCCTCACGGTTCGGATCACCCCTCACGGTTCGGATCACCCCTCACGGTTCGGATCACCCCTCACGGTTCGGATCACCCCTCACGGTTCGGATCACCCCTCACGGTTCGGATCACCCCTCACGGTTCGGATCACTCGTGACCCGCGGATCAATTGAGTATTTTTTTTCTTTTTTTTTTACAGTGTAATCCTCATAGTGTGTAATACAGTTTTACTGCTGTGGAACACGTGGAACCGTGTTATCCGTGGAACCCATTACCCGTGGAACACGTGGAACCCGTTACCCATGGAACCCATTACCTGTGGAACCCGTTACCCATATGATGCAAAACTCGTGGAACCCGTGGAACCCATGGAACCCGTTACGTATGGAATCCGTTACGCGTGGAACCCGTTACGCACGGAACCCGTTACGCACGGAACCCGTTACGCACGGAACCCGTTACGCACGGAACCCGTTACGCACGGAACCCGTAACGCACGGAACCCGTTACGCACGGAACCCGTTACGCACGGAACCCGTTACGCGTGGAACCCGTTACGCATGGAATATGTTACGCACGGAACTCGTTACGCACAGAACCCGTTACGCACGGAACCCGTTACGCGCGGAACCCGTTACGCACGGAACCCGTTACGCGTGGAACCCGTTACGCGTAGAACATGTTACGCACGGAACCCGTTACGCGTGAAACCCGTTACGCGCGGAATCTGTGACGCGCGGAACCCGTTACGCATGGAAACCGTTACGTGTGGAACCCGTTACGTACGGAATCCGTGACGCACGGAACCCGTTACCCGTGGAACATGTTACGCACGGAACCCGTTACGCGTGGAACCCGTTACGCGTCCAATCCGTTACGTACGGAATCCGTGACGCACAGAACCCGTTATGTACGGAATCCGTGACGCACAGAACCCGTTACGTACGGAATCCGTGACGCACGGAACCCGTTACGCACAGAACTCGTTACGCACGGAACCCGTGACGCACGGAACCCGTTACGCACGGAACTCGTTAAGCACGGAACCCGTTACGCACGGAACCCGTTACGCATGGAACCCGTTACGTACGGAATCCGTGACGCGCGGAACCCGTTACGCGTGGAACCCGTTACGCGTGGAACCCGTTAGGCATGGAACCCGTTACGTACGGAATCCGTGACGCGCGGAACCCGTTACGCATGGAACCCGTTACGCGTGGAACCCGTTACGCGTGGAACCCGTTACGCGTGGAACCCGTTACGCGTGGAACCCGTTACGCGTCCAATCCGTTACGTACGGAATCCGTGACGTACAGAATCCTGACGTACGGAATCCGTGATGCACAGAACCCGTGACGTACGGAATCCGTGACGCACGGAACCCGTTACGCACAGAACCCGTTACGCACCGAACCCGTTACGCACGGAACCCGTTACGCACGGAACCCGTTACGCATGGAACCCGTTACGTACGGAATCCGTGACGCGCGGAACCCGTTACGCGTGGAACCCGTTACGCGTGGAACCCGTTACGCATGGAACCCGTTACGTAAGGAATCCGTGACGCGCGGAACCCGTTACGCACGGAACCCGTTACGCGTGGAACCCGTTACGCGTGGAACCCGTTACGCGTGGAACCCGTTACGCGTCCAATCCGTTACGTACGGAATCCGTGACGTACAGAATCCTGACGTACGGAATCCGTGATGCACAGAACCCGTGACGTACGGAATCCGTGACGCACGGAACCCGTTACGCACAGAACCCGTTACGCACGGAACCCGTTACGCACGGAACCCGTTACGCGCGGAACCCGTTACGCGCGGAACCCGTTACGCGTGGAACCCGTTACGCGTGGAACATGTTACGCACGGAACCCGTTACGCGTGGAACCCGTTACGCACGGAATCTGTGACGCGCGGAACCCGTTACGCATGGAAACCGTTACGTGTGGAACCCGTTACGTACGGAATCCGTGACGCACGGAACCCGTTACGCGTGGAACATGTTACGCACGGAACCCGTTACGCGTGGAACCCGTTACACGCGGAATCTGTGACGCGGAACCCGTGACGCACCTGTGACGCGGAACCCGTGACGCACCCGTGACGCGGAACCCGTTACGCGTCCAATCCGTAACGTACGGAACCCGTTACGCGCAGAAACCGTTACGCGTAGGAACCCGTTACGCGTGGAACCCGTTACCCGTGGAACCCGTTACCCGTGGAACCTGTTACCCGTGGAACCCGTTACCCGTGGAACCCGTTACGCGTGGAACTTGTTACGTACGGAATCTGTGACGCACGGAACCCTTTACCCGTGGAACATGTTACGCACGGAACCCGTTACGCGTGGAACCCGTTACGCGTCCAATCCGTTACGTACGGAATCCGTGACGCACAGAACCCGTTACGTACGGAATCCGTGACGCACAGAACCCGTTACGTACGGAATTCGTGACGCACGGAACCCGTTACGCACAGAACTCGTTACGCACGGAACCCGTTACGCACGGAACCCGTTACGCACAGAACCCGTTACGCACAGAACCCGTTACGCACGGAACCTGTTACGCACGGAACCCGTTACGCACGGAACTTGTTACGTACGGAATCCATGACGCACGGAACCCGTTACGCGTGGAACATGTTACGCACGGAACCCGTTACGCGTGGAACCCGTTACGCGCGGAATCTGTGACGCGGAACCCGTGACGCACCCGTGACGCGGAACCCGTTACGCGTCCAATCCGTAACGTACGGAACCCGTTACGCGCAGAAACCGTTACGCGTAGGAACCCGTTACGCGTGGAACCCGTTACCCGTGGAACCCATTACCCGTGGAACCCGTTACCCGTGGAACCCGTTACCCGTGGAACCCGTTACCCGTGGAACCCGTTACGCGTGGAACTTGTTACGTACGGAATCCGTGACGCACGGAACCCTTTACCCGTGGAACATGTTACGCACGGAACCCGTTACGCGTGGAACCCGTTACGCGTCCAATCCGTTACGTACGGAATCCGTGACGCACAGAACCCGTTACGTACGGAATCCGTGACGCACAGAACCCGTTACGTACGGAATCCGTGACGCACGGAACCCGTTACGCACAGAACTCGTTACGCACGGAACCCGTTACGCACGGAACCCGTTACGCACAGAACCCGTTACGCACGGAACCCGTTACGCACGGAACCTGTTACGCACGGAACCCGTTACGCACGGAACTTGTTATGTACGGAATCCATGACGCACGGAACCCGTTACGCGTGGAACATGTTACGCACGGAACCCGTTACGCGTGGAACATGTTACGCACGGAACCCGTTACGCGTGGAACCCGTTACGCGCGGAATCTGTGACGCGCAGAACCCGTTACGCACGGAAACCGTTACGTGTGGAACCCGTTACGCATGGAACCCGTTACGCACCGAACCCGTTACGCACGGAACCCGTTACGCGCGGAACCCGTTACGCACGGAACCCGTTACGCACGGAACCCGTTACGCGTGGAACCCGTTACGCACAGAATCCGTGACGCACGGAATCCGTGACGTACGGAATCCGTGATGCACAGAACCCGTGACGTACGGAATCCGTGATGCACGGAACCCGTTACGCACAGAACCCGTTACGCACCGAACCCGTTACGCACGGAACCCATTACGCGCGGAACCCGTTACGCACGGAACCCGTTACGCACAGAATCCGTGACGCACGGAATCCGTGACGTACGGAATCCGTGACGCACAGAACCCGTGACGTACGGAATCCGTGACGCACGGAACCCGTTACGCACAGAACCCGTTACGCACCGAACCCGTTACGTACGGAATCCGTGACGCACGGAACCCGTTACGCGTGGAACATGTTACGCACGGAACCCGTTACGCGTGGAACCCGTTACGCGTGGAACCCGTTACGCGCGGAATCTGTGACGCGGAACCTGTGACGCGGAATCTGTGACGCGGAACCCGTGACGCGGAACCCGTTACGCGCGGAATCTGTGACGCGGAACCCGTGACGCACCCGTGACGCGGAACCCGTTATGCGCGGAATTTGTGACGCGGAACCCGTGACGCACCCGTGACGCGGAACCCGTTACGCGTCCAATCCGTAACGTACGGAACCGTTACGCACAGAACCCGTTACGCACCGAACCCGTTACGCACCGAACCCGTTACGCACCGAACCCGTTACGCACCGAACCCGTTACGCACGGAACCCGTTACGCACGGAACCCGTTACGCACGGAACCCGTTACGCACGGAACCCGTTACGCACGGAACCCGTTACGCACGGAACATGTTACGCACGGAACTCGTTACGCACGGAACCCGTTACGCATGGAACCCGTTACGCACGGAACCCGTTACGCGCGGAACCCGTTACGCGCGGAACCCGTTACGCGCGGAACATGTTACGCACGGAACCCGTTACGCGTGGAACCCGTTACGCGTGGAACCCGTTACGCGCGGAATCTGTGACGCGCGGAACCCGTTACGCGTGGAACTTGTTACGTACGGAATCCGTGACGCACGGAACCCTTTACCCGTGGAACATGTTACGCACGGAACCCGTTACGCGTGGAACCCGTTACGCGTCCAATCCGTTACGTACGGAATCCGTGACGCACAGAACCCGTTACGTACGGAATCCGTGACGCACAGAACCCGTTACGTACGGAATCCGTGACGCACGGAACCCGTTACGCACAGAACTCGTTACGCACGGAACCCGTTACGCACGGAACCCGTTACGCACAGAACCCGTTACGCACGGAACCCGTTACGCACAGAACCCGTTACGCGTCCAATCCGTTACGTACGGAATCCGTGACGCACAGAACCCGTGACGTACGGAATCCGTGACGCACGGAACCCGTTACGCACAGAACCCGCTACGCACCGAACCCGTTACGCACGGAACCCGTTACGCACGGAACCCGTTACGCACGGAACCCGTTACGCACGGAACCCGTTACGCACGGAACCCGTTACGCACGGAACCCGTTACGCACGGAACCCGTTACGCGTGGAACCCGTTACGCACAGAATCCGTGACGCACGGAATCCGTGACGTACGGAATCCGTGATGCACAGAACCCGTGACGTACGGAATCCGTGACGCACGGAACCCGTTACGCACAGAACCCGTTACGCACCGAACCCGTTACGCACGGAACCCGTTACGCACGGAACCCGTTACGCGCGGAACCCGTTACGCACGGAACCCGTTACGCACAGAATCCGTGACGCACGGAATCCGTGACGTACGGAATCCGTGATGCACAGAACCCGTGACGTACGGAATCCGTGACGCACGGAACCCGTTACGCACAGAACCCGTTACGCACCAAACCCGTTACGCACGGAACCCGTTACGCACGGAACCCGTTACGCACGGAACCCGTTACGCGTGGAACCCGTTACGCATGGAACATGTTACGCACGGAACTCGTTACGCACGGAACCCGTTACGCACGGAACCCGTTACGCACGGAACCCGTTACGCACGGAACCCGTTACGCACGGAACCCGTTACGCACGGAACCCGTTACGCACGGAACCCGTTACGCACGGAACCCGTTACGCGTGGAACCCGTTACGCGTGGAACATGTTACGCACGGAACCCGTTACGCGTGGAACCCGTTACGCGCGGAATCTGTGACGCGCGGAACCCGTTACGCATGGAAACCGTTACGTGTGGAACCCGTTACGTACGGAATCCGTGACGCACGGAACCCGTTACGCGTGGAACATGTTACGCACGGAACCCGTTACGCGTGGAACCCGTTACGCGTGGAACCCGTTACGCGCGGAATCTGTGATGCGGAACCCGTGACGCACCCGTGACGCGGAACCCGTGACGCGGAACCCGTTACGCGTCCAATCCGTAACGCACGGAACCCGTTATGCACGGAACCCGTTACGCACGGAACCCGTTACGCGCGGAACTTGTCTTAGCTGAGACAGGAGTGGTAGACAAGCCAGGGTAGAAATACTGCAGGCAGATTGGTAGGGGTGATTAGCTGTTTGTGCCCCTTCCATCTGGTAGGAGGTTGCAGTCCATCAGGACCTCACGCCACATGAACAGTTTCTTCCCATCGGCAGTCGGGCTCATCAACAAAGCCCGGGACCTCTGACTCATCCCCAGAACAATTTTCCTACCGGTACACTCCCCTGCACATCCCTTCTCTGTTTCTTCATTTAAACACACGTGACACTTTTATACTCGACTTCATCATACTTGTTTAACTTTAACCCGAGAGGGGCTACACACATGTAGTACAAATCACTTCTGAGAACGCATGAAATTATATTTTATGATAGATCAAAAACCTACGTAACGAAGGAATTCTGATAAAATGGCCAATGTATGCTATTTTACTCACTCAAAAACATATATACAAAGTACTACAATATACTACAAGTACTACCATAATTTCACCTATTTTTCACCGGGACACGGCGAGCTATGTTCTCCGTTACCGATACCAACCAAAAACTACGGCACCTTCACAGACAAAGCACATATCAGGCCACATGCTGATTCAACCCCGAGTCCAGCGAAAGCTTCAAAATGCCTCTCCTTCAAACCATTCAAAAGTTATCAATCCATAAGCCACAGAGCAACACACAGCCAAACAGCAACAAATTTGAAACGCATCACACCTTTAGATGATTTCTCCGAAGGAAATCGCCATAAGTCCAAAAGTAATCCTCTCAGCATGTGCTGCCGCTCTCTGCCTCTCGTTCTGTGAAACAAAACCGAGTTTCTACGTGCTAGTATGAAGGATAGGCTGTCTTTGCAATTTCGGCCAATGGTTTTGACCCTTGGGGGCGCGCGCCACGGTTTTCGATTTGTATTGGCTTAAAATGATTTCAATCAACTCAAATAATGTATCATTACAACCCCTGGTCGCTTCCGCATCTATCGCTGTGTCACATGTGAAAATCCGCCAATCAGAAGGCTCTGTAAGGTTCAAATGAAGTCTGTGAACATGGAAATCAGACGAGGAAAACCCCTGTTTCACAGGTTTATATTGGGCCCAGGCTCTCAAAATGATGCCAAACTGCTTTATTAGATATATTGAACACTATTAGTGATAAAAGAAGTGAAATATATAGTTATATAGTATATAAAATTACAATAAAACAGCTGAAGTGCTGCTTCCAAAATCAGAATTGACGCCGGCTGACCTCGGCTGACCTGTACAAAAACATCGATACCGCTGGCCTGCTTCACTTTATCAAAGCCATTTTTTTAGAGACTCCTGACCTGTTGTGCTATGACTTGTGAGGGGTGATTTGGGTGTATCTGCATCATTTCAAATACAAAATAATTGCATTCTTTTCAGGCGAACCTGAAAATGTTCAACGTGAGCTGTGTGTTATGTTCATTCAGCATTAACCAGTAACATATACACTGATATGTACACATATTAACACATCTCACACATTTTAGTGTTATTATTCAATTGAAATTATTCAAATAGACCTTGTAGTTAGAGAGATAAGTCCCTTTGAGTATGGGTAAACTATTTTCAAGCAGAGGCCTAAAAATAGGGCTAGGTATTACTGTTATCTGTTTGTTGTGTACTTTATTTTATATTCTTTTATATTCTATTGTAAATTGTAATATGTTTCTATTTCTTGCACAGTGTGGATTGTTGTTGATTGTTTAATGTTATGCACCACCCGCCATGACAAATTCCTTGTATGTGCAACATACATTGGCAATAAACGGTTTCTGATTCTGATTCTGATTCTGAAAGGTGTGTATGATGAACAGAGCAGGGAGAGCCAGGCGGATCACACCCAAAGATATAGGGCTGGAAACACAAGAAACACTACATGCTGAATCCTTACTTTAGTAAAGAGTGTGCAGCAGTACAGCCCTGTGTTTATTATAGGGTCCGCACATTCACATACAAAGAAATGGGTTGTTTTTGATCGCTAACATTGAAGTAGTGTTTGACTATATTTATTAGTTATGAAACATGCAGCATTTCATATTCTGAGGCCAAACTGTCACATATTAAATATAAGAATGTACCCTTGAAATATACAGCGGCCCCACTTATGTAGTTACCTCCCATCCCTGCAAATTTGACTGCGGTTGCTCTGTTTTTAAAGCTAGCTATTATTTTCAGCCAACCAGGTGCTTACTTGCACTGTTTGCCATTGACTTTCATCTACATGACAACCTTTGTTTGACTGAAAATAATAGGATGGAATTTCCTATTCAGTTCTGCTGGAAACTGCAGCATGGATTCAAAGGGAAACTCTATCAGCAAGATGCTCAGTTACTGTGAGGGAGAGAAGTTGGGGGGTTGTATAAGAAAGGATGACAAGAGAATCATTGAGCCTTTCCATCTGCCAGCAAGCAGAAGTGGGCAGCAGCGAGGCTACAAAGTAGAATAGTCTCTTCCTCTGCCGGTCCCTCTCTCTCACACACACATACCCCAAAACACAAAACCCCAAAACAGCAAAAGTGAGAGTTCAGTAATTATTATTTAATAATACTTGGAATAGTTATATTACTAAATCTTACATTTTCTTTGGACATAAGCATGTACCTGTATTTGTGTCATGTCAACACATTGTTTTCTTCTACAGTAATTTCTCAGATAAACCAGTAGGAGGCACTTTAATCATTTGTTTATACCTAGGCAGTTTATATAATGTCTCACCTGCTGAATAACTGTGCCTCCTAATGCAGTATATGTATAAATAATACACACAGACTTATTAATATACTCCCAATACACTCTGTGTGTGTTGAATGTGAAATTCAGGTTATTAATTAAACACCCTGGCGGGGGTGTGAATAATCGCCAGCTTCATTGGTTTGTACCTTTAAAGTCTAAACTGTGCATAACAGAGGGCCTTGTGAAGGTCCTCGGCGAATAAAAACATTTAAGATTTCAATATAACACAATTAAGACAAGTATAGAATGACAGAATACTCTAATCCCAGTTAGAGAGTGCATAATCTCTGTCCACTGAAATCTTTGTCTTATCTGTTCCCACTTGACATGGAAATGGAATAGGTGTACCAGCATTATGGACAGTATAATGTCTGTCTGAGGAGCAAGAGAAGGAGAAAGGTCCAATTGAGGAAATATAAAGATAAAAAAATGAGATGCATCCTCTATGTGTATTTGCCCAAAGCCAGTCATGTCCACTAGATGTCCCCGGTGAGTTTCTGTCCTCTGTTGACCATCTGACGGTCCTGATTATCAGCAGCCTTCCTACACAGTTGCTTCTCATTTGCTCATGAGCTCCTCTGTAGGGGATAGTTTCCAATATGTTGAGACCAGGCTGGTTGTTGTTATCTGTGTTTTTTACCTTTTTGGATTACCTGCTGGCAAGAATGAGGCTTTCCCCAGCCTCTGTGAATCACCTTTCATATACAGACAGGTGTATGGTCACGCAGCATTCACATATCATGAGAATGAACATATGTTATATGTTTTTCCCGCATTAAGGTTTACATTTACAACAAATGATAATGATGATAATATTGATAGACATACAATATGAAATGTTGATTTAATCGTTATTGAGTCAGATCATCCAGGGATTGGAAGCATCTGGAAACACTCAACATGACACAAGCTGGATAGTTTAGATGTGTTTCTGATGTGACAAAGCCACTAAGAGTCACTGAACAAAAATAATAAATAGCAATTGTGAATTTTTACTGCAGAAATTTTGAAATTGTTGTGGTTATGCACTTTTAAAATACAGTAACAACCTAATCAAAAGAAAAGTCTGGTGATACTCTTTATTTTTCTCATTGTCAACACATGACTCAACATCATCATGTTGCCAGAAATACTTGTAGTACACTGAATGTTCAGCTGAAAATAGCCCTCAACAAATGCACTTCCTCCGGTTTTAGTAAGGTTTACATTAAACAAAAGTATTATAATACTTGACCGTATAAATCATTGTAAAAGTCTTGATAATGTGTTATGATTATTGTTATAATGCATTATGGATATGTATGAGTGCTTTTTACTATAACTATACAGTGCTATAAGCTAATTATAATGCATTAGATAAAATATATATATATAGACATGGGCGTCACAGAAAGTGTTACTGAATTTGAACTTAAAACATTGTGAACTATTCTTGTAACAGTCTGTTGGTTTCCAACTACTGTGACTATGTAGTCATATACTATGTATGTCATATGCAGGTGATTTTCTTTCAAATGTTCACCATGACGACTCTGAATACTATTGACCAAAGCTGTGTCAAACTACTGTTATCAGTCTGCTGAATTTCTTTTCACAGATTGTGAATTTAGCTAGATTTACCCAAATGTTCCACGTGTCAGTAAGTGATTCAGTGATATTATTGCCTTTTTGTGTCAAAGAACATTCTTCAACTGAATGTCTTGGATTCTGCTGAAGTGTCCTTGAGCAAGCACTGAATGCATACCTCCCGCTCCAAGGGTGCAGTTTTAAAATGGACCTCTGGCCTCTCTCTGGAAATATGCCTGCAAAATACAGTAATCAATAAAGTATTATATTATTTGTACATTGGGGAGAAGCGGAGAAGAACTTACATTCAAATCTACCTTCACTGCTAGAGTGTGAAAAAAACTCAATGCGCTCATAATACATTTACTGACTTTGAGCTTTACCAGAAAATAAAATATAAATGTATAATCTGCAGTATGAGCTACAACACCGAATTGTATCAGCTCCCAGCTAAATATAAGCAACAACAATCTTTATTTAACTGTTGTTTAATTCAATGTTACTCAACATTAATTCTTCAGGAGAATATTCAGTGGATATTTTTTTGTATTTTTTTTTTTCTTGATTTGAATCCACACACCAGTAGTTTTATTAACAGTCCAAGTCTTCAAGTTACTTTTAGTGAACAAAAGATGGGTTTAGCTTTTGGAAATCTCACATTATGTTCACAATAGAATATAATTAAGTGAATCAGTGATATAGCACCTTGCATTAGGTTGTACTAACTTTATTAACTAATATTATTTTTTCTTAAAGTTAAACTCTGGTTATGTATGTTGTCAGTGTTTTTGTCTGCTGCCCCTAATAAAAAAATGCTTACATAATCACTATAATATTCCTCTAATAAGTCACCACTCACTTGTTACATTCCTGTGATATTGATCCGATGAGAAAAACCCTGCAGTGGTTCATTTGTAGCTCATTTACAGAAACTCCATCATGTAATATATTTCATGATACATTATCATTGAGTTCTGTGTAAGGACCCAGTTTTTTTTTACCTCTCAAAAGTAAATTCATAGCTCTGTTTTAGGGAGAAGTTTATCATTACCAAATCACAACTGCTGGCAATTAACATGTTATTAATAATGATAATATTGGCAGTTTTTCGTAATCTCTGTCTGTTTTATACAAATGAGATTTGTAGGATGAACCTCAGTGGGCAGGTTCACATCGCCCCTACACAGTTACTGGAAATTAATTTCACGGAGATCCTTTTTAATAATAGTTAACTGATGCTTTATTAAAAACGCTGCCTTGAAGGTGAGGCAAACAAGGCGGAAACAATGCTGCCTTCGGGTGCCCCTCGTAAACTTTTCAGTGGAGTTGTCAGAAGCCTTAGTTGAGAGACTACATGGGAGAAGTAGGCTGTAACTGGGCATATACCTGTTCTCCTCAACTTGCTGTTATAGCCTACAGCTCAGTTTGTGTGTCGACTCTGTTGTGTTGCTGCTTTCATGTTTGGTAATGCTCTCAGAGAGGCTTGAGATCCCGAAAGCCTGTTCTTGACCAGAATAACACAAAGACAGCAAAACAACTTCACTTTTACGTTGTCTGAATTGATAATAACAGCACATACTGTTAACTCAAATTTCTCAGAAAATCAGATTATTTTGCAATAAAGTTCTTTATCGAATAAGTAAATACCCTAAGTACTTTCCATTAGTATAAGTATTTAATTCACACATGAGAATATAAAGCCAAATGCGGTTATGTCAGACCATTTATTTATTGACTTAAAATATGCTATATCGTTATGGAGATATGAAACAACCTATATTGTAATAGAAGATTTTGTCCATAACGCTCAGGTCTATTTTTACCAGCCATGTGGTTGATAACGATACCCTGCTGCTGATGGGCACCAAGCTGTTTAATCTCAAAGTGTTCCCTATAAGGCAGACTTTCAAATGTGAAAACAATCCACATCGATCATGGTGACCGTAGTTCTCTTCTATAAAATAAATACTAACTTCTGGCAACGAAATGATAACAACAGTACTCGACAAACAGTCAATCAAACTGCAGTGGGGCTAAAGACCCATGCCCCATGGCATCATGTGTGCCATCCACGTTCATTGCTAAAAGCTTTGGGCATGCACTCTGTTGATTTCCCACACTTGTGACACTTGGCATTGAGTGTGTGGAGCTCTAAAGCCAAGCACAATTAAAACACTATTTTATTACTATTCTATCAGCCACTAACCTTAAACCGCATTGTCTCACCTTGTAGCCTGCATACATCATCCCCTCAACCAATAATGTTTAGTCAATCATCAGATAAGCCTCCACTTTGTTCCCATGTTGACATTCTTCTTGTTTAATGCAGGCTAGAAGTGATATGTGGTAATGCTGCCCTGGTGTTTCTAGTCTACTTTACATGACTTGTGTTGTTTCGTGAATGCCTCAAAGCTCTACGCTTCCACAATGTGAGTTCAGGCTACTCTGAAAATCCCCCAACAACAGAGACTTTAAACTGTAGCCTTTGGCTTTGTTTGCTGACCCTCACGTGGACTTAGGAGGAACCATATTTCCAACAGCACCTCAAGGCAACATACAAGAAAAAAATCCCCGAAGAGCTTCCTCCTGCTCCTCCTCCTGCTCCTCCTCCTGCTCCTCCTCCTGCTCCTCCTCCTCCTCCTGTCCTCGCAGTCAGCTCTCTCTGTATTTCACCTGCGCTCCCTTCTGACACTGTAGTATGTTTCGGACTTTCCACGCCTCTTCCAAACCACAGTGACATATCTGCGGGCCATATTTGTTCAGTCCAGACCGACTTGAGCTCCTCATCTCTCCAGGACCACCAGAGGAACCCACAGAACCACTTTCTCTCTGAGGATGGACCACGCTGCTGTCCTGCTGCTGGCCCTCGTGAGCGCCGGGACGCTTCTCCAAGGTAAGCCTCGTTCAAGTCCTAGAATCAGCCTTTGACAATCGTGGACTCGGTCTACCGATGCGGTCTCACATAGGTAACGTGACGTATTTAGTCTACTCGTGACTTGGCCTGAATGTTAATACCTGCAGAGTGAAGTTCGCGCTCTTACTTTAGTCTGTGTTGTATGTGTCGTCATATTCACATCGTTACGCTGGTTTAGGCTGCATGGACGGAATCAATGGGAACGTCAAATCCAAATATTAGCCTACCGCTAAAAGAGATAAACCGGAAGGAAGAGAAGAGAATAGCGCGTAGCTAAAGTGAAAATCTTGATCCTTATTGAAACTTTATAGCAATGACTTTACGAAGACATGTTGGAGGAACTTGTTCCTGGAGATAAACAGGTGCGTTTACCTCCGTAGAGCTGTGTGATGGAGCTGGAGTTGAACCCCTGGAGGAGAATGTGGTTGCTGCCTTCAGCTCTTTTAAAAAAAATTAATGACGTAGTTGTAATCGGTGTAATCCAAGTCTGTGTTCCTGTGTGTGTTTGTGTTAGGTGTGGCTGTGTGTGTGTGTGCTTGAATGGGCCAATAAGAGGCCAGAGATAACACACATTCACATTTCATGACTTTGTCTTTGTTTTCCCTCTCAATGTCTTAATGCTGTCGACTTGTAGTTGAATAGAAGATAAGCGCTCCTCCTTCTTGTGTGTGACATCGCAACATCTAATGAGAGTCGTCCGTTTACAAAGCAATTCAATATGCATCGCCCTGAAGGGTGCAACCTGGAATTCTTTTTAAAGTCCCTGGGGCTAGCAAAGCCCTAATTTGGGAATCCGTGGTTCAGTCCTGTAGCATATGATCTCTGATGCTGATAGTGAGCAGCTTTTCTTGGTGAGAAAACAGGGGCTGGGCTTTGAAAGAGTTCAAACACAATCAGCAGCGCTGGCACCACTGACATCGTCTTGTGTCACTTACACACGATAAGTCAGAATAAATATCCTCCCAGCTCTTATCTCTGAGTTGTGTTTGTGTCACTAGACATCTCTCGGCGTTCACAGAGCTGCTCTTTGTCAGAGTGGCTGGAGGGCAGTCTGTCTGGCTGGTGGCTGAGTGGGTGTGTGGTGGGAGGAGGTGATTGGTGCTCGAACACTCGACACAGCCAGGGTCACCGTCTCCATCACGTGATGCTATCTGGCCTGTGTCCGGATCAGCGACTCCACAGGAGGAGGGAACGCATCATGTTGTGTGTTTGTGTGCGGGATTCACATTACAATCATGATAAAAATCCATATTTATCCTCCACATAGTGACAGATAGCAGCGCAGTAGATAGCAGCTGAAGTCAGTTTCCAGCTTGATCTGTAGCATTCCTCACATCAAAGAGGGAAGGCTTTCAAAGGGACTCTCAGACTTAGAAGTTTGAAGCCACGGGAGGCTTTTAGGGGTGACTTTAGAGGGGTGAGCTGCCAGCACAGATGTGAGTGGATACAAAGTGTGGGCTGTTGGAAAAAAAAAAAAGTAGAGGTGAATGGTGGTAAACACCGTTTGGAAAAGTCATCCTTGTTGACAGAGAATGGCATTTCAAGAGAGAAGACACATTAGCTGTGTCATGTAGGTAATTGTGAGCATTTTCATATAATTGAACTCGCATTTTAGCTCTGCAGTCATTTCTAGGTCCACTTTAAAGATCTTCTGTGGACTGTTGTAGAATGTTAGTAATGTGTCCCCAATAGGTAATAAGAGAGCCATGGGGCTGTTACAACGTTCCAGCTAGTCATACTTGTAGTGACAAATTAATATAGTTATGACCATTATGATGGGAAAGAGGCTCTTATTAGCAGCCCCCTCATTTATAATAGTGGTTACACTCCATTGACGCAGCGAGGGTACCAACGCAGAGGGCTACGGCAAATATTAGGCACAGTCATCGAGAAGGAAAAGTTGAACCTAACCACAAAAGGTGAATCCTCATTTGGCAAGGCATACAAGCACACATTCCTGGTTAGATTAATGCCATATGTCTAACTGTGACTGATTGTCACCGTGATAGAGTTGTGAAATTTGGTCTCACAGTGATATCAATCGCTGTTCAGTGTTTTGTGTCTTATAAGCCTGCAAACTCATCTTTTACTCAAACTGGACGTCCAGGATCATATTTCATGTTTCAATGTTACCTGAGGCAACAGCAGTGGAGCCCCTCACTGTTTTTCAGCCTGTGCTTCCAAGGCAATCAGTCCTCCATAATAGAGACCTGCAGTCCTGTCCCCTTTAGACGATGGCCTTTGTTCCACTAACCAGCTACCTTTCTCAGGCCCATTAATAACACATCATTTGTTTTCTGTGGCAGCAGGTTGGGCTTTGCTCTAGTGATCAATGTTTTAATAAATACCTCTGCTAATGCATTTCCACATCAAGCAGTCTTGGTGTCTTTCAGCAATATTCTGAAGCGCAGAAATCTGTTTTGAAAACAGATTCTATACAGAGCAAATAGGGGTAAACCGCATTGTCTCACCTTGTAGCCTGCATACATCATCCCCTCAACCAATAATGTTTAGTCAATCATCAGAAGCCTCCACTTTGTTCCCATGTTGACATTCTGCTTGTTTAATGCAGGCTAGAAGTGATATGTGGTAATGCTGCCCTGGTGTTTCTAGTCTACTTTACATGACTTGTGTTGTTTCGTGAATGCCTCAAAGCTCTACGCTTCCACAATGTGAGTTCAGGCTACTCTGAAAATCCCCCAACAACAGAGACTTTAAACTGTAGCCTTTGGCTTTGTTTGCTGACCCTCACGTGGACTTAGGAGGAACCATATTTCCAACAGCACCTCAAGGCAACATCCATACTCAATAATGCAGTCCTGTCCCCTGTATAAAATGGCCTTTGTTCCACTAACCAGATAGTGTAGGTCTGCTGTAGAGATACTGTTTAACTAAGATATGAGCCTGTTTCTGCCTCAATGACAGAAACCTTCATTGGACAGAACAGGGAGTAGTAAAAGCTAGTGAAGAGAATCTAACCTGGGGTGAGGTGGCACTTTGGCTCCCTGTTGTCCCTCTTTCCTCTGTTGTTGGTATAACAGACCAAAACTCCATTCTTGCAACAAAGGGAGGCTCATAAAGTTAAGTTTGAATAAAATGTAACTTCTAAGTTTTACATTAGTTCCTGTTGGCCTTGATCCCGGCACTGCAGGGAAGAGAATCTAAATGATCATTGTTGAAAAAACAAATCGGGTACCAGCCAGATATTTATTAACTACCAGTTAAAAACAGACACTGCAAATCTACCGAATTGGCACATTGCCAGATAAGCAATAAATCCTCCCAATGGCATGATGTCTCTCCATCTTATCGCGGTATTATTATTAAAATTTCCCATTTTTCATTTGAATGACGCTCAGCCCCCACTACACCTGGGTTAGGGTTACTCTGGTGTCAAGCTGTGATCCTTTCTTAGCACTGATGATAATTCATTCCAGTCAGGCTGTAATTATATTCTACACAAGTACTTTGAAATGTACCTAAGTACCAAATATGCACAGATGTGAAGCTCCCTTAAACCAAACTGTCCCCTCTTTAAAAGAATAAAAAAAGGAGTTAATAAGGAGGCTGCTGCTGGAAGTGGGGACAGCCAGACAAGATAATGGATGTGGTATGCAGCGGCATTTCTAGTTGCTTTAGCTTGGGGAACGGGACGGTTTGAAATGCTATCTCCATCTGCCCCGACATGGCTCGGCTCGTCTTTTTCTGGAGGGAAAATACCTTTGTGGGGGTCGGTGGTGGTGAGGGAGGGGAGGGGAGGGGAGGGGGGGGATATGTGAGGAGAGAGGGGGGGCAGCTACCTTCAACCACCTTCATCCAACAATCCAGCAGCCGAGTTCTGAAAGGTCACAGTGTGTTTGAAGCCCCACCTAAATCTTTCTGTCAGATGGCTTTAGTTTGATCTGTTATTCAGAAAGCCCTGTTCAGACACGTCACATGAGCATCCCATAACTTAGCTTTTGTCATGTGAAAGGGGTTGAAGGTTTACAAGGTTCCTCTGTGGGTTGAGAAAACTCCTCCTCCCATGAGCTTGTGGTGAAATCATTTCAAAACCGTGAATGACATTCATTCAGTGGTCCAACCAGATGCAACAGTGTTTTATTTAAATAGTTTAAAGCTGACATTTGGGAGAAACAAAGTTTTCACCTCCAGCAGCACTGATATGTTAAAGAGCTGAGACAGTTTGGGATGTCAGGAGGATAATCTCACCGATCAGAAGAAATGTAGTACTAGTATTCAGTCTACAGTAGGGTAATACATCAGGGATTCACTACCGCAAGGCTCAACAGTAAGGGCTGCCAGGTTCCCATAGACAACCATTTTGAGAAATTGGCAACCAATTATTGTAAAATATAAGAATAGGGACAACAAATTGTGCTTCCTAAATGAATACATTTTTAACATTTGTGGCATGAGTGATATTTAATACTGTTTCCCAGCCTTGCAACCATTTTTAAAAGTTAGTGTTGAGCCCTGTTCAGTTTCCTCACTCCAGCTGGATCAATGCTTCAGTCAAGCAGGCAGATCAGGCAGACAAACTGTGGCTCTATTTCATTCATTCACTTGTTAATCCGAGAGACACATGTGGTCTTTAATAATCTGTCCTCTCACAGCTGCAAAATTCAATCATTTTTACACAGCTTCATCATTAACTTTACCTTCTTTGAAACGATTTTCCTTTCCTTTATTTACTAGGTCTGTTTTATACAAAATGAACACAAGTTACATGTTACTTAAAGCAGTACAAGGAAACGTTGCCCCTTCACACCTTGAACCAGCAGCACAACTCTCTGGTGTTAATAATACGTTTTTCTGGCCAGGGTGTGACGCTTTATGACAAAGGACCATAAGGTAGAGTAATGTTGTGAAGTTACAACAATATAGTTCATGTTTGTGGGACCCTGTCTTCTGTGGCCGCTCTATGTGGAGGCAGTAATAACAGTTTGAACCTGTTTAACTGCTGCACAGAGCAAAGGGAGACTAATGACAGAAGACAAAACTGAATCAGGCCATGTTGAAAATATATTTGCTCAGTGGGGATTAGCCCTCTCAGTCCAGACCTTTGTCAAGGTAAGAAGTGTGTCTAATGCTGGGGCCTCTCATCAGGCTAGCTTGTGTGTTGGGCAGTATAGTGAGCCCCCCCCCCCCCCCCCCCTGCAGCTTTCAACAACTTCCCCAACCAAAAATGCACCTTGCTCACCGAAACGTCCAGGAAGAAGCAACAACAGTAGCTGAAACCAAATGAGATCATGGGTAAGCCCACACACGCACACGCACGCACACACACACACACACACACACACACACACACACACAACTTCTCACATGAGGCAGTATGATTCATGTCGCACATGTCGTATCAGGTTGTTTCCATCTTGTAATGATATAATCATTCCACAGGTCACGAAAGCATGACTGCTTCAAAATGAGAAGTGAAACCTCTGCGGATGAGATGCAGCTTTGTTAAATTAGAATTCAATGAAGTCCATCTTCTCAAGAATAAACTCTGCAGGGAAACGCTCACAAAATGAGGCAGCAGGGAGTGAAAGCAGTTTCGTAACTTGTGTTTCTGACTTAGTGACTCAAAACAAGAGTCAAGCTGTTCTGAATGTAATCTAAGGAGTTTTTCTTTAGTAATGCTTTAAATCACACGTAGGAATGTGAGATGGAGATTCTGTTCATTGATGGAGGAACTGTCCCTGGTGACAGGATGAGAATTATTTATTCTGCCAAGCTCAGGAAGACCCGTAAAAATGTCCCTGTGCACTAAGGAATAATTAGATTATGTATTAAGGAATACCATTAGGTAGTAATAGAGAGTGACAGGAAAGTATGGTGGCTGGAGGTGTGGGGGTCCACAGGTTGGACTCAAAGGCCTCTTCTTCCTTTTACAGGTAAAAAGAAAATACTAGAGTCCCTAGCTGATGGTGTTGATGGGGGAAGTTGATGTTGGTATCTGCTACCATATAAAGCCTTTTTACACTGAATTAGAGTGAAGAAGCTTCTGTTCTTTTATGTTTGCTTCCAACCCTGACTGCTGTTATTTCAGCCGTCACAGAGATGGGCCTTCTATTAGCCTTAGCTAGATGACCTTCTCCATCCCCCTGGAACCACACTCCCTACTGTACGTACATGGACGTTTAAATGAAAGCTTTATCATCAATATTTTAAATTTTTCCTTATTTGTGTAGTTGCTGGTGCTGTGTGTGTGTGTGTGTGTGTGTGTGTGTGTGTGTGTGTGAGAGAGTGATTAGGGTCCTGAATGAATGAGTTAGAGTGAGCATGCTGTGCGCACAAACACTATTATTTATGTAGATGAAAGGTTATTCCTACACAGAAGCCCCTGCTGTGCGGCGCAGAGAGGACCTCTGAGAGGCTTTAAATAAAAGATAGAATAAATGTATTTGCAATTGGCAGCTCACTTTAGTTACTGAATACATTAGTAGAGAGGAGTGGAACAGAATTTGAAGACTGATCTGTTCGGTGGGCCACCCTAGGGGACAGACACACACACACACACACACACACACACACACACACACACACACACACACACACACACTTAACAATCTGATATATTCTGTACTGAAACTTTCAACTCTGATACTGAGGACTGAAACAAGCTGTAACTTAGTGAGTATCCAGATCCACTCTGTAGCTGAGGTATTTGTAAAACTCAGCATCATCCTTTACTCCTGACTGACGTCTCTCTCGTTGTTGAAGTGAATGGTAAGAAACCTCCCGGGATCCTATTATAACTCACTCAAAACACAAAGAAAATCAATAGCCATGAAGATGTCAGATGAGATGACTCCTGTAACCAGTGGTCATTACTGCAGCCTTAGATGTCAGTTAGCCGGATGCAGCTGAGAGTGGCCCCTAAAAGGAACCAGAGAGGAGAAAAAGCTCCATTACCACTGAGTTGAAGGAGGTCTGGAGAAACAGCATTCATTCTCCTCCCTGGAGATTTCACAAACCTGTATTCTACCACCTCACAGGTAAAATTCAAACTTAATGGAGACATCGCACAAAATGGTGCAGCATTCAGTATCTGAGTCTAAATGAGTTCATGAAGAAATGCAGGTCTTGGGATAAGCAATGATCCCTGAATCATTGGATTAACCCACTGAATAGACATCCTGATGCATTTATGTGGATAGACCATTGAACCAGCTATGGACCCAATGAACATACTGTATGTTCAAAGACGTTTGGCCTAAAGCTGTGCGTTCTCGTCAGGAGAAGTCTCTACAGGCGAGCGCCAGCGCGAGCACTACTCCTCCAAGACCTGTTTGAGAGGAGAACTGAGAGGAGAAACTTCAGGCCAAAGAGCTGATCCCAGATCAGCCTGACCTCACAATCAGACAGCAGACTAGCAGGAAAGAGAAGCAGTACATGCGAAGCTTCTCTAGTAGCTGTACACCAGACAGGTTTGACTAGCTGGATGACGTCATGCTAATAACTTATTTAGCTTTTTAAAACAACGGGGACAGAACCAGCACGGACAGTTAGGGAGTGAGGGAGGAGTAGGAAAGGAGACATGAGAACACCAGGGCACACATGGTGCTCTGTCAAGCTACATATTAGCCAAAGTGAACATCTTTTCTTCTACATAGTTGTCCTCAGTCTCATCTGCTTAACTTGGTCATGGAGGCATCAACATTTAATTGAGATGGTAAATCAACAGTGAAAACTCATCATAGCATATATCTATATATATCTATATATGTATGTGTGTTTTATATTATACTGCATATTATTATATATATATTATACTGAATTCCCTGTGAGGGTGACTAAAATAAGATGTCCTGACGTGTTTTTCAAAGTGTTATTTACTGCTTTTTTTCGTGTTGGAATAAATGTTATTGCAAAGTAGTAATGCGTGTTTGATACCTTAATTTTTTTGCATTAAATCATACTGGGATGTTTGCTGAAATTGATTGGATGGCCCTACCTAGAACATTTTCCACCAGCCGCCACTGCTCTTCTCTGTTTGTTAAGGTGTGAAAACACCTGTGACATTTAACAAAAATCTGCTCTGTGACTTCCTCCACCTTTTGTTTTACAATATTTCATTTCTCTGCACAAGCAGGTTGTCGTTTTGCAGACGAATCCTGACCATCTTAAAGACAGCTGTATTTGACAGAGAAGCATTTCTCTGCATGCCAAAAGATTGTGTTACACATTGTCTATGTAGGTAGGGCACAGACGTGCATGAGGGGCAGAGGGCACAGCGCTGTGTTTACTGTGCAGGTCTGGAGTCTGTGTTTAGGCCTAATACTGTGCAGGTCTGGAGTCTGTGTTTAGGCCTAATACTGTGCAGGCAGGGGGATGTGGAGTCTTATGTTGCAAGTTCCTCCTTGCTGACAGAGAGTGGTGGCTGACAACACGGGCAGCAGAGGAGACAGGAAAGTGGGTCATGTTGACATTGTTTGCTGCTTTTAATTGGTGCGTCCCAGTGGCTTCACAAAGCAAGCATTCATCTCATGTTTCCCCCTGAAGGATCCTAATGCCTGATGAAAGCACTGCAGTTGTACATCACCCTGTTTGTGTTAAACCACTTCCAGCTAAAGTTTACAGCACCTACCAAGTCCCCAGCACAATAATGGTGCTGCTGCTGTTGGATGTTGTTATTCAACAGCCAAGATGCTTTGGACTCAACAGACTGACTTGAATGAACCTGCAAAGGTTCAAACCACAGCTTACAATGCAACCTCATGTTCTCCTAGTTAGTCTTGTGTTGTACTTTTTGGGTTGTACATGGTGTGAAAATGTACAACTACACTCTGGATTGAAAACGTTTGTTTCATTAACACAGCAATTTGTGTGGAGGAGAGCATTGATGGCAACGTGGCTTTTATTTGATAAGGTCTCTTGGGGAGAGTAAATGCAAATCAAATTCCGCAGTTCCTTCGGCACGAATTAAAAACACACCTTGATGCACGGGTAGTTAACATCGGGAGGAGAGCAAGTTTCATCTGCATAAACATGTACAGTGTTTCCCCTACCGTTGTATTAGGGGGGCGCCCTATTATTTATCTTATTTACAGACTGTATGTCATTTCTGTCTCTACATCAGGCCTGGCCAACCCGCGGCTCCCGAGCCGCATGCGGCTCTTTGCCTGGTTTCATGCGGCTCTTACATTCATATCGAAGTTTGTGTTTGTGTTTTTTTTAATGTGCGTGTTCGCTTCGCTTGAGTTCAATACGGTATTTTCGTCAAACGCGCATGTGCGTGAGATGAAAATACTGCAAAGTTTCCCAGTAGGGGCAAGATCATTTGAGTAAACAATTTGTGTTCGCTCTCAAAATGGCAGGGAAAAAATGCACAGCAAAACGAAAATATGAAGATGAACACAGGACGTTTTTAACAGAGTGGGAGAGTTTATATTTTTTTGTTGAACGTAATGGCGTTCAACCCGAGCCCTCGGACCTCGAGTAGATTATGGATCTGGCCTTTTTGGTCGACATGCTGTGTCACTTGGACAGACTGAACCTGACCCTGCAGGGTAAGTTAAAAATGCTGCCTGACCTGGTGCAAAGTGTGTTTGCGTTTGTCAACAAACTGAAGCTGTTCAAGGCGCATATTCAAAAGGGAGATTTAACGCATTTTCCCACTCTGCTAAAAGCCAGCGGGCAAGTCACCAGCGCCGCCCTGAATAAGCAGAGAGCCAGATATGCAACACTGATTGAAAACCTGCACGAAAGCTTTGTGACCCGGTTCCGTGATCTACAACTGAAAAGGCCACAGATTACGTTCTTCGTCGACCCATTTAATGCGGAGACGGACTGTTTGAATGCCCCGCTAGTCACAGATGAGGCCGCGGCTGAGTTGGAGATGATCGATCTTTGTGAGGAGGACCAACTGAAACCTGCTTTAAGGGAAGGGACCATTGAGTTCTGGAAAAGTGTGCCAATGGAAAAATAACCCAATGTCAAACGGGCTGCGCTTAAGATACTGTCAATGTTTGGGTCAACATACGTCTGCGAGTCTGTGTTTTCTACCCTGAAACACGTGAAATCAAAGCATCGATCTGTTCTGACTGACACCCATGTGAAATAATTGCTTCGAGTGGCAACAACGGAATACAAGCCAGATTTGAAGAGGATTGTTCAAGGCAAGGAATGCCAGAAGTCCCACTAAGCAACATGCATAGTAAAAGAAAAACGCTATTGTAAATTATTATATTTTTGTTTGTGGACTTGGTTGAACTGAGAGTTTGTGTGTGTGAGACAGTGCACACAATGTTCATTGTTGAAAATGACTGGCCTGTGGTCTTAGTACTGTAGGAGTCAATTTCTGTCATTATCATGTTGGTGTGTGACATTTACAATAAATCTGGCTGAGCAGAGGTCTGTGTGTGTGTGTGAGGAAGGGATGGGGTGATGTTCATGTGTGTATGATGTGGCTCTTTGTGGTAACACAGTAAAAAATGTGGCTCTTAGTCTCTGACTGGTTGGCCACCCCTGCTCTACATGGTCGCGCATGTACAATTCTCCTCTGCTCTCTGTATCGCGCACACACACAGACACGTGCGCGCACACACAGGTGAGCACACTCCCACCAGCGGACAGAGAGCGCGCATCGGAAAATCACACACACACACACACACACACACACACACACACACACACACACACACACACACACACACACACACACACACACACACACACACACAAGCAGCTAAAGTCCAGTCACCACCGGATAACAGGTTTTGATCCAGCTTGGCTGTCAGAGGGGAAATACTCCCCCTGGCTGTACAAGACTGATCTTGGTAAGTAAGTAAATACGTACATAAATAAATAGACGGATTAGGTAGACGGATAGATAGATACAGAGAAGGAATAGGGCATTATTTCAGTTTTCTTTTTCGTTTTAGGAATGTTCTGTCGAATATGTAGACAGCATAAACAGGCCATTTATAGAGTCTCCCTGCCAGTCAACACCATGATTCCTTTAAGTGTTTGTGTCCCCTAAGCTGTAAACCTAGGGGAAACACTGATGTATGTGTCTCCTCTTTCCCAAAGATTCTGGAATGCTGCAGTTTGGGACAATACAATACAGCCTTTAGATGCACTGTCAGTGGGCTCCTGACCATACACATTGTCCGACTCCATGTCATCTGACTCGGTTGAGGCCAAAAAGAAAAGGCAGTTCTCTTGAAGCTTTTGTTTGTTTTTTCTTCTCTTTTCAAATTGCTCTTCCATGAGCTTGGACAAACAGCGAGTTTCTGTCTGTAACATCCTATTTGAGCGGTCGTGAGATATTGAACATGATTTGTCATCCCAGCAGGCAAAAAGTGTACTTTCTATCCTTTGAAATACTGAACCCCACAAAGATTTTAAAACAAAACGCAAAGCAATGTCAAAAAATCCATGATTTAATTCTGACAAAAAAAGTCAGATAGAACCTTAAATTTACAGTGCCACAAAATGAAAATCATTTAGTAGAATTCATGAGGTTTTTTGCAGTCTGTATGACAAGATTTGCGATGTTTTTTCACTTCCCTCCTTGACTTCCCTTAAAATGTTGCTGGTGTGTTTTGCTGTTCTCCCTCCAGCATGCTGTGTCTGTTGGTAATCCTAAACCGCATGCTGCCTGAAGCTGCAGGCTTTTGGTTTTAAAGACGACAGCCACCTCTACAACACGATGCTTCATATAGAACTTTAGTTGTGGATCTCCAGCGCTGTGGAGCTTCTCAGGTTTCAGTCCTGGGACGGAGGAATGCTGCCCGCTCTCATCCTCATGTTCACACAATGTGCAGGAGTTTTACATGATTTCATCTTAAGGGGATTACCACTGAATGTCTGCTTTGAAGTCTGCCATTACTACTTGTTGAACATTTACATCTGTATTTATTTAGCATTAAAGACGTGAAGAGAAAGGGTGTGTCCCTCCCGCTGATCTGTGGTGACACATGGTAGCTCCATAGAGAACAAGGCAGAAAAGATGAAAAAGGTGTCCGTCACAGCTGCTAATAGCACCATATTTTAATAAGGAACACCTGAATGTTATAATTGAGACAATTATTCTCGGTGTCAGTTACTATTACAACGGTAGGCAGCGGTCTAGGTCTCAAAAATGATCCGTTAATTATATTTGAATGACAGTCTACATCTAGGATTTCATTTGACAACTCTTCGTAACTATTGTGGTGTGTTTATGTGCTAGTGGAATAGTCTTAATTTCAGGACACCTGTGCTGGCGGCTGTATACTGTAATATTTAGTTCATGTGCAGTTTTTGCTGAATAATAAACAGAATCTGCAGCTTTGAAATTTAGAGAAGTGTTATATGTTGACAGCAGTTTGGCTCTGTCACTGGCCTTGTAGCTGTTTTTTGCTTTCATGTTTTAAGCAATGCCTGAGTGTCTTTAATATTAATGTTTTAACTCTCATGCATTATATTGAAGTAATGAAAGTGAGTGCTACTGTTTTACGGGAGGACTCAAACACACAGATGTTTTATTTCTTGAAGCTTTCCCTTTTAGTTAACAACAAGCACTTCAAACTGGAACACGTAGCCCGATGAAAACATTACAGGTCTTTAGGTCTCAATCTCGAGCACACCCACCAACAGCTCCATGGTGCAATTGATTTTCAATGCCCACTTTGCCCATTGCTGGGATTTGTGAAAAATGAGGTTGAGGGAATTTGGAATGGTTGCACTGCACTACTCACCACCCAGAGATAGTTTGGCTTTGTGTTTACACGTCTCTTTGCTGGAGCTGCACAGTCTGAACAGTGATTGAGGGATTATTCTATTGAATGGTAACCCACAGTAAACCTGGCATTATGCGTGTCTTAAACTTCTGTTTACTGCCTTGGGCTTATCTCGGTCGGTGTTGTTCTTCTTCCTCTCTGACCCTGTTTCTGTTGTTTAGTCGGCATCACTTTTTAATAATCACTATTATATTGAACGAACATATACGAACATGAGGGCTCACCTCACACGCCACCATCCAGAGATAACGTTAACCAATGACGGCCAAGCCAACGTTAAATCAGCTCCACTGAAAAATCCACCAACACTGGACACACTTAGCTTGACAAAGCTACGGAAAACAAAGACGTTTGTTACATGTTAAAGACACTGGAACCCAGGTATATGACTCCGTCGCAGCGTTTTTTCCCCAGTTGCTGAAGGGGCTGCATAACTTTTTTGTACAAGTTGCATTGTTCAAAATACCTGTAATAGTACAGCAGTCCACACACATTTGCATTCAGTTAAGTTAGACTATGTAGACTGTAATACAAACAGTTCAGTTTGTCAGGTGCATGCAACATTTATGACAGGTTTTTATGACAATCCCATTTTGCGGCAATAAAAATGATTGAAGTGAGATGAACAGACTGAAAACTTTATCTTATTAGATAAAACATGTTCACAAAGCTTTCCTTTAGAATCTTTGAATCACAATATGACTGGTCCCTGAGCAGAGGCATGACAGTTCCCCAAAAGTGAAGCCAAGACATCTCGACTGCCTCCTGGGGGCTAGCTGTTAGTTTGGGAAGCGCTTGATTTGATTTGCACACATTTTGAACGTCAAAATCACAGTTGATCATGTTAATTTAAAGGTACGAGATATTAGATTGGCCTCTCAACGGCTCTCAATATGGCGACGCCTGAGCCGGCGGCTCCTAGCTAACGGTGCTAACCGCACTAACGGTGCTAACCGCGCTAACGGTGCAGACAAATGCAACCGTGCTGACAGAACAGTGTTTACCTGGGGGGGGAACCGGAGGGTGGGTGCTAATAAAAGCATGCACGGCTGGTCAACAGAGCACGGAGAAGCTCTGGCAACAAAACACAGAGAGAGAGTTCATTCTCTGCTCAAGTAGACATTACGCCTCTATATCTTTACATACATAATAGCTGTTAGCTGCTATGGTAACACACTGAATGTCATTTATTGCTCCTTTAATTGTGGAAGGCCAAAATTGTGATTGTGATTAATATTTTGACTAATTGTGCATTGGAAAAATTTTGTTTCACAAACTTAGCATGTATTGGGTTGGGTTGGGCGTTGGGTTAAATATACCCTACTAGACAAAGTTGCTTTTTGTGACTTTAACCTCTGTCTGCTTTTTGTTGCCCTTCCTTTCTCCTTACATGCACCCAATTATAAACCAGTCAGTCCGGCCGTGCACAATGTTACTTGGTACATGGTGTTTCATGCATTTAAAATATAGATACAGTTTGTCCTTTTGTTGTGCATCAGAGCCAGTCTCAGCAGTACACTGCAAACACCGCCTCCTTTCCCTCGCTCATAATCATTTCATTCTTTATTAACTCCTGCAGGAAGATCCTCTGATTATATCAGGTCAGCAGCCCCGGTGCTGGTAGTGAGTCAGCGTTCTGCTGGTGGACACTTCAGGGCAGTGGGTGCTGTCTGACGGGGACATGGTCTGTCAGTAACTGCACCACCTTTGATCCTCACTGAGAGTAACTCAGAGGAAATGTGACAGCAGCTTTTGCACTTTGCATGAGATTGCAGACAACAATGTGCTTAATTTAGCAATGTCGTCTAAAAGGAACTTTTAAATGCCAATTTTTATTACATTTTCCATCAATGTTCACACGAATGAAACTGAATTTGGTCTTTTATCTGTAGATTTAATTTCTACTGTCTTATCTTTCAAAAGCTCACAACTTGGTTGCTCTACTGTGGACACGTTAAACTGCTGTGAACTGGAACACTTATCTGAGTTTAGGGATGCTTTGTGCTGCGTTTGTCCTGGCTATGACTTCAGTAGAGACAGCTAGCTGCTGCCAGATGAGATGTCTCATCTGCGTTTGTCGAATAAATAATGATGTAGCAAATACATGACGGATCAGCTGTTGTAAACATACTGAATTTAAGCAGCAAAGGCCTGTCTGTAAATGCTCTGCAGCATAACTTTTCCCAGAGCACCCGTAGGGGAGACTCAACGCTAAAAATAATGAGACCCGTTATTGGCTCCTCTCTGTCATCATATTGCTTCAGAAATAAAGAAATAAGTTCTCATATGAGCTGAAACAAAAGAACCTACCCAACAGCCCTAAGGTCTGTGATCCAGGCAAACATCACATTCACTATACACTGTTAGCTGCATGAAATGCTCATAATGTGAGATGTTGTCAGATCAGTCCAGAGAGAGAAGTGTGGCTCGTTGGTTTTCCTCCTGTGCCCAGCTGAGCATACAGATGGCATAGTCCACAGTTTCTGTCAGAGTCAGAAAAATCCACCAACCTAAGGGACACAGGGCTGAGAACGTGTACTCTGAACACTAAAACACATGTGTGATGCCTGTGATTGTATGTTAGGAAATAATTAGTTGTGAACAGACAAGATAGTGTTTCAGGTCAAATTCTACAGGCATGATCGCTCGTCTTTGAGCAATCTTGGAACCCACCGGCTATCGGTTTGATGGCGATAAGCCTCTGAGGGCATGGAGCTCTATTTCTGGGGTTCTGGAGTATAGCCAGCGGATATCCGGGCCAAAACTTATTTTTCCATGTGCTGCTCATTGTTTTGAGTTTGATGAGCAACTGGAGATGAGAGACATCGTGATCAACCAAATTATTTCACAAGTAGACAGTTTACAAGCTCATTTAAAATTTCATAAATAATCCTTTATAAGTTGAGTTAAACCAAGAAAAAGCTAACTCTCACCTCTCTGGCGGGTGAGGAACTGGAGCTGGTGCCGGAGTTGGAGCGGTACCAATTAGATATAGTCTGGCTCATCGCCACGCATAGCAATGGTTCTGGAGCCAAACTCCTGGAGAGGGGCTGGACTCCAGATGGTTGCCTCTATGCGACTGCGAGATACTATGATTAAATGTTATTTTTATTTACTAACTGTAGCTTTAACCCATCCTAAGCATTTAAGAGCAGACATCAGAAAATATACTACACTGTTTACCTCATTTCCAGCTCCCCTTACTCATCATATCTGTATAATCACACACAACGTATGTGTTGTATGTGTGTATGTGTGAGCTAACTGACGCAGTCTAAAGGCACAGCTTGTAGATTAGTTTTTTCCCCACTGTATTACAAACATTTCAAATCTTCAATGCCCTCTGTAGATGGTAAATGAATAGCTATCCAAGATTGCAGCCTCCAGCTGCCAGACTGCTGATCCAACAACACATCTCCCCTTGGACATTTCAAAACTATGACATCAAGCGACCTGGACCCCTTTGAACGTTATATTCACTAGTCCTTCAACAGGCTCTGAATCATGAACAAAGGCAAAACAGGTGATACAATAAAGGGCAAAGCCAGCTCCCCTCCAAGTCCCTAAGGACTCACGCCTGGGTTCAACACCACCTGCATCTGCGAAGTGTTGAGGCAATAATATTAACAGGAGCCGTAGCCGCTGGCCTGGTTTGTTGACTAGTTACTGCGCATGTGCGCCAAAAATAAGTTCACTGAATTCAGGTTTCAAAATAAAACATGTATTTAATAACAAATGCAATCTGAATTAACTATCGATAGTAAAATGCTCTCGAGAACAGCTTTCACACACACTCCAAACAGGAAGCTTGTTACCTGGAGGACGAAATGTGATGAAGAGAGTGAAAGACCCATTTGAATCTCCTTTCATAGTCCGTAAAATATCTGTCTCAAATACTATTGGCCCAAATCCAGCTGACTCCTCCTAGCCTTAGTCAGCTGACTCCCTCGTCGTCTCCTATTGGTCTCCGTCTGTAGCTCCTCCTTCTTGGGTCCCTCTTGGGTCCTCGCTCTAATCCTGGTGTCCTCTGTTAAAGCCCGACTTAAAATCCCTGTCTATCCCTATCGACTATTCTTACAGATTAATACATTCAATAATAATACATTCAATAATTGTCTCTTATGGTTCAACACTCCTATAGTAAACATACTGTAAACATATTATACACTTGATAAGTATTCTGGTACTTCCAGATACTTTGACACTTTTTACAAGCATATGTGTGGTCAAGACAAAATACTCAGGGAAAACAAATCACTACAACATTCCGTTAACAGTCTGACCGCTCAGTTCAGCCCTGTCCTCCTAAAACAAAGCCATGAAAGAGACTTTTTCTGGACTTACAAGCACGCAGCATGAGATTTCATTTAGCTTTCACTGGAACAAACCCAAAACGACCCTGAAAAATCAGTGAATGAATTCATGACCACACAGCTGAAACTACATGAAGAGACAGTGAACAACACCACAGTCCACTGTGCACACTGGGACTGGCATTTCCACGATGCTTCCTATACACATACTGTAAAGATAATACATCTCATAGATAAATATATTGCAACTCTTTAACCCATCGTAACATTCTTATTATTTTGACACTTCTATTCACCATAAGAGGTGCTAATAATCATACTAAACTAATTCTAATACTAAAATCCTACTAATTCTATCTTTAATACTGAAATCCTCCACAGAAGCCACCATGCTGCACAGAGGTGAGCGTCCAACTTGTTTCCATTGAAAATAAACTTGTTGGACTTGAATCCAGGATCACAGTCATTGAAGTAGAGAACAGGGAATTCCACACACTGGACAAGTGTCTGGTTGACACACTTGACCACACTGAAGAACTCACACAACCGACCACGGACGATCATGGTGAAATTTGAGCTCTACTAACAAAAATAACTAGTTCAACGACAGGGGAGACAGCTGAAAGGACCTCCACCCTTTTCAATGCTCTCTGTTTCTCTCTCTCTGTCTCTGTCTCTATCTGTCTCTCTCTCTCTGTCTCTCTCTCTCTGTTTCTCTGTCTCTATCTGTCTCTCTCTCTGTCTCTCTCTGTCTCTGTCTCTGTGTCTCTCTCTCTCTCTCTGTCTCTCTCTGTCTCTGTCTCTGTGTCTCTCTCTCTCTGTCTCTCTCTGTCTCTCTCTCTCTCTCTCTCTGTCTCTCTCTCTCTCTCTCTCACACACACACTCATACTCTCCTTATCCCTCCTTTTGTCTCTCCTACTTTAGCTCTTTCTATCTCATTCTATTTAAGACACGTATCAACTATTTACCCACCAAAGATTAGATAACTCCTTGCCCTGGAAATCAAGGAACACCATACATATCAAACACTGGAAAAACATAGTTAAAAAATATATATCAGAACAGAAGCCCAGTCCATCTGGTCCTGACCTGCTGTACCCTGCTGTTCTCTGCTCTGAGGCCAGGGGTATTAAGGTCTAATTTTAACTTCAGGACTGGATGAGAACCACTGGAAGTCTGCCTCTTTTGGCCTTATTGAGGAAATACCAGGGTGATCTCCCATGGACCAGTCAGAGATAACATTCACCACCACCAAGCTGTTTCTCAGGATAGTCTCAGCACTCAGGTATTTCCTCCTGGACTACCGCCTCTTTGAGACAACACTCTTAACTCAACAGCGGCTCGGGAGTCAATCTCTCTGACTTTTCTTTTTCTCACTATGTATCTTTCAACACTATTGCTGAAAGCTGCGACAAGGTTTTTCAGAGCATGTTTACCACTGATAAGAAAGCAGGGTGGCATTTCTGTTTCAAGGGATACTTCTGGAAAGATCCCTATCTCTCTCCTCCGGGTAGAGCGAGACAAAGAACACACATAGTTTAGTGTTGTCTGATACTGAAACCAATGGTGCAGTTTTCTGCCGTGGCCACCCAAATAAAAGGTAGCCCTTTCCTCATTTAGAAGGCTCCCCACACAGCTACAGTGCAAAGGTGCAGCACATGCCATCCGTTCTTGTGTCTCTTGCTGACATGTACAGCGACAAATAAAGCTAACCTGAGGTCACTGAGGAATTGGCTCCTCTCCAGCAAGACCATCTCACTGCCTCTGCTCTGGCTTGCACTTGGCCTTTCTTTAGCTCTCTCTTCTCTGGCTAGTCCCATGTGTTAGTACATTTATATTGAAGTGCAGCCATTGAACTGATCTACTGTTTTGTATTGTTTTCACATCGTCTTGTTCTGTACGATGGCAACAGCTGCCTTATTTGGAAAAAAGGGATTCTATCTACATGGATTATTGGACTATTGAGTGAGCATGTACCTACAGTACATGTGTTGTCTGCACTAACATAATGATGTTGACTTTAGGACGAGTTGGACACGCCACCATGGAGTTTGTTGCTCTTTACATTATCTACATTTTGCGTATCTTCCTCAGAACTGCTGAAAGCGATGCGCAGTAAGGGGGATGGTGACAGAACTGTCATTTCACATATTTCAAGTTAAAAAGGATTGCTTGTGTCGACAAAAAACGGTGATATGCAAATTAGCCCAAAATACAGGGTGGATAAGCTTTGTTCTCCCTCTCTACCTCCCTTTCACTCCCGAGGCTTGAGCCATGACATGCAGCTTTGAAGAGGGTCGCTTTGGTGCAGTCAAGAAGACTGATGTGGCCCTGATAGGCTTGTTGGCTGTTTTGATACTCATTGAATTCAGTAAATCATGTGCAAAATTAATAAACAGATTGCCTGGGTAGCTAAGTCATCCAATCCATCTCAAATTTGCTCCACATCTAAACTCAGTCAAAAGAGACATTCTGGCTGCACTGTATGTGGCAACCTGAAGAAATGATGAGGAGTCATTTTGCGCATAAACTGGTAATATTGAGTAGAACAGTCCGTTCTTTTTGTCTGGAGAATGTTGGTCAAGTTAAAACTTGTAGAGTTCTCCAGGAGCTGATCATATAAAGAAAACTGGTTGAGTGCTTGAGGGCAACAGAAAGAGAGTAGTTTCTTTATTTCATACACTAAACCATCAGTGAGAGCTCTTTAAAATGAGTGAGGATTGTAAACCAGGGTTGGAGCAGGATGTGGATTATGTAAGCAATAAAACAATATTTGAAGAAATCAAAAATGCATGAAACAGTTGCAGAATGTAAACAATTATTATTGTGCAAACTGCAGCATGGTAAAAAATAGATGAATAAATAAATAAATAATAAGTGAGATATGCCAACAACTTTCTTTTCGTTCTCTTCCTGTCAAATGCAGTGTTTTGGGGCAAATGCCTCTTCAAGCGATGTCTGACCCTTTGGCTTCACTGTTTCACTGACGCACGTAATCACACTCTGTAATCCAACACCTTCTGTGCTGAGTTCACGGACGTTATTAGTGTCAGCGCCACTGGCAACAACAATGGCTATAGTTAGTTGTTTAAAAATCTTAGAACACTAGTTCCTCTGGTGCATCTCCGGTTTCTCTCTCTTCATCCTCCATCTCTTTTCTGTTCTTGAATGTGCAGTAGAGCCTCTCCCAGCTGTTAACAGACAGTTGTGCTGCTAGCTAGCAGCTTTAACGTCACCCAGCATGCCGTTTGGCTGTCTAAATTAGTAAATTATTAGTTTAAATGTCACAAATTAGAATAAAACTGACAGGAGGATAGCAGACATATGATTACTGATAAAGGTGTAATTATGATGATTCAATGCTTGGACTGAAGTGATCATGCATAGCAGTTTATGTGGGACTCATGAAATCATGCTGCTCTGCTGTCGATCGAGCAATCGTGGGCTCAGTAGGCCTGTTTAGACGTCAGTCTGTCAGATTGGTCCTTGTGAAAACCAATAACAAACTCTGCTATTAGCAGTCAAGTCCTTACATCACCCTCCGCCTGTCAAATCGTTCCAGAGGAAATTATGCATTTCCTTTTAATGGACTGTTGGCTTTGTATAAATTGGTGCCATCACCTTGAGGATACATCTTTTCAGCAGATTGCTGTCAGTTGATTTTCCTGCCATTGCTTCATCCTTTACTCACAGACCGACAAACCTGAAGAACACAGGCTGCTACATTCCAGGCATTATGATTGTAGTCACCACTGTGTCACATCTTACATGTCATATGACTAAAACATTTTTTTTCCCTTTGCAGCTAAAGGCCCCATTGTTTGCCCTTTGTCCCATTTCAGACCTGGGGCTGTTACATGTGCCTGTGTGCCTAGATAATTAGGTTAAAGTGGATGAGAGCTGAAGAACAAAACAAGTTAACTATCATCAAAAACTACAGTTTCCTTTAACTGTGTTTGTCTTCTTACACTGTTTGTGGATTGTTTGATCCCTTATCTGCATGTTTTTCTATCTTGACCCATATTGTAGGTCCTAACAGCCCATAAAATATGTCCGCAGCCAAAATAAGTAGATTTTTTTAATGTTACAAATTGAATTGTTATTATTTGAGATAATAAAGCATTGTGAAATAGGACCTATTTAAAAAGGTACAAAGGCAAATTCTCCCTTAGTTGACACTCCAGTTGTAAGTAATGGTGCATGAAGTGAGCATTGTTTCCTGCTTGTCATTTTGAAGCCAGGAGATAAGCTTCTGACTGCTGCCTTGTTGACCTTTGTGGAGGAAGAGCAGGGAGAGCGAGGCAGAGGGAGGGGCCAATGCAAAGAGGATGAAATGTGAGTGGGGCTTCATGCACGGTTGACCTATTTAACACCTGGAAAACTCAACAGTAAACCATCCTACATCATCTTCTCTGTATGTCAAAGGTTCTGATACAACAGCATAGAAATATACAGTCATGAAAACAAGTCGGTGATATATGTTTTTAAGTGTTACAGTCCATTAAAGGTCAAACCCAGAGTTACTTTAGCCGATTCTGGTTTCCCTCTTAAATGTCAGCCTCTCACGAACAGTAAATACAAACATTTGATTTAAAAAAAAATCTTTTCCGTAGTATTTGATAGATAATCCTTTTGATATCTACATAGTTCCTAGATAAGGCTGAGATAGGTCTGAGTCCACGTCTTGATGGGCTAGATTGGACTTGTCTTTTCTAGATAACATCCACAGACCTGTTCAGGATAAAGTTCCCCTTCACCGCTCTGTTCAGTGTCCCCCTCCTCCATATCAGCCCAGGTTGGAGCTCCTGAGCATTTAGCTGCTGATGGATGCTTTTTTAACCATTTGCTGGAGAGCATCACTTAACAGGTCGTGTCCATTAATATCCACTCTGATAACCATGGGGAGTTGACTCCTGCCGTGTTTCTGGTAATGGACTTCCGCTGAATCAACACATTCTCTCCCCAGTGTGTCCGCAGCTTGGTCAGTGCTTCTAAGCTCTACGTACCCCATCCCGTCCATATACGCTTGTCACATACGGCCTTTCAAATATACTTTGTCTTCACAGGAAGTTGGGTTTAGGACACAAAACCACGTATGCCATGTACAATACACCACTTTAAAAGCAGTCAGATAGCGGTACTGTTCATACACAACTGGCTGATTTGTGATCGGGAGTCTTGAGGTCGTTGTGGTTTTCACACTACATGACTGACCGGAGACAGAGGGTCACACACTACAAGATCATTTACCAGGAGGAATCCCTGATGAGTAGGTCTGGTCTCTGAACTACTAGTGACACGGATGTAACATAGTCCTGCCTGTTGATGTGGTCGGTGGCACATCTGTTCACATAATAGTCTCCACACGTCTCTACTGTTTCCCCTTATGTAGATCTGTGTGTTACTTTTATTCATGCAAACATCCATCGCACACGGTGCAACAACAACTTTGGTCAGTGTTGCAAATGCAACACAAAGCACACACAGGTACAGGCGACCCCTCCGCCAGGTTTCCCCTCAACCCGTGTCCTGCGCTCTCATTGGCTGTAGCTCGCTGACAGACCCTCTAACAGGTCCAGATATTTAGCCTCTGAGATGCATTGGTGAGCCTCTCGGCTCGCGTCCTTGAACAGTTCACATGAGCCAACGTGGATTTGCTTCTGGGTATTTTGTCGGCGAGTGGAAAATCAGGGCTAAAGTCGTTTAGATTGAATTGGGCTTTATGTTTAGGGAAAGAGTGTGGTTGATGTTAACTTGATTGACTATTGACTCAAGTGACAAAATGTCAACATGTACTTATAGTTACGCACTAGTGGTGTAACGGACAGCTGTCGATCTGTGATCCGTACGGACACAGCTCGACACACATGTGAACCGCAGATTAATGACACAGTTTAACGTTAACCATCACAGTGTGAAATAACGTTTTACTGACGATTGCTCAGTAAAATATGTGATCAGGACATCTGCATCTCTGATGATGTTACGTTGTAAACAACCAATCTGTGTTGAAATCAACTGGAGGAGAGCTGGTAAGGTTGATAGCATCGCTAACGGCTGACCAACAAAGGTTCTGTTCACTTACATTATGATGCGTTCAGGCTCCGTTTGGTGAAAATTAGTATTGGGTGAAGGTAAATTATAACGTTATCATGTGTTCACATGTAATTTCGTAAAATGTAGTGTTGGTGAGAAACTTGAATAAATCCATTTTTTTTAAGGAGATGTTTTCACAACAACATAAATAGATGTTAGAGATGAATTATGAGCTGTTTACACTAAGCTCTAATAATACATCATTTAAACTACTAATGACAAGATTAGTTTAAATCAATAAAAATACAATCTTTTATTTCCTTATTTAAATTGTGTTTTTATGAAGAGAGAAAACACTATAAATGATTATAACAAAGTAAAAAGATAACAATTAGAATTTTTGATGGTTTAAACTGACTTCAGAGCGGTTGAAATGATGTTTTGGATGGATGGAGCCTTATAGACCAGCTGCTATAATCAAACAACAAAGGGATCTGTATCTGCCAATATGGATCATCAATGATCAGCAATTGGTATCGGCGGCAAAAAAACATGATCAGGGATCTCTACAAGTTATATTTGCTCCCTTTATTCTTTTGTGCTGATCCGATCCGTGACACTGATCCGTGATACGATCCTGAGTTTTATGATCCGTTGCACCTCTATTACTCACGGAACACAACCAACAAGTCCTGTGTTTGTTTGACCCATCCCCCCTGCCAGACCTGTGGACTATCTCACACATTCTACTACGTCGGTTGCTCTTAGCGTGTCTTAAGGGTGCGGGTGTGTTGACGTGGGTGCTGGTTGACACTACGGCTGCCTCAGTGCGTCGGTGTCAGACGCCGAGGAGCACTGACCAAGCGTCGCTAGCTGACGCAGTGGGTTGGCTGGGTATGCACACTTTATGCATGCACGCTAACTGCATAATGACAGGGCATTTGCTGAAGGTCAACATTTCTTTGTCTCTCTTAATTGCAGTACTCAGACTGTCTCCTAAACTCAGGACACAAATGCTCGCAGTGATCATTGTTTTTTGGCAAATTAGGTGGTTAGTAAGTAAATAAGGTTTATTTTCTAAACAGAAGACGGTCTCATGTTTGTGTCCACCTCCGCTGACGAGCATAATGTTGATCTCTAGACATGCTGGTGCCTCTGCAGCCTGCTGAAGCAGCAGAGGGCATTTTTCCAAAGAGAATGAACTGGCCTCAATTCTCAAGGGAACTTGTCTTTCCATCTCCTTCTCCTTCCAGAGGCTCCTCATATAGGGGACACAGAGGCCAGCAGCTGATGAGGAGGTTTATATGAAGTGTATGCGTGTTTCACATTGAGAGTAGGCCAGCGGTAACATGGGGTAAAAGTAGAAGCTGAGTTTCTCCACACATCAAAGTGAGCTGCAGGTCTTTGTTCCTTCCGGTTGCAGGGGAAGGTTTTTGTTTTTTTTCAAAGTGGTCTGCTCTTACAAAACGCAGAGCTGCGGCCACTGACGTGCACATTTCATGTGATTTAAAAACAGTGGCCTCTGTGAGAGACCTAAACCACGAGAACATCAGCACCAACAGAACCACTTCCACATCCAATTCGTCTCAGAAAAAAAGCCATCAGTGTTGAACAGTGGCTGAATAAGCAGAGGAGTTGTTTTTCCTACAAACTTTTTCTTGTTAATTGACACAATAAAATACATGATGACATATGACAACAATAATATGATGAAAAGTCAGCTGGAGCAGAGCTTAGATGTGAAAATGAACTGATTGTAATTCAATAGATCCAATTTGTATCTCTTTTATGTAAAACTATTTGTTTTCTTAACTTGCAGAAGCAGTCATCTGTTATTTGACCTGAGGTTGGAACTGAAATGTTCCCTTTTGAGTGCAGTTGAAGATTTCGAGAATGAAGCATCTGACAACTCGTATCATAAATCTGTTACAGGCCTTTCCAATATTTAACCCAAAAAATCTTCTCAGAAGCTTTTAATGCCCAGATCTTCAAATCACTTGACACGTTTTATAGCTTCTGATGTTGCAGGTAGTGATTGCAGGTTTCTGTTTGTGCTGTTTTCTCAATGTGTCTCATTGGGTTAATTGTTCTTTCATGAGCTTCCCCTTTGTTCTGGCTTTACTTAAAGCCACGGCCGTCCCTTAATCAATCTCTCTTTCTCTCTGTCATGGTTGAAATATAAATAGCCGACCCCTCAGACCCCCCCCCCCCCACTGAGCCACTTCAGAGGCAGTGGGAAGAGTTTGTTTGACCTCCATGACTTCTTCTATTCGTGTGGACTCCTGGCTGAAGGGAGACATACAGAGAAAAGTGGATGTTTTGCTCCCAGCCACCTGTTCATCATTTTATCCAGCAGAGTGTGTGTGTGTGTGTGTGTGTGTGTGTGTGTGTGTGTGTGTGTGTGTGTGTGTGTGTGTGTGTGTGTGTGTGTGTGTGTGTGTGTGCATATTCACACACGTCTATATATGCATAGCCAATGTTCTGCCTTTACCAGCAAACTACACTTTTTCAGCTCAGGCAGAATGGTAAAGGACCGTTCACTTTTACATTGTTTCTTTCCTCAGGCTACAGGGAGAGCAAACAGTGCCACAATTTCCTGTTCAAGGAATAGTAATTGGACTCACTGGAGTCAAATAAGTAAATATTGACTTGGGTGAAAGCAGAAAGTACAAATCAGATGTTTTTATATGTAATTTGCCACATGAAAATGAAAAACAAGCGGACGACAAAGCATTTTATTGTGTGGTACAGAAGTCTATCCTGGATGAATCCATATTCTGCAAATCACATTCCGTGAATAGTATTGTACTTTAGAAGATTTCTAAAATACTTTTAAGGGATAGCCACACTCACAAAACAGTGCTTAAAGAGCAAGATGGAGGAAATATGGAGAAAATGAAGCTGCTCAGATACGTAATGACAAAGTCAAGCTTTCCTCACAATGGTTCTACAAACAACTCAAATCACCAAACCTGAAGACAGTTAGATGAAGTTAATATCAATATCTCCAGTTAGATTCAAATCTGACAACAAGTGAAGATTTGAACATGTAGTTTTTAAAACGTTCACTGTGACCAAGCTAACCCATGTCTTACGACTAGGGAGTGCCAGGAGTCTTGGCAGTGGCAGGTGTATGTGGGAATGAAGGGAATCTGATCTCAAACAATAGTAGCTGAATGAAAACACTCGAAACATCCCTGGTGTCCAGCCTTGTTGTCTCATTGCTTACAACCCTGGTATGCTGGGTCGTGATGATTTCTAGCAGAGCAGTGCTGTTTTTTTTTCTGCTCTGCCTGAATGTAGCAGAAAGTCAAGGCCGCGTCCTCCCTGGCATTCCTGTTCCTGTCCTCGTGAGGAACAAAGGAGCTTTATGTGCCTTTATTGATGGCTTGCTGTATCTCAGCTGTGTTGTAGTTAGGCCTTAGTAATAATAGTTAAGACATATTGACATTTGTGAACAGTGTTGTATTGTTCTTCAACCTTCAATTTCAACTTTCAACTTTAAGGCAAATTGGTTTTGCAACATGAAACATGTACATGAAATAAGTCTTTCATGTCTAAAACGCAACTGTGCTACATCAGGACGAGAAGCACATTTGAAATTTCAAGGACTTTGTTGAGATAAGGAGACCTCCCGCATCCCTTCCATGAAATGTGTATTCACGCTCTGATATGTGTGTTATCTAGGTAGGCCCGGGGGAGTGCTAGCACAGCACTGTGTGTGTGTGTGTGTGTGTTAATGCAGTGAGTCAGGTCTACTTTTCAGTACCGAAGGCAAAAGCAAACACAAAGAGTGCAGCCTTATCTCTCCCTTCAGCCAAACTTGTCTGGCTGTCCAGCTGCTCCAAACCTCATACCACAGAAAAGACATTTTGCTTTGTGCTGGACTTTTGATTTTGATTAATGGGGGGTGAGGACAAGGCAGGCACTTGTGTGTGTGTGTGTGTGTGTGTGTGTGTGTGTGTGTGTGTGTGTGTGTGTGTGTGTTAGTGCATGCAAAAGAAGGGGATTATGAACTGTCAATCAATTTGCTCCCAACTGTAAAGTTCTCAAGAAGGATGGCAGAGGATTAGAGCTGGATCAAAGCACTCATTCAGGCTGCAAGACTCGGTTTGAAACAGACAGGAGAGACCAAAGAGGAGGGTGGACTGAAGCAGGAGGGAGGGTCCGAGGCAGCCAGATAATGATAGGACTGTGCTGTAACACCTGCAGCGTTGGGAGAATCTTTCACAGAAGCTGCAGTCGATGAGCTGTTCTCAGCAACTTAATGTCCAGTCAGTGTCCAGATGAAGTGCATGTATCTGCAGAAGAAACCATGTCTGTGTGTGAATGGATGTTAGAGCCAAATCCTCTGGGGAAATATTTATTTTTGTAGAAAGTATAAGAAATTGATGCCACATTTCTCTGTTTTTACCACCACCTCCTTATTTTCTGTGTATCTGAAGCTAAGGCTCATGTACTTATTTGTATTTGTTGTAGCATATTCATTGTGGGAACACAGGTTCTATGTTGGATTCGCATTTGATAAGTGCGCCATCTGGCAATGTACACATAGAAGGTGTGCCACAATAACTGTGCACTGATGCTCGTTCACCCTCTCTATATCTCTCCCATTGCCTTTTTCTCTAAATGCAGTGTATTTTTCCACTGCTGGTGTGGGTGGAAAGAAGAGATAACAAAGTGGATAGTCGATTAGTTCACCAATAACATAAACACATTTTTATGGTTTTTAATGCTGAATGACTTTTTTGCAAGAAGCTTATAAGCACATCTCTGTTGAACACAAGATTTAAAGTGGTGCGTTTGTTTGCTTCTTTGTGGAGAAACTCAGTTTTACAGATCTGTCTTAATTGTTAAATCAACTAAAGACTTGCTCATTGTCGACCTCAGTTCAGTTTGCATGGTCTTACAGGGCTTAGCTACTGATGGTTAGAAGTAGTACTTATCCGACATCATTACCACACTATAAGGACACTGGGGTCATGAGCATCATCACAATAACAGCTTCATGTAACAGCAAGAAAAAACGTAAGGGGTGTAAGTATAATTGGAAAATGAATGACATGACACTGAAGGGAATGCGATTCTCTGATGTTTTCCTTTTTAGTGGATTGTAACAAAGAGACATCTGTGCTTCTAATAGGCTCCTAATTGACCAGCAATACATCCCGACACGCTTCAAATCAGTCATTAGTGTTATAATCTGGTGTATTGGATTTTCAAACACTTTGAAGGAAAATATTGATGCTCACTTTTTAGTTAGCGATTGCTGCTCACCCTGAGGTAGTTGAGATTGCAAGTTTAGCAAGCTCTGTTACTCATACACATGGGAAGTGCTAAGGTGTGTGCATGCTTCTACAGAGGCCTATAGTTTATGAAAGTATCATCCAGTATCATGTCTCACTGGTAATACACTGTTGGTACCAGTGGTGGGCCGTCAGGGCCAGCAAAGCCTTCTCTGCTGGCCTAAACAGAATCACAATTATAGCTATAATAATAATTTTTCACAAATACACTACATGTATTCTAATTATGTTTCCCATTAGCTTATTTTCTCATTGCACAGCTACTGTCCTCCTTTGTTACTCTGCTTCCAGCCTGTAGCGCTGCTTCCAGTGCAGCTTGTTTTAAGAAGAGCTTTTATCCAATCAGATTTCACCTCTATGTCTCTAGGTAAGAAGAGAGGCCCGAGGCTCGCTAGGTAGACTTTGTAGTTTAAGTAAATAGGGACGATATTGTTGATTGTCATAGTTTTCAACCAATCAGATTTTTAGTTTGACATGTTGAGCGTATTCTTTGACATGTCAGAGCTACCGAGGTAGTCTACAATAACGTCAGCATTAACGTGCGGCTGGCTCAGCAATAACGTGCGGCGTGATTGGTCAGTGGGCTAGCATGACTGTTGTGAATCTGAAGCTAGCTAGCAGAACTTAGTATTAGTAGTAACAGTTCAAGTTGAAAGATATGTAAGAAGTTATGACATTGACATGACATTTTTAGCATTTTGCTTGGTGTATATTCTTTTTTTTTTAACCTAGCTTTGTTTTTTTAACACTCAATGGCTGAAGGAAGAGGAACGGATTTCTCAAGGACATTTCCAGAAAAGCTGGACATCGTAAGAAAGGGTCGGCCAACCCCACAGCTAGCAGCCCTGGCCCAGCCAGGAAAAGGATTTGTACGAACGGTATTTCTGGCTGACAGCGTCGGAGAAGCGTTGCACATTTTATGGCTAAGAATGCGTTTCATTTGCAACTGAGCGTCTCTGTGTTTGGAGCTACGCTACGCTAACCTGCACTCTTTGTAATCAAAGAAAGGAGGATGGACTTTGTCTTTAAGTGCAGCAGCTTTGGTAAGTGAACTGCTTTTGTGTTTTTACATCTGCAGTAGCATTACTACTGTGTTAATTTGTCTATGGTGTCGTTTTTATGATATGGTTAATATTGTTCCCTCTGATGTGAATAATATTTGAATGGCTCGTGCTCTTCAGTGTGCGGCAGGAATATGTGTTTTAGCACCACAGAGTTGCTGGATTGATTTGTCATGCTTTGTTGTCATATAATTATATGTGACTGCTTCTTGTGAGTTTGTTCTTGTCATTGTGTTAATTACATTGATTTTTGACTATATGCATTGTTCGTTAATGACGAAGCATCCCGTCATGCGCGGGGTTAGGGTCAGACATTTGATTCTCTATTTGGGCTCTTGTTTTTTTTACCCTGTTTGAATCAGTAGGGAACAGCTAAACGCTGCGGGGAGAGTTTGTGTGCTGCTGTTGTTTTCCTGCTAAGCTAGTTTAGCATAGCCTCCCAGAACACACGCGCCTCCCCAGGGTACAATGTTTTGTTTCCGGGGTCAGAGTGTCTCTTACGTAATGGGTTGCCAGGTTGAGGGAAGTCCACCGAAAACATTATATTTCCCACAATTTAAGCTTCTGCATTTTCCAAATGCACTAGTATTATTCAAACGTATTGTTCAGTTCGTAAGCCTCGTACCGAACGGTTTAATACGAATACGTGTATTGTTACACCCCTAGACACAAATAATAACCCGTAGCTGTGGCGTCATAATGAGATTATTAGGAGGGTTCAACTGTAGTAGGACAGCACAGAAGGCCCGCCACTGGTTGGTACTGATGTGACTGAATGGCTTCAAGCAAATATCTCATTATTTATCATTAGTGAAGTCCATAGGGAATCTTCCATTACTTTTTGCCATCTTGGTGACTGAAGCCCTATTTGCATGGGACTAGTATTGTAAATAACAGGGCTGCCGATTTGCACAGGACTACTATTGTTACATGACCTCTGTGTTTGGCGAAATATGGTCGGTAATATGCGGTGGAATTTGTACATGACAAGTTACGGACTTGACAGCTTTGCACAGAATTAAGATCACAGACGACATCTGAAATTATGAGAAATGACTAGAGGTCCCTAGATAGCACTGTGTGAATAGGACTTCACGCTGTCGCAAGTAGTTTAAAGAGTGCACTTGTGGTGTAGTCAAATGATCTACCCATTGAGCCTCAGACCTGCAACAGTGTTCATGCAGAGCTGTCTAACAGACGGATGAGTTTGGTGCTGACGGCAGGCCTCAATCAACTGTGAGTGAAATTGCAGCCAAAAATAAGATTAAATCGGTCTGGTGAAGTGGTGCCATGCTTGCTCGCAAAATATTCATTTGATTTGTAGAAAATGATGATTCAGCCCAGAGGTCTTTTTCAGACTGCAAAAACTGGTTTGACTGCACAGTTTGCTTAGACTGCTGAGAGCAATCTTTCCTTAATGGAGGTCAAGACGTAACCTCCTGGCAGTTGATGCAGTGAACAACATGAGGACAACCAACAAACAGCAAAAACGTTTAAACACAGCTTTCCCTGATACCAGTCCTCTTGTCACTTACTGGGAATACTATATGACCAAAAGGCGTACACATTGGTGGGATGAAATCTCTGAAACCAACGGCTCTCGTGTGACGATGATCTCTCAACTCCAGTGTCACATGTCAAGATGCTAATCGGACTGTAAATAACAAGCAGCGCAGGGCTCGGATATCCGCCAGCTACACTGGAACCCCAGAAATACAGCCCCTTACCTTATCGTGGTCAGACAGACAGCCGACAGATAGCCAATGAAGGAGCCTTGTCCCCAAATTTACACCACCTTGAAGGTCTTAAATACATGCGTGTATGCATGTATGTTGGGGGTGGGGGCCGCTGCACTTAGCTGACTAACAACTGCTTTCTAGCCCGATCTATAACGATCCATAATGAGCAGACAGTAAGAGCTGCTCTGCTCAGCGATGTGCCGCTGATGGTCTGTCATTTGGCTTTGTGAGAGATGGATGGAGGGAATGATACAAAGGGAGGAAGCCATTCATGACTGGTGAAAGCCAGTGATCTCTCCCAGAACTTGCCATTACAGCACCCTCAGAAAACGGAGTGAGTCCATTCACAGGTCGGTTAGGTTTACTCATCTTAATAACAATAGCAGTGTTACTACGAAGCTTTGGAGCGTGTGGGACTGAATTAGCATGGGGCTAGAGGAGGGCACTGCTATACAAACTGCTCCTGTAAAGCCATGAGGGCTTTTTAAGGAGGTGTATGGCATTGTTTGCAAAACTTAGCATGCATATGTGCGTGAGAAAAACAGAGCAGGCAGGAATGCACTAAACAGAGGCCCTCTGTTTCAAGGCATGCTGGTGGTGGCAGGTAGTAATTTAAACTCTGCCAGAGGAATCCACTGGGACTCACCAGGCCTGTTCTGACCTCCACACCACAAGTCACTGGCCTTGTCCTTCGTCTTCAGATCCAGCTGCAACAGGAAGCCATGCTGACTGTTTACTTTTTTTCTTCATGTCATAAAACCTGAACTGTCTTGCCTAAAGGAACCCGATGGATTTCTCTGTAGTGGCAGCACTGGGGAAGATTAGAATAATGCAAAGGTAAACAAAGTGCATTTCAGGACTGTCTGTGCTCCCTTTTGTGCAGCTGCTTAGCGTAGACTACTCAGGCTTTATTATACGTAATATCCCCCTGTCAACACCATGCAAATAGAGATCAATTCCATTTTTCATTTAACAAATTACGCAGTGATGGTGTTTAAAATCTTCAGCTGTCAGGTTTTCAGGTGAAACGTGCCTAAACCAGCAAGCAGCTCCCATGTTGAAAGCCTGTGCTGGAATGCAGCAAACTGTGTGTGTGGAATAGAGAAAGTGTTGTAAGACATGTAAGGGCAGATGGAAGAGTAGGGGGATGCTTGGCCTCTGAACAAACCAAAGTGAGACTAACCCTGCAGGCAGCTACTAGAATCAGCCTCTGCCACATCCTGCTAGTCTGGTTTTATTAGTGTGTGTCTGTGTGTGTGTTTGTCCCACCTCCACTGTTGTAGTTCTGTTATTCCACGGGTAGCGACACAAAGATGTGCTAATACCATGTGGGACCTTGTCTTCACGCTTAATGAATCTCTGCAAAATGAATCTCTGCAAAATGAAAAAACATAGCAACAAATATAACTCTGGTTCCAGGACTTGTGCTTCTTAACAGGAAAACGGTCAACTTCCACTTGGAAACATCTTCTGCTGTAGAGGATTTCATGGTTTTTGTAGCAGTCAGAGACATCAGAGACTCACTCATATGTGTTCAAACCTCCTGCACGCATTTTTGTTCTATAACAAAAGCTGTGATTAGCCTGGGTTTTGAAGCTCTGTGTGGTTACTGGGACAGGTTCCAAGACACTGGTCTCACAGCTCCCGCTCGGAAATGGCTCAAAGGAAAAGTCCACCAAAAAAGTTATCCCCCTGTTATTTCCATAAACATAACTTCTTTTTTCAAACCACAAATATGTGACAGCATGGGCTTAAAGTAGATGATGTTCCCTTGACTATGAACTGAAAATGTATTTTTGTGTTTATGAGAGAATCCGAATGAGCACAAACTAATAGTAGTAATAATCAAGTATGCAATATTTAACATTATATAACATTGTGGGTACCATTTGTGTCTGCACATTGTATTATTGATTGTAAAACACATTTACATGTTTATAACACTTACTGGAGCTATACCACATCACAGAAAATGAAAAACAGCTAGCTGATTGCTGAGTAGACTCGTGGGCTGCACTTTATTGGGCCCATTTGTGTCACTGTTACTGTAAATGACACTATCTTAGTGCTGGATATTGTAGAGGTGAAGATATGGAACGTTTACGTGACCTTCACATAATCACTCTCCACGATCACACACATGGCCCACAAAAGGTTAACTATATTGGGAATTACAAACTCATGGGTTAAAAGAAAAGCTTTTGTGAACAGTGAGACAAACCTTTAGAGAAAACAATGTCTGTCTCCCAGCCAATCGAAATGGACCTTTTGATATATCATATGAGGTGTTATAACAAATGATGGTTGGTAATGTGAGAGTACACATTGATACTTAAATCCAAACTAAAAACGTGAGTGTCTCCCCTTTAGCTTCATCTCAGCCTGATACAGATGGTGCTGCTAGTAGATATTGACATAAGCATTGATGTACATATGGCCTCTTGATGCCATTTATGCTGGCGACAAATTATCTGTTAAGTGCCAGCAACTCGATCCATTAACTGACGTTGACCCTAACAGCTTGGCTGCAGGCCTCCAGAGGTGTACTTTTACATGGGGGTGAGGAACCCTGCAGATGGTGCAGGACTGTCCTCTTTAAGTGCTGACATTGAATCCATCATTTACCTCTGAGAGTCATCCCAAATCCCTCAGGTTGTAACCCAGCGTCCCTCGGAGGGAAACCTGCAAGCATCCTGAGGGAAAAGAAAGGCAATCAAGAATGAAAACTAGGATCTCAGGTTTGTGTTAAAGATTAGCTTCTTCATCGCGGTTAAATTCAGATTTATTTCTCAGTCATCATGGCAGCCAAGACGGAAGATGTTTTCATTCCAAACGCCAAAAGTAGTTAAAAGTAGAATGCTAAAAAGAGGATTTATTTTGGAGGAGAGGAAAGCAGTCTCCATTCTGAGTTAGTCGTACATTTGCCAGAAAAGCTCAGATTAAAATGTAAACTGCGGGATCAAACAGCTGACACAGCATTAATGTGCAGGGGCCTGGCCTTAATCTGATCCATGAATCATGCTGGAGATAATTACCATCTGCTCACTTACACTTCCTGGCCCCGGAACACTGTCTTGTTTTCAATTGCATCTCCCGAAATAAGATTACAGCTTTCATTTTTGATTTTTTGGAGGAGGGGCTGCATGGCTGCATTTTCTCCAGGTGATGACCACTATGTGTGACTGCAGGAAGGGCAAGCAGCTTATTTCTTTCCCACTGTGTACATTCTTTCAGCAGGTACCTAGTGGCCAGTAGAGATACTCTTCATGCCATGCCATCCACCTGTTCACAACATATCATACAGTACAAGCAAACTTTACCAGTGACTGAATAAGCAACAATAGAATTTTGACCAAAAAAAACATCCTTTGGTATTATTTATGTAGAGCTAGGCAACATAAGCAAACCCCACAAGCGTCATCACATTTCCATTCAAATGTAGCTGATTGGTGGAGGGAAATACTTTCCTGTGAAAAATAATATTAAAACAGAAAACTGTGTGTTCATGTTGGACCCTATTGTAAGACGGAAATCGTGTGATGATCAGATATGACCACTAGCCAGCGCTGTTTAGGGGGCTTGATGTGATGGGGATGGAGTGAGAGCATGTGATTTGACTTTGTCCGGTTCAGTGGAGTCTTGACTAAAGTTATGAGGAAAACTCAGAACGTGTTGGACTGATTCATTCCATATCATACACCCACGATGCTTACACTGCTGGCAGCGGTGGGATGTGTCCTCTCGTGGAATATCGTCCATTGGGATTCTGCTCAACTTTGTGAGTAGCTGAAGCTAAAGGCTAATGGCAGCCACGCTACCCGCTAGCTTAGTTTAGCTTGAAATACAGTAAGCCAGCTAGTCATTACCACCTCCTTTGATTTTTTCCCCGCTTGTTAGCTTTAAGTGAGTTTAGAAACCGTGTCGCGGTCATCTAATTCCGTCCAAAAGCTAAAGAAAAGAAGAGAGAAAACTCGTCATGTCTGATGATGAATCATTCCCCGCGGGTGAGCCGCGAGCCAGCACGAGCACAAGTGGAGCTCAAACGCAAGTTTTGCTGCCAACCAGCAGAGCCTCGGGAGCGCCACGGTGCATTCCTTTACCGCCACCATTTCACAACGATGGCCGTGAGTCTTTTCAACTGTGGGCTCGCCGCTATGAGGTAATTCAAGAGGCCCGTTACAAGGACAGTGGTGTGGATTTGAGTACAGTGTTAGCAGCTGAGCTACCCACTAGACTACCACCAGAACTGTTTGTTGTTTGGGATAATCTGCCCCGGGAAACTCAGAGCTCCTATGCTGAAACAAAGAGGCACTTGCAGACAGCTTTTGGCCAAAAATACACAATTGCATAATTTCAAACATTCGCCCGTCAAAGACTGCCTAATGAAGCAATGGAAGTTTATGCTGCCAATGTATGCAGGCTTGTCAAAGAAGCTTTTCCAGATTTTGAGCATAAAGCGTCAGAGTATATGAAAATGTCTCGCTTCATTGCTGGTCTGGATCAAGAGCTTCAAATCAAGTGTCATGAAAGAGGAGTGAAAAGTTTCACCAAAGCTTTTGAAGTTGCCTCCCAAGCTGAGCGTGCTCGCCAAGCAGCTAGATTGATAATGCCAGTGTCTTCGGCTAATGTCGCTGTCAGAGATGTCGGCCCATTGTCGTCAGTAAATTCGGTACATGGAAATGACCCTGAACTCAGAAAAGCAGTCCAGAATCTTACTTCTACTGTAAAAGATTTAAGTCATGATCTGAGTGCACTGAAACTGAAGCTGGATGAGCGAAGCAGTGGGCGCCACTGGAAAAGGAACATGCAGGTGCGTCCTCGTAGATCTCCCTCACCTCATGGAAGGAGCCCAGATAGACCCACTAATGCATGGAGCTCAGGCTATGGACATTCCCCATCCAGATATTTACATTGCCATCAATTTTCTCCGGAACGCTATTCTCATGTAAGCCGCCACTATCAGGACTTCACCCGCAGGGAACCTGACAGGTACCAACAGCCTTACAGAGACACGCACTACTCAGCCCATGCCTCTGGTCCTTATGAGGAAAGGAGATGGAGGCAAACCTCACCCAGCAGACACCACTATGACTCTCGTCGCCGAAGCCCAAGTCCCTATTCCAAACGTGTCATTCCAAGAGTATGAGGATAAAGGCCAGTAGAGCCCCACCAAAATTGACTACAAAGATCATGGCAGATTTGAACAGGGAAACGGACACTAGTTGATGATGCGGGGCACTCATTAGCTACTTCTCTGGAAGCCCCAGAGGTCTGCCTCACTGAAAAAAACGACGGCATCCGACAACAGACAACCCCTAGTAAATGGAATTGTAGAGGGCACTGATATGCACATCATGCTAGATTCAGGCTCCACTATTTCATTTATAAGTGAGCAGACCAAGATGTCAATACCTTCTCTTGCAAAAAGACCCATAAAAAAGAAGTTCATCATGTCACAAGCTGTGACTGGCCAAAGCTTGGATACATTAGGTATGGTAGATGTCACCTTTAAGCTAGGGTCTCAAACGCTACAACATGAAGTACAAGTCATCAGAAATGTTAATCAAGGCTTCATATTAGGCTGCGACTTTCTCACTCCTCACAGTGTTATTTTAGACATGGGGAGGGGGCTGTGCTATCTAGGTGATGAGGTTCTGCCCCTACTTCGGAAAAGTGATCTGGCTCCTGCAAATGACCCCTATGACTGGACAATTGAATATAGACAAGGAACTAAACACGCCAATGCTGACTCTATGTCCCGTCGTCCTCTGACAGCTGAAGAAACCACCCCTATGGTTGCAGCCAATCAGGTGAGATGTGTTTCCATTCACACTCAAACAGACACAGCAGAGTCACTCACATGCGCTCTAACCACTGGACTGGCATCCTGCTCAGTCTGCTCCCACTGCCTCACCTGCTGCGGACATAATATCGCAGGTGCAGTCTACATCACCCGATACTGCAGCGGTAACTATGGACAATTCACTCCTGAATATGAACAGTCAAAAAGCTGATCCTGTGTTGCAAATAATCATCAACTGGGTGTTGACTGACAGTAGGCCGCCATTTTCGAACATTAAAGCAGCCTCACCTGACATGAGACAGTACTGGAGAGACTTTCCTAAACTCCGCCTTGTTGATGGTCCCTTATGTCGCAAGGTCAGACCTCCACCAGGTGACCATGTTTTACAGACTGTAGTACCCAGTAGTTTACAGAAGGAGGTATTTCAAACATTACATGGGCATTCACTCTCTGGACATTTCAGTGCGCAGAAGACACTGCAAGGGGCACAAGTCAGATGCTATTGGCCTCACATAAGCCGTGACATAACTCAATGGTGTCTTGAATGCACAGCCTGTGAAGCACGGCGACCACAAACACCACACCAACAGGCACCTATGCAAAACATAATCACATCTAGGCCTCTTGAGAAGATTGCAGCAGACTTGAAGGAGTTGCCACTTACTCGCCGTGTTAATCGTTATGTACTTGTTGTAATGGACTATTTTACTAAGTACCTCAACTTCTATGCACTTCCTGACCAACGAGCAACCACTGTGGCTAAATGTTTGTTTGAAGATTACATCGGTCACCACGGTGTCCCTCAAAGTTTGCACACTGACCAAGGCCGTCAGTTTGACTCAGATGTTGTCAAAGACCTGTGTTCCCGCCTGGGAATACACAAAACACGGACATCCCCTTATCATGCTTTGTCAGATGGCATGGTGGAACGGGCAAACAGGACCATCAAGGACCAGTTGGCAAAATACCTTTACAGCAGAGGAGGTAAATGGGACGGCCACCTGCGACAGGTTTCATTTGCATACAACACCACTGTTCACTCGTCCACCAAACACACGCCTTTCTCCCTGGCCCATGGTAGAGAAGCCCGTCTGCCTGCTGATCTCCTTCTTGGAGACTCCCCGGAGTTTCAAATGCCACTCCAGGTACTCCAAGTGAATATGCCAATTCTGTATTAAAGAGACTGTGCGCTGCTTTTCACTCTGTTGCACTAAACAAAAGCACTACTAAACATCGAACAAAAAGTTTGGAAATTTGTGTTTGGTAGATTATTTCTCTGTTGTAACAATGCTTCCTGGCAATAAATCTTATACCGTTGGAAAGCCTGTTTAGTTCCATTTTCAACGGTGCCCCATTTGTAAGGAACATGCATTTGTGGGATGAGCAGCACAGCTGAGCATGTGGGTTGCGCCCATGAAAAATGTGCCAAATCTTCTCTGCCAATGCCAAACAGCTTATTCTGCTGTTGCTATTGACTCTTGTTTGGTGTTGTTTGGTGGATTGGATGATTGAAGTCTATCAGTAACAAGGAAGAAACGAGACATATTTGCAATTTTACAATTTATTAATTTGTAATTAAACAAGGCAATACAACCATTGTATTCTCTACATGTATCTCACAGTGAAACACACAGAGCATGTGGTGTACCTTGAAAATACATGCTTAGTTACTACCGGTAATATCGGCGTGTATATATATTGCGACGTCTTTGGGCAGTAGCAGCCACACTGTCAAAATTTTCTGCGGAATTTCTATTTTTGTATGTTATTCACGTAATCAAGAACCAGGAAGTATAAAGACTGCAAAAGCACACACAGGCTGGAGACACACTCGCGGTCTTTCAGCCAGGAGACTGCTGTTTGTTCCCCACATGAAACGAGAAGTCAACGTTGATGTATTTTTCACATAACTTGTGTTACGTAGTAACGGCACTTCTGTGGTTATTTTAACCCAAACAATGATCTATTCCTAAACCTACTATGCAGTTTTGTTGCCAAAATCTAACGGAAGTTGATTTTGAAAAGAATGTAATCATGAAACGAGCAAAAATGGACGTGTTGCTGGACTTTCATAGGAAAACACAAGAAAAATTATTTGGACCATGATTTGGACCATGTAAAGCTTTCGGTCATTGTGGTTCATTTCTACCTCTTACAGTTTATATTACACTGAAACAAACTTTCACATTCTCTCCTGAAGCTGCTGTATAGCAGACTAAACAGCTGATAGAGTGTATGCCTTGGGCACATATGCCCAAGGGAATGCATTTCAACTCGAAAAGTGCAAAAAGTTGATGAAAACATCAAAAGTAGTAACTTTGCAGAGTCAACTAAGGTGCTTTTATGGTGATGAAGTCTGGATGGGGAGACCCCAGAAAAGAAAAGCCTTTTTTCACCCCCCCTCATTGTTCAGCTGGTGGATCATCGTGGGATAACAACTGTCGTGTTAGAGCTGTCGGAGCAAACACAACCAGGCCTTCAGGACAGAAACGGTTGCAGGTTTTTGTTTATGAAAGGCAGTTATAACCAAAGTCTCACTGTCAGAGATTTTTACTGCACATTCCCTCCAGAAAACCTGCAGCATTTTACTGTGCTGCACAGTCCTGGTTCTGAAGCAGCCAGGCAGAGCTGGATCTGGGGGAGTAGGTACTGCTGGAGGATTAGCTGAGCTGAGTTTCTGGAATCCGACCCGGTAGCACAGATGACAAGCAGTAACAATTACCACACACAAATAAACAATCTTCTCTCTGATGGTCTCGTTTACTTCTGTAGGTCATATAGAGGCATCAGTGCTAAACTGAGACTTTAACTGAGTTTAAAGAACCAGTTTTCTCATAATAACTCCATAGTAACTCCAAAGCTACACCTTCAAGTCTTTTGCTTTTGAAGATGTATTTTCTATCCAGTTTGTCTCTTGACAGGGTTAGACACACAGCACACTCTAACTTACCTTAGAGGGGCTGCAAGTTGGTGTTTTCTCCGTTTGGCTAATGTGACTCACCAGCAATATTTACTAGTTATACTATTTGTTGATAAAAATGCACAATGTATGCACGCTTTGCTGCCATTAAGATTTTGGCGATTTTAACATCGCTTCTCCCTTCTTTTTTCTGTAAGTCACTGCCACCTATGTATCAATGTGAAATCCAGTGACAGGAAATTGTGCCGGGGAACAAACCAAGTTCTTCTTTTTCTACTGCTTTAGTTCTTTGCACTGTGAATACATAATTGGCCCTCCAGCTGGAATACACAGAGGCAGTTTGTTTACTTCTCCATAACTGTTGTGTGTTCAAAGTTAATATATTTAGCTGACTCCTCTGAATTCCCATGTGACCTGTGTCTTGCATTACCAGAGAAAACATGCAGCCTTTTCACAGTCCCATTCATTAAACCCTAACTAGTGTTGCACATTGTGTACGTGGTTGCTTTCAGTTAAATGCAGCTTTGTGCATGATCTCCTTGAAGAAAAACAAACAATGACTCTTTGTGTTATTGGAAGTTCTCACAGCTGATGTATTTCTTTAGACGTTCAATGAACGCTGGCTGCTCTTTGAATAAACAGAACCAATCAAAACTGACGTTACTCACTGTATCATATGGAAGGAAAGGATATCTGGCAAATCTTGGATAAGGAAAGTCGTATGCTTACTTTCTCACAAAGGCTGGCTGAAGTAGTCAAGTAGCATGATTGATGAATGTGTTTGATGTATTCACTGATCACTGGAGTAATCAATTGAGTTATAACGATAGAAAAAAGGGCTTCTTGTTTTGTTATTTGTGGTGTATTTGAATAATTGTCTTATTACTGTCGACAGTATCAAGTTTGAATAGAAACCTATACACTAAAAACACTGTGATAAATATGTCTCCATGTATTAACGCGCGATAAACTATGCATTAATGCAAGGAAAAAAAATACCTCGATATATATCGTGAAACCGGTATAATCTTACAAAATACCGCGATATACATTTTTGGTCATACCGCCCAGCCCTACTTGGTTGTGTTGTTGTGTTCTAGCTGTAGTTAAAGATCAGTATGAGTCAGGAAGTCAGAAAAGATGAGCAACAGGCCAAAATCACTTCAGTTAGCAGCTGCACTTTCACTCTGGAATGAGCAGAATCTGAGGCGCTTCAAAGAGAAAGAGTTGGAGCGTGGAGACCTTGGTGTCAGTCCACTCTGCCCTGACCTCTATCCATCCATCTTCTCCCCACCCCTCCCACGTTGCACATGACTGGGCTGTGCCACCATAGCAACTACTTCACCTCAGCGCTCCCTCCCTTCTGTGGACAGAGGAAACCATATCCTCGCGTTGCACACGGAGCACTGAGCTTGACCCGCTGAGCTCGACCTCATCAAACTTAAAGAGAGGCGTGCTTGAAATTGTGGTGTCGTGACATTTGGAGTGACAACATAGTGTGGTGTAGCTTTATTCACTTTATTCACCCCTCCATTGCTAGATATTTCTACTTGGAAGGAGCTGCCCAGTCCACCCTCACAGGAATATGGGCTCTTCCGGTCCGGTCAGGTCTGGCTGGTTGGTCGCCACGTTTCCTTTTCAGATGTTGATGAATGTAGTCTGTCATATGCAATTAGTGATAAACACTCAGAAAACAACAAATAAAGACAAAAATGCAGCGAGATTCATGGGCGCTGCAGCATGCACATGTGCCGCCGTTGCCGTAGCAAAGGTACAGAATGTAGTTGATGATAGTAACAGTGTGTCACCTTTTTGTTGCAGGGTGGGCTACAGAAGGTGTGACTGCCTTGTATGGAGAGATCATTGTTTTACCATGCAACAAAGGAGCTCCGGCGCCAGAGGATCTGATGTTCGTCAAGTGGAAATACGTAAGTAGATACTGACTCTCAATACTGTCTGTACCAACTTTCTTTGTGTAAACAGTGCCACAGCTCTTCGTCTTTTTAACATCTTGTGACACGCACACTCAAAAGACCTTCAATGACATGGAAGAAGAGGAAAAGGAAAATGATAAATTTGGCTTTTCTTTAGTGTAGGGCTGCAACTAACGATTATTTTAATAATCGATTAATCTGTCGATTATTTTTACGATTAATCGATGAATCGGATAAAAAAAAAAAGCATTCATTTCCAACCCTTTATTCAAAAACAGTATGCTTTATGCTTTACATCTGCCAATTATATCGTTTTTTTTTAAATAAAGTGCACAAAAATATGTATATTTTTGTTTAAAGGGATCTGAGCTGTCGGAACAATAAATCATTTATAAAAATTAAAGAAAAATACAAATCAGAAAACTTAACAGGATTTGTTTGAACGTCAGAACTTGTTCTCTACACTACACTCACAGATGCACAGACTCTCACACTCAGACACGCACACACACTCAAGTTCACTTGAAGCTTATTCATTAAATTATTAACATCATTGTAGTAAGTGCAAGTTAAGTTAATTTATACACCACATTTAAACACAGTTTAAGATGACCAAGTGCTATAAAAAATTTTTTAAAAGTACAACACACACAAATATATTTGTCAACAATAACCGATATGGGACAAAGCACAGAATATATATACATGACAACAGATTGAAAAATGAATGGGCCAAAAAAGGCGAGTGAATAAAAACGTGTCTTTAGTCCTGCTTTACTACTGTTATTAACGAGCTAACGCTAACTTGTCATGCTTGTCAAACTGGATAACGAGTAAACACCGGCACCAGAAGAGCTACTGGAGGGACGTTACGTCCCTGATAGCAGTCGACTCCGGGGCGGCTGATCCGCCGTACTGTCGCACTCGGTTCGGCCATGCACGCCGGATACGCCCCGCCTACGGATCGCGCACCGTCAAACAGCGTTACGGGTCTCTCCGGTGGTCTTTCCTCTACCTCTGCTCTGCTCTGCTCTGCGCTCAACTCAACTTTTTTTTTTTATACTCAAACATCTCCGCGACTTATTGAGTGGCGTAATAGTCGCGCGACACAACGAATCGATAATGAAATTCGTTGCCAACTCTTTTAATAATCGAATTTTATCGATTCGTTGTTGCAGCCCTACTTTAGTGTACGTGACCACACATTGTCACATCAATTTCATCACAACTGATTGACAAAATCATTGTCTTTTCCTGGAAGAACTAAAAGAAAACTTCTCTACACATTCTCTAATTACACATAAAGCAAAGTGTATGGTTTTCTCATATGATAAATACTAAAATTCACCAACATACAACCAACCTATTGAATGGGAAGAACCAAACATGTACGCTAATACACCTTTGTCATTTCTAGGGTTTAAGTTACAATCATTGTAAATATCACAGAGACATAGTAAATAAATAAATTAGTAAAGAGCAATTCAGAAAACAAAATATTTTGGGAACACATTCAGTGTGACAAACCAATGAATACACAGTGGGGGGATAAAAACAGTGGTCATGAATTCCAAAGGGAAAAGAAAATCCTGTAGTAATGCCAGGTCTTTTGTTATTCTTTGATTAATGTGCCAAAGGAGCTTTCTGAGGAGAACACATGACCAGAGTTTCACTATTACATAGTACATAGCCAGTGTTTCCCCTAGGTTTACAGCTTTGGGGGGGGGGGGGGGGGGGGGGGGGCACAGACACAGACACTTACAGGAATCATGGTGCAGCACTTGGGCTCGTTTCTGTACTTAGCAGGAGAGCGAGTTTTCCTATCTCCACGACGCAGATATTGTTGTCTGCTTTTCAGGTGGTTAGGGTTACGGACAGAGAGCGCGCTTCGGAAAATATGTCGCGTCATATTTTCCGAAGCGCGCTCTCTGTCCGCTGGTGGGAGTGTGCTCACCTGTGTTTGCGCGCACGTGTCTGTGTGTGTGTGTGTGTGTGTGTCCGTTTTTGAGTGTGTGCGCGTGCAGCGGGGCGGAACTCCGCCGTGCGCGATACAGAGAGCAGAGGAGAATTGTAAACGTGACCATGTAGAGACAGAAATGACATGCCGTCGTGTCAATAAGATAAATAACATAAGGCTATTTAGTGTGTTTAATAAAAGAACAATGTATAGACCTGTTCTATAGGAAAGGGAACCTTAAATTACTTCTGTTGTGATCTGGCGCTATATAGAAAATAAAATTAAACAAAATGAACTCGACCTTCAAGGGGGGGCGGGGCGCCCCCCTAATACAATGGTAGGTGAAACACTGGTAGCCTAATGTAGACCTATTGTATGCCATGATTAGTAAGTGAAGTAAATAAGATTGATTGTCCCATCTTTACTGGAACCTTTGCTCTGACTGCAATCTGCGATCTGCTTCAATAAAATTGACTTTCAGCCAGTCCATACTTTAACACTTCAGTGTGAGCGCTGCAAGACAGAATACATGTGTAGCCCCTCCATGTGCACATGAATGTTAGCTAACGTAAAACTGGAGCTGTGCATGTAATTCTCAGCTCTCGATGCATCGGTGCAGGTTACTTAGTACAAAACAAATTGTTGTGCAGTGCTAACTCCCATGCATTGACCGTGAGACTCTCGCTCTCACGCCCTACATCTATTGGGTGGTGATGTGCGTCTATTCGTGCTGTTACAGTACCGGTACATGGAGCTGCCAAAAGGGACCAAAAAAGACTTATTGCAACAATAACTCCAGTCTCGTTGAATATTTGACGTCACTAAACAAGTCCTAATATGATAAAAAACGGTTCCATATTAAGTTTGCTGAGAAGAGCAAGATATTCCTGTTCAAAATATTCCCATGGCCAAATGAAACACTTTGCATTTGGCTCAAATTATATTGTGACACTTTGAAAATCTCTTCATTTTTTAACTTTAATAAATAAAATACATATTTTCCTTCAAAAGTTTGTACCATGTGAAGTTATTTTACAAAACACTTTTTGATAAAGTTTAAAGGAAAGCTAAATTTCAATACCAGACTCATGATTTCCTCATATTTGAACTATCATTAAAAAAAAATGTTGCAGCCAGCAATGTCGGATTTCGGTCAGTCGGCATCTGACATCTTGTACTGCTACAATAACCAGCTGACTGTGTAAACATGACCTTACCGGATGAGGGAGAGCAGGTGGTGAGAAAAGCCAGAGATGCTCATGTAACTTAAGGGAGAAACTACAAGAGATGACTTGAGCCAAGGTTTAATAGCTTATGTCCCTAATAAAACATGTTTTCATATCGAGGATGTTGGGAAAATAAACATAGCACAAAAAGTAAGGACATTTGTGTTGGGTAGATTATTTCTTTGTTGTAACAATGCTTCTTGGCAATACATCTTATACCTTTGGAAAGCCTGTTTATTTCCCTTTTAAATGGGGCCACATTTGTAAGGAACATGCATTTGTGGGATGAGCAGCAGAGCTGAGTATGTGGGTTGCGCCCATGAAAAATTTGCCATATCCTCTCTGCCGATGCCAAACAGCTTATTCTGCCATTGACTCTTGTTTGGTGTTGTTTGGTGGATTGGATGATTGAAGTCTGAAGAAACAAGACATATTGGCAATTTAACAATTTATCAATTTAACAAACAGGAGCCTTTTGTGCTATGTTTATATGATTAAACAGTAACAATTTATCAATTTAACAAACAGGAGCCTTTTGTGCTATGTTTATATGATTAAACAGTAACAATGAGATCACTGATGATCTGTGATGCTGAATCTGCCAATTATTGAAGAGACAATGTGACTTGGCAGTGTCCATGCAGTTCCAGCTTTTAATCACAGTTAGATGTTCTTTGGAGGTCTGCTGATTGACACTAGTTACATGTATGTACATCTCTTTTGGGTAATGTATCCTAAATTGTAATTGAGGAATGAAGAACTGTGATGTTCAGATTTACAAAATCACCGAATGTGTCTGTCCTCTCTGTCTCTTCAGGAGAAAGATGGCGACACTGCAGGCGATCTGTTGATCAAACAGGCCCGCAACGACCAAGCCACGGTTCAGGCCACTGACGATTATGCCGAGAGGGTCAGCATCGATGACAACTTCAGCCTGCTCATCACCAAGGCCTCACTCAAAGACCAAAAGACCTTCACCTGCATGGTGGTGTCCGGCTCCAACCTCATGGAGTACCCGGTCTCTGTCGCCGTTTACAGTAAGCTCAATATTGACACGAAACACCAAAACAATGTCTATCCTACAACTTCATTGATGATTTTATCTGAAGTTAGCTTTTAAGCATGTGTGTCTGCAGTGTTTCTGAAGGTCTTATTCTTATTGGAGCCTAATGTTACTTTACATTTTTCTCAACATGCACCTTGTTACATAAATGTTCTGGCAATTTTACACGTTGGTCCCATCTGAGGGTTCAATTACTTAACAGTCACGATGGCAGTCTGATGAGGTCCAACCTGTGACATTTCTGTTACACTCCAACACTGCATGAATCTGAATTGACTGCTGTCAGATGAATGTGAAGACTGCAGCAGTATCACTTATTCATCATCTGAAACCCTGCGAATGAGCCAATTTTACGCTGTTAAGGAGATTTTTCTCATGTTAAAATGTCCCAAAAGAAGTGAAAAATACATATAAAAGAAACACTCGAATTGTCACAATATTCATCATAGAGACCTGCATATATATTACATTGATAGATCACATTTTGAAGCATTGTATTGCAGAAATGCATTTACACTTCTGAGTGCTAGAATGGTTACTCTGTAGTTATTCTGCAAAAGGATCTTGTGTACATATTAAGTCTTTTTCAAATAAATATATTCATGCAGATTTTGTGAATAATGTCATGTTACAAGCTATTTTGGTGTAATTACCAAGAAGTCACTGATGTAAACAGAAAATCCACAGCACTGACTCATTAACCAAAAACAATTACATTTGTCAAGTGTATTCAAAGATGCATGGAGGGATATTGAGGCAGTTTCTTAACAAGCAGCTTGGTTTTAATTGCATTAAAACTCAATGTTGTCTACTGTGGGATTGTCACTTTTGTTCCTCCCTGTGCATTAGAAAATACAGTTTTGGAATTTCAAAGACCGGCCATGTATCACCTGCTAATGGGCTTTGCTAACCCAAGCGGGAAAGGCTCAATAGGCCTTAGAGAGAGAATTAGGTGGTAGTTAACATAGGACAAGTTGAAATGATGTCCAACAGCTTGATTAATAATAATGCAATAAAATTGCAGCTACAGTATTTAGATGAACCAGGCTTTCTACTAGCCAGGTGCTGAATGTTGACAGTTACATGTTTGTACTCACTGTTCCCCTCAGTACTGTAGATACATTTAGAAGTTATTGATCGTATGAAGGACATCCAAACAACTTTATAAAAAACCTCCCTGAGTGATTCCCAAGCATGATTGTCTCCTTTTGTTTGCAGAGAAACCGTCTTCAGTTCAGATTATGGACAAGACTGAAGTACTGCAGAAGGACAAGGCAACAACGGTAAGATTCACTACAGTCTTTACATTTTAATGCTCTGTGCCGTGGAAGTGCGAAGCTGTCCTGAATTCAAGTGTATAGGCTGTGGTATGTTTTCATCTACAGCGTTATGGGCTGACTGTAAATATTGAGTGAACAGAATGTGATGTGAAAACCCGTTGAGAGTATTGAATGAGTTGCCATTGTGGTCTGCAGGGACACACAGGAGTCTGACATGTTGGATAACATGCAGTCCAAGCAGCCTGAGGCCTTCAAGGAAGTCTGGAAGAGTAGTTGATATGAGATTTATGATTCAGCTGCGGTCAGAGCAATGCTGTAGTATAAGATGACTGAACTCTAATTACCTCTAATACTTTTGTTGGACAACATTGACATGCACAACCGCTACACATTTCAGACTATGACAGCACGCACAAATGTGTGCTTTAAGAACAACACATGTTTCTAAATCTTACTTTCATTCATTGTTAAACACTTACTCTTGCAAGAATTTCTCTCTTTTTTTTGCTGTTTATTTTCATTCCCTGAACACACACACAAACACGCACGCACGCACACACACACAGATATAAGTATCTTTTGGAAAAAAAGAGACAACTTTTGAAAAGCAGCACGTTTACAGTGGTCATCTGCCTCCTCTCTCTCTAGCAAGCAGTGCACATTTACTCCACCACAAATACACATTTATTATGGATCAAGTGAGTGCTGCTGCCTCCATCGGTGTTCCCACCTAAGAAATCTGCTGCTGTTGAACAGCTTTGAGCATTTTGTGGTGAGGGGAGAGAGACAAGGAGAGACGTAGGGTAAGAACAAAAAGTGGGAGTGGAAGAGAGGGATTTCAGTTTTGATAACTTGCAGGAGGGATGATGGAGGGCACGGCTGCTTCATACTCAAGTGGAATTCCAAATTAGAGGAAAGTGTCATGTTGAGTGGTGGAGAATGCAGCAAGCCTGAACTGTCTCAGCCATGGATCAGCCGAGGTTGCATTTTCATTTGATCACAAAAGTCAGCCCGTGTATTTTTTATACAGAAGTAAAATGGGCCATGCTGCTGATTTCAAGAGTCAATGTCAGGTAAATAATACCAGTCATGTGTTGTTTCTTAATACCTGGACTACAATTAATCTGTTCAAATTAACAATTTAAAGACATGACACGTCATTATTTTTTTAACCTTTTCAACTGAGTGGCAACATTTTAATCTTTCCCATTTAGTATTTATAATAAAGTATATAAACTTTTATTCCATGGTTTTAACATACTGTAATGTAGCTGTTATGCATATATTTTTAAATGTTTAAAATGTTTATTAATGTACAGTGTCTGTCAACAATTACAATTTCTTTTAAGAAGACATTTTATATTATTACAACTCTTTTACTATGTTGTCATAGATTATCTTTCACAAATGTTGCTCAAAGGAGGGTTAGTTAATGACAAATATATTTACACTTACATCTTCTCACCGCTACATTATACTGTGTTATAAAACCATTTATTACAGGCTCATATACTGATTGTAAATACTAAACTGAGGGGTTTAAAGTAAAGTGCTAACGATTAGGTTTAAGATGCTATATACAAGATTGGGAGCATTTTGGTTGCCTCTCATCGGGTCTCAACCAGCGGCTCGCAGCTATCGTTAACAGTGAAAACTGCTTGTGTGTGTGTATGTGTTGAAAAGGTGTACAGCCTTTGCTGCTGTGTGAGTTCCCTCACTTACTTTTTTCCCGATACTACGAATTGTACCCCTAATTTTAAAGTGGAGATTAATGATAGGATCAAAAATAGTTCTTCGTGACTGTATAGCCGCCTTACAGTGTGTTGTAAAATCAGAGGCGTTGTCTGGTGACAACTTTAAGTTATAGCCACCATCCCACAAGTCATGGTGAGCTGTAACCGACAATTTACACCAGTCTTCAATCATGAACTCCTTTTTTCCTCGTAGTATTCCTGTGGAGAGAAGGTGTAAGGAGCACGATAGTCTAGATAGCCTGCATAAACATTTCTGGATTCACCGCTAGTCTCCCCAAACCAAGGATCTCCCCATACATTACCTATTCACAAGAACCAACTCCAAGCATCTTTTAGAGGTTGATCTGTGTTCATAGCTAGCCTGTAGATTTTCCTTACATATGATCTCTTTAACATACATTCCTCTCTATCCTGACTGGGTTCTTCTCCAGCTATACCTGAAAAGAGATGCCATTTACCGCCTATCTTTCTGATAACTCTAGACTTAATTATATCCTGTGTAAGCCTCCTCTGTGCTTTCCATTCCTGATCTGGATAATATTGATAAGGAAAACACTGTTTAGAATTGTCCTCAGTACATGTACCAGGTTCATAATAGCCATACATATTTTCAGATTTAGGAGTATGTGCTCCATAATAGCTAAAATCGTTTCTCATTATATGTCTAATTCCCAACAGAAATGTATACGAATCATTACCTGGTCTAGTTAAAATCGTAGGTGGTGTGAGACTGGCATTAAACCTGTGAATCAACATTGCATTTGCTGGTGTGCGACCGTAAGTGTTAACCTGCTTTAGCTTTCTGAGATGTATGGTTCGAAGTGTCTCTAGAATATCCTATGTTTCCACCTGTGTAGAAAGATCGCCATTGCATTTTAACAAAGGTTTCGACCTGATCAGAAGAATGAAAACAGGCCTTGACAAGATTAAGGTCTCCTGGAAGGAACCCATAAGCTTTATCTATTTTATTTTTTGCCCTTCGTCTTTCGGTGACATGTTTAAAAGTATCCAAATTGCAATCTAATTGCCCAGTTGTCTCATCTAAGTTACAGAGAGGAAATACCTGAAAATCTTTTGTGCCTATTTCGGTGAAAGTGTCAGAATCTGACCAACTCCTAATTCCCCAAGTCTCGTTATATTTTAACATTACACAAGTATGTAGTATGTTTATGCCAAATTTTCCAAGTGTTTTTAGGATTATTATAAATTGCTTTCCAGGCGTCTGAATCTGGAACAGGTAGCTCTATATAACTGATATTTACAGGAATATTATCTGAATTTCTGACTCTTGCGTATTTAATCCACAGCAATTGCTGTCCTAAAGAGGTCAAAGAAGGAGACCTGTAAGGTCCCAATGTGTGCCATCTTTTACCTTCCTTATAGGCAGCTATCGCACTGATCAAAGGCCATTTCCACCACTGCTTACCAGTGAGGTCATAACCACATCCGCAGAATTCCTGAGTCAAATCTGTAACGAGAGGATTTTTACCACCAATGTTATGATACAATTTTTTCTTAGTCTTACTGGTTCTTTTGGAGCGGCTCCGAATTGGGTCTGGTGTGGCGATGGCAGAGTCAATAGCTTCTTCACCATCATCTCCTTCCTGAAAATGAACTTGGATAAAGTCAAGGAGAGTGGACCACACATGTTTAGGGTTAATTGGCACACGAGACTGTAATCGCAAACGAGTTATTAGTTCTGGTTCGGTATTATTTACTAACGTGAAAGGTTTCCCCTCTTCCTCTGAAGGAAGAGCTCTGATTATTCCTGATTGGTTTAAGAAAAGGCAATTTGCATATTGTTGCCACACGCCACTTGAGGCTCTCTGGGCTTTGAACTCCCAGCAGGTAACTGTAGTAGGTACCATAGCATATCGAACATATTCTAATGTAAGTGTTGAAGAGGTTATGTTTAAACATTGGTAGATTACTTGAATTTCGGCAGGATCATTATTAGTCCTCATGCGCTTTTCTTGGTGTGATATAATGTGCCAAGACACATCGCATACATTTCTCAACTGTATGTGTGTATTACATCTGAGTGGGAGAGAGGAGCTACACGTTGTACTTGGATGGGAGCCTGCGTCGCCTGAAGGTAATTCATTTAATCAGAGCTCTCCTCCTGGACCTACAGTAAGTTAAAAGCTCTGTAGTGTCAGAGGGTGTGGTGGAGGACTCAAATGCAGACAAGACCAGAAGTTGAGTGAAGCAGGTATTTAATAGATAATGAAATCAGAACAGGAACTTACAGGAACACAAGAGGGAATCCACAGACGAGACAAGAGTCGAGGGGGAAAATCCAGCAGAATGAGGCAGGGCAGGCAGACGGGGAACCCGGGAACAGGACGAGCCAAACGGGCGGGTAGACACAACAATGATCTGGCAGTGAGTGTGTGTGTGACTGGGGTTTAAATAGTGGCTGCAGCAGAGTGAGCAGGTGACAGTAATGAGCTGACGAGGTGGGTGTGACTGGCAGGTGCACTGAATAAACTGATTAGGTGAGTGAGAGATGGACAAAACAGGATAATGGTGGCAGAGCTGTGACATGTAGACTATCTGACGATGAATGGTTGTCGGGGGATTTTTTGTTATCTGACTCAGACAGCACATTCATCTATTTTCCTCCTGTGGTCAAGTTAATAGCATTACATTCTCCCGCCTGGCCTGTTAGATCAGACCATACAGTACAATTGTCACAGCTCTGCCACTATTATCCTACTAGGGACTTTAATTCACAATCATTTTTATTGCACCACAGAGGACACATCTTTTTTGTGAAAGTCCTGTTTAGTGAAAAACAGACAATCATAAATCATAAGGTCCTGTTGAAGAAAAGTTTCTTTCAGGTCCAATTCTGTGACTGGTTCAGATGAGTTTTATTCACTGCGCAGTGGAGACAGAAGTTCACAACAAAGCTGTAGAATTCTCTCTGACCAGAGAGAGTTCTGGCCATGATTATATACAGGGTTCCAGGAAATAACAGTTAAACAAAAGTTGTGGGTTGGGCTAAGCTTCTCAGGAAGAACAAGGTGATTGAATGTATCTGTACCCAAGATGTGTATTCGTTTTCAGTCCAGGGAGCGAGTTGGGTCTAGGAACTCAACTCGCAACTCTGTAGAAGTGGATTTGCATAGGCTCAATACAGGTCTGTTGTAGAAATGGAAATTGTGATAAAATCATATATCGTCCCGTCCCTACTCAAAGCTTAACCAAAAATCAGCTGACTGTAAAGCTGTAGCTCAGCATGTAGTCGAGTCAAGTTGAGTAAAGCTTTCATGTCTCTGAGGGGAGGTATCCGTTGCTCCTGGTGGTTCTTTGTGCCTCTCATGTGGAGCTGCTGTACTTAGTGGCCAACAGCAGAAGACTGGTTATACTGTGCAACAATGCATTTGGGAACAAGATGAATTAAATGCTACCTTATCTCTAGAATTAAAATGGTTCTCAATACATTTTAAAAAATTGCCACAAGCTGGTTGAAAAGATGGACAAAATATTGGACAATAAAACATACAATAGAGAACGTTACATGGAGTTCTGAATCCATAAGAAGCAGCCTGATGTCTTAGGTGAGGGTGAGAGTCAAAAACATGTGTTGCTTATTGATCCCTCATTTCTCTGTTTCTCTATGATCTCAGTTTAACACGTTCGTACCAGCAGGATTTATGACATCCAATATGCAGCTTACACAAGTGTGATGTGGAAACTTGAAGCCTCCGGCACACTCTTCTACTATACTGTTTGACTGTTGAATTTCCTGAAAGAAGACTCAGAGACATGTCTGTGGTGACTCACGTACAGGCCGTAGTACAGGATAGGGAGAAGGAATGTTCTTATGACTCACTCATTGGCGGGTTCACACGCAGCGTATCTCTGCTACCGTTGCTGACCTTCAATCCTGAAGATGCAGCAACGAGATAGTGAGACAAATTCATTCCTAAATGAGAAAGTTGTTTGTCTTTCCTGGCCTCCGTCCAAATTCCTCCTGCTAATGTTAGAAAGCAGGCGCTACATTATACAATTCTAGGGCTTCACTGAAATGGGTTTTAGAGTGAAGCTGCTAATAGCAGGTATTTTGAGCTGATTCATTTTTTTTTACACACATAATCATTCTTCTCATGGGCGAAATAGTAATATTTACACTACCATCCACATAGATAATGTTATGTTGATGAATTATTGTGTGAGATTGTAGCATTAGAATCTATTCAGGTTAAAGGCATAAACAAACAGTTTTATATTGTTCAGTTAATAAATAGCAAACTTCTGCACTTCCAAACTGACAGTGGAGGAAACCAGATTAAATCAAATGACACTTTCAAGTCTTCTTGTATCTGATTCTTAACATTTTCAATTCAATAGCAATAATAATAATAACAATAATAACAATAGCAATACAACCGTCTAGTGAGTAAGCATGACTTTGTTTTCTCGTTTTCAGGTGGGAACATGTGTTGCGGCGGATGCAAACCCTGCAGCTACGATCACATGGAAAAAGAATGGGAAGCTCTTGGTAGCCGATGGGAAAGGTAACGATGACGCAAAGAAACTTTCCAACAGTCCCACTAGATGCTGTCATACAGAGATCCCCCTGGGTGTTCTTGTACAGTGACAGGAGAGTGAAAATGAAATCATAGTGTATGGTATTTAAGACAATAGAAATATGTAATTCACTTTTGTTTACTTGTCACTGAAGGATGCAATAATATGATACAGCATGTTGACTGTTTACATTTGTATTGGACTAACTCTTGGATCAGACAGTAACAGATGGAGTAAACATTATGTGAACGTTTGGCGAGTAAGTGCCTGAAAGTAAAGACAATCATAGAAGTGTTCCTAAAAGGCAACTTCAACACTTTTCTGTGATTGCTAACTTTAAATCATCTGGACTGGTTTGATACAACAAATCTGGTTTTGCTGCTAAACCAAAGAAGGCTGTTTGCCAACAATGGCTGAACGCTATGCTTACAGCATTCAGCCAATCACTATATGCTGTGTGTTTGTCATCTGACGTTCCCTCCCTTCCTCTGCAGCCGTTGTGATCAACCCAAGCATGAAGGTGGATCCAGCCACAGGCCTGTCCACCACCTCGTCCACCCTCCAGTATGCCGCTTCGAAGGAGGACGCTGTCTCAGTCTTCGCCTGTGTGTCTTCACATAAGCTGAGCAATCAGGAGACAGAGCTGGAGCCCTTTCCCGTTCACTGTAAGTGGAAAACAGCGCCGCCACCAGGCTCCATAGCTGTATTACACCCTGTGCCTGTTATACCTGCCGACATGCAAAAGGTTGTCAAGAGGATTCAGTGTTTTATCTGTGGTAGAGTGATACTTGTTTAATGATCTGACAATAGGGGGATGTTTATTAAGGCTTTACAGCACTTTTAGCTGGGTTTGTCTATATGTAATAAAGGACTGCACCACGGTTCTGTGCAATTGAAATGGAAGAGAAGCAGCACCACTGCACTGTAGGGAATGACGATTTATACCAACAGTCACTACAGACAGACAGTCAGACACACACACATTCACATGCACACAGAAATGTCAATGAAAAGATGTATTTATGGAAGTTGGCCTGTTATATTAAATAAAATATTAACTGCAACAATCAAGTCAAATGAGTTTAAGGTTTGAACCAAAAATATTCCCACATTGACCCATGAAATATAAGTAATATTTCCTCTCATAAGCCATTAGCCTTTCTCGTGCAGGATGAGGACAAGCTTGCAGTTCCAAACCAATATTCCAAGTTCAGTAAAAGATAAATACTTCCGTTCCTCCTTAATGTATTATTTGTTGAACAAGTCGCTACAAACATCCTATTAAAAGCAGTCTATCAAGTTGTGTCCATGAATGTTAGCATGCTCTTGAGGAAGACAATGACGATTCGAGCACACTCACTGTCAACAGCTGAGTGTCCGAAATGGACAAATGTAAAATGCATCAGACAAATCAGTTTTATAGAGGAGGAAGTCAGTCAGGAACCTTGCTACTCCACCTGTGAGATGTTTAATGAAGTTACAGTATGAATCTGCCTTAGAACAGTAGCACCATTAGAATGACTTTTGTTATGCCTCAGCGACAGCCGGGGCCAGAGTCATAATCATTTTAAATTGTGTTTTTGGGTTGTCTGTTCGTCAGTACCCCTTTCATGAACACCATATTTCAGGAACGCCGGAAGACATTTCTTCAAATTTAGCACAAACATCCACCTGGATTCAAGGATGAACTGATTTTAGTGGTCGAAGGTCAAAGTGACTGTGACCGCTCTATAACTCAAGAATATACATGCTAATTATGACAATTCGATGCAAATGTCTAATAGGATAAAAATTATGAAGTGATGATATTTTGGATAGACTCAGGATCTAAACTTGAATAGTTGGCGGAAGCATACAACCGATCCCCGTCAGTAATTCTTGTTTGATCATATAACTTGTAAAGAGAAATTTAAGCTCTGAAATTGGGGACTCTTCCAAGACACCTTCAGTGTAGCCACATAGTCGTCATGAGTAAAACAAAAAACTCGGACACTGCAAGACATCTAGCTACAATAGACTGCATATAATATAACACGTATTCATTTACTTTGTGGTGACAGACAGCGTAATGACGAGCTGAATTTAATATAAATGCGTTCAAGAAGAATTCAATACTTTATAGAAAAGGGACATGAGAAGAAAAATGCCATGTGCCTCGTTTGGCGTGTGGATGACTTTTCTTTTCACCACATGTGAAATGGTTGTGGCCAGTGTTAGCTTGAGATAGTTGTTGGTTGAGAACATGGAGGTGCGTAGGATTGAACAACTTGTTGTGGGAGGCGGTTTATCACAAGGCTCTGGAAGCTGCACATAATGGCAACGCAGTGAACAATGTGCTGACTGAACCTTTGCTGGCTAAAGGATTTTTCAGGATTTCAAGGTTTGGGGATTTCAAGGCAGTGCACATTTTATGCTCAGGAGCACATCCCTGAACTTTTTAAGAGCAGATGGAGTGGGAAGCTCTGATCAATAAATGAAAGGAGGGATCTTGGAATGCCTTGGCAGTAGCAAGTTCATGGGGGAATTTCCAATTTGTAAGCTACTGAGGCGACTGTTTTTTTTCCAGTTTAGTCCTGTGTAAGTAGGGTGGTCTCATAGACTGTATATATGAAGTGGATGTAGTAGGTAGTGGACATAGTCATTGTGACATCGCCCATTGGTTTGATGACATTTTATCATAGACTTCTATATAACCAGAGAGGTCTCCCCCTGCTGGCTATAAGAAAGAATGCAAGTTTAAGGCATTTATGCATCGGCCTTACTGATTTTTTCATTGTCTGTGAAGCTTTGATACGCATGCTTCTTCTCTTTTCCCTCAATTGCCCTCTGAACCCCTCAGATCCATCAGAGAAGGTGAGCCTCCAAATAATGTCCAAGGGACCCATTGTAGAAGGAGATAACGTGACGCTGAAGTGTCACGCTGATGGCAACCCTCCACCCAGCTCCTTTTACTTCCACATCAAGGTCAGTCGGAGTTCAAACTTCAAGAATTTGGTGATGATGGTTCAATTTCTAGTGTTGTACTTTACATTACATTACATTACAGTAATTTAGCAGACGCTTTTATCCAAAGCGACTTACAATAAGTGTATTCAACATAGGTATTCAAGAGAACTACTAGTCACCAGAAGTCATAAGTGCATCTCCTTTTCTAAACAAGCATCTAAGAGCATAAACCAGAGCAAAAGTACAGTTCAGAAACAAACGAATACAATGAGTGCAACAAACTAATATGAATACAATAAGTGCTAAGTGAAAGGCTCATGGTAGTACTTCTTGAAGAGGTGAGTTTTCAGCCTGATGAAATATGGCAATGACTCTGCTGTCCTGACGTCAGTGGGGAGTTCATTCCACCATTGTGGGGTCAGGATAGAAAAAAAACGTGACCGGGTCGATCGGCCGCAGGGACCTCTGAGCAACGGGGCAACCAGTCGCCCCGAGGCAGCTATAGTTGTTTTAAAAAGCCCTATACGCCTTATCGATTTGACTTAGGTAAGAGTAATTCATTTCAATTTATGAAGTGGATCTCTACAAGAAATGCCCCCTGTCTTCCTCCTGTCTTCTGTCTTCCTTTCCTTCTCATTTTCTGATATTATAGCAGAATGACATAAGCTAACAGTGCCTCTCTCCTCTCTCTTCTCTCTCCACCAGGGCCAGAAAATGCTGGTGGAAAATTCGGACTCCTACACTTTGGCCGCCATCAGCAGAGAGGCCGGGGGTGAATACAAATGCTCCCTGGTTGACAATGAGAAAATGGAGGCCTCCCAAAGTATCGTCGTTAGCTGTGAGTACTCGTGATATATGCAGAGCTTAGCATATTGTACCACAATAAGGGGGTGGCAAGACAAAACCCTCCAACAGTCGTCCTCGCTTTGGCTTTGCCTGGAGCCAGGGCTGCTCATCCAATGCTCCCCCACACTCTTAAACTTGTATTACAATCATCATATACATGCATGTACATAAATGAAATTTGATTAATTAAACAACTCGCTCTACCCACTGAGTAGGGGTGGGAATCACCAGAGGTCCCGCGATACGATATTATCCCGATACTTGGGTCACGATACGATATTATCACGATACTGCAATATGCTGAGTATTGCGATAACATATATTGCGATATATTGCGATTTATTAATTTTTTCAACTTCAAATTATGTCCCCAAAGGAAAACTGTGTCAACATGTTATCTAATAAGATAGTTTTCAGTCTGTTCATCTCACTTCAATCATTTTTATTGCAGCAAAATGGGATTGTCAAGCAACACTGTCATAAAAACCTGTACGATATAAGAGTTATATAACTCAGTATAACTTTCAATGCGTGGACGTCAAGGGCAGAGAGCCAGTTATGCGATGAGCCTGGCTACTGTTGGCAGATTTAACCCCCGTTGTGAGGACAGATTGAGCGTGTGAGCGAAACACTTCACATGCAGGAATCCCGCTAACTGAACGGCAACGCCCACGTTAGAAGTGTTGTCGGTTACAACCACCAGGTTTTTGTCAGCAATCCCCCTTTCTTGTGCTGCAATAGCAGGAGGTCTGTCATGTTTGCCCCGGTGTGACTTACGTGTACTGCTCTAGTTTGGAGAATGTGAGAGAGCAGTCGCCAGTCCTCTGAGATATTGTGCTGTTATAGTCACATAGGAATCCACTGCGCTTCACGTCCAGTCCACGCATCGCAAGTTAATGCAACTCTTTCTGCTGTACTCAAAGATTCCTCAACTTTAAGCTTCACTTCTCTGTAGAGCTTGGACACGGCTGTGTCTGTGAAAAAAAGCCGTGACGGAGTCATATCCATGTGTCATATTCATGTCCTTCTTCCCTTCCTTGTTAAAAAATCCAAAATAAGTCCAGACGTCTGATTTAAACACGGACGGCGCATTTCTGATTTCTTTCTCCGATGTCTCCATCTTTGTTTTGACCAACTTCCTACCAATCACGCTGACCCGGGACCTCTGCTGACCTCACCAGAAAACAACTCAGCACCATCTAGTGGACTGAAAAAGCAATTGATTTTATTTTTCTAGTACCAAAAAGTTTATAGTTTATATAATAAAAAATCGATACTTGGCTTCCATGTATCAATACAATATCGCCGCGCAAAATATCGCGATACTATGCTGTATCGATTTTTTTTTCCCACCCCTACCACTGAGCCATAGCGGCCCCTCCTTGATTAAAATGTATTTCCTTCCTATAAATAACAAGGCGCTCTTATTCATTATTTATTTATTTTTTTACCCTTTTCCCCCCAAAACAGCAACTCTTGCATTCAAATACATATGCTAGTTTTCATAATAATACCCATATATTCTGGAGTTTAAAATCAGCTTCATCTACATTCACAGAAAGAAGAAAAGCAAGTTGACTTAAACCGCACAGGTTGAGTGATATGTACGTTTTACTTTAAACACATATCTATAGTTATTACCTCATCATGGTTAAATAGTTATTTATTCACAAGACTGATTTGAATGTTATTTAAGTGAGGAGCTCATATCTGCCACCAACACCTGATTGCACCACAATGCCAAAGCCAAAATGTTATAACTAATTTAAAGATGTTGTGTGGAAAACATACCATCCTCCAACTAACGAATCATTTTTTCATTAGAGTCGTCATATACATATACACATACATGAAATTCTTCTTCTGCATTTAACCCATCCCTATATTATTGGGAGCAGTGGGCTGCTGAGAAGCGCCCGGGGAGCAGTTAGGGGTTCAGTGTCTTGCTCAGGGACACTTCGGCACAGGACTCGTAGCAGCCAAGGATCGAACCGCCGACCATGAGGTTGCCGGACGACCCTCTCTACCCATTGAGCCTAGTAATTGGGCTTACCAATATGGGATTGTGACATTTGAGCCAGGTATCCCTGCAGAATTATGTCAACATAAACTTAAAATATTGCAGAAGATACACCATGCTGGCATTATTCTATTATTATTATTGTCAACAAATGTGTTTGTCTCTCAAAACTGTCAGATTTCCCTACTCTATCTGTGGTTCTCAGCTCCAAGCCAATTGGTTCTTACTGAAGGCTTGAATCTTAAAAAATTGCTCACAATTATTTACTTTCATTGTATTTAAAAATACCTTTTTTTTAGCAAACGTTACTCACGTTTACCGTTTGGGGGACTATTTTCAGGTTCCTGTGTGATCTGGATCATGTTAAACCAGGTTCCTGTGTGATCTGGATCAGGTTAAACCAGGTTCTTGTGTGATCAGGATCGGGTTAATCCAGGTTCCCATGTGATCTGGATCGGGTTAATCCAGGTTCCCATGTGATCTGGATCGGGTTAATCCAGGTTCCCATGTGATCTGGATCAGGTTAAACCAGGTTCTTGTGTGACAGGGATCAGCGAAATAAATGTAGTTTGATCTATTCGATTTTGGTAAACTGTGTTTTTGGCAGATGTGTGTAAAAAACAACCTTATGCTTCTTCAGAAATTAGACCTAAAACTGAACTCTCAGCAGCAGATCTGGTCTGAAAGTAGACCTTGTGACATTAGCCTGCGGTAAGAGGCAGCTAACCAATAGGACTCAACACAACCATCCTCTTCCTGTCTTGTTTTCTCAGACATGGACCTGAGTCTGACTCCTACTGGAAAGATTGTGAAGGCCGTAGGGGACACCTTGTCCGTGACGTTGGAGAAGAGCGCCTCGGGTGACGCTAAAGTTTCATGGACAAAGGTAATGGTGCCAGAGTTTGGGAGATGGGAGAGAAGTGATGCAAAGCTGGTAAATGAGGAGCTGGATGATTGTGTAAATCCATTTATTCTACACTGTTTCTGAAAGAGAGCTCACCCTAAACACATAACACTGCATTTAAAGAAGGGCTGATAGATTTTGGAGCCGATCACAATTGTTTTCCTGCAGTACTTGTGCCGCGTTTTGTGGGTATGGAAAGCCGAAAGTACCATTAAACGCCTCTTTTCACATGCTTTATATAAAAAATACACTTTTTTTACGCTGCTCTACAGATGGACTTTTTAGACATTGCTTTATATGCCGTTTAAAAGCAGTCAAAAACACCATTTTATATATATATATATACTATATTAGTGCTGGGCAAGTTAACGCGTTATTATCGCTAAGTGTTTGCAAACCAAATGTTATTGCACTTTTGTTCATATAGCAGTACTTTTAAAATAAAAGAGCGCAATACACTACTTTTGAATTCATTATTGAACTTTGCGCATAACAATGAGATTAATCGCGATTAATTGCAAAAAAATCATGCGATTAATCGCGATTAAAAATTGTAATCGTTGCCCAGCACTAATATATATATTATGATAATGAGTCCCTCCTTCTGTTTTGCATAGCGGGCAAGCCCAAAGTTCCTGTAACCAATGAATAGTAAAGCCAGACCAAAGCAGTGCAAGTTCTGCAAGTGTCTGCCATTGTTAGGATGTGATGTTTAGAATAGTTATAGACATTAGACCCTAGGTATTTAATTTCAGTTTTAACATTGATATAGTATTCAAATTGTATTACATAGTATTTATATTTGAAAAATAGGAATTGTTAAGACACGCTAATATTTAATACATCCATTAAAACGTAAAAAAACGTTACTAGAGTAAAAAACGTTAGAAGAGTAAAAGTCACTACTATTATATGAACTACTATTGTTATTATCTAACAAGAACAGTGTACAGTTAGATTATTACAAATTAAGGCAAATTACAATTTATTTCTTTGAATACTGTGCAATTTACAAAGACATCACAGATCACATCCTAACAATTGCAGACACGTGCAGCACTTGCACTGCTTTGGTCTGACTTTACTCTTGACCGATTGGTTACAGAAACATTGGGCTTACTGGCTATGCAAAACAGAAGGAGGAGGGCTCACTATTGTGACGAAAAACGCTGTTTTTGACTGGTTTTAAGCAGCGTTTTAAAGTCCATATGTAGAGCGGCGTAAAAAGCTGCGCTTTTCCAAGGGGCATTTTTGTGATGTGTCTCGGTGTGATCGGGGCCTGTGTTCTTAACAGGAAACTATTGTACAAAGGCTCATCTAAAACCAAAAGCAGAGTAGCAGTAGTAGTAGTCAATTAAGTCTAGCTTAAAATACGACGAGAAAAAGCTGTTGATGAAATATTTGCATTATGTTGACTGTATTTCCACTGAAATAAAAATTCATGTGACTCTGAACAGGCGAAGTGGGTATAGGAGATAGACAAAATGAATAGATGGAACTAACATCTTGTGTTCATACATTTGCAGGCTGTACTTGGTCAGCCGGATAAGTGAAAATGACAGTTGCAGATGTTTTGTTTTGTTTTCAGAATGGAAAGGCACTGAAGGGGCCGAGGTCTGGCAAGTTGACCTATGCTGATGCAGGACTCTACGTATGTGAGGTTTCCATGACTGGCCTCACGCGACATCAGAGCTTTGAACTGGTCGTAGAAGGTGAGTGAGAGTGTGTGTGTCATAGTCACACTGGTTTCCTCTGCTGGCTAAAATGATGGAACATTAGTCGCACCATCTTCTTTTCTTGTTGTTGAAAAAGTCCACGGAGGCCTGCTTTCTCCTGTTTTCACATGTTTTTTTCTGGAAAATGCTGGGGGTCATAACATTTTGTTATGTATTGCATCAGGAAAACCTGTGATCACCAGTCTAACCAAACACCGCCCTGATGATGCCAATTACAAGGTTTTGACCTGCGAGGCTGAGGGAGTACCAGAACCCAACTTCCAATGGAGCATCAATAGTACAGATGTAAGTGTGTGTGTGTGTGTGTGTGTGTGTGTGTGTTTAGTTTCTTCAGTGGAGAAAAAAGCAGCAGCATCTTGTAATGGGATCACAACAGCCTCCATGCCAAATCGGGCCTGCAGTGTTAATGTAATGGCCCCTTCCCCATATCTTACCCCCCTAATTCCAGCCCCCTTGCTCGCACCACACCCATCTTTAAACTTCATTTTGATCTCAGCTACACACCTGTAAAGTTTTGTGACTTCTATCGCGGTAACAAAGTCTGTCCACAGACTAATAAACACGTGGCAAAGTACTCCAAACCTCCTCTGTGGTTGTTCCCACATTTTGCCATGCAGCATCGCTGTTGATAACAGCAAACAGTGCAGTGTTCTTTGAGGATCCTGTCCCTAAAGAGAGCTCCTGCTGAGGTTTCCCTCTTTTCCACCGTTGCTCCATCATGAAAGTACAGTGTTGTTTCATTGAGGCTGTGTTAGTGCAGAATTGTTTTAGCAGCCGCTATGGATTGTAACTCGAGAGCTATCTCTCTGACAGGCAGCAGCTGGAGCCATAATGCATCAGTTGCAGTTGAGTGAGAATAACTCGCTGAGACTCTCCTCACCGTGTGGGTTCAGCCTCAGAACATGATTCACTCTAATAAATATCATACTTATCGAGATGTTCTGGTCAGGCCTCATCATGAGCAGGTAACGCTCTAACAACGAGGCAACATGTCTCTGTTGGTTCAGGTTTGTTGGCAAGGAAGTGTTTCCCTCTCCATTCAGAATAAGTTTGCAGCTTGGCATTCACTGCTATTCAGCATTTGCACTATTTTCCTCCCAGTATCTGTCTTCCCACCGTCCCACTGTTTCACCCCTGTCGAGCAACATACTGTCTACATAATAGATGTTTGTGTGAGATGTTTGAAGCCTGTGTTTTTGTTTTTTGCTGTGCCTCCAGGAGGAGAGCTCCTACACCAACGGCAAGGCCACCCATAAAATCTCTGTGATCCCCAAGGTGAATCTGACAGTCACCTGCAGCGTCAGCAACAAGCTGGGAGAAGATATCATGACCATCAATGTTTCCTCCGGTAAGTTAACGCGTGTCGACAGTTTGGTTAGTTGGCTTTACTCAGTGATACTTCTATGTAGTGGAAAACTGACTGTTATACAGCATTGAAGAGACAAATCATGTATTTTCACATGCTTAAAAATAGAGAGAGATACATTAGTCAAATATAAAGTAAAGCTTCACTCTCTGTGCAAGGCTTCTGATGTAAAGCATGGGATCACAGAAATGTGCGAGCTTTCCTCAGCCAGTAATCTGGTTGACATACACATTTTCTGCAGCTCTGCTCAGTAGGAATCAAACTGCTGCTGGTGACTCGATGATTGTGTTACTGCCAGTGTGACTTGACACTTGTGATTTTATTAATGACTGCTTTTTTATAACACTGCAATAAAGCGTTGCATGAAACAGGACAACATCTGAACAAGCCACAGCCTCTCCGAAGTTAAGAGCAAATGAAGAGAGCTCTCACCTGAGAGCTCTCTTATCGTCCATCTTGAATCTAAACCATAAGAATAAAGTATATATGAGGGCTTTTATAAATATACCGCTAAGATATCAATGGATCGGATTGGAAGTATAGAATTTTTTTACAACTGGCAGGGAAGCATGAGGTTTAAGCACAACGTTCTGAGAAAAAGAAAGTGAACTAGTACTATCTGGATATTAGACATATGAGGTATGCATGTTATTGACACATAGAACCTCATGTTTAACCCAAGACTCAGTCCATCCCTGGTGGAACACAGTCAGCACACATGTCAGCAGTAAAAACTATAAATTGTGGTCAGCAGTATTCTGTCATTTCCATCTCCCATCAGAGCAGTGTTGTGGTTGAACAGCACTACAATGCTGTCAAAATAGCTAAAGTATTAATTTCTTTGTTCATCACACTACTACATTTGCTATTGTTTGCAGCTTTACTCCCATGAAGAAAGGAATATGTTTTAAGTCTTGTAATACTGGGTTTCTTTCCTTCTTCTGCATTCCACGTTGGCATGACAACATATAAATGTACTTAGACTACATCAAGAAGGCCAGCAGTGTGCTGGGGTGTCCACTGGATACGGTGGAGGTGGTGGGAGACAGGAGGATGATGGCTAAGCTATCATCCCTGATGAACAACACCTCCCACCCCATGCGGGACACCCTGGCAGCTCTGTGCAGCTCCTTCAGCCACCGGCTGATTCACCCCCGGTGTGTGAAGGAGAGGTACCGCAGGTCCTTCCTTCACACACCAGATATACATATACATACATATATATATATATGTATATGTATACGGTGTGTAAAGGAGAGGTACTGCAGGTCCTTCCTTCCTGCTGCTGTCAGGCTGCACAACCAGCTGTGCTCCCAGTAGACCACACAACACTAACAACACTAATAATCTGTGCAATAGATTATTAGCAATAAAAACTGTGCAATAAAAATACCCTGTCTGTATATATAATATTTTAGCATTTTAGTTCTTTAGTTATACTTAGTTACTGTGGATTTTATACTTTTTGTACTTTTTGACTTAGTTGATACTCTTACTGTTTATTACTTATTTACTTATTTATATTACTTGTTGCTCTTGTTTTTTTTTTTACTCTGTATCTTGTGTGCACTGTCCACTTTGCTGCTGTGATCCTGTGAATTTCCCCACTGCGGGACTAATAAAGGATTATCTTATCTTATTATCTTATTTTATCATAATCGTATCCAATGGATACCTTAGCCTAAATGAGTCCAAATGAGATTTGGACTCAAAAGATTTTCTTTTTGTCATTATAAAGTAGACCAAAGAAATCACATCAGAGAGCATGTAAAGCAGGTGTGGGTGGTAAATGAGTGAGAAGACACTGTCAGTGTTGCTGTTACAGACAGCATCTGAACACACTTCATTAGAGACTTGAAGTTGTTTTTTCCTTTCTTTGAGATCACTTGTTCTATTTTCTGCAATTCATATAAATATGATGAATATGAAATACAATATTATCAACATCAGTTATTTGCTGAGTCTACCCTAACCCTTACGTGGAACATTGAAATGATGGCAGTGTAGGCACAGCAGTTACACAGAATCCTTACTCTGGATACTGGAATACAACAAAGAGGATTATTTAAGGAAAGGCTAAATGCTACGGCAGTATCATTTCATGCATTCATTATGTGCTTATTGCTGTTCCTCCTCATTCTCTCTTTCTGTCTGTGATAATGGTCCTTTCTTTTGTCTCTCCTCTTTCACCGTCTTCGGCTGCATTCCCTGTTTGTCGGGGTGCTAAACCCGTCTCACCTTGTCTCCCTGCAGTTTAAGAGCCACTGCCTGGAATATGCTCTGAAAGCATAGTGTATTGTTGCTTTCTTCTTTCCAACTTACAGTTTGCTTGTTGAAAGGCACTCTCAGAAAATAACTTCTGATTTCATTTTGTGAGGACCTGACCAGGCCTTACTCATGTTTGATCAGTGCACAATTTTGTTTGGTTGTTTTATTTGCCTTTTATTTTTATGAGTTCTAATTTATTTATGTTTGATTTCAGTTTTTAAGGAGGAAAAGAAGGAAGAAGGTAAGATTTTGTTTTCTTTTGCCCTTTCTAGACTTCTCTGTTTAACAAGAAATATCAAGCTACTCTCTTGATAAAACCTACTATCATGGCAAAGTTCACTAAACTGTTCTCCAACTATGCACCCAACACTCTCTCTTCATGTATAAACTGAGCCTCATTCATTCGTCACATGTACCCTCGTCTCAGCTTTCCCATCTTCATTATTCTTCTTTAAACAGGCCAACTCCTGCAGAGGATTAGCATCAGATTAGACAGATTATAAAGAGTGTCTGATGATTAAAGGACTGTGCATAGTTGTGTTAAATGACGACAACACAGTCAGATCTATCTATGTGCCACTGAACTACATACACATGGATAATGGACTATTATTCAGTCAAAGCATTTTGTATTTAAAGTATTATATGGTCTTCTGGTAATAAAACATCTGTAGATATATACAGCATATTTACATTTGATAAACTTCAGTAACTCAGCATGGCTGGTGTAGATACATATGGTTCATTTTAAAATGTTAGATGAGTAATCATGTTCTCTAGTGATTGGTAGCGGCACACAGTCTCCCATCGCCTTTTTAATTCCAGTCAACAAAACAAGTCGCTGTATATCTTAATTATACTGTGACTACATAGAAAGTATGCACAACAGTGACTGATCCACACATGACAGCATTTATAGCACAGCTGTATTGAACCAGGTGAGAAAGTGACGCTGAGTCAGACTGAAACATTCAGTCAGGAGTGTTTGCTAAATGTGATGACAGGAGGTTGTTAGAGTTTCTCGTCTCCCTGACACACTGATGAACCTCTCCTGTTCTATAAAAGAACACACCACCTTCTCCATAATATCCAACATTTCATCATGTGCTGCTCATGATTCCCAGAATGTAAACAAAACTTTACCCCAACTTTATGGTTTCATGTCGCTATAGTAACAACGAGAAGACGTTGTGGAACTATAAACACAAGACGAAGCAATGAAGTGTTGGCTGATGAAGTGTCACTTTATTGCTTCAGTATAAACTAGAGTGACAGCGGCGAGTTTGAAATGGTGGTGGGACTCTGGCTCTCTGTGGTGTTTGCATGGAGCGTTGCAGTGAATGATCTACCGAGGACACGTCTTGATTTTGGTTTCTCTGTTCTCATCACGGCTGACGTTGAAACAATCTTTTTAAAGACTTCCTTTAGAAGTGTTCCTGTGTGAGTGTTAGTCCCACAGCTGAAGCAGTGCTGCTGTCTGTTGTCAGGCTCTCCGGAGGATTCAGAGGACCAGGCTAAGCTCATAGTGGGAGTGGTGGCAGGGCTCCTCATAGGTGCTGCCTTGCTGGGACTCATCTACTGGCTCTACATGAAGAATGCAAGGTATAGAAACACACAGTTGAACACGTGAAAAACCTGAATTTGTTCTCTGGTCGGTGAATTTAGAATAATAAGGTTTACAGCCACAGTCTCACAGTAGATTGAACAAACACGACTGTCTGCCCTAAAAGGATCACATTATGTCGAAGAAGTGATCACGTAGCAGAGGGAGAAGAAGTAAGCATGTGATGGGTGGATGTTGAAGAGAGTATGCAACCTGCTGTAGCCTGACGTCTGGAGCAGGGTGACAAGGTTATTCTGTAGCATAGGTGCTTCACACGTTTGTAATTCTGTTTTCAACACAGACAAGGAAGCTGGAAAACTGGTGAGAAGGAGGTGGGAACATCTGAGGAAAGCAAGAAACTGGAGGAGAATAATCACACTGTTTAAAGGCACTCAGGCTGTGCTACATGGGATGAAAGAGGTAAGACAATCTGTATATACTTTAACATTTCAGTTCAGCTTTAATTTGAATGTTGATATACATGTACATCTCAATATCTCAAGTATAATTTCAGTTTATTACAACATGCGTCTTATATTTGTAGGTTTATGTAGGTTTGGTCATCATTCCTTTCAGTACTCAGTTCCATTTCACTTAAATTTCATTAGTATAGCCCAACATCACAAATTTGCCTCAGAGGGCTTTACAATCCTCTGTCCTTGGACCTTAAACTCCCTAAAAAAAACACTTTAACTGGGGAAGAAAGAAAGAAACCTCACAACATTACAACGTACGATCCATCGAATGATCGGACAGATAAAATAAACAAGCTAGTGAAACTTGTTAGGGAGAGAAAATGATAAAAGAAGTAGGTTGTAAACGTCCATCACACATTACAGACTGACTCCCGGCTTCATCTTTAACCTCAGACTTTGTGTAATGAGGAGTTATTGTTGACATTTCAGTTGCACTCTCTGTCAGTTTTACCTCCAGATGAAGCGGTTTAGATCGGCCTTCTTGGCTTGTCACCCTTGAAACAAAATTCATGTTTACTTGGGACCCTCTTCACAGTCAATCGCTTGGGACCAATTCAACCAATAACACATAATTGTGTGCTGCTGAAAAAGGCTGTTTCTTTCTTTCTTACCCCGTTAATCATCTCGCGACCCTTCACATTCTTCCCCCAGGTTGGGAACAACTGGTTTAGATGGTGCAGATAAAGTGCAGCCTGGTTCCACATCTCTGATTCACCATCCTCATGATTTGTTCAGTGATTCAAAGCAATATGGTGTTGTGCTCAGGGATTGGAACGCAAAGAGAGCCAATCAGAGCTTTGTTGGTAGGACACGGAACCTTCTTCATATGCCAGAGACAGAAAAAATGCCGCAAATCATCTCACCCCAGGGGCCAGATACATAAAGCTCTGTAGATTCATGACTAAAACTCTGTGGACACACAAAGACAGAAATATGCACTTGCATTCTTTTTGTCAGATTTATGAAGCAGTGTGTGTACCTCGTTCTCATTTCCATAAATGGACATAGACGTTTGCATTGCAAACCAGAACGGTTAAGAGTGTCAGTGGAAATAACAGTAAAGAAGTAGCACAATATCACAGAATGTGTCACATTGGTGAGTTTCCACAACAGTGATTCATAGTGCCAATATCATGAATTTATGTACCTGTAAAACATCATCTGCACTTACAATTGATCAAGCCTGTCTTTTTGTTTTTGCTGTACTCACTCCTCCTGTCCATACTGGACATTAACAGATCCCTTCCTCATGCTTTCAATGGACAAAATCCCCTTTGTATTGCTGCAGGTACAGCAGGTACAGCAGTTTCACTATATTAAAGAAACCCAATCTAGATCCGGCTTTGCCCATGAACTATAAGCCCATATCAAAACTGCCTTTCCTTTCAAAAATATTAGAGAAGTTGGTGGCTAACCAACTTACTGCTGCACTGGAGAGGCACAATATGTATGACAAATTCCAGTCTGGGTTTCGTAAACAACACTCTACTGAGGGTTTCAAATTACATTCTCATGTCTTCTGATGACGGTCTTTCAGTGAAATATTAGGATTTTTTACAGACATTAATGTTCCACTGAGGATGGTGATCCTTTCACTTCTCCTGTAGGTCAAAATGCTGATTGTTCAATACTTTTGTTTATGACCACTAATTAATTAGCATGCTGAAACGTTAACTAAGTTGATGAACATAGTAAAGACAAGACAAGGCAAGTTTATTTGTAGAGCACATTTCAACAACAAGATAATTCAAAGTGCTTCACATAAAACCATTAAAAGCATCAAAACATAAGGCAAAAGAAAAGGAGATTTAAAAACTATTAAGAACATTCATTGAAACATTAAAAACAGTCATTAAAACACAAAAAAGCAGTGTAAGAAATAAAATACAGTAGTAAAATGCAGAAATTGATTAATATCCTTGAATCTGGTTCAGTTAAAGGCAGCAAACAGAAAGTCTTCAATCTTGATTTAAAGGAGCTGAGGGTCTCAGCAGACCTGCAGCTTTCTGGGACTTTGTTCCAGATATGTGGAGCAGAAAAACTGAACGCTGCTTCTCCATGTTTAGTTCTGACTCTGGGAACAGAAAGTAGACCGGTCCCAGACGACCTAAGGGGTCGGGATGGTTCATAAGGTAGCAGCAGATCACAGATGTATTTTGGCCCTAAACCATTCAGTGCTTTATAAACCAACAGCAGGATTTTAAAGTCAATTCTTTGTTGGACAGGAAGCCAGTGCAAAGACCTCAGAACTGGAGTGATGTGATCCACTTTCTTGGTCTTAGTGAGGACTCGAGCTGCAGCTTTCTGATTGACTTTTTACAGAGACCTGTAAACACACGGTTACAGTAGTCCAGTCTACTGAAGATAAATGCATGGACAAGTTTTTCCAAATCCTGTTGAGACATAAGTCCTCTAACCCTTGATATGTTCTTCAGGTGATAGGAGGCTGATTTAGTAATTGTCTTGATATGGCTGTTCAGGTTGAGGTCTGAATCCATAACTACACCTAGATTTCTGGCTTGGTTTGAGGTTTTTAACATCAGTGATTGAAGCTGAGCGCTGACCTTCAGTAAAGGTCATACCTGTTAGTCATCAGCATGTAGTTAGCCTGTTTCTAGCTACAGCACCAGCTAGTGTGTTCAGTGTTGGTTTATACAGTACATCTGACCTCTGGAAGGTTTTCCACGTCTGACTTTGTTGCTGTGTTCCCAGATCTCCTCAAGTGCTTTGGTGAGTACAAGGTTGACATACTCAATAGGACTGATGGCCATGAACTAATGAAATAAGATCTATGTTGTAATGAACTGGAATTATCCTTTAAGATAATGTGATTTTTATTTGTGTACAGGTGTTTTTTCTCTTGTATGTGTTTGAATCTTTCATGATTGAGATGATAATGACTGTATTTCTCTGTATGTCTTAGTGGGGAAGAAGCAATTATAAAGCAGCCATGCAACATCAAAAATACAGACTCCCAGTTGGTTGCTGACACGCTCCATCAGGCTCCAGTGTAATCTTCCACCAAGTCCTGCCCACTGCCTGCTGTCCCACCTCACTGTTTGAAGTCAGTCGTGTAACTGTTTCATTTTGTGTTTCTGTGTTCCTGGTGAATGCTCCCTGTGATGTTTTGTTTTGAGCAATTCCTCTCAGGCTGTGTGGTGGGTTTTTTTACCGCTTAGTTCTTCCTTTAGGATTTTTTGTTTGCTTGTTCGTTCTTGAATTTCTTCAAAGAATGTAAATCCCTTGTACACTTTTTGTATAACAAATTACAATGATGTGTCTGCCCTCGCTGAGCATGCCAATGTTTCTTTTTATTGTTTCTTTTTACGTTTTTGTGCGCTGTGTGTGAAAAGCCTTTTGCTCAGAGAAAAAAAACACCTTACTGCTGTTTAACTCTACTGAAACTGTTCTCAAACGTTAAGATAACCTCAACATCTCTTAACCTCTGAGCCCTGGCAAATAGAGTGTCTGTCTAGTTAATCTACACAAATGATGCCCTCTACAGAAAGACTCCTAGATATGTTGATGATTAACTGGATGTAATATGAATGATTTCTATACATATGTGCAGTTTATTGTAACTGTGACCAAAACAAAATGGTATACATTTTAAATTTAATTTGTGTAGATGTAAATAAGACACCTTCAAATGAAGCATTATGACACACACAACCACTAATTAGTTGTTTATGTAATTTACAGTCATTACATACAGACTTTTTTGAATTCCTTTATGTTGCAAATAGTTTTATCTGAAAAGGCAAGAAGTCCTCAGAAAGGTGAAACAAAATGTACGAAATGCAAACATGTTTTTTGCGTTTTGCTTTCTTTTAATAGTTCAGGCTGATTTGGTTAAATACACTACATTGTTATCTTCATGTCTTCACCTCTATAGTTCCTGTACCATTTTTTTTTCATGCTTTAATTTTTGATGAGCTTTACTTAATGCCAGGTCTGAAATCAGTTTTTGTGTTTTTGATGTATTTATATTCTGTGTGCACCCTCCATGGATGGCGATGCTGCAGCATGCAAGATAGTTATTTTTTGAGCCTGCGTGGAAGGCATCATCATGTGTTGAAAAGGTACTGTATGGGTTTAGGAGTTACATGAACGTGAATAAGGTTATACAGTATCTGTGCTTATTCTCTGCTGTGTTATTATTATTTTGTCATTTTTAGCTCAGTGATGTGAAGGATAACCCATACTGAAGACAGTGGTTATGATTGGCAGATCAGATGAGGTGCATGAGGTGGCTCTCTGTCAATCAATTAACTCTGGTATATCCCACAATGCAACACCCCAATGACCCGCCAAGGACAAAGGGTTGATAAGACAGTGGAAGAAAAAACATATACCTTGGTAACATTTATAGTTCAGTTCACATCATGTAAACTTGCTGAATACATTCATAATGACTCAAGTTTTTCTGATAAATAACTTGACAAAAGAAGCATCCATTTTCCACCCTAACCATATGTTCATTTTCTGAGAATACCACTGTATTATGACTGTCGCCAATAGCCAGATTTATAACATATTTGAGTCGTCATCTGGCAGCAACTCCCTTGTGGTAATTTAAGGATGGACATGTGGAACTGTTTGTAGACTGCAATGATTTTCAGCACCTGGAAGAAAAGTACCAATTACAGTATTTTAAGTTGACTTTGTCAAGAGCTTCAGATGCAGATCATTTTGGCTGATCATAAAACACTAAACGTTAACTTGAAGGAACCACGCACCAGTTGATCTTTTGGTTGTCTTGCCAGTTGTCCAAACTGAAGCAAACGGATGACATTTCATTCTCTTTTTGTTTAACTGTGTAGAAGTTACCAATGTAGAGCAGCTCCCCACACAGCATGACAGCGGCGTAATTATATTGTGGGATGGTTGCGATCAACACTTTAAGCACCTAGTCCTCATGCCTTTTGTTCCTTTTCAAATAATCAGGTCAGCAGTGAAACCAAAGATGGTAAGATGAGAAGGCCATAGTAGTGTTGTAAATACAGACTTCTGTTTTTGTACGTTGTTGACAATAAAGTGTACATTTTGAAACACGTAGAGTTGTATGTCTGATGTATGTGGGTTTTAGTCAATAAATACTGACGTACAAATCTATATTCCTATGCGGGAAGTTTTGAGTGTTGAGAGGTAATGAGTCAGATGTGTACTGTAGCTTCTCCTAGCTGGTCTCTGTTGGGAGCCAATGACGACGCCTCGCTACTGGAGGCCCAGACTGTATTGCTGGGCCCACTGTAGGGAAGGGAGGCACAGGAGAACCAGGACTGAGTGGGGCAGACTGTCAGACCCTGCTGCAGTAAAATGGGTTTTCTAATGGGAATCTGGTGCTCTGAAACACTACGCTTTTGTTTACAGGGACCGCCAAAATCAACATAATTACAGTTCCTCATTGTAACTTTAAGATGATGAAAAATAACCTTAATCTTGAACTTGATTTCATTACATTACTAGAACCTTAATTTTAATCAATTTACTATGTAAACATGTCACACAGAACTGGAAATGCAACCTTGGCACAAATGCAGGGATACAACATAACTCAACCACTGCAAGGCTCCCTGCCAGGCCAAGCACTTACCAGGTATGAGCGACAGACTTACAATAGGCTCCTAGTGCCACATTAAACACATAAAGTTCATTCCCATTCAGAGCCTGCAATGATTGTTTTAAGAAATCTTATTGTTTAACAGCAAATGTTTTAATTGAACATAAAGAAAGTAGAGCTAAATAGCCAGGTAGTGTAGTAATAATACTAATGTATTTACATAGCACACAAAGTGCCTTCCGGATTCAAAGATTTACAGAAAAAAAAAATCTAAATAAAGAAACTTTTGTTAGCCCTTCGTGTGACATACACAAATTAGGAACAGGAGAGCACGTATAAAAAGCAGCACTGAGCCCATGCATAAAATGGAGGTGCAAGTGCAAAATAAGAGAATAAGAAAACACCCTGGGTTGGTTTTCCCCCTTTTTTGAGTCACCAGCCGCCACTGATTTGACAATTACTGAACTTCCCCAGTGACATCAAGGACCAATCTCAACCAGTTAACTGCCATGATAACCCCAAGCTGAAGCGGAATACAATATTTGTAAAACAGTAAATATATAGAACTATTTTACTCATTGATTCTGGATCACTGGCAATGAGGTTCATGCATGGTTTAGAGCTACTGAACCAACTTTTGAGATTTGTAGTCCAGTAGTAAACTAAGCTTTGACACACAGACTAGCACTTATTTGATAAGATAATGCTTAATGTAAGTGATCAACTGGGGAAGTTTTGTGTGAACTTTCACTGACACTAGGTGTCTCAGCAAATGTTTAGTCTATTAAAACCCTTTGGGCCCTAGCCGTTTTTTTGGCTTATTCTCGAAAATACTACACCCATACTCAAAGGGGCCTTACTCTCTAACTACAAGGTCTTTTTTAATAATTTCAAAGGATTAATAACACTAAGAAGGGTTTGCTCATATGAATAGAGTAAATATTGTGTATATGTTACTGGTTAATAGCAGCTGAAGATGGAACACAGCTCCACTTTGAAAATGTCAGATTCGCCTGGTGAAAAAGCACTAAAATGATAGCAAACGACAGCAGTAGTCACCCACAAAATAATTGGAGTGATTAGAGTGAAGTAGGCCAGAGAAAGAGACATAAACGTACGAGAGGTCACGAGAGGTCGTCATTTGAGAAACAGCCTCTCCAGCTGTTCCATTGTACCTTTACAACCTAAATAACGATATATTTAACTTGTACATGCACAATCTATCACATACAGCAGTTAGAAATCATTTTGGAGAGCTAGAACCGTCTCCAAAGCGTCTCTGGGCCTACGGGAGAATTGCGCCATAGCGTGTGTGTATTGGACCAGTGTTGAGCCTGTGGTTGGTCGATTTCTTCATACGAAACGTCTATGCACGTGTCTGGATCTAGCCAATGGACTGGTGTCAACAGAATTTCCAGGAAGTCTTTAGTTTTCCGGAAAATGCCGATTCAAGTCGGCGGACCCGTGCATAAACGCCCGAGGCTGCCTCGCTGGAATGTGGTCCCCCGAGCTCATTTGACCCCCCCCCCCTTCCTTTTTTACAAACTTTATTAGACTGTAAACGAATGGCAAAAGGCGATTAAGGCGGTTAAGGAATGTCTTTTGAGGGACTATTCCGTCCGCGTATGTCGGGCAAATGAATGCGAAAAAGTGACGAAATTTAGCAGGAGGCTAGCAAGATTGTCGTTAATCGTGTTTTATTGTGTTTTGAGTGTGTAAAGTGTTACACATGCTTCTGTTCATGAGAAATTCTTCGTTCAAACGGTATGCTGCAATGGTTGTGGAAATATTATATTTGCTACCGAAAATGGCTTTTCTTCGGTACCAGTCGGTACCAGTATCCCCCCTGTAGGGGGGCTCTCGGGCCGTAAAATCAAAATAAATATATAAAAAAAAAATATATATGAATCTTTACCACCACATTTTTCAGCTGCAGAACTAATCGCTCTAACAGAAGCAAACTGGGAAAAGACAAGGTCGTTACTATCTACACAGATAGTAACTATGCATACTCATGCTTACATGTGTTTGCTCAGCAATGGAAAAATAGAGAGATGGTTACATCAACTAACAAACCTATTACACATAGAGAATTGATACCAAATGACCAATTTTTTTTTTAAGTGCAACATTTAGATCACGAAATCTTAAAAGACATGCAAACAAATGCTCCACAGCAAGAAAAAACGTATTGGATAAAACAAAACTGCAAAATAAACAACAATGGGTTCTGGGAATGACCTGAGGGCAAACTAATATTACCTAAGACCTTATATAGATATACGGCTCTTTTGAGCCATGGGTTGGACCATGTCTCAATAGGTGGGAAGGTATCTATGATAAACAGGGTCTTAAAGCTAATGGTCTAGCATGCACTGTATGTGCAAAATATAATCCATTTCAACACATTTGCATGGATTTCATTGAACTAAGCCAATATGAAGGGAAGAAATATTGTTTGACAATAATTGACAGATACTCTAAATGGATCGAGGTATTTCCAAACCAAAACACCAGATGCTATTACAGTAGCAAATACTTAAATAAAATACCAGAAATACGAGAAATAATTTAGTGTGATAAATGATACACATTTTGTAAAATGTAATAAAACATTTGGCTGAGGTATTTGGAATAAACATGAAATATCATTGCTCTTAGCACCCACAGTCAGCAGGGTTAATTGAAAGAACAAATGGTACAATTAAATCAAAATTAAGAAAAATAATGGCAGACCTTACTATCTTGCCGAGCCTAAACCATTTGTCAGGCAAGATGAACATATGGGAGAAAATACAGCATAATATATGGCAAAAATGTTAAAAAGAAAATAAATAGTTGTCTCTCCCACTTGGGAGGATCCTAACAGTCCACGCACAAGGTCATGAAAACTTGGAATGCACCGAGGTGGGAGGGACCGTTAAGCACACCAACAGCTGTCCGCATAGCAGAGAGAGTATCTTAGATCCATCTCACACATTGTAAAAAGGTGAACCAATTGTCCGCAGAAAATACTGCCACTGATAACTCTTAATTGCAAGGCATCTGTTCCCTCTGGGTGAGTCTGGAAGAACAGGGATTTGAAAGCCTCTGGGGCCATTTGTCTGACCAGTGAAGATACTAACACGCTCAGAGGGGTTAGTGGTGTAAAGGGCTCAGGGGTAGAACTAACATCGCGGAAATTGGTAAATTTAGACAGCCAGGGCTATGTGGGATAAGCGGAACTATGTTTTGCTTTGCTTTAGCGGCTTTAATCCAATATTATGGTGGGAAGTTAGGCAGATGAAATTGACAATTAATAAATACAAAATACAACCACACTAACAATACATGCTGGGAACAATTCTGTTACCAGAAAATGACCAAACAGGTTTCAAATGTGCCTTACAAATAGTTTTCTCCTCCTCAAACTGCCTAGTAGCAATAATTGTGTCACTCTACACTATCTGTTGCCACCTGTTAACAAGATACCACCCTGTTTCTCACCCGATGCAGCAAACTATGTAGAACATCACACAGACAGCTGATGGATATGGACGATGCCCAGGGCTGACACCTGGTACTTACCTGTACTTACCTGTGGAGGTAAGAGCTAAGCAGTGGAGCGGAACTTGTGCCTTAGCACAGTTGGTGATGCCATTCTATGCATTGCCTATGGATGGCGCCTCCCTGCATAACCTCTCAGTCAGCGCCATCTGGCAGTTTCAGTCAGTCTGTGTACATAGATGACATTGGGGTCCCTAGGGGAAATCAAATTGCTGCAGGGTTTGAATCAGTACTATTTTGGTGGGCAACAATACGTAGAGGGGTCAAGACGTGCTGCTGGCGGAGAGGGGAGGGGTCTGCAAAAATGTTTGGTTCATCTTGATTGTACTTTGGACCATGTTTGAGGAGATTACTGCAGCGATAAATTGATGTTGCCCTGACTAAACAGACTCCAGTGTACTTACAGATTTCCCAGCAGGATGGTGAGGAGCTGGGGAGTGACTACTCACTGGGGATACTCTGGGTTCCCTGTCTGATTATGACGAGGGCGTAATAGCCCTGTTTCAACGAAATGCTGACACTGAACTGTAAAGTAATGATGATTCATATGTCGAAAATTGAGAGAAGAGACAAAATGATGATTGCAGTATTACCTGTAGCTGATAAAGACAGTACACAGAATGTTTGTTAAAACATTATTTTTATTCAATATGTTACTCTTAGTATAGTCCATATAGAAGTTATACTGATAGTATAAACAGGTGGGAATGTTGGGGAAAAATCTAAATGACTAATTATTATGCATTTAATAATTAGTGAATGTTATACATTTAACAGAAGCTCATGTCCTCTGTAAGTGTTTAAAGCTGTGTCCTCAAATGGTTTTGTGTGAACTTTCACTGACACTAGGTGTCACTAGAAGCAGTTGACGGCCGAAAGAACACTTCAAGCTGTTTACCCTAAATAAGCCATAATAAACCTGTAGAGGCGTCAATACTTACGCCTGGCTGATTTGCTACCATGACTTCCTGATTACGATAAAGTGACCTTTGTACTAGAAGGAATTGTTAAAGTGATGCTCCAGATACTCTACGTAGACACCTGTGTGGAACGCAATTCATGTGTTATCCTTTGTGACGTAAATTACCCTGTGCCAGCCCATTGCATGTTGTAAATATCAGAGACTCAGAGACAGATCTCCGAGCGGCCTTGATGTACATTCAGTATGTGAATCAACTCTGTCTCCTTCTTGCAAGAATAAATGTCCTGTGAATAATGATTTTTCCATTGGCTCGAGTGAAGTTTCAGCCCTGTGTCTGTTCCAGCAGAAAGACCACACAGGCATCAGCTAGAGTTAAACCAATTAGTGTCCAAGTATCCAGCTGGATGGACATCAAGACACATCATTTAACTGTGCTCAAGCCAGGACTACTGAAGACTGGATGAATCTTAAATATATATATAATTTCCCCCTTTTGTTGTGGGCCCCAAACAAAGAACATGGAGACCAACAAATCACACAGCTGTAACATCCTTCAATAACCTCTGCTGTTGGATTTACGTGCTAATTAGCAGGTTTATGTCTCTTTGTGAGGGCAATGTGACTTTGTTTGTGCCAACTGCAGGCCGCTCTAGCCCTGGGAGATCTGACAGGAGATGAGCTTCATCCCTGTTGTTTAACTTCCTGCTGGTTCAGAGATTCACTGATTCCTTGATGCCCCTTTAAATCCATGTTTTTAGTCCTTAAGCCCCTGCATCCTTTGCATGAAATTCTGACTTCTAACTGATGTGTCTCTATGGCCTGATGTGTCTCTATAGAGAGGAAGAATATATATCAGGCTTCGGATACACAAACAACACTTAACTTAGCAGGATCCATTTTGGGTTGGATCTGCATAAAAAATATAGAACATCAGCACTTTAATGTCCTCACAGAATGTGTGTTTTGGTTAATAAAAATGACTCTTCCTTATACTATCAGTCCACTGGGAGTGCTAACAGTAGCATGGCGCTCCACAGGCATTTCTGGGGTCAATTTCTCACTTTCTTTCATAACTACCAGTTCATTTCAGCATTCCTTACTTATTCACTATACCTCAAAGAGATTTCTCCAGTTCTGAAAGTCAGTAGCTGGCGGGCAGTGTGAAGATCGCTGAAGTCATAATCACGCGTGACACCACTTGTTAATTCTGTTGCATTACTGTAACAAATCAATCCCCCCCCCCCCCCACACACACACACACACACACACACACACACACACACACACACACACACACACACACACACACACACACACACACACACACACACACACACACACACACACACACACACACACACACACACACACACACAGAAAACATTAAATAAAACAAAGGAATCGTGACTTTTTATTTACTTATCCATGAAATTAATATATCAAGAAAAAAAGCATTAATAATGTATAAATTAATTGCACATTACTTTATGCGTTACATATTCATATCACATTTTTGTCACCAGAGCACTTTAATACGAAAATGGCATTAGAAAATAAAAATTGCTTACTTTGCAACCTAAGGCCACTTACCCCCTTCACAAGAAGGTCCAATGGAATGGACAATACTGAGCCAAGAGTAGTTCAAGTTTGAGAAAATAAAAGTGAAAAAAGACCAGAGCTAAAATTAAGCATCAAGTTGAAGGAAATGCTACTGAATTTCATATCTGAACATGATGTGGCTCGTTCTACTGAAGATACCAGACAAGGGTTAAATCTTTGTCTAATCTGTAACATTAACTATACTCTAATCCGTGAGTTGGAAAAGGAGAGCAGTCTCACAGATTTCATTCTGAGGATTTTCTGGTTCAGTACGAAAAGCATCGTCAATTGTGACAATAAATATCAACTGAATGCTGAAATGTAAATAACCATGGTGATTAGGGGAGCAGATAAAGCTGCTTAGCTGATGACTCGGCATTATCCAAGTGCTTAATTCTATGTTTATTTGTGTGTTTTTGTTTAGCTGACATACTTTCATGGCTTTGCTGCATGGGGTAAAATGTGTTGTGAATCTGTGTCTGCACTGTGGATGATAACAGAAATTAGAGACTTGGTTCTCAGACTTTCCTCTTTGTATACAGCGTTGCTCGTTATCAATAATTCTTTATGGACTGTTTAAAGCCCCAAGATTAACATATGGTCCTTTCAAACTACAGTGCGGTTTATAGTACTGCTCAAGGAAGGAAAGGATGGCAGTGGAAGGAATACATCCTCTTTATGTAAAGACGTGGGGGGGTACAGATGACCAGATGACTAAAAGAATAAATGGAATAAATCAATATCAGTTTTGTGCCTCCCAGATTGTGGGACTTTAAGAGCACATTCACTCATGGGTATTTTGTCTCCATCACCAAGCATCATTTTATTCCCATGGTTGACTATGCAGCACAGACAGCCATACTCATTATTTCTACATGAACACAGCAACCTTTTGGCAACCTGGTCTCTATGGTAACATGGAACCTGTTAAAATGGCTGACTTATTCCAACACAACAAAACACCACTCAAGTACAGAAAGTGCTTTCACGTTTGGCGTCACTCTCTCATTACGAATACATGTGGATGTAAAACTAAAAGTCAGGGAGCTCTATCATTAGTACTGGGTTTATCATTTCCTCCTGCTGTATTATCAGGATGTTCCAACTGAGCCTTCTCATTTCCAGCCAGACTGTGAAATCTTTCACCAGAAACACTGAGATTTGCTTTGTGAGGAGCCTCAATCACAGGAGACTTAAATCCATCAACATTTTTAAGCTCCTCCTTGGACAAAAATACAATACATCATCTCAAATACATTTTGATAATAATGCCAACTCAATAATGGCTGCAGAGTATAGAGAGCCTGGAGGTGAAGATGGGTCAATGCCATGCATCTCTGTTTATTCAGCTCGTCCCTGGGTATAGTTTGGAAAGAAAAAGACACCGGGATCTCCCTGACTTACTCTGCTTGTGTGTTCAAACACAAACACACAGACCCAGAGGCTGTCTCAGGGTGCCTAGCTCAGCGTGCATCAACTGTTAATAAAATAAAAGTTACTACAGTCCTGATATACATTAGTTATAACTACATCATATTAACACATCACATTGTACTGTCAGGATCCACCTCTGTTAGCCCCACGTTTCCTACACAATACATTTGGATATGTAAAGATTTCCTTAGTAAATAATCTAGCTGTAACCTCTCCAAATTGCTGAGATCTGGAAACCCAGCAACATCGCTAGATAGAGGATGGGACAAGAAACAGGTGCATTCATATGATACGACAGGGTTTTTTTTAAAATATAGATTGCATATAAGAAGAGGACGTAGTTGTCGTGACGTCACTGTTTTGTGGGCTGCGGCTTTGAAGCCTTGAATTTGACATTTTGGTCATCGCTATCTTGGTTTTGTGCAACCAGTGAATGGAAGCGACCATATTTGGACTGCGGCGAAGTGACGCCGTGTTAGATACGCCATATTTGACTCTGGTAGCAACCTGTCAATCACAAGTAGGTTAATTAACAAGGTAGCTGAGTAAACATAGCCGTTTTATGGCAAACTACATCTCTAACAAGTCTGGCAACATCTTGTATACTACTTTAAAGGAAAAAGGCTAATAAAACCAAATTGTTTCACATTTGTACAAATCCAATACATGCATTGGTGAGACATCTTGTGATGAAATACACCTTACTCCAGATCGGCAGTCGGGCTCATCAACAAAGCCCGGGACCTCTGACTCTGTCATCCCCAGGACAATGTCCTACCGGTACACTCCCCTGCACATCCCTTCTCTGTTTCTTCATTTAAACACACTCAACACTTCATCATACTTGTTCATAGTACTGTTATCTGTTTGTGCACTTTATTTTATGTTTATATTCTTTTATATTTTATTGTAAATTGTAATATATTTCTATTTCTTGCACAGTGTGGATTGTTGTTGATTGTTTAATGTAAATTCCTTGTATGTGCAACATACATTGGCAATAAACGGTTTCTGATTCTGAAACAAGGGGGTTTTAACTATATCTCATCTCATACTCTGCAGTATTCTGTTCGTCTTTACTGTGATCACTCTACAACTCTACATCAGGAAAAAATGTTAAATTGTTGCAGAGTCATCAAGTAACTTTCACTCCAAATCAGACATGTGGCGAATGTGGACATATGATGGCTATATGAGTGGAGACAGGCGGCTGCAGTGTGATGGCTGCTCTAACAGACAACATCTGGCTCGTTGATCTACACAACAGGTCGGCTTCTGCCATTTAAATGCTTGAGCTGAAATGCAGGCATGATCGTCTGGCTTTTGTCGTGGAGAAATTGTACAAAGGTATAGCTCATCCATGCAGAACAAATACATTCATAGGCTTGCTGTCCTCAGATGAAGAAAGCTGATTAATCCTCTGGTCTAGGAACAGAAACAAAGAGCAAAACTAAGCCTTTCACCCTCTCCATGCGTCACTCTTCTTGTCCAAATGAGATACCAGGTCTAACAAAAAGTGCTCTTCTGGAGCAGTGGTACAGTTTTCTCCAGGTCTGGGGGAAACAAGTGAATCAATAAGGCATCCTCTGGCTCCATCTAACCACTACCAGCTCACCAGATCCTGTTAAGTCAGCCAGACCCTGGGCAAACACTGAAGTATTCTCTAATGGACAAGGGATTAGGAGGAGGGAGTCGGTGAAACAGGAAACAAGGAAACAAGAAAAGAAGAAAGTAACACAAGGAGTTAGAGAAGAGAAATGATGGAGTCTGGCTCCCCCCACTGGCTGTAAATAAGAATGACCCCTACAAATTGGCTGTGCATATAACCGGAAAAGAGCTGGAGATGTTGTGTTCTATTGTAAGGCCTTTCAAACTAAAATCTGAAGGGTGGCAGGGTGTGAAAGGAACAGTAGCAGCAGGATCAGGGCTTTAAAACAGGCATACAGTCCAGGCCTGGAACCAAACAGGAGCATTTAAAAACCAGAGGCCAGCACTGGCAAAAAGCTAACTGTAAACAACACCAAGTCGGGTTCCGTTTTTTTCACAGGTTTAAATCATTCACAGATGATTTTCTCCCTTTTTTGATTCTCTGTGTTCTACTGTGATTTGGTTTTAGCCACTTTGTTGTGCATCATCATCTCTGTTCGGCAACAAAAGGCAAGTCTCTCGAAATATTTCTGTTGAATACTGTAGTTCTAACAGTCCCAGGCCAAGCAGAATGAAGGAGCCTTTTTAGTCGGCCCATTCAGAGGCACAGCTTTACTGTTGTGCTCCCCTTTCGCTGTCTCTTGGACTACAGGTTCAGTCTCGGGGCCACTAAGGCAAACTCGCGCAGAATGTTTCTGGCCACATCCACTTTGTACTGGGCGATCATCAACGCCCGCTTCACGTCCTCAAAGGAGTAGCCCTCCCCCATCAGCTTCGCGATTTTGGCGTCAACGTTCTCCGACTCCAAGCTGTGAGGTTTGCCCGGCTTAATGTCTGGAGGAATCTTCCTGGGCAGTGGCTTGGGTGGCCTAGCAGGGGCCTGCAAACAGTCCATTGATACTTTGAGAGAGAGAAGGAGAGAAATCATGTCAGTGGAAAAAGGCCCCTGGCACCCCGGAGAAACTTGAGTTGGTAATTAGTGGTCTCGAAGTCTGTAGACTTCACAGAACAAAAGCTTTGATATTCCAATAACGCCTGAGTTTGGACCTTTATTATTAGGTAATCACTGTCCTACAAAGCTAGAAAGCAGATATTAAGGTATTCACTGCAGATATCTCTTCAATTCCAGAGATGGCAAAACATTGTTGGCCTGCTTTAAGGAAAACAGGATACGTTCTGGGAAATGAAAAAGCTGAAACCAAACACAATTAAGCTGATTTGGATTTCAAAGTTTCAGACAAACCTTGCACGTCTGCACAAAGCAACTTCCACGGTCATCTGGATCCGTGTTTTAAGTCATATGTGTGCATTTGCTGAGAAGGTTGAGGTACCTACCTTGACTGGCTGGTAAATGGTCATACTCCAGGCAGCCCCTGGAGCCTTTAGCATGCTCTGCGTGTCGTCTGACTGGAGGCAGCGGAGCAGCACTGTTCAGCATGTCAAACACTGTGCCTAAACCACAGACAACAGAGACATTCAGGTAAAGGAGCCTTTTGCTATCTGTAGGTCAATAAAGTAATCCTCTGTTCCATGTGGATTTTTCAACAATTCGGTGGGCATACTAAACACTTTACCCCCTGTGAGAGAAAACTATTAGATATGCATAACACGGTAGGAGATGCACTAAATTTGTATATTTTTTCACAATTTTGATCGGAAGGAGTTTTTGTCAAGAGTTTGCCAGTTTACCGGGAGTTAACAGAAAGTGCTCGTGTCCAGAGGAGGGCCTGTGTGGTCGTACGATGACAGAAGAGGAGGACGTGGAGGAGTTGCAGAATGAGGACGGAGAAGAGGAGGAGAGGTCGGTGAAGCTGTGTCTCACCGGTGGAGGAGGAGGCTGGGACGGAGCATCTTCCAATGCTGAAACACAGACAAGACTGAACTATCTGCTCTGATTCACAGTTCCTACTTATTCCACGAGGAGCTGCCTGATGCTGCTATGGAGTCTAAACCATGTCCCAGCAATGGCATTAGATGCCAAAGTGCAGCTGGCATGCTGTCCTTTAGAGAAAAACCAAGAGAGGATATTTTTGAGAAGGGAGCGAGGATTGGGACAGGAGGTACACGAAGGCTGGATAGGAACATGCTGTGGGTATTCTGGATTAACAGAACCCAGAGGCAGGGTTTATTAGACATCAAACATACAATATAAGCACATAATGAGTAATCATTGCAATCAGAAAAAACTCTATCTAAAGGCTAGCGTTGCTATTTGTTTACAGCATCACATCAGCATTGTGTACATTCATTACAATTCAAATGGGGACCATGTGAACTCTGCTTCAGGGCTGTAACTGGAATAAAGATCTGACAGTGCTGTACACCAACTGCAGAATAGGATTTTAATAAAATGATACGAAGCTAATGATATTTTGGAGTTTATGAATCTATCTTATCTTATCTTATCTATCTTATCACACTGAGCTTCAAAATGACATGTGAATATGAAAGAGAGACATATATCCCCAATGTATCACCTGAGATTCATTGGATTAAGTCAAGAATACGTGTTTGACACTGGGGGATTTTTAAGGGACAATAGTGACATTTTACAGTTAAGACAGGTACGACACAGGTGTACTGCACAGGGAAAACAAGGCGGGATACGATAGCAGAGGGGCTGAGACAGACAGGGAGCTGTGGCTGGGGGAGGGGAGGTGATCAGGTCGGGGTGGGCTACCTTGTGGGGGCAGCAGGATGTCATAGTCAGAGGGTATCTTGCTGGTGTTGAAGGGGCAAAGGGCTGTATGTGCCACCCGTGAGACCAACCCCCTGACCGACTCAGAGTGTCCACCTGACAATCAGAAGCAGAGAACAGACTTTTTTCAGTAAATAAGAAAGAATGCTGCTGATGGTCATGGACTTTCACCTGATTCAATAAATGAGACAGAATAACATACTATACTCTACCGTTCTATTTCAACAAAAAATCTGATGCATACTGGAAAGAAATTAAATGACCTTTAGCCTCTTTCTGATTGTAAGACTCTGACTGGAACATTTTAAGACTCAAGTGTGGATCAAATAAGGTGTCTTAATATGATCATACAGTTTGTACAAACCATTTGTGGGCATCCTATTCACCCTGCTCATTGCAACATTCACTACATCAGATGAAGACGCCAATGATCTCACAGTACTATGGAGTCAGAAAAGACTTAGAACTTGTGACTCACCAGGCTCTGGGGGCTTCTCGTCGATGTAGGGCTCTGGAGAGCCGTTCTCCGAGTGCCTGAATGAGAAGAAATATTTCTGTTTCACAGCAGCCTAATTAAACTCTAATGGAACCATCATAGCTGTATCACCATAGTAGCTTTAAAACATTGAAAGACGGCCAGTACCTGCTGGGTACAGAGATGCAGATGGGAGCCTGGCTCAAGCAGAGGTTGGATGAAGGGATCTGATAGTCGTCCTCCACCCTCTCCATCACTCCCCGCTGTCGTTCTACCACAGGGCTGCTGAAAGGGTTGGAGGGTCTGTAAAGATGACCATGATTTATCAACTCAACCTTTCCATTCATACAGTTATTACATTCAAACTACAATCTGGCATTTTCACAGTCCCATTAAGAGGCAGATTAGATAGATAGATAGATAGATATACACTTTATTCATCCCCAGGGGGAAATTAGTTTGTGGCAGCAGCAATTTAAAATATTACGTATGGAAATGCACAATATATACAGTACAATAAAATAACAGAGCAGATATTGAATTTGAAGAAATAGAATAATAAAAAATAAGACAAAATAGCTTTGCACAGTATATACAATGAATTAGAATGGTATTAATTTAACAACAAGGTAAACTAAACAGTAGTGCAAGGACCACCAACAACAAGCAACAACCATGTAGCGTTGTTGTTGTCATTTGAAGGATGATGATCTGGCCAGAGGTGATTTATTATACAGTCTTATAGCAGAGGGCAGGAATGTTCTCCTGTATCTGTCTCCGCTGTCCCTGCAGTAGATGGTGGAGAGGGTGATCTGGGTTATCCAATATGGATAATACTTTCTTCAGTGTCCTCCTCCCACCACCTGTTCCAGGAGCCGGCCTTCTTAACTAGTTTGTTAAGTCTGTTGGTGTCTCCGGCTCCAATGCTGCTCCCCCAGCAGACTACGGCGAAGTACAGTGCACTGGCCACAACAGACTGATAGAACATCTCCAACATCTTGCTGCACACGTCGAAGGATCGAAGTTTCCTCAAGAAAAAGAGTCGACTCATCCCCTTCTTGTACACAGCGTTGATGTTGGTCTTCCACTTCAGTCTGCTGTCGATGGAGACAACCAGGTACTTGTACTCCTCCACCATGTCCACGTCCTCTCCCAGAACTCTCAGCGGTTGTGGAGCCATCGTCTTCGTCCTGAAGTCGACCACCATCTCTCTGGTCTTGGCCACGTTCAGCAGCAGGTGATTTCTACCGGCCCACTCTACAAAGTCATCCACTACTGCCCTGTACTCCTCCCGTCCGTCCCTTATACACCCGACCACTGCAGAGTCATGTGATGGTAATTTTTTACGTAGTATATATTTCTACTTACTTAGTATATATTTCTACTCAGTATATTGTATTCACGCATTAGTCATTTTGCTCTGAACATTGTTGAATTTCACCGTGTCTCTGTTGTGCAGAAGAAGAGTTCTTCCTTGCCTGTTCACAATAACTAACTGTGTTGTATGAGAATGTTCCAGCACCAAGGCCTTTGGGCCACTTGTTTTGGTTGCTGACCGTTTGTTTTCCATTGTTGTTCCTATCAGTCTGAGACTGAAATGTCTGTAACATTGCCCCACCTTTGCTCATTCTGTATAAAGAAAGCTTGTTCACTTTTTTTCTTGGTTCTTCCTCACTGAGACTGTACGCATTCTGTTGTGATGATTGGACCTTCTCTGCGCAGAGAATAAATACTTAAAAGACAACCTGGTTTTTGGTATTATGTTTTTCAGCATTAAAAGACTCACGCAAAGCGGGTATAGGAATTTTTTCCACCACAGTCATCAGAGAACTTCTGCAGATGGCATGACCCTGAGTTGTACTGGAAGTCAGTGGTGTACAAGGTGAACAGGAGGGGAGACAGAACAGTTCCCTGTGGGGCTGCAGTATCACTGACCACCGTATCAGACAGCACACGGCCCAGTCGGACAAACTGTGGTCTGCCTGTGAGGTAGTCAGTGATCCAGGAGACGGTGGACGCGTTAACCCCCACCACCCGCAGCTTCTCACTCAGTAGCACTGGTTGGATGGTGTTGAATGCAGTGGAGAAATCAAAGAAAGTGATTCTCACAGAGCCACCGGTTCCATCCAGGTGCGACTGAGCTCGTTGCAGCAGGTAGATGATGGCGTCGTCCACTCCCACATGAGGCTGGTATGCAAATTGCAGAGGGTCCAGTGATGATTTCACCTGCGGTCGGAGGTGGGCCAAGACCAGCGTCTCCAGCACCTTCATCACATGAGATGTGAGGGCAACTGGTCGGTAGTCACTGAGGCCAGATGGTGTCGTCTTCTTAGGTACAGGAACCAGGCACAACGTCTTCCACAGCACCGGGACTTTCTCCTGCTTCAGGCTCAGGTTGTAGAGGTGTTGAAGGATGAAGGACATCAGAAAGCTGGATGGCGCAGGTCTTCAGGACCCTGGGGCTGATGCCATCAGGTCCTGCAGCCTTGCCTTGGTGGAGTCTCTCCAGCTGTCTTCTCATCTGGCCAGTCGTCACAGAGTCCATGCAGCTCACCAGGGGGGACAGAGGGGGAGGTGTTTGGGAGGTGTGGTGTGTGGAGGAGACAGATGAGGGCTGTGAGCTAAACCTGTTGAAGAAAGAGTTTAGCTTGTTGGCCCTCTCCAGGGAGCCCCCTGGTTGTCTTCCTCCAACCTTGAAGCCAGTTATCTGCTTCATCCCCGTCCACACCTCCCTCGCGTTGTTCTGCTGGAGTTTGGCCTCCAGCTTCCTCCTGTAGGTGTCCTTGCCCTCCCTGAGCTTCACCTTCAGGTCGCGCTGGACTCTCCTGAGCTCGTCCCTGTCCCCAGACCTGAAAGCTGCTTTCTTCTTATTAAGAAGAGCTTTCAGGTCACTGGTTATCCATGGCTTATTGTTGGGGAAGCAGTGTACAGTCCGGGATGGTATGGCGGTTTGTTCACAGAATTTAATGTATTCAGTGATACAGTCCGTCATGTTGTTGATGTCCTCCCCATGTGGTCCACACAGCACATCCCAATCCGTTGACTCAAAGCAGTCCTGCAGGGCGTCATTAGCCTCCTGAGACCACCTCCTCACAGTCCTGGTGGTCACAGGCAGCCTCTGCACCAGAGGAACATACCTGGGTGTCAACAGGATCAGGTTGTGATCGGACCTGCCAAGCGGGGGTAGGGTAGTGGCACTGTATGCATCCTTAGCATTTGCATACAGAAGGTCCAGAGTTGTATTGTTCCTTGTGGGGCAGTCAACATACTGGTGGAAAGTTGGCAGGGCTTTATCCGTAGTGGTGTGGTTAAAGTCTCCAGTAATAGCCAAAAATGCACCAGGATGTTGACTCAGCAGTCCAGACATAGTGGAGTGGATGGATTGTAGTGCTGGGGTGCAAGGACAGGCCAAAGGGTGCAGCAAAAATCGTTATTTTACATTTCTTATTGTACATTTTAACAATGTGTAACCGCTAAAAACATTTATATTAACTGCATTGTTTATTGTATTGTCAGAATGGAAGAAAAAAACATAATTTAAAAGCCCTGCTGTTTGTCAAAGTAAGGCAAAATGCTTTTCGACTTGCAACATTTCCAGGTACACGGCAGTCAGAAATTGCAACTGAAAAGATTCATCAGTGTAAACAGAGCCCATTAAATGCTGAAATATCTCAACTCTCAACAGTCTGAGAAGACTCAATCTGAGCTAAAATAAAGAACTTAAATCAGGCTGTACACTGAGAGCCACTTGACAGAACAGGTTTTAGCTGCTTGTAGGACAAATATCCATCACTGTCCAACACTAGTTTGTGTGGTAGTGCAGTTCCCAACATCATGTGTGTGAGCTGACTTTTTCATCCTTGTGCCAAATTGAAGTCAATTAGACTCACAGTAGGCACAGTGGTGTAGTAGTTAGCACTGTCGCCTATCAACAAGAAGGGGTCGGACCCGCTGGTTTGGCTCTTCTGTGTGAAGCATGATCCTGTCATGTCAGCGTGGGTTTTCTCTGGGTTCTCCAGCTTCCTCCGACAGTCCAAAGACCTGTTAGGTTACTCTAAATTTGCCCGCAGATGTGAGTGATAGCCTGGCGACCTGTTCAGGGTGTACCCTGCCTTTGCCCTATGTCAGCTGGGATCCCAAAACCACATTGATCAACGCGTCAGTCTCTTTATAATTCCACAAAAACAGTCTGCAGACCACAGCTATTCACAGCCAAATTCAGTACGAATTTTTTGTACTGTAATGAGAAAATATGAAGCAGCACCACTTATCAACGGGCCCCACCCTGTTTGATGTGTTTACCTACCTGCTATGATACAGTATAATGTCATTGTGCTGCAAAGGTACAAAGTACACTAACAGTTGTGTCTTCAGTAGGTAATGATTTAACAGTAAAGGAACTATTGAATAATGCAGGACCTTCATTGGCAGCCTAATATCCAACCATAACCACTGTAACATATTAAAAACAAGCATGTAAACTGAGACAGTAGATGCAGTAATTACCAAATAAACATTCAGGTTCAGGTTAGGGCTTTTGGGAATGAATGGTTGTCTTTATATAAATAGTAATAAAAACAAGTGATCCTGCAAATATAACCTATGCTTGCAAAATGCAAGTCAGCGGCATTTTCCCTTGTGTAAGGGAAGTGTGTGTACATCACTCTAACCACCTTACAATACTAAATTGTTTTCAGCAGGACCAGAGTTTCCCCTTTCAGCTCAAGCTTCATCAGAAGTGACAGCTCTATCCCCTGCCTCCACTTCAGCCTGATACACAGAAATACCTAATCTAATTCTGTCTGAAGCAAAAAGGCTATTAGAGGTTCAGCCATAATTTTTAAAAGCTGTGTCTAACCAGGACTTTTCCTCAAGGCTACTAGACCTCATTGGTAGAAGGTCCCTGAGTCTGAAACCACAGAGAAAAGAAAGGAGGAGGTTCAGATCCGATGGAACTTTAGAATAAAAGCAAAGGCTAGTAACTGGCTAGTGTTGAACTGAATGTTACTCAAATCTAAAACACTAGTCCAAGTGCTTTAAGACCGCAGACTAGACAGCTGTTTTGTTCCATTCCCTATTCCCATTTACGTCTACACAGTGCTGGCGTCAACTTTGCAGTTTGTTGAGTCTCGAAAAGATTTTGCATGCACGTTCTGTTCCATTGATTGAACAGACTGTTGTCCAGCATGTTTCATCTACTGTATGGATTACACAGACATTGATTTTGGCAGTGGTGGGCTGTCAGGGCCTTCAAGGCCTTCTCTGCTGGCCTAGACAGAATCACAAAGTTATAGCTATTTTCTAATTTAATATTTTTTCTTAAAATGTAATATATTTATAAAATTATTTTTCCCATTATCTTATTTTCTCATTGCACAGCTACTGTCTTCCTCAGTTGCTCTGCTTCCAGTGCAGCTTGTTTTATGGAGAGCTTTTATCCAATCAGATTTCACCTCTGTGTCTCTAGGTAAGAAGAGAGGCCCGAGGCCTGCAGACTCACAAGTGAATCCCTTTGCAGTTTAAGTGAATGGGGACGATATTGTTGATTGTCATAGTGTTCAACCAATCAGATCTTTAGTTTGACATGTTGGGCGTATTCTTTGACATGTCAGAGCATTCTAGCTGGCCTAGCCATACGTGATTGGTCAGTGGGCTAGCCTGACATGTTGGGCGGTGACAATCCCAACATCTGCTGCCTCTGTCAAGCGGACATTTTGAGCCCTCAAACGCATTAAAACGTATTCAAGAAATACAACTGGGGAGGCTCGACTGTCTTCACTGGCGTCCATGAATCGAGAAGGACTTCTTACTGGAACTAAAACGCACGGATGTACTGAACAACCGTGAGATTAAACTCTTTGTTAACAAAGAAAGGAGGATGGACTTTGTCTTTAAGTGAACAACAACTAGGGTAAGTTAACTGCTCTTGTTTTTACATCTGCAGTAGCTTTAATATGCTTGTTTATATATTATTATTTGTACAACTTGTTTTTATGAAGATGGATTTTTGTTTGGTTTAATATGTGATAGGAACTATTGTTACGTCCAATGTTGCTCTGGGGACATATTTAGCCGGTGCCAGTGTTGCCAACTTGGCGACTTTCTCGCTAAATCTGGCGACTTTCCAAATCCTCATGGTGACTTTTTTTGTCAAGAGCTACTAGTGACAAATCTAGCGACTTTTTCTGGTGTTGTTGGAGACTTTTCTGGTGTTTTGACTCTGACATTAAAGCACGTACGTTCTGCACTGTCGTGAACGAGCAGCGGGTGCTGCCGTGAGTCGCCCCAAAGCACTCACAGGCGGTCACTCTCACAGCAGCCTCGCGCAGCAGTCCCAGCTGCAGTCAGAGAAGAGAGGAGACACACTCTCGGCGTATTCATGTATCTGCACTCTGCAGTTAGTGCATTTATAGGTGTTCAGCTTCATTTTTACACGAAACACATAATAACCGTAGCTGTGTTTCAGCTGCAGGACAGCAGTGAAGGCCCAGGTATAAAATGCACGGCCTGCCAATGGATTTTGATAAACTGTTTCTAAAAACAGCCTTATCAGAGGAACTATAAACAAGTTCAGCAGGAGCTCACTGGTTGCAGTAATGTACCACTGCATGGACGCTGCAAATATTTTCTGCCCATATTAAACAAATGTGCTGTTCAGACAAATCATTTCAATATTGGTTAAACTTTTTCAGGATATTTCCAATGAAACTTTGCGTGTGTGTGTGTGTGTGTGTGTGTGTGTGATATACTCACTTATGGTTACTGGCAAGTGTGGACTGCGTTGGCGAGTGCCGTGAGGGAAGGATGTCATACTCATCACTGACTTGCACACCATTAGAGAAGGGCTGCACACACAAGAGAAGGGGGAGAATTATATAAAGCACAACTGAACAACTGAAAAGGTAATGTCAACTGAATTGCAGAACTAAAAAAACTACACTAGTACAGTGCTTTGGATAAGCCATCTTACGATGGGATCACACCAGCTGCAGTGCCAAATCGGACCAGGGGTGTAAAATGGGGAAGCCAATGGCCCTTTCTTCTGGCTCCCTTGTTTGGGACCACACCAATCTTCTCCTTTATTTATTCTCAACAACACACCTATAAAGTTTCATGACTGCGTTTTGCACTGTTGAGGAGACAAAATCTGTTCATAGGCAGGCAGACAGAAATGTAAACACATGGCAAATAACTCAAAACCTCCCCTGTAGTAGTTCCAACATTTTGACGTGATGACTGACAAGGTGAAAACAATACCAGCGTAGTGGCTGGTAAAAACACCTGACAAAGTATGCAAAACTGCTTATGTGGTCGTTCTCTCTACAGGTGTCTCCAGGACCACATTTTACCATGATGACTCACACATAGACTCACAAGGACAAAAAAATACCAGCAGCACTGTTGCTGCTGGTAATAAAGGATGCTTTCTCCAATCCTCAGCACACAGTGTTCTGAGCAGAATTAATCACTTTCTGAGATCAGTATAGTATATATGCTATGTCACCTAAAAGCAGTGCTGCTGAGAAGGAATGTAATGCAGCACTGCATGATAGACATCTTCTGTGACTAAGTATTACGTTATTAGAATAATTCCCAAAAATAATCTGCATTAACAGGGACGGCATGACTTGTGAATCTTCTGCCTGCCTAGCATGTAGAAAAGTAAGGTTCAAGCCGGACCAAACGTCAAACTTTGAATATGTTTGAGCACCATTCATCATTGTTGTCAACACAAAGTCCACCTTCCCTAGTCCCCCCAATGTCCTGAATTCTGTCGGCGCTGAATACAGTCCACCCATCAAGTGCAGTAGCCTGGTCCGGGATCAACAATCTTGAAGGACGGTGTTCAGAGAACAACCTACTGATCATGTCAGCTAAACCAAGGAGCGGATAGCTAGCTGATAGGAAAAAAGGAGGCACACACCCCTGTTGACATCAATGGAGCTGAGGTGGATCAGGTGAACAGTTTTAGGTTTCTGGGAATCAGTATCACAGAGAACCTGGTTAAGAAAGCAACAAAGGAAATTTAAGAAGGTAAAATTGCTTTACCAAGTTGTTATTAACTTTTACAGTAGAAGCAATAGAAAGCATCCTGACCGGAAATATTATAAACTTGCATGGGATGAGCACACTCAGGACAGAAGGGCTCTGCAGTGGGTGATTATCATTGGTACCCATCTACTGTTATATTGGTGAGGTGAGGTGCCTGCGAAGAGCCCAAAGGATACTAAAAGAAAAAACCCACCCCGGCACCAATCTGTTCACCATGGAGTCGGCAAGACATACATAAGCATCAGCTGTTGAACCACCAGACTACAGAGAATCTTCTTTCCTCAGGTTCCTCATCCTCCGTACCTCTTCATAAGAAAATTGTTTTGTTTTGTTTTGTTCTCGGAGACTACAACTCACATTTCGTTGTGCAACCCTGTGTCGTAAAATGACAGTAAACACATTTTGTAACCTTGTAAAGGGCAACCCCCTGGCACACTTCGGCACAGGACACGTAGTAGCCAAAGATTGAAACGCCAACCTTGCTGATACCGGATGACCCTCTCTAATGGTAGAGTGTATAGAGTGTAGAAATGATGCAGATGCTCAGCAGTATAATGTTGAGGAAGTCTCTGTAGGATTTGATTGATTGTATTTAAATGGTCAGACTGAGTTTCACATGAATCAGGGATTTTTATAATTAAGTATAGATATTTACATATTTACAATCCAATCAACACACTTCAAGTATTTATTAACACACTGAAATAATAGGTGACCAGCTTAATAGTCTTGCACTGGCTGCATGCCTTTAAGATGTGACTTTCAGAAAAAGGTTTTTTCTCTCACTTATTGGGTACATCCCAAGGTATCTTCATTACATCCATGTTTCCCTCAATTGCATCTTTTCCTTGCGTGTTAGTCCATCCCACTAGGGATGCATGAAGAGACGCAAGGAAACCATGCGAGGAGAGAGGAAACGTCCTTTCTGATGACAGCTGGATCAGCTGGCAGTCGGCTTTAACAGCTGGAGAGACTTTTGATCACTCTACTAATAAAGACACAGTAATCATCACTGCCACAGTACAGGTGTTTTCTCTCTGTAGCCTGTTACCTGTATTATTATTGCATTGAGTATTTATACTGTTCTGTGTATAAGTACAGTACTGTATGTTTTGAAATTCTGATTGTGAAGTAATTATTAATAACCCAGAATATGATTATGGTTTCTCTTGAACAGTGGAATTTATTTATTAGCTCAATGTTTCGGGGGAAATTGAAATTATATAACTCATCAAACCCGACACTCAGGAATGATCCGCCTCACGTGACTGAATGAAATGATGATAAATGATGTAAAAAGTGTTTCGTCTCTCAGCTCTCTCTGACTTTAATTGTTTCCACAATAAAAGTTATTGAGGGAAATATCAGATCATGAAAAGACAAATCTTTCTCATAAATGAAGAAAGTTGTTTGTGGTCCTTCTGTTGTTCAGTCTACAATGAACATATATTTAAACCAGATGGTGAATCAGAACACTAATCAAATATAAAGCTTGAGTTTAATCTGTGATTTCACTCTGGTATGAAACTCCAGTGATGTTGAGAACAATCAGATCAGTCTGATCAGCTGCAGCGTCCAAATAAATAACTGATGAACAACGAGGGGGCATGTCGGCTGCTGTCGTGCATCCTCACTCATGGCTCCTCAGAGATCCCTCCTCGCTCGCATATTTTACTGAATATTGGGGGATAACAATGTCAGTAAAACTGTATTTCACACTGTGATGGTTAATGTTTAACTGTGTAATTAATCCGCGGTTCACATGTGTGCCGAACCGTGAAAGGGGATCAGTACGGATCGACAGTGGTCCGTTACACCACTAATATATCTTCTTTAGTGAGCCAAATCTGAATCTGCAATGTAATCAGTGACATTTCGGTCAGGTAAATTTAGTACTACAATGTTTTCCTGAAATAGAAGTAAACTGTAAGTAGTATACAGATGAGTTTCAGATTTCTTAAGGGCGTTTGGGGCCTTTTGTAAGATATTTAGGGGCACAATGAGTTAGAATAGTAACGTAATTCAATATTTAAATCTTAAACTGTTTGGGGCCCTTTTAGTTGCATATCTTGCCTCACCGTAAAGTCTGCCCTGGTCTTTTTTGCCTTGAACCAGAGTATTTAACCGTTTTTTCTGTCTGTGAGTAGCTGCGACTTGGGTGTGTGACTGAACTACAGTATGTCATGGCAGGTGTATTGCTGAGGACTGCAAGCAGCAACAGGCCCGTTCTGGACAGAAATGTTTTTACGGGCACTGCATTAGTTTCATTTAAAACCACAAGTGGTGCTAGAAGACAAGGCTGAGGGTCCCCTAAGTCATTAGGATTCTCAAAAGCATGAATGTCTGTACAAAGTTTATGGTTATAGATTTAGAAAACAATTAAAAAAAAAGAAATAGGCTTTTACATATTCATCCTAAGATTTCACCTTAAATGTTTAAACTGATATCCAAGCCCTACCTTTGAGCTCTCTAAGGTTCCTGGCCCCTCAATTCTGTGATGTAACCTCCCAAATCCAGCAGACGGAAAACTGAGTGGTCTTCCGTTCAGGTGAGAGGTGCCTGTGGATTCCAGCTGAAGTGGGTGCTCGGATCGAGTCCTGTGGGCATCTGCAAAGTGACTGTCTTTGGGACACCGTGTCTCAGGGTGCATTTGGGAGTTTGACAGCGTGCCCGTAGAAGATGAGATGGAAGATGACAAGGGAGAGGAAGCGGGGAGCCATGAGTGACGTGACTCTGGGGGGATGGGAGGAGGACGCTCAGGGGGAGGCGGTGGAGGTGGGTCCCTGTGTGGAGGAGGTGGGGCTGGGAGAGGCTTGTCCTGCTTCCTGGACATTCCTGGCGAAGACTAGAGAGGTGGAGAGATGGTATGTTCACTAGAATGACAGAAGACAATCTAAATCAGTGGTCCCCAACCACCGGTCCGCGGACCGGTACCGGGCCGTGGGTCATTTGGTACCGGGCCGCAGAGAACGAATAAATATATATATTATATATATTATTTCCGTTTTATTGATTATCAGAGTCTGAAAGAAGTTTTATTTTGAGAAATGACCGGATTCTCTCCGCCTGTGGCTCGTGACATGTCAAGACGCTTGTCTCGGTCACGTGATACATTACCTCAAAAATTAAGCCCGCAAGTTAGCGAAAATGATTAAAAAACTTTTGGAGAGCTTCTTTGCAAAGGGGAAAAGGCCCACTAAGGAGACAGAAGAAGAGCCTACAACCTACAAGAAAAATAAAGCTTCATTTAACAGACAATATCAGGAGTCTAATTAAATATCAGGAGTAATTCTGACGCACCAAGCCCGCTCTGCAGAATATGTGGCGACAGAGGAAGATCAGCTGCTGGAGATTGTAAATGACGGTGGCCTTAAAAGTATGTTTGAGACAACAACTCTGCTGGTGTTTTGGATTAAAATCAAGGCTGAATATCCTGAGATCGCCACAAAAGCACTGAAAACCCTGCTTCCATTTCACACATCCTCTTTGTGAAGCGGGATGTTCTGCAGTGACAGCAATCAAAACCAAACGAAGTAGACATAAGGAACACACTTCGGGTGTCATTGTCTCCCATTACCCCCAGATGGGACCGTCTCGTTACAGAGAAACAAGCTCAGGGCTCCCACTGATTCAGCGTTATTGTGAGTTGTATTTTGTATGCATTTCATTTTTGTTTTCATGCCGATCGTATCATTTTATTTCGTGTTTATCCGCCACACCTTGAAGGCCGGTCCGTGAAAATATTGTCTTACATCAAACCGGTCCGTGACGCAAAAAAGGTTGGGGACCTCTGATCTAAATAATTCTCAACTCATTTCTAAATCACACCAAACTTTTTTCTGTTTTATTATTGATTTTGTGTTAAATCCAGGAAGACTAGCAAGCTACTTTTTGTGGAAGCTAGATGTACTGAGGTTGTAAATAAAGAATATTTATTTATCAAACTATTTATTATTTAACCTTTAGCTACCCAGAATAATCCCATTGAGATTTTGAATCTCATTTACGAGGGGGTCCTGGCCCAGATCGCAGTGTAAAAGTTCTATGCAAGCACCACATTAAGATACAAACACTGGACGTTAAAAACAAAAGAGCAAAAAGTTAAAAATAACATCAAACATAAATATTTGTACATAAAAGAGACAGATACAAATTGCAAACCTGCAATTTGCATCAACCAAAGAATTGTCATTCAGTGTTGAACAAGTGCAGTCATTGCTCAAAAGATCCTTAATCCTGTTTTAAAATGCTCATAAAATAATCTATCACACCAAGATGAGGGTCCAAAAACACTTTCACCAAAAATAAAAAATATACATACAGAACAATTTATCAATGTTCAATTCCACGATATGAAGATATGCTATTCATTCAAAGATTTTGATATTCGGTATGGTCACATGTCTTCATGGCACGCTAGAGAGTGAGATATAAAACTGTAACTTTAACTTTTGGCCTTGAACAAACCATTTCCACCTCTACCAGCTACACAGAATAACAATTGTCATATAACATGATGTCTTGGTAATAAAATAATAAAATAAATAAATAATATGATATATCAAGATATTTGTGGCATTGTGCAGCCTAAATGTTGGGTTGTTTCTTCCTTTGACCTAAAACTGTGTTTGTGTCCTGTGTTCAAACCATACTGTGAAGCACTTTCTAAACTTTCATGACTTTAGTTATAACTTAAGTGATTATCAGCAAGAAAATAGTAGTAAACCATTTTTCTCTGGATCTGGCGAATGCTGTGACTGACCTTCGGGGAGACGGTGGGACTGGCGGATGGGGAGCGGATGGCGCCCTTCTGAATGAGGTCGAGTCGTGGCGGGACAGGGGGAAGGCCGAGGTGCTGGACACAGTGGCTGAGGTCTCCACCGTGGACCTTTCTGTGTTGGTTGACAGGTGAAGAGCTGGGAGACACCATGGGCGAGTTCTGACGCTCTGCACAGTGCTGAAAGAAAAAGTACATGCTTTACATATACTGTACTTAAACAGGTGTTTAGTCATTTAGGACCAGCTGTTGTTTTGTTGAAGCTTTGTAAGAGCTGTTGGTATTTGTCCAACTGCTAAAAGTAAAATTCTAAAAGGAGAAAGTGAAAGATAAAAGTAGAAATCTTTCACTTTTACTAAAAATTAAGAATAAAAGTATTTGATCAAATCCTTAAGACCAATGCTTTTAAATTAAAGAGAGCTTCAGAGGTGTCTTAAATAAGAGCAGACCAAGATGACTTCAGTACAGAAACAGAGATGAGAGCACACCACATGTTCTGGACTGACTGTACAAAATCATTGGTCATCATGACTGATGTGTTAGCTGATATGTAATATGTAGTTTTTGCAGATCTATTTGATTTTAACATTTTATAGGAAGCTACCACATTTTATTTTTTGCATTCATCAGAAGTGCAAACAACAAAAATAAAGATGGCACTGATTTTGTTTGGTATCACTTTTCATGTGTTTCTAAATTCTCCTTGTTTCTCTAGTGCTTGTCTACCAGCAATTCCTCATTGTTCCAAACATCCTGTTATCTAATCCAGTGATTCTCAACTGGTGGGTCGCGACCCAAAAGTGGATCGCGGACCCGTTTTCAGTGGGTCGTGGGCCTTTGCCTGAAAAAAAAAAAAGAAATCCTGTGCTTTTATTTTGAAGGGGATTTTTTTATGCAGCGGAGTGCCATCTATTCACACTCCTTAACAGTATTTGGCGTTAATGCCTTGTAATGCTAATAGACACCCGCCATCTCACTGTATAGAAGAACACCCACAAAGTTTATTTTCATGCTAATTGAGCGAAACGCAAGTACGACACCGACTACATGAGGTATGGATTTTCTTACATTAAGGCCAAAAACCTCAGTGTGTTTTGTGCAGCGAGGTTCTGGCACAAGAAAGCATAAAGCCGTCAAAACTGAAGCTGCATTTGGAAACAAAACACCCTTCTCAAAGATAAACCTGTTGAGTACTTTCGAAGACGACTTCAAGACCTGAGGACATCACACAAGTGTCTCACTTACCTGCAGCCATGGACACGGTGAGAGAGGTGTTGGATCAATCAGCAGGGGATAAACTGAAAACTATACCTCTGTCTAATGACACTATAAGTAGACGAATTGAAGACATGTCGGATGACATCAAACAACGACCAGAGCTGGAATTAAGGCAAGTGGTCATTCTGCATTACAAATGGTCGAATCATAACCATCAGGTGGTTAAAACCGGATCCCCCTACATACGATATATGGATCCAAAAAGTATGGGACATCTATCAAATGGAGGGAATCACATATTCATTAAGGCTCCAAAAGCCTATCTTTACTAAACGATGGGGTCCTGTCATAGCATTATTAATACAATGAGGGTCATTACTATATGTTGCTCGGCCCTCTGGCTGAACTGTTACCTGTTAACTCTCTCTATACACACACATTATACACCATCCTCTCTGAAAAGCATATATATAGCACCTACAATACTACATTCAGGAGTGGACAACTGTTATTTCTTCATCCCTTGTTTTTATTTATTTTAATTGAATTAAATTTTATTATGGATGCATGTAATCAATTATCTATTCTTATTATTTCCCCCTCTTTTTCTCTTGGAGTGAGCACCATCTGATGTTTGTTGTTCCTTCTGTGCATTGTACACTGTACCTGAATACCATGTGCACCAAGACTACATACAGCTGAAAAATGGACAAAGAAAGTAACTGTCTGAAAACGCATGTTGTTATTTATGTAAATAAAAAGTGAGTTAAAAAAAACAACAACAAATGGACGAATCTACAGACGTAACAAACAAAGCAGTTTTACTGGTTTACGTGAAACATGTGTGGGACGGGGACTTACAGGAACAATTTCTCTGCACAAGAGAGCTCCCTACACTACGACTGCAGAGGACATGTTCAGCTCAGGTTCAAACTGAACCATCTTTACATTAAATACATTTGAGAAGTTGAACATTTTCCTCGATTTGAGTCTTATCATTAAGGGGTGATGGTGGGTCCTGCAGCCAGACCAGTTGAGAACCACTGATCTAATCCATACTGTTATATATCGTTAATATATTAGGGGGGAGTTTATTTCAAGTTTTAATTTATACCAGAGATATTAAAGATTTCACACAAATAAAATATACTTTTTATCCCTTAAAATCACATGTTTTTGCAGAATAACATATCAATGAATTAAACATCAGAAAATAGAAAATAATGGACAACGGGGCAGATGTACATGTAGGGTCAATCCTTGTGTCTTATTCAGTCAGTGAAGCACTCTTTACCCGTAAAAGTGCATTAGAGCATTATTAAGTGTAATTCTTAGAAGTTTGACAAATGAAGCTCTAGCATAAGTTCAGTCAGGAAGACCATACTCTTGCATGCCTAAGCCCGCAGTTCATTTCTCATACATCTTTCAATCACTCCTCATGCACACTCATTATTTCCCTGCTGTCTTTGTTCGAGGCTGTCAGTCATGATATCAGCTGTTTAGATCAGCTGGTCTCTTCTATCCAATAGCACAATGAAACAATGACATGGTTAGCCAATCATCTTGCTGCTGTCTCTTTAAATATGATTGTCTCTCTACCTTCAGTACATTCATGCTGCTGTTACGCACCCCTCCACCTCCCCATCTCCACCCAATCGTCATCAACTCATCATTCTATCATCAGCCACCACCACCACCACCACCAGTGTCTGGACTCCACGGGGGGATTTATCTTGCTGCTGCTCAGAGCAGACACCCCTCCATTACAAATCTCCAAGCACCAAAGACTCTGTCAAGACTTTATCATCACATATCATCTGTTAATAATAAACTATTATCTTTTCTTCATCTGACTTGTCTCTCCTGATTGAAATATGGCCCTGGACTTTTTCCTGTATTACTAGTAACAAAACAAAAAACCTACCCATCAATAGATCAAGTCTTTACCTTCCTGATGTTGGCCAGTCCATTCATGACTAGGCAGTCCTCTCGGTCTTCCTCATCATCCAGCTCCAGCAAGGGGCAGCTGTGCTGGTCCAGGAAAAAGCACCTGTTACCCTCATTGCGTGGGTCAAAGGGATCCACAATGATGGGCTCTGTGCCTTTGATCTCACAACGACAGAACGGACAACCCTGACCATCCGATTCCTGCAACAGATAAGGGAAAGAGTTTGCATGAAACAGGATATGTCCAGAAAACACACACAGACAAGGGTGTGGCGTGACATTGGTAACCCCATAGACCCCATAAACGTAGAACATGAGGAATCACTTGGGCCGTCGAGCAGGAAGGAGGTTCCTGCACACAGCTGGGATATGCATGGTTAAGGTTATGCGCTGCACTAGTGCCTTGTATCTTACTCTCATTTCCCCGGACACTGGACACATGTTTGTGTAGATCATGCATTGGCCACATGTACATATTCCACATGGCAGCTCCTGTCAAACAGGGGTCATAAATAAGAGGAGAATAGAGGTTTTGGTTTTTAGTGTATCTCACGCCACTGACTCAGGGGCTACAATCAAAGGCAGACAATATTTACAGAGAACAAAGCTGCGTTTGTGGTGGCCATATGGTTGGGGACTTGGCACGTGATGCACTCAAGGCATGTTTGAAATTGAATCCTAATTAGAGTGGGTGGAGAAGGGAAGGAGTGGGAGGTTAAAAGGAAGGGAACCCAGACAGGGGAGGAGATTATGTGATGGTCATGAACACTGAAGAAAACCATACTGTTTAACAACAGACTCAATTGAAGAGACAACCTAAAACAAACTGCTCCTGAACTTCTTTCATGGTGAAGGGGAAACCATCCAGCACCATCCATTCTGCTCTGAGATAGATAGAATACTTTCCTTTTGTTCAACAGGGTGTTGATATACTCACCCCTGATTTAGCAACTTGCACATGTCCAGACATCAAGTATAAAACTGGGCTAAACTAGTTAAACAATGAATACTTTTAGATGTCAAGTTCACAAATAACCATTGTTTCAAATGAACTATACTAACATGTTCAAATATACTGTAGTGGCCTACTATCATATGTCATTTTGATGTCTAAACACTTAAACCTGCATTGATTTTTTGCTTTGAAGACAAGCTGTCAACATTGTCCTTTCATCACTTAATAAAGAGTAGCCTTTATGACCGTACTGCAACATGTCAGGACAAACTGAGAATGTTTTTTACACAAGAAAAGATCTCACATCTAATGCAGAAATTACAAGTCAGCACAAAATATTACAAATTTGATGTAGACAGCCTTACTCGAAAAACTGCTCTTTTTTTAAGGGAGTCTGGGAACTTCATCTGTGGGCAACAAAGGAGGCTACTGTTCATTGTATTTGTAAATGTTGACATGTTTACCACCATGGTCTTCATTTGCAGTTTTAATGTGAATAGTACAATTTGTTGAAACAAACATCTGCTGCTTATTTTGGCAGATAAGACACACTTAAGATTGTGCCCCTGCTTTGTTTTTGTTTTTTTACATGGTCATTTAATCCATTGTTAAAATGAAGATATTGATTAGAGCAGCTTTTAGGTTGGGTTAAGTTTGCTCATATGTCTAGATGTTTACCAGAAAGTCACCAAATATGGAAAGATTACAAGGTTTAAAGCCAAACATTCTGCCTCTATTTGCATCAGGACAATGTTGAATTCAGACGTATGGCCAATGGCTAGAACAAGGGAACCCTCTCACACTGTGCAGACAAACAGGATGTGGAATTACATAGATCATCAGCCAGCTGTGAGTGAAGAGAGTATTTCTGATCCACCCCAGCTGACTAATATACAGAGTGAGAGGAAAGATAGGGAACCACCACTGAGTCAATGACCTGAACTGACCAGTGCTGGGTTACTCACTGCCATTGGGTAGGAGGGTTCCCTCTCTCTATGACTCATTATGTCATCAATGGGTAGGAAAATACTTCCTTCTTGAAGCACACACACACACACACACACCGGCAGACGTCACTCAATCACTGACTGGGGTTGTGGAGGAGGCGGGGTCACTTGAGTTGTCATAACAGGAAGTATGACGAACAAACACTGGTAATGCGGGTGCTGCCAAGTCCCACGGTTTACAGAGTACAGGACTGAACTCTGGAAAGACTGTGTTCATTTACTAAACCTACAGCTATGTTCAGAGTAAAGCCACCCAAAAAAAGCTTTCCAGCTTTATAGGCATGAAAATGAACAGAGCAGCAAGCCAAACACTAGTGTGTGTGTGTGTGCTCCAAAAAGCTGCTCAAACACTTAAATCAGGGTTTTTCAAGACCTTTAACGTAAATTCTGTGGACCATATATCTCCATTTAGTTGATGCTTGGCAGCCCCTGTAGGAACTCTTGTGATAATTGTGAACAAAAACATTTGATTGAAAGTTTTGGTATAATTTGAGTTTTAGGTTTGTCGTTTTTTAGAAGATTAGCAAAACATCTACGAAAATACCACTGAGTGTGATTTCCTGTGACATTCAGCACAGCCTGACTGCATTATCACAGAAGCTACCGGAGTGACTTATCACATTTGCATCAAAAGACACTGTTTAAAGTGCACATAAAGTGCAAAACATAAACTCCTCTGACTAACACAATGCAAACTAAAGGCTCATGATGAATGGAAACTATTATAGCACTGACTGACTGACAAATGTATAAAACCTTGACTCATTGTCCTATGAATCATCGTCCATGGAGGATAGAGTCTCTGGACTCCATGCCAATGACTCATCAGGGGAAGGTAATTCTAAACACACTTTGCTGGCACAGCTTCTGAGCACAATGAGCACATCATCAGTGCCGGACAGTGTGCTCTGGGATGCACAAGTCACAAAAAATAGCACTCAGCCGGAAGTAGAAAAACACATGCAGAATTACTGGAATATACTGTGTGCACATGCTCAGTTTTCACATCCGCTACTGACTGATATGTGGAAATTTGATTCGGACAGATGCAAAGACACAGCGAGGAAGTGAGGGACGGAGGGAGTTATTTTCTTTTTACCATGCTACTTGCACTGGAGGCTGAAAGCTGCTTCTATTATTCATTAGTCTTTTCTCATTTATATTTTTTATTAATTCCTACTTGTAAATAATAAAAAAAACCTGTTAGCAGAAAAATAATCGATATTAAGAACCATCTTCAATATTTGCAAACAATCACACCTGTGCCCCCATGCACCTATTTGTTCAAAGATTAGATCTCGAAATGAGTTTATGCAGTATGGTTCATTACAATACCTGCCAGGCCGTTAGACAGGAAGTACACATAAGGTGACCGCAGGGTTCGATCTTGACGTCTTTGTCGTTCTCAGCACAAATCTTGCAAAGCTGGAAGGTGGAGCCCATCTCACAGTACAGCTCATACTGCTCCTGTTCAGGCAGAGCAAACTGCTGTTAGTCATCAAGTGATGCACGTATCAAACTATACAAGAGAACATACACAAAAACATAAAGACACAAATACAGTATACATACAGTGCAAGCTTCCCACCATGCCACGCCATAATGTTAAACTCTGTTTTTCAGGACTTCCCATCACTAATAAAGAACCGGACCCAACCCTCCAGAGGTCTGGAGAAATGTTTAGAAACGTAACAACTAAACTGACATTTTAAAACATTTTGAAACACATATCCTGGATGATTTAAATAGTGTTGCACAAAAGGTTAAGCTGTTATGACCATAGAGTTAAAATGATGAATGCTTAATGTACTTCTTCTTAGGACTTAACAAAAGACAACCGCTGCGCTGAGAGAATGCGACAGCACTTACACTAGGCTACGAAAATGATGCAAAGGTGGCTGTCATTGACGTGGATCTGCCGTAGTGAAACTACAATGTTTCAAAGATGAACCACTAACAGCACGTGTACCATGTGTACTTCATTTGTTTTGTTGACTTCATTACCCATGTTGGAATTTAAATCAAAAAAGGAATGTAGATTAACAGTCACAAAAGAGAAACAAATTGGTTGTCGGTCATGTTGATTTTTTTTGTGAACGGATGAATGGCGCGTCGCTTTAAATGTTGCTGACACAAGGAATTGTTGAAGGCATTAACTCCTTTCCCTTGGTAAAAGATGGTCCAGTGTTCCCTATGCTAACGGAGATTTCCTTAGCTTTTAGAGAATTCAACCAGCTCTTATCATGGCTAATCTCGACAATTAGAATCCATATACACATAATTGATACTTTACCCCCCAAAGTGTATTGTGCCCCAGTGCTGACCACATTAAGTAGTGATGCAACGGCTCAACAGGCTCACGGTTTGGTTTGTCATTGAGCTGCTAGTTTTTTTACTTTTCAGTTTTAAATTCTTAATTCCATGACCTTAAATTGTCAAGGTTAATAATGCTGTCAAAAGGGGTGAATGGTCTAATTTTCAACTCAGTTAAGGTAAAATCTCTGCAAAAAAATCATATGAAAACAATTTATATATCCATATCTAAAATCCTCTCGTGTTCACTGACTCTCTCTGCTGCGAATAAACTTCTCAAAATGTCACAAAATCAGAAATTCCCAGCCACACACAGTAGCTGAACATTTTCTCTTTGCACATTATCATCTTGTCAGCCTTATAAAAATATGCTTAAGACAGACATCATTAATAATTAATAGTAGGCAGACAGTAAAACACAATGATTTCTCTGAAACATCAACACTACAACTGATTGGCTGAACACACCACTAGCTACGCTATCACTGGTAATTTTTAAACTGTGATGGCACTTCTGGAAATATTATCAAATTCAAGCCTCACTGTGACCAGAAATCACTCAGTAAACAGTTTCCACACTTAAATGTCATAAGGGAGCCTAAGCTTACATGATGTATTCTGGCTTTGGGAGGCTAAGGAATTCCATGACCAGTGGGAATCATGAACATTACTCTGCTTATCCAGATGAAGCATGTTTTTTAGACACACAAACAAACCCACTTGTGTCACTTTGATGTGATCATGAGGCGTTGGCTCACATAAACCAGTGAGGTCAGGATTGTAACTGCGACCATCAGGAAACAAGTAGCTGCGAATGAAAAAAGGTTTAATTAAGCTAAGAGTAACAAACACTCAGCAAGATATTCTACACATGCAAACATGTAAATATCTCATAAATGTGCAACCTTGTGTTGCATGACAACAAATTATCCTTGAATCCGATGAAACACAAATACTCACAATGAGCAGTAGTAGAACCAAAAGCAGTAATAGTAATAGTTTTACTTTGAATACTTACAGAGACATTAATTAATCCTCACTTCTGACTGACACAAAATATAAACTATGATTAGATGTTACAGAAAACAAACAAAATCACTATCGGTCTTAAATGTACAAAAAAACTATATGAGTTAGTAATATCTCTCTCTGCATGGAATCAAAAGTAATCAGCAATTATTACAGAACTGAGCAGAAACCCTTCTCCAATTACAGTCATTGTTGAAAATGAATTCAGCATTTACAAGCCTGGTTATAAACACAATGATTGACATTTGAAAGAGCGACTGATGTGAACTTAACTTCCCCCAGAGTTTCTGCCGTCTCCCTGCTTGATCAAAAACAGAGGCGCTTCAACCGCCCCCCCCCCCCCTCCCCCTACAGTGGACTTGTAAGAAGACACAGTCTCAGCCAGCTGCGATTGATGGCTGAGAAAGCGAAATGCTACACACTAGATGGAGGAAAGCACGTTTGATTTGTCTGGGGTCCTGTCAGACTATCAGGTATGATAGGAACAGATGGCCTCGCAGAACCACTTGAGGCTCAGAGACAACCTCTTCTCTGCCGGAGACAAAAAAAAATACACGTTTTACCTAGGAAGTGGCTTTCAGAAAAGAGCCTTCAAGAGGCACCACACTCTGGTCTGGTGAGAGACATTTGAAGACCATGCAAAACAGATGTGACTGATTGAGACACAGTTGATCATATTTCAATTGGATACAGCACATTAACAGAGTAGAGTTTAGCACAACTGATCAATATACAAAGAGAGAGTGAGCTAGAGAGGAAGAGAGTGTGTGTGGGGTTGATAGGTTACGTACAAGCCCTCCCTGTAGCCATCAATGAGGGCCTGGAACAGCGGTTTGTTGTGGGGGATGGTCTGCAGTATGTTGCTGTCATTGGTCACATAGCCGATGGCCCACTGGCCCAGCCGCGTACAACTCAGTCTGAAGATGTAACTGTTAGAGAGAGAGAAGACAGAAGTGCATGGTTCACACACACAAGCTGCAAAACCAAACATGTAGAACGAATATTAATGTTTAAAGCAATATAACTCAATTTGAATGTCAAGTTTCATGTGGTATTGTATCAAGAACACTCAAATAGCTGTGTTTGTTAAAACTGATCGAACATTGACTAGTCACAAATAAGCAACTTGTTAACATACTGAATCATATCATAATTAAGATAATATAAAATGATAAGATAATATCTTAATCTGGTCTTTATTTTCTGTGTTCACACTTTCCTGGATTTTATTCATGGGATTCATCTACTGTATATTATTTTCAAAGATCTCAGAGAGAACACAAATACATCAGGTCTAAATGCAGTGGTGGGCCGTCAGGGCCAGCAAGGCCTTCTCTGCTGGCCTAGACAGAATCACAAAGTTATAGCTATTTTATAATTTAATAATTTTTCTTAAATACACTACATGTATTATAATTTATTAAAAAAAATGTCCCCATTATCTTATTTTCTCATTGCACAGCTACTGTCTTCCTCTGTTGCTCTACTTCCAGTGCAGCTTGTTTTAAGTAGAGCTTTTATCCAATCAGATTCTCTAGGTAAGAAGAGAGGCCCGAGGCCTGCAGACTCACAAGTGAATCCCTTTGCAGTTTAAGTGAATGTGGACGATATTGTTGATTGTCATAGTCTTCAACCAATCAGATCTTTAGTTTGACATGTTGGGAGTATTCTTTGACATGTCAGAGCCTTCTAGCTGGCCTAGCCATACGTGATTGGTCAGTAGGCTAGCCTGACATGTTGGGCGGTGACAATCCCAATATCTGCTGCCTCTGTCAAGCGGACATTTTCAGCCCTTAAACGCATTTTTGTTTGGTTTTATATGTGATAGGAACCATTGTTAGGTCCAATGTTGCTCTGGGGACATATTTAGCCGGTGCCAGTGTTGCCAACTTGACGACTTTCTCGCTAAATCTGGCGACTTTCTAAACCCTCATGGCGACTTTTTTTGTCAAAAGCTACTAGCGACAAATCTAGCGACTTTTTCTGGTGTTATTGGAGACTTTTCTGGTGTTTTCACTCTGACGTGAAAGCACGTACGTTCTGCACTGTCATCAACGAGCAGCGGGTGCTGCCGTGAGCCCAATGCACACACAGGCGGACTCTCTCGCGCACAGCAGTCCCAGCTGCAGTCAGAGAAGAGAGGAGACACACTCTCGGCGTATTCATATATCTGCACTATGCAGTTAGTTCATTTATAGGTATTGAGCTTAATTTTTACACGAAACAAATAATAACCGTAGCTGTGTTTCAGCTGCAGGACAGCAGTGAAGGCCCAGGTATAAAATGCACGGCCCGCCACTGTCTAAATGGGATTCAATATATTTAATCATAACACACAACAAACAGTATGGTTGAGCTGCACTTCAAAAACTGTCACAACAAATAAGACGAGCTCTAATCGTTTCAATCGCACCATTTGTAAATGGTTTGCAGGCTTTAAACTTACTCCAATGGAAACCCATCCACGTCATTATTAGAAGCTCAGAGCAGCTTACGTAGTAAAGAATGCGTGATAGTCCCCTTAGGGCGGGTGGGTCAAACAAACACAGGACTTTCACCAAGGAGAACGTTGATCATGTCCTGTGTGAAACTAAAAGTCAACGTTGACTCATTTTGTCAAGTGACTTGTTAGCCATTTGTTAGTTACGTGAGTCATTAGTCAAGTTAACATCAACCACAAACTTTTTCCTAATACTATCTAAGTAGTTCTGTTTCCAAAACAGAGGTTTATTTTGAAAAGGCACTATGCATGGAACAAGCGTACATTGACACGCCGTCCCTGACACATCCAAAACTGACGCTAGAGGGGAACATCAAAAACAGCGTCAACGTTTCAAGATTACTTTACTAACCAAGCCTCTGTATTTGACGAGTTGGAAGTGAGAATGTGTTGCCCTGACACACACTGCAGTCTTACCTCTGCGTGCGTGCGTGTGTGTGTGTGTGTGTGTGTGTGTGTGTGTGTGTGTGTGTGTGTGTGTGTGTGTGTGTGTGTGTGTGTGTGTGCGTGTGTGTTGTGTGCTATTGGTGGTTTAAAAAGAAAAAGATGGATCAAGTCTTGTTTAGGGCAAATGAAGATCTTGATCCGTTCTTGGAAAGACTTGAGGTGCTATCATTATTGGGTGCAAACATAAACATTAAACTCATTCTTCGAATAGTCTTTCAATGATAAATTGTCCTTCAGATTTGTCGTATTTCAGGAAGGATATTTTCCCATTTGGCACTTTCTGGGATCATTTCATCAATAGCCATAACGGGTCTATCCCTGTAATTACAACTTGTAGCCTTTTCAAATTGCCTCATAATTCAATTGCAAAGACTTGATGTGATCAATTGCACCTGAGTGACTGCTGGAGGGTAGAGCAGATGAGATCATTTCAACTCACCCCCTTCAATGAGATATAAGCCAATAACCCCCTCCCCCAAAAAACAATGTTTTTTTTCTATGATGAAATATAAACTTTCTACCTTTGACTTTTCTATAAAACTAAACCGCAACAAACAATAGTGCTTGTGCTGCTTCTTTCAAGCTTTTGGGATTTCCTTGTGCAAATCATAACTGAATACAAAGGAAACAGAAGATGGAACAATCTGAATGTGAAAAAAAAAAAAAAGAAGTGGTATTATAAATGCAGTTTAGTACGGGTACTGGGCTTAGAGCAAGCATTGACCACAGTATGATCCCACCTCCACCAGCAACAAAGGCACAAAGCTAAACCCATTGACGTGGGAAGATAGCTTGACAGTTTCAGACCGTTTCACTGACGCTAATAAGCTGTGTTCCGTCTCTGAAGGGAAGAGCTGAGGACAGAAAGAAAGCCTGTCTGTTTGTGTATATGATAATCAAATGCTTCAACAACCACACATGCAGACCCACAGGCAGTAAAGTAATCATTATTGTCAGTGTGATATCCATGTTTGGTGTTATTGTTAGTGAGATATCATCAATATATCCTGAGTAGACATTTCACCAATCAGTAAGATCTGTGCATGCATAGAAGTGTGTTGTGGGCATCAACGAATCCTCAACAACTGTTTTGCATAATATGGCAAGTTATTTCTCATTTTTCACGCATTCTCCTACGAATGTCCAGCGACATGAGCGGTCAGTGCGCCTGTGCAAGCTGCTGCAGTACAGAACCTGTTAAAGGTTAAAGAAAAGAATGTGGTTTGGGTTTAAATATGTATGATTTTTACATAAAATTACTATGTTTATTACGTCAAAGTTGACTTTTGGTTTCTTTGTCTTCTTTAACCTTTTCCTACCTAGCCCCATTTTTAGGCTTCTGCTCGAAAATACTATACCCATACTCATAGGGGCCTTACTCTCTAACTACATGGTCTATTTGAATAATTTCAATGGAGTAATAACACTAAGAAGGGGTTGCTCGTATGAATTGTGTAAATATTGTGTATATGTTACTGGTTAAGAGGAAAGGAAGATGGCACACAGCTCAAATTGAAAAGTGTCAAGTTCGCCTGAAGACAAAGCACTTTTTGACATAATTTCTTTGAAATAATGGCAGCTGACACTTCTAACACCTCTCCCAAATCATAGCACAACATGTCAGCAGTGCACTCTCTGCAAAGTTTGACTTTGATAAAGTGAAGCAGAACAAAAGTACAGAGAGTTTAGGCGAGGTTTCCAAAATGTGCATTTGGGCACCATGTGTGCCATGTGTGCCATGTGTGCCATTTTAATTTTCTCATGTACCAAACTACATATTTCACTTGTATATTACTAATGGTGTTCAATACATCCTAATACAGCAGTTTTGGGCTTTTTTTTTTTTTTTTTTTTTTATTTTATTTTGAAAATTCAACCAGACATAAAAAAACGATAATGTGATTTGTGTTGCTGGTGTCTGTTTGCTCATATCTCAGTGATAGTATGACTTAGAGAGATGTTACAGATATGTCCCTCATCTGTGTGCTGTTGGCATGTTTACTGCAATCTCGGTTTCTTTGTTAGCATCGAGCTTCGATTGCTAGGTCCGGATATGTGGGTGTGCACACTCCTGGCGAAATATGAATATGGTACTGTAGTAATTATAATAGGCTTTGAGTGAGTTGTGTTTGGAGCATGTACAAATGGCATCAATAGTCTTTTAACCGAGGTTCTGAAGTTTCACGTGGTATGCAACATCATTTTTTTTTTTTTTTTTTTTATTATTTTTATCAAACCATATAGGAGCTTCCCTTAAGGGACCCTTAAGGGACCCTCTCGGTAGGAAAAGGCATTGTTTATACTCGCCGTAGTGAAGCCGGTGCAAGGTGCGCCCGCCCGCAAATAGTTCACTGGTAGAAGCACTATTAACATTTCTGGGGATTTGACAAAGAAGGTCAATTCGTTTTTAGATGCTTTCAAAATTGGTGGTCTTAAAAATCATTTGAATAAATCATTTGCAGCCAAATCAAATTGTTTCCAGGATATTCAACCTTTGTTTCATTATATTGCATTTAATACTTGACTTCTTTCTTTACAGGGCTTGTATAGCAGCAATAAAGTAGTCCATGAATATGAGATATGAGTTTACAGTTAATTACAATTCCAGTGGACTTGCTTCTTCTTCGTCTTTTTTGAGAATAATGCAACGGTGCGTGGAGCATAAATGCCTAAATAAACGCCTTTGCGCATTTTGTGGAGGATTGTGCCACGGTGCCATGTCCGAGAATAAACAAAGCTTTATACTATGTCACCTGACTTCCTCAGAGACAGCAATGCATGTCCTGGCTCACAATGATGGGTGTGTGGGTTCTACACAAATTACAATACATTTTAATAAGTATGAACAGTGAAAAAGAACAGCCTGGTTTGTGTGTTTGAGTGTGTCTGAGTGAGTTGAAGTGGTAATGACATTGGACTGCTCTTTCCCACACTGCTGTGTGCGTTTGTGTGAGTGTGTTTGAGAAAGTGTAAGTTCGTAAGTGGTATTTACATTATTTGCTCTGTGATCGGCACCCATACATTTGCATATTAGGCCCTTCCACGTTCACTTACACACAGACCAACACCAACACGTTTCCTGTCCTGTCATTATCGGCTCTGCTCGGCTCTACCATGCCGCCGCACAAGACTGGCTAATCACAGGGCATGCATGGCTCAGCTCAAGGTTATACGAGCTGCTTGCAATGAGTTAGCACTGTTGTTAAAGGTATTTTCTTTTCTCAAGCTACTTTCTTCCCCCCACCAGGAACTTGTCACGTGGAGGGTAAAAAAACACCACACCAAACAGCTTGTCAGCATTGCTTTCAGAGACCAGTGTGTAGGCTACATACAAACATATGAGCCTTTAATTTATATTGTTATGAATTTTGTTTTTTTATAAAGATGAGTGAGGTCTATTCTGAATTACTTTTATTTTTGTAACATCTGCCTCTCCTTTTGGTGGTCTGACTGACTAGTATTTCTTTTTTTTTATAATTCTCCTGTTGTTTCAACTTATCCGCCAGCCGGATTTCAGTCACTAAAACTGATTCTTGCTGTGTGTTTTTAAACAAAGACATTACATGTTTTATGAATATATACAACAGTAATAAGTAGCTTTGGGAAGGTTGTTTACTGACAATGGACTGGGGCTCAGAGGTGTGACAGCAAAGCATGACCTGTTTCTGACACATATAATCCCAAATGCAAATTTGGCAAATTCATAAACATTCTCTATTTATGACTGTTATCTGTTGCCTTTGAGCCTGACTTCTAAGGCTATTTGCTAGGCCTACCAACTTCGTAAATATTCATGAGCATATGTGCAGGCCGAGGAGATCAATAGTTATATCCATGAAAATTGGATCCTGAAACGGCACATTGACTTTCAGACCTGGCTGTGTGTCTGCATACAGATAACAACGGGGAGGCTGCGGGTGACTGGTGGGAGGGGTTAAGAGCCCCTCCGCCGCCCAAAAGCACACACAGGCGGGTACTCTCACAGAAGCCTTGCGCAGCAGTCCCAGCTGCAGTCAGAGCAGGGAGGAGACGCAGTCTCGGCGTATTCTCTGCAGTTAGTGTATTTACAGGTGTTGGCTTCATTTTTACACAAAACAAATAATAACCGTAGCTGTGTTTCAGCTGCAGGACAGCAGTGAAGACCCAGGTATAAAATGCACGGCCCGCCACTGCGTGCGGCGTGATTGGTCAGTGGGCTAGCGTGACTGTTGTGACGCTGAAGCTAGCTAGCAGAACTTAGTATTAGTAGTAAGAGTTCAAGTTGAAAGATATGTAAGCAGTTATGACATTGACATGACATTTTTTGCATTTTGCTTGGTGTAGATTCTTTTTTTTTTTTACCTGGCTTTGTTTTTTTAACACTCAATGGCTGAAGGAGGAGGAACGGATTTCTCAAGGACATTTCCAGAAAAGCTGGACATCGTAAGAAAGGGTCGGCCAACCCCACAGCTAGCAGCCCTGGCCCAGCCAGGAAAAGGATTTGTGCGAACGGTATTTCTGTCTGACAGCGTCGGAGAAGCGTTGCACATTTTATGGCTAAGAATGCGTTTTATTTGCAACTGAGCGTCTTGCTGTTTGGCGCTACGCTAGGCTAACCCGAGTTGGCTAACTAAGGCAGCAACACAACACCATAGCACGGCAGGACACTTACAAGCTACGGTGCTTTTGAAAACTTTTGGAGAGACCCGAGTGGACTCAACGAACACGTTCGCAGGAGGACCTCTGGCTGGAACTGAACCGCACCGATGTTCTGTACAACCGCGGTATTAAACTCTTTGTAATCAAAGAAAGGAGGATGGACTTTGTCTCGAAGTGAACAGCAGATTTGTTTTTACATCTGCAGTAGCGTTACTACTGTGTTAATTTGTCTATGGTGTCGTTTTTATGATATGGTTAATATTGTTCCCTCTGATGTGAATAATATTTGAATGGCTCATGCTCTTCAGTGTGCGGCGGAATACGTGTTTTAGCACCACAGAGTTGCTGGATTGATTTGTCATGCTTTGTTGTCGTATAAATATATGTGACTGGTTCTTGTGAGTTTGTTCTTGTCATTGTCAACAAAAGCAAGACAAGCTAACAAATGCTACAGAGAAGTGGATACAAACTGCAGCCGGTTAGTATTGTGGAAGATGTCGGTCTGAGGAACGTTCTCAAGGTGCGTTCGCGTCGCGTTTGGTGTGAACGCACCTTTAGGATCGCAACGAATGACGGCACGTATGAGCCTCAAGAATGAGCTAAGAAACTTAGCGGAAAGATTAACGTGAGACAACATCCGGTTTCTTCAGACGAACATCCGGTTTTCAGAATAAGTATGAAATAAAGTATGAATTATATTCACATTAAGTATAAAACATGCTACCTGCATCTCGTGAGTTAAAGGGAAAATACACCTAAATTGTGCGTAAAGTGTCTTTATACTTTGATTGCTGGGTAACCATAATTACCTCGGAGTTACAGCATTATATTGATGAACAGTAGAGCTGCATTCACATGCTCTGACTGTCATGAAGACAGACATTTTTGCTGAAACGTGCTGAAACATTTTATTCATGTTGCACAGCAGTGGAACGTTTCAAATACAGTCAGCACACTGAGCACAGATAGTGCAAGAAATATGATCGCTACTGTGTAAAGGAAATACTGCTGTTAAAAAGAACATTATTTGTTTTAATAAGTGTTTGCAAACCAAATGTTATAGCCCTTTTGTTCATATAGCAGTACTTTTAAAATAAAAGTGCGCAATACACTACTTTTGAATTCATTATTGAACTTTGCCATAACAATGCGATTAATCGCAAAACATCCATGCGATTAATCGCGATTAAAAATTGCCCAGCACTAATATATATACATATACACACACACATATATATATATATATATATACATACACATACATATATATACATACATATACACACACACACATATATATATATATACATACATATATATACATACATACACATACACACACATATATATATACATACACATTTATATACACACACACATACATACATACACATACACATATACACATACATATATACACACACACACACACACACACACACATATATACACACACACACACACATATATATATATATATATACATACATATACATTTTGTAACTTTAATTTTGTTGGTTGGTCATTTAGTCTTGAATATGTAATGTTAAAGAGAAATACAATTAAACCAAATGTGTATTAAGTATTTAAAATACACACACACACACACACACACACACACACACACACACACACACACACACACACACACAGTTGCCATACCTGCCAGGCTTGTCAATGTACTTGTGCAGTCGGGCTTTGACTTCATCATAGGTCAGAAAGGCCATGTAGCCGGGGTGTGTTACTGCCAGGAAATTCCAGTTCCTCAGAATTGATCCCCATGGCTGAAAAAGATCATCCAATGTTTTTTTAACTACACAGATTAATATGCATTGAACATTTTCATCATACAGTTGAGTTCAGTCCTTCCGCCACAAATGAGTAGTAAAAGGTAATGGGATAATATGTTGACTTGACTGAATCTGAATCCTAAATGAGAGATAATGAAGAGCCCAAGGTGTCTGATATCTAGCCCGCTCAACAACTAGGAGTTTGTGAAGCAGCTTGTGCACTGCAGCCAGCTGGTTTAAGGTTTTCTGCAGGACAGAGTCATTACAATCGCTTTACTTGACTCCTCAGCGGGAAAAACTTAATAAATTATGTGCTATAAAAAAAAAAAGTTCATTGCATTTCATACAAATAAAGGAGAACTTGACATCTGACTACAAAGCACACAGTTAAGGGAAACCAATTTAGCATCTGCATCTATTTATGACTGGCCAGCACAAATGTTTTTTTCCTGAATGACAACCACACTTGCTACTGAATTCTGAATCCAGAAATTCTACATAAATATCCTCTCGAAAAAAGAACATTGTCATTGATAGATAAACTGTTTACATCAGATCCCTGGATTAAGAGCATAAAGCTGTGGGGCAATGTGTTTGGAGGATTTCAGTGGGTCTGCCAGTTGGCTCCAAAGTAGAGCCAAGTGCCACAACATTCACTTCCATCCTGCCTGTTAGCTGGAGCTCACCAGGGACATGATCTTCTGTGTAGCTGGTTTGGTATCAACCAGGGCCAGGTGCATGAGGTTGACCACAGGGGACTATCAGCAGCAATAGTCAGTCAATGGCAATTCCTACCCACTTCTATATTTTCTTTAGTAGACCATGTTGCACTATTAAGCACACTGGCCACCCTTGAGTTCATAGAAAATCAGCTGTGAATCAGAGGTTTCACTTAGCTTATTTATTTTTTTATGCTTCATAACTTGATAAAAAAAACACAACCCACAGTATTGTGACAGTGATCCTAATAAAAAAATTATCTTCAAAATAATACAAATTTTTCATGTTTAGAGTAAGCATGCCAAGTACAAAGACTTCTGCCAAAGTAAAACATTGCTTTAAAGCCTCAGCGCCCACACACCATCTTGAAGCCACATGGCCAGTAATCCGTCAACAGGAGGGATCTAAAGCCACACACACACCCCAAACAAGCAAAGAAATAGAACCAAACACATCAAACAGAACAAATATTTGCAGCAGGAAGAGACGGAAGAGACGCCACACAAACACAGCTGTTCACCGCTCGCTGCCCGGTTCTTGTGTTAAAAATGTCCGCTTAATAATAAAAAAAAAGAACTGCGTTAATGCGCGATAAAATAATTGGCGGCGTTAATTAATTAATGCGTTAACGCGATAATAACGCGTTAACTTGCCCAGCCCTAATTTTGACCAACCTGGAAGAGGCGTGTGAAAATGTCGAACTCAAACACAGAAATGTAGTCGTTGCAGGTAAGGTCGATGGTGGATTTGAGGGCCATGGCCTCCAAGCCAGAGCTGATGGGATGCACTTCGTGAAGGCACTGTCGGAAGACTTTCCATGGCACTATTGTCCTGCAAGAGAGCAACAAGTCAAATCATACAAGCAAAGATACAGCAACTTGCGAGACAAAGGCTATTTTATCAAAAAAGACCTCTTTATTGATATAAATGTACATTTGGAAAATGAAATGGATGTTCTGTACAGCAAAAAATACAAATGCACAGCTGATGTGTAGACTCATAGACCGGGTAGACCTTTTGTTCTACTCATACAGCTCTTATGGCTGGGATTAGATAAAACAATGAAAATAACAGAAAAACATTTTCTCTAGGGTTATGTATTAAAGTGATGGTGATAGTTGGTAGATATATACCGAGGTGTCTCACCCACAAACTGACTTTGCCTTGGGAAATTAATCTGTTGGTGATGCCATTTCTACCAAATGTATGAGACGACTGATCAGCAGCCTAAGTGGCCAAACACAAGAAGTTAATCTTACACTACTGCATCTTACTTTCTGACGCAGTTAAAAGCTTTTATTGCAGCAACATACACTGTTACTGGGCAGAAACACAGACTCCTGCAGAGAGATTAGTTTATACTGTAGCACTAAACATGAAGGGTCCTGGAACAAACATGTTTTGTACGAGGAATGACATGGTCAGAGGTCTGTTACATATTTTACCCACCATCTGCTAAAGCTAAACCCAACACACAGTATGTTAATAATGTTCTCATTTTATGATTTCATCTCAAGATGCGAGAGACAGCGAGTGCGACTACTGACAGTGGCAAGCGTGTGGCTGGTCTGTGGCAAGCGTCAGTCAGGTGTCAGGACTGTGGCACACTTAAATTGTGCTTAAAGTGTCTTTATTTTTACACTTAAATTGTGCTTAAAGTGTCTTTATTCTTTGATCGTCGCTGGGTAACCATAATTACCTCGGAGTTACAGCATTATATTGATGAACAGTAGAGCTGCATTCACATGCTCTGACTGTCATGAAGACAGACATTTTTGCTGAAACATTTTATTCATGTTGCACAACAGTGGAACGTTTCAAATACAGTCAGCACACTGAGCACAGATAAGAAGTATGAAATATGATCGCTACTGTGTAAAGGGAATACTGCTGTTAAAAAGCACCTTATTTGTTTTAATAAGAGTTTGCAAACCAAATGTTATTGCCCTTTTGTTCATATAGCAGTACTTTTAAAATAAAAGAGCGCAATACACTACTTTTGAATTAATTATTGAACTTTACCATAACAATGCGATTAATCGCAAAAAATCCATGCGATTAATCGCGATTAAAAATTTGAATCGTTGCCCAGCACTACATAATATATAATTATAATTATATCATATAAAGCACAAATAAAAATGTAAAAACTATTAAAATAATTGAATCCGACTGAAATGAACTGTCAAGTACCAAAAGTTATCATTGACTGCTTTGTCACAAAGGTGTTTGTGTGGCTGCTTGGGGTAAAATTAGTCCAGTTTGTGAATTCACTTTGTTATCATTACATTCTAATCCCATAGCTAAGCATCCGATTATCTGAAAAATGTATTGATGTTACTTTCTAAAAAATAAAGTGCTAACCCTGTGTTTCAGAAAAAGAGCAAGAACATACGTCATTTCCTGCTGACTAGAAAGGAAATACAGTCGCAACACGAGAAACTAATTTAAAATCCCTTTTACGGTGCAGATGATGAAGCATTCTTATCAACTAGCTCTGCTCAGCTCCTAAAATGTAATTGTAACACACGAGAGGCACAAACTTGGGCTTGTGATTAGACAGCAGTAAATATTGTTGTGCGTGTGAAGTTTGGCTCGTTAAAAACTGTTTCAAAATAATGTGTTTATAAATATCAATGTCAGATATCGCAACAAATATTTTTAATATGTTCCTGTATCAATACTGAACTTAAATTATTGTATTTACAACACCCGCATGTGCAACACAATGTGTTCATTTGATTTCTGAATCATATAAAAACAAACAATATTGTAATCCAGCATACATAGCAGATTATGAATTGGACAATTGTTTAGACAATCATTTAAAGAGTATGCTATGAGGCCAGCGCCAATTGCTAACTCAGTGATGGTATGTAGATGGTAATTAACAAAAGTGGACACAAGCTGGTGATATCACAGCAGCTCCTGATCTTCCTGGAACAGCTTTTAGTTCCAGCACATAGTCAGAGGAGAGGAAAATGAGCACAGAGGGAGGGAGACAGAAGGGAAAAGAGACACCACAAGGACAGATAGATAGTAATGAGTAACCGAGCAGACAGCGTGATGAACAGTATGCTTAAATATATATATATATATATATATAGCACATAGAGTTCATTGATCTGAAAGAGATCATGTGACATAGGTTATGGAGTTAGCTCATTTACTGAAGCTGACTGTCGAATCTGGGACAACTGTGATGAATGATTGAGTATGACCTTTATTGGGTAATTTATTTTTCAGAGAGCTCCTCTAGCAAGTTCTTGCAGGATATGGGTCTCCCTACAGTCCTCTCACAGGATTCATGTCAAGCGTAGGCTACAGGGTTTGTTTATTGTCATTCCAAACAAAGAGTTGCATAAGGAATTGTTAGTTGTAGTCCCTTTATGCTTAAGAAAAAAACAAAAAACAGAACAAAACTATTTCTAATGATGGAGTACGGAGGATGAGTTGAGGAGTCTTACAGCCTGAGGAAAGAGGCTGCTCTGAAGTACAACAGCAGATACACCTTGCTAGTACCGGGTTGGACCCCTTTTGCCTTCAGAACTGCCTTAATTCTTCGTAGCATAGATTCAACAAGGTCTTGGAAACATTCCTCACACATTTTGCTCCATATTGACATGATAGCATCACGCAGTTGCTGCAGATTTGTTAGCTGCACATCCATGATGCGAATCTCCCGTTCCACTCCCATTCTCCTCTGACCTCTGACATCAACAAGGCATTTTGGTCCACACAACTGCTGCTCACTGGATATTTTCTCTTTTTCAGACCGTTCTCTGTAAACCCTAGAGATGGTTGTGAGTGAAAATCCCAGTAGATCAGCAGTTTTTGAAATACTCAGACCAGCCCGTCTGGCACCAACAACCATGCCACGTTCAAAGTCACTTCAATCCCCTTTCTTCCCCTGATGCTCGGTTTGAACTTCAGCAAGTTGTCTTCACCACGTCTAGATGCCTAAATGCATTGAGCTGCTGCCATGTGATTGGCTGATTAGTCGAGCAATTGAACAGGTGTGCCTAATAAAGTGGCCGGTGAGTGTATAATACTCAAATAATTTTCCGACTGAAATATTATAGGATTAAGGTGGTGTGTTTTCATATTTACCAGTAATGTTATTAGTTTAAGTGCTTTCCTGTGTTATTTGTAGCCTATAGTATAACTCTATATTATATCATAGGATGCTTACAGCCTGGAATCAACACCAGGCAGGTGTGCATTTCTTTGTCAGAACAGTATATCTTTCTGGAAATTGCCCTGTTAAATCATAGATTTTGTAAATCAAAAGAGCAGATACAGAAAACTTTTAAATAACGTTTCATTAATCAAATTTGTTCAGAAAGAAATTCCAGCACTTCTCAACCCCCACTCTAAGCGGTGTTACGCGTCAGCTCGTCATGATGCTCTCCACATTGTTTTTATGTTCAAGCTCATAATGCTGGGTTAGGAGTTTCCATTACGAATCATCATTATTGGAGAACCTGATATGGAGAGGGCAGAAAAGAGTAGCAGCTTGTGAGAGGTGCCGGTGCACAAGAAAAAGTCACGGTACCACGAAGACTAAAATGCATGAGTACCGACCCACTTTAAGCACTGCTCTGGGCTCTGCACAGGCACCTCACCTCACCAATATCACTGATGTAGAGGGGTACCAATGATGTTTTGGGCGGTTTTAATCACCCGCTGTAGAGACATCTTGTCCTGGGCCGTACACATCCCATGCCAGTTAGTAATGTTTCCAGTCAAGATGCTTTCTATTGCTCCTCTGTAAAAGAACTTGGCACAGGAATTATACCTTCTTATGTTTACTTCAGAAATACAGCCATTTCTGAGCTGTCTTCACACGTCAGGTTGTTTATGATGCTGATTCTCAAAAACAAACTGTTCACTAGCGCAACCTCAGCTCCATTGATGTAGACAGGGTTTTTTTGTCTTCACCTCCTTTTTTACTAAAATCAACAATCAGCGTTCAGTGGTTCCTGATCATCTTCACTGGGATCCTAAAGGACCTGATTGAGTCCAGATAGATTTCTAAACATCCGGTGAGATTACTGAAATTTGGAAAATTGACTCAGAGATTGCTTTGTTTGTTTTTGGGGTTTTTGTTTTTTAAAGTCAAATTGGGATTTAAAAGTGCACTGAATTAGGATATAGAATGTTTTTGGTAATATTCATGATACTATTCATATTAGCATTTAACAGGCATGGGAGGATTCTTTCCTCAATGTTTCTTGTTTCAGTATTCAGGATTATAGGACTCACTCGGTACTATTGAATAGTTTTTTCCACCACACCACTCTGAAAGATTGTTGATTTCCTCTCTATATGAAGTCTCATCTTTGTTTGCGATCCGGCCGATGATGATGGTGTCATTCGTAAACTTCCCAATAGAGCTTTCTCCGTGTTTGGGGTAGCAGTCATGGGTATACATTGTGAACCGAAGGGGGCCCTGGGGGGCTCCCATGTCCAACATCCTACACTTTATTGTCAGTAGGAGTGAGCCGCTTATTCTTCACTTGCGGCAATAACCTTTTTTGACTCCTGGTTGGTTCTGAAGAAGAATGCATTTCATATTGACAGCAGTGTGTTTGGAAAGTACCAAACAACTCGGCAGTACTTGAACTAGAAAAAAAAGAATCCCCTTCATTGTCAGTTTGAATAAATTACTATTAAAATGCCAGCAGCCATTGAAACAACATATTATTATGACAGTTCACTATTTCACCTAAGAAGTTAAATTATTAAGGCTTTTTCACATGCAATATTGACCTTTTGCAGACAACGGAAATCAACAATACATGGATGATAAATTCTCCTTCATCGGAATTCTAGATACTACAGCAATATCCCAGCTAACAAAGCCAGGTGTTAAACTGATTTATTGTAAGCATGATATGGCAATGACATGCTCCAAACCATCAATGGAATAACACTGGGAGGAACTTGGGGTTCAGTGTCTTGCTTTGAAATGCGGACAGGAGAAGACGGGGTTTAAACCACCGACCTTGTGATTAAAGGACGACTCGCTCTATCTCCTGACACAGCCTTTTGTCAATAACAGACAAAGTGAAAACTTTTTGTTTTACTCCCTCTAATCTCAAATGTAAGTGTTTTCTGGTAATCCCAATAACCTGAATCCATTCAGGCAATGCAGTCAGTGCTTCTTTACTTAGGAGGTTCAGTATATGAATATGCGACTCTCCTTCATTTGATCAAGCCTTTCTCTTCTGCTCTGTAAAATGGTTCTTTAGGCGTTATTTGTGGGCTAAATTCTGTTAGATGGAGCCATTATTATTTGAAGAACCACTCAAACCTTTAAATGACTCTTTACGTCTACTTAAAGAATAATTAGTGGTTCTTTAAAGCACCTTAACCTTCTAAGTAAAACAAAGTGGCACTGTACTTTTATTTAATCATTAAAACACAAATGATGAAGTAGGGTTGAGCGATGTGACAGTATATACTGTGCAATGATAGACATTTGGCAATACTGTTTCCACCGTGGGAGTTATTCTTGTTTGATCTTGCGCTATTGCAAATCCAGCTGCTTCACAAGGCAACGTGATTTGGGCAGACATGGAGGAGAGTGAAGTTGTAAATACAGAGCAGGAAAAAGATTACCAACCAACCCAAGATGAGGAAGAACTCTGGTTCCATAATTACGAGACATTTGCACAGCAGCTTATTTTGACAGTGTTTTGTCAGCTTTTTAAAAATATAAGATGAGCAAGAAGCAGGAAAAGTCATTTTTTCTTTCTTTTGGGATATTTCAAAATACATATTTCTGGAACTGTTATATTGCATTGACTGAGGTCAGGCTGGTATATATTTGCACCTGTTAGCCTTAAAACCTGTCTAACACAACCAGCTAACACAATTATTGTTCTCAGACACCTTAGAACTTCTATTTTGAAAGACTTCTTTTTTAAGTATTGTCTCATGTGAAGCCATTTTTTGTATAGAAGTTCCAAATAAATGAAGAAAATTAATGAAATGTACCGTGATAAAATATTTTAGCCATATCGCCCAGCCCTAAAATTAAGCTGTTCAAACAAGAGTGTGAAACACACTCTAAACAGATAGTTTAGGCGGCTAAAACTCACTGCAGTTAGTTGGCAAATTGTCTTAAAAGAAAACAAAAACAGAGAAATCTGAATTTTGAGCACTATGCAAGTCTTAAAACGTATGTTAAAAAATCCTATCAGATCCAAAACCAGAGTTGTAATGAGCAGAAGGCTCTAAAATCCCTGACACAGACATTAAAGTTCAGTCTTATTTGCCCAAATAAAGTGTCATGTATGGTCACTTGCAACTGGCACAAAGGAAGTGATGAATTGATCTGCCCGCCAGTCCTTCAAACTGCAAACAAATGGCACTTCAGTAAGGCAAAATGTGAAGCTGTCAAATACAGCTGTAAACTCCAAATACAGTTTTTGCACACACAGACAATGTAGATAGAAACTGATAAATAGGAAAGGTTGTATAGGCGCATGTTCGCACATGAGAGAAGTCATGACCTTGTCTCAGCTGTGCATGTTAGTGAGAAAGACAGGTGGAACACTGCGGCTGCCCTCAGCTGTGTGTGTGTGTGTGTGTGTGTGTGTGTGTGTTTTTTCTCAGTGTGACAGTCTGCCACACTGTCTTGGAGGTGCTCCAACATCAGAGCATCTCTCCCTCATGTCATGATATTGGAAAAGCTTACTTTTCTCCGAAGAATTTCCTCCAGAACTCAGCTGCATCAGCTTTGGTGATCCTAAAAGTGTCCCCCTGGAACTGTCCTCCGGGAAAGATGGCTTTGATTTCAGCCAGCATGTGACTGAAGATCAGAGACAGCTTGGTCAGGTTCCTCCTGCAGAAAAGAGGCCAGAAGAGAGAAGAAACCGTTATTACAGTCAACAGCTCGACATGGAAATGATTTACTGGTAGAAACTGATCTTTCTGACACTCACTTAGCCCATTACAAAAAAGTATGGAGATCAAATTTAAAGAAAATCAAAAAAACTGTATAAATTCTACAAAATGTCTCAAAAGTTGAGAAGATTAATCACAAAAAAAAGTAAATTGAAGGGTATGTGTGCTGTATCACACATCATACATCACATCTGACACATGATAAAATAAAACTGAACATGAAAAACTGTCGGAATGTGTTGAAAATAAAACATGATGTGACGAAGGTCACACTTCTGAAACTTGCTCGAATCAACTTGGTGCTGCTTGTTTCAAACCATCTTTGACGGAGTAGCACAAGCCAAAACCTTTAATAAAGTAAATATCATGTTGAGGGAAGTCACACTGTTGTCTTTTAAATGAAGAGGGGTGCCAGTCAGAGTCACGTCTGACAGATAATATTTATAAAATAGAAAGAAAATAGCTTAGTCAAACCATACAATACAATAAAGCAAATAGCCAGTAGCAATGAAATATACCTCAACTAAAACCAAATAAAACCAGATAGAACACAGCTTCATTCAGTTTTCAACAGGTGTATTGAACCAAGCAGTTCAAGAGTCTCTGAGTTCAGTCCACTCAGTAAACATTCCGCTTTGTTTTCCCCATGACCCAAACAGTTCCGTTACAATACTGTTCACAATCACAGTGAGAAAGGCAACTCAAAAGTCTGATCGAATAACAAATAGCAGCGTCTGTATTCACACTTCACAGTAACAGGGATTCTTTATAATATATACTGTATAATAGTCAGTCAGACAATAGTCAGGTTCACAGCTTCGGCCTTAACCAGGCTGAACTTTCAGATGAAAGGTAAGAGACAGATTTGTCCAAATATTGCCCCTCGTCCACACCCACTTATGCACCATCACCATCCACCCTTAGCTCTTATACCAACAAGGGTAATTTTGAATAAGCTTTTGGCCATTAGCCTTGTAGTGATAGAGATGGAGTCTGTAACAACCATTTCCAAATCCAGTGTTGTAGACACATCCAGGCCATGCTCTGTTAAGCATACAGTATACCCAATATTCAGGGTAATATTCCGAGGACGGAGGTGCTACAGGTTTTGCGCTAGCTAAATTTGAGTTGCTACAGCCGCTATGGTCCATCTCCAAAGCTGGCACCCGCCCTCCTCCAGCCAAAGTAGTCTCCCAGCGGTGGGGTGTGAGGCAGAGGGACCGCGGGGTGTAATTATTTTCTCATTTATAGTCTGATTGACAATAAAATCCAAAGTCAGTGCCCCATTAGTGCTGGGCGTATGACCAAAAATGTGTATCACGGTATTTTGTAAGACTCTGGCGGTTTCACGGTATATCACAGTATTTTTTTTTTCCGCGTTAACGCATTAATTAATTAACGCCGAAAACTAACACAACAACCGGCCAGCGAGCGGTGAACAGCTGTTTGTGTGGCGTGTCTTCCGTCACTTCCTGTTTCCTTCACCTACATTCCCCTGGGTCCTAAGTCCCTCCCTGTACAGCTTCTTATCACCCTCTATGTACCAACGTACATTTATAACAAATACCACACATATTACGGTAATCAGCGTTGCATATGTGTCTGGCCAAAATACCCAAAAAAGCATCCGAGGACCGTAATCGCATACACTCTTCGTATTCCAACACATGTTTTCAGCTGAGGTGATGGAGTAAATTGCTAGTGTTGCCACCAGAGGCAATAACAGCGACAACTTTACAATATATCGTCTTTTGATCTACGTCGGATTTTTTAAAACCAAAAAACCTCCAAACAGCAGACACAGCTCCTCTCTTGGGCACAAATTGTATTGGTGCATCTCCGGTCTCTCTTTTCTGTTCTTTAATGTAGCGACGGAGCTTCTTCTAGCTGTTAGCAGACTGTTGTGCTAGCTAGCTAGCGAGCTGTACCCAGTATGCAGTTCGGTGGTGTAATTTTATTAAATTTATTAAAATTATTAGTGTTACAAATTGTTTATGTGTCACAAACTGTTGTGTCGTGGTGTTTTGCCCTGTTAAAGAGAGTTAGTTGTGGGTTATTAACTGTTGTTATAAAGTTTTAACCATGACTAGGGGTCCCTCTCAATACAGTTAAGTCAACTAGCTAACCGTAGCGCCCTTAGCGGCGAACAATATATTTTGCTGCATGTTGAAGAGCGGCAGCAGTTGTTTCGGTATGACGGTGTGTGAAAAATGTATATCATACGATAAATTAAAACCGGTATACCGCCCAGCACTATGCCCCATGCCATTACGCTATTTTCCAAGCTGCTGTAGATGTCATGAGGCTTTTGTCTTACGAACGTGGGTGTGGTTTCATCTCTCAGGCCCTTGCCCATTTTTTAAAACATTTTTCAAAATTGCACATTAAGTTTGCCGACAACACGACAAGTCATCGGCCTGATCACCAACGGTGTTAAGATGGCCTACAGAGAGGAGATCAGAGCCCTGACATCCTGGTGCCAGGACAACAACCTCCATCTTAACACCAGCAAAACAAATGAGCTCATTGTAGACTGCAGGAAACCACAGGGAGCAGGACACGCAACATCACCATCAACAGGATAACAGTGGAGAGAGCAGTACTTTGACTAGAACTTAAATATGAGATGATAATGGAGTAAAATCTAGCCCTGCAGCATAGACAGCAAATAAACCACAGACTTTGCTGTCCCATCTGACCTTTTAAGTAGTTATTTTACCCATAGTGGATACATCTTTTTAGTGACTAGTACATATGGACAACAATACCCAATACTACCCAGTTTTGGCTTTAATGTGCACATTTCAACAAGCACTTTACAATAATACACCTGCACCTTGTCCTTGATTACATTTTATTATTACTATAGGAGAATTATAAGTTGTAGTAACAAATCTAAACATCATATTGCATTATACTGCATTACTTTCACTGTATCAAAATATAAAAATTATACTATTACTACTTATTATTACTGTATATATGTTTTATTATGGTATTATTTCATATTTCCGTTACAGATATTCAACAGTGTTGTATAATTATTCAGCTATGAAGTAACATCAAACTGGTAGTGGTAGAGTCTTTATCAAATACACTACGTAATTTGGTATTTTCCATCCTATTTCCATTCCATCTATACAATGTACAAATATGAATTTGCATTTCAATTTAATTAATAAAACAGAGCTGAGCACTGCCACAGAAGGAGAGATTATTAAAGACTTGTCAGAGCAGTGTAGTTGAATATTTTTCACAGACATCAGACTTTGATGAAGTATTGGTAAGTGTGTTGTGTGAGTACTGCTGAAATGGCTGAGATATGGATAGTGGAGTTTGACCTTAAAATCCAGCAGCCACATATAAATTAGCAAAATTCCTAAATCCTGAAGGAAGTAGGAAGGACACTCCAGGAGAGTTGTTTTTTTTAGCTTTTTCTTTGTGAAGTGTGGGTGATTCCTGCCTCCCTCTCCTCAGGAACGGGGATTTGTCTCCAGCTCCGTGTGAGATTAGACTGTATGCTCGTAAACACTCCAGGGTAACACGCAGGCACACACACACTAAATTGACTTTGCCCAAGGTGTGAGTGTGTGGGACAAAGGCAGCACACTGGCTGTGGGGTGCTGATAACAAGCTTTGTGTGTGTATGTGTGGGTTGGTGGGTCGGGTGCGTTGTACATGGAGCACATCATTCAAACTTTTAATTCTTCTTTCGAACCTGCACAAAAACAGGCTATGTTTTGTTTATCGATTCACCGGTGTCACATAACAATTATTCTACTCATCATACTTAATCATTTTAAGTAGTTCTGTGTTTGGGGTGACGGCTACTAATCTGCTGCCAAAAAATATTCCCCATATAAATAAATGTAAATTTAACGTTTGCTTCAAAACTATGGGTCACTGTGGAAACTACTTAAGCATTTCCTAAAGTGAAACTTTAAAGATGTATATCTTCAGTAGACTAAATTTACAGTGATCAGATATAAAGAAAATTAAAAAAATCAACAACTAACAGCAACATAATACTATCGTATAATCTTCACATGTTGCGTTGGCCTTGCTGTGCCACTAGCCGGGGGCTGGACAGTCCACGGACATTGTGAACGTTTGTTTATTGGATTAAATCCAAAAGGCCAGAAATGAGAAAATACAATTTGTTTTCTCGTTCCTGCCACTTTGGACGTAATCCATTTAACAAACACACGGACCCTGTACCTTCAACGTGACCTGCCCTCCCATGGTGGACTTAGGACAGACTGGACGCTACAGTAACTCACTATTGCTATCTGCCGGGGCTAACTGGTTAGCATGGTCATTTCAATAGATAGCTCTGTCTTTGACATAACATATCAACCCTGTTACCTCTTCACATTCCGTTGATAATGCTGCATTTTTTTCAAATGTTTTAAACTAAAGTTCTGGCCAGATCTTACACATTCAACCTTTAAAATCACAGTGCATGTGAAATACAGGTTTAGCAATCACATACTTACTTTCTGTAACAAAGGCTCAATGAAACAATTCAGATTTTTAAGAAAAATCTTAAATCAGTTATAACGTCAGCAGTGCAGCACTGTCAAATTGTATGTGCTATTGTTGAGTTTAATTTCCAGGTAATGCTGAGTAATGCGAGTGCCAATTAATGCAGCGACACTCGAAGGCATGATGGTTAAGTCCTTCTGGTTTGAGAACACTGATTGTTCATGATAATGTTCTAAAATAAAGGTAAATTATCAGTGAGGTCGGAGCTTCAGTGGTATGTTTCCGGTGTCTCACATGAAAAGTTCCAGAAATTAATTGTCGTCATTCTCCACTGTGTTGCAGAACAAATGCACAGCACAAGTAGACACTAAAACAAACTAAACGTAATCACAAGTCATGTAAATAAGTCAAACTGTCTGAATACACTTAACACAACTAGGATGAATCAAATACTGCACTTTTGGCTCCCAGGTTCAAGCATGCATCAATTAAAACCTTGCAGCATGTCTGAGCCACCGAGGCTGGTGAAAGGCAGAATCTTAAATTCAGTCATTTCATAGATAAATGAAGTCCCTGTAGAATCGTTGTAAACAGGACTGTAATAAACAACAGCATCCATATCTGATCATATCATATCATATCATATTGACTGATCACACACACACACTCTACAAAAAGGGTCAGAGCAGACTCTATCTGCTGAGGAGACTGAGGTCTTTTGGAGTGCAGGGAGCTCTCCTGAGGACCTTCTTTGACTCCGTGGTGGCATCAGCCATCTTTTATGGAGTGGTCTGCTGGGGCAGCAGCATCTCGGCAGCTGACAGGAACAGACTGAACAAACTCGTCAAGAAGGCCATCAGTGTGCTGGGGTGTCCACTGGATACGGTGGAGGTGGTGGGAGACAGGAGGATGATGGCTAAGCTATCATCCCTGATGAACAACACCTCCCACCCCATGCGGGACACCCTGGCAGCTCTGTGCAGCTCCTTCAGCCACCGGCTGATTCACCCCCGGTGTGTGAAGGAGAGGTACCGCAGGTCCTTCCTTCACACACCAGATATACATATACATACATATATATATATATATATATGTATATGTATACGGTGTGTGAAGGAGAGGTACTGCAGGTCCTTCCTTCCTGCTGCTGTCAGGCTGCACAACCAGCTGTGCTCCCAGTAGACCACACAACACTAACAACACTAATAATCTGTGCAATAGATTATTAGCAATAAAAACTGTGCAATAAAAATACCCTGTCTGTATATATAATATAATATTTTATTTATATTTAGTTATTGTGGATTTTTTACTTAGTTGATATTCTTTACTGTTTATTACTTATTTATAATACATTTTTTACCATATATCTTGTGTGCACTGTCCACTTTGCTGCTGTGATCCTGTAAATTTCCCCACTGCGGGACTAATAAAGGATTATCTTATCTTATCTTATCTTATCTGGGTCAGTCACTTGAACAAACCCTAACATAGCCACAAGGCTTTAGCAGCTGATCACTAATGCTTCCCTCTCCAAGAAATAAAAAAACTAGAGTGACAATAGTTATAATAACTTAAATAATAATAAACATAAATGTAAAAACTGCCATACCTACATACCTACCTGCAACTCTCTCCCCCATCACCTCAGACATTCTCCCTCCCATTCCCCTCTTTAAAAACCACACTCAAAACCCACTTATTTAAATCTGCTTTTATTAGAATTGTTCGGATACCGATACCAGTATCAGAAATACCTCCGGTACTGCCCAAAAATCTGGATCAGATCTGATGATCTGATGCAGTGATCCGATATCATGTTGTCATATAATTCATCAGCTCATTTACGCTACACATGTGTCACTTGCTACCCATGCGTCACTTGCTACCCATTCCGTACATCCTGCCCGCTCGGCACTGCACATGTGCAAACTAGTACTACACATGTGTGGTTAAACACTGTGTTCTATTTCTTCCCTGATAATGCTACATTGTGAACAACAAATCAGTGTTGAAATCGTTCGTATGATAACTTACTAAAAGTACCTCCTCATTTTTTGTGTATTTTCCTACAAAAGCCCAGCAACATCTGTCAATTTCGGCTTGTTACATGTATACAGTCTTTTCAAAATAAATTTCCATCTTCACAGACAACTTAGTTGGCTTTAGGCAACAAAATTACTTGGTTAGGTTTAGGAAAGATTGTGGTTTGGGTTGAAATAACAACAGAAGTAGCTTTTTTTGAGTATGGAAGTAAAGTGACAAATAAATCAAAGTTAACGTCTCATTTCAAACGAACAGTCTCCTGGGTGAAAGACCAATTTCTGCTTGAGCCATCCAGCCCCCCTTCCATCTGCCCAGTGTGGGTTTTTGAGATCTTTATACATCCTGGTTCATGATTACGTGGATTACATACAAATTGATTTTGTGGGATATCTACAAATTACAGCACATTCATTTCCGTAGGTATAGCTACGAACCCTGTATGAGAACGGCCTGTGAAATCGGCAAGAGGAGAGCTAGTTAATGTGAGCTATCAGCAGTTGATGTTCAACACAGTTCTGCTTGGCTAAATAACGGAGCTAACAGCTAATGCTAACAGAAGTTGTTACATTATGATGCGTTCAATCTCTATTCTGTAAAGATGAGTATTGGGCAAAGGTAAATTAAAATACCATCATGATGTGTTCAAAAGTAATCTTGTAAAATGTAGTTTTTTGGTGAAAAACTAGAATAAATTCAGTTTTTTGTTTGAAGGAGATTTTTTCACAGCAATATAAAATAAATGTTTAACTTCCTAACTCTAGCTCATACTCAGAAAATACAAAGACTACAATTCCTTCAACAGAATTAGAGATTCTTAGAGATTGGTCAGGATGTCAAATAATCCAGCGAGTTTTCAATGTAGTGCACTGGAACAAAGTAAAAAGGGGAACAGCAGGTTGAAGTGAGATAAGTGGGAATTACTGTTCTGTGCCTTAGCGGTAGCCAGCCAGCCAGCCTGCCTGCCCGCGTGCGTGCGTGCGTCTCTGCACTGACAAAGCCAAGCCCGTCTCAGTAATTACATGCTCATGCTTTCATGCTCTCCAGTCAGCATTAGGCCTCTAATCAACCATGGACCAGCCAAAAACTCTACATTGGGATGCAGAGGAAAACACTGCAGATTCTTACACAACAGTTGTGATTTGAACTCAATTTCCAGCCTTGTTGGGCTCCACAAAGCACACAGACAAACAAACAAAAAGAGCATGCTGAGCTGTATGATGCATGTCATATCTGGTATACAGTATTACTCTTTGCTTATTGCATCATGAGACTGCACTGCTCACTGATGATGAGACAGATCTAGTTTTGCAGCATCTCACTGGACCAAACTTTCAGAACAGATTGTATGTTCTAGTCCTCTGCAATAACATTCTACATGGTTTGGTTCGTTAGTCTTCCTCGTGTGTCCTTGCCATGCACTGTGCCATTAGACTGGTTGTGTAATCTGCCTTGTTTGAAAGGCGCCCCAGGAAAGCCAGCCCATTCATTAGGGCTAATGTAGTGGTCAGAAACTGTTGGCTGACTAACAAAGTTGTTACAGACATCCTTCAATGTTCATATAACTGTAACCCATCCAACCCATCGACAGCTCCAAATAGAACCATACAAAACAAAACAGGTTTCCACCAAAACATTCACTAAAAACACTCACATTTCAGCCGCGTTTGAAATAAAATACAATCTTACAGTTAAACACTTTTACACCCAAAGCCCAAACTGGCTGATACCAGCCTACATGGTGTCACTTTGTTGTTGTGGTGACACCTGTACTTGTGCAGCTCAACCGCCCACTATCTCTTTTCCTACTGGTTTCCTGTCACCTGAACAAGATCACTATCCTCCGTCACAAACTGTTGTTCCTGCAGCTCACTGTGACAATGTACATTTCCCTCCAAAACATTTGGGCCACTTTTAGAGAAGTCTCCAAATAATGATCTGACAGTTAATAATGATGTACAAAAAATATACTAGAAATGTTTAAGAAAAAAAGACCAATATGTCAGTTTCATCATAGTTTAATTTACTAGAATATGTCCCATGTTGATAACTAGTATGAATTATTTTCTTTTTATGTTTAGACCTGAATGAAGATACACGCTTTGATCTAATAGGGCCAGGATGGGCCAGTCTCATTTTTCTACGTGTGCGTTTGTGTTTGGATGTGTTCGTGCAGCTGCCAGCAGAGATATGGTGAGAGCAGAGTGGCCATGAGGGACTGTAACGGCTTCACAAAAGGATCAGACACATGAGATGTCTGTCAGATCTCTAATATGCTGCTGCTGGTGCCATCATGATGATTGGAGGCTGGCGGAGAACAAACAGCTGCTATGAGGCTGAAGAAGAAGGTACAGAGTGCAGAGGTGGTGGTTGAAAACACATACACACTCAGTGAAGTCACTGATTTTATTGTTTCTTGGGATTGTTATTAGCATCAATTATTTAGGCAAATCGTTTGTCACAGAAAAGAGCTACAGAACACTGTCCATTAAGACAGAGAGACAGAGACAGAAGAGAGAAAATGAGCCCCTAAAAGGCAATTAATTTCAAACTAAATGGAAACCTGGAATATGGCTGGATGTTGTATCTTCAATATGCTAAATTGGTACATGGATAGTAAGTGGTGTCTATAATGTGAATTCCTGGATGATGAATGTTCATCTGCAATTTTCTGCAGTGGCCTCAGTAATATTGTTCTTAAAATGTACTGAAGTAACATAACAAATGCCATCTTTATGTTGGAGTACAGTAAATGAGGGCTGTCGGCACCTCACTGTAGAAGCCTGCTGATGTCGTAATGGAGGACTGTTGCTGTTCAACGAGAGGTTTGTTGTGGGGGCAATAGAATAATTGTATTAATAATTATACAGTTTTAAAAGTATTTTTTCCATGACCTTATAAAGGAATATAGTACTGAGAAGAAATGCAGACATTATTTAAATAAAAACTATTGTAGACGTCAATGATGTCATTAACTCTAGAATAGCCAATGGAAACTTTAGTTTCCAAATCACATAACTAAATGTAGACCGTTAAATTGGTTGACATTAGTTCATTGCATATATGTTATTATATAGTATTGTTTTGTATCATATTTGTGAGTGTGTGGGTAACAAGAAATTGCAGACCACACTATGTTTGAGGATATTTAAAAACAGTGTCACTCTTAGTTTGTCCACTGACAAGTTGATTTTTCCACTTAAAAATATCCCACTCAGTATGTGTCTCTGTCACAATTCTTTAAAAAAATCAAATGTGGACATTGAGAGGTGATTATGGCTGTATTTGTAATCCTTCAATAGGTTACAGCAGTTTAAGTAAACGTTGTGGTGAGTTGGTTCCCAGTTCATCGAGTCATAGAGGAAATACTCCATGGTCCATTCCACACAATGTGTGTCAGCATATTAAGAGAAAACCTTAGTCAGATAACAGTGAGTAAGCCTAGCAACGACCCTTACCACACACACACACACACACACACACACACACTCCTCTGGTGCTCCACTTCCTCCCAATGTGGTTCTACTTTCTGGAAACATACTCATCTCAGCCTATAAAGCCGTCCATGGGAACGTGTGACATCATCACTCGCTGTGACGTACTGACATGTGAGTTCTACAGAACTGATACCAAAGCACATCAAACATTAAAGTTTAAACATGTGGCTTGTAGAGATCATTTAGATTCATATAGTGAGCATTAAATAACAGGCTGCCTCATTTTAATTTGTCAGTTATGCTACAAAGTGGTTTAACAGTGAGAAAAAACATTATCCAACAGGAAAACTTCCTGTCCTTTCAGCTCAGTAATCAACCACATCACTTCCATGCAAAGGTAAAGCCTAGTTCACACACAAGACTTTAGAAAGATTTTCCCCAGATCAGAGCCAAATCCACGAGACGCGAGCCATGAGGCTCGCCGGTAACTCGCAGACGCATTCTAGACATTTAGCAGGCTAAATATCTGGACCTGTTGGGGGGTCTGTCAGGGAGCTACAGCCAATGAGAGCGCAGGACACGGGTTGAGGGGATACCTGGCAGAGGGGTCGCCTGTACCTGTGTGTGCTTTGTGTTGCATTTGCAACACTGACCAAAGTTGTTGTTGCACCGTGTGCGATGGATGTTTGCATGAATAAAAGTAACACACAGATCTACATAAGGGGAAACAGTAGAGACGTGTGGAGACTATTATGTGAACAGATGTGCCACCGACCACATCAACAGGCAGGACTATGTTACATCCGTGTCACTAGTAGTTCAGAGACCGGACCTACTCATCAGGGATTCCTCCTGGTAAATGATCTTGTAGTGTGTGACCCTCTGTCTCCGGTCAGTCATGTAGTGTGAAAACCACAACGACCTCAAGACTCCCGATCACAAATCAGCCAGTTGTGTATGAACAGTACCGCTATCTGACTGCTTTCAAGTTAACAGGAATTCAAAACTAGAAAGTATTTATTGTAGAAGCAATGGTGTCTCTAGAACTTTGTAACTCTATAATAGCCAATGGAGTCCAACTAAGCTCTGAAAACCAAGAAACACTGAAAGTTCCCAACAATATGAATGCTTTTGTCTCTAAATATTGATCATCAATTATCAACATGAGGTAAACTGAATGCCACTGTTTAAAGTGACATGTTAAAGAAATGGAAGGTAAATATATTGCTTTTGTAAAGATTTTATATTCTTGTTAAAAGAGGAGACTTTGTTCAAGTCTGCAATGCATGTAGTATGTGACAACAGAGTTCAAGCTGAGGGCACAACAGATAGGAAACCAATTCAAATAGAGAATTATGGTAAGCAGTTCCAACCAAAGCCCACAACAGAACAAATTTGACACTCGTGACAGAGCTGATAGCTACTTTTCCATTTTTTATGGAACATGTATTTAGGGTTTAATGTAAGGTAATCACCCATTTCAGCCCAACAGTATACTGGCAACACCGTAAAGTCTTTGCCAACAGCAAACTTCAACTAGTTGGCAGTAATGCTGATGCTAGAGCTACAAGACCCCCAAACTTTCTAATCTTCAAAGTTTATTCAACTATACACTCCTTGAACTGGAAAAGCTCACCACACTTCTATTTCTTTCAAAAGTGGTGAGGATTTCTGATGAATAATTCCAGATGATGACTTTGATGAGGTATAGCGAACAATTGTCAAGCCTGCAGAGGCTCAACCTCTGATCAGGAAGATTTAAAAGCAAGCCTCCATACTTTCCCAGCATAAATATTAAAATAATTCCCCTGATAATCTGGGTTTAGTCTGTGAAATTAGACTAAACACTGAGCTAAACACTGTACCTTGGTACTTCTAGAGACAGCAATTTACAAATGAGTTATTTGCTTATGATATTCAAGTGATGGAGTCATTTAGAAATAGCCTTTTCTTCAAGTATTCTTAAAGCCAAAAATACTGCTTATAGAGAATCACCAGCATAACTGTTGGTCATACTAAAATGTTACAAAATCCTGAGCCGGTTCCTCCACTCTCCACCATGAGTCGGGGGTTATTCACAATCAGATGGGGGCAGACGAGTAGATTGGTTGGGGAGGGAGGTGAAATTGTCTTTTATCTGCAACACTCTGCTTCCTGGCAAAAGAAGTGCACTTTTAATCCATCTGATTTAGAGACAATCACTTTAGGAAGCTGCTAGGAAGGGCATGAAAGAGTTTGTGTGTGTGTATATATATATATACACACATATAGATATAAAACTGAAGGTTGGGTCAACTTATCAGAGGCAGATATCAAATGTTCAGACTCAGCAAATGACATTGGATGCAGTGAATTGATCCTTTGCAGCAGTGAGTAATGAAAGCCACTGCTATTGTGTTTGTCAATGTCATTTTATGCTGTGGTTGCAGCCGGTCTCTCTCCTGAGAAGAGTTTTCAATCATCTCAGAAAAGATTAATCTGGCTAAAAAAAATGATTGTATCAGCAGTTTTGACCATTGCGTGCATTATTGACCACAATGTACTTCATCCCAAGTAAGCAAGTGACTCATCTTCTACACCGATCCCTCTTTCCTAATGTAGAGAGAAAGAGTTCAGTCATTTGTATGATGCCAAAGGATTGTTCTAGAAAAAGATGTAATTAAAAGGATCTTGAAAAAAATGTGAGGGTCCTGGGCATTTTGATTAAAAAGAGGCTATAAAGGCAAACTTGTTTTTCAGGCTTAAGGGTCAAAGACAATTAACTTAAAGATACATGAACTTTTAAAATAGGAACAGAAATGTCCTGTGCAATCTTTAACAAGAACAGTTGTTTGCAAATGTCTACCATCCTTCAATTTCCTAATTAATATTCACGTTCATGTCCATGTCTTGCTCAGCATGTGAAAAAGAAAGATGCAGTGGAATGGGGGATCAGGTGGTCTGATGTGGAGACTAGGACAATGAAGGCTGGGGGGTTGGGTGTGATGCATGAACATCAAATGGCTTAAAAAGGGGTGTAGCCCTGAAGAAAGGTTTGGGGGTGATCACAGCAGTTAATCGAGCATATGAAACAGACTTGTGCTAGACAGGCTGCCTCAAAGACACAGCAGGCCACATGGCTACCCATGTCCCTGGAGACAGATGTGATACCAGATGTTACATCACTTCGCTATTTCCTCAAAGACAATATGTTCCTTTATGTGGAACAGGACGGTACGGAGGACACAGAAATTAGTGGCAGCGCAGCAATCACAGGCAGAGTCAGTTCTGCAGGTTTTTAAGGGTTTTTAATTAGACAAACTTCAAGAAACAAAAAACAACAGAAAACATAGCTCAGTCCAGAGCTCTATCAATCAACTACACAAACTAAAGTATATCAGCCGGGCCGCTAGCCGACTTACCGGGCTTAATGTTCTTCATTAAGAGGAGAAGCCACTCTTCTCCTCTTGCCGCATGTTCTCTCTGCTCCGTTTCCCTCCTTGCCCTTTGTTCTCCTCCCTGATGAGGAGATCAGGAGCGTCTCTTCCCACACCTGATCTCAATGCTCTCCTGAAGGAGTGGGTGGAGCCTTCTGGCTGGAATGTAGATTCCAGCAACTACCCTGCCCCTCAGGCCCTTACACATGCATCTTTATCAGAGGGTATTTTGTGTTGTGTAAACATTAATCATACACAACAAATTTCCCTTTTAAATTCAGCGCAGTGTAAATTAAATCCGATACAATTGCAATCATTTATTATATCTATCAGAGTGACAAATTGTTGTATCTACCTACAAAATTCCCACTGTTTACACAACCAATTTCTCTTTAATGATTTAGCGAGGGTCATTGTAATCAGACAGTGTAGTTATCAGTTGGTACAAAAAGTTTTTAACTGGTTATGAAACAGTCTCAATAAATATTTATGCCTCTATATGAAAGACAACTAAACAAGACCATTGGCGAAAAGATTGGCTATGTCTATATAGTTATTCATATTTCCCTGCAACACTAGACAAATCGATAAACAGCACACAGACCGGCTGACACTGGGTAAGGTTCAGCAAAGAGAAAAATAAATGAAGACAAAGGGACAGTGATAGACCTGGGTCATTCAACAGATGGATTCAAAACTGATCCTGTATTGGCCCTCCTTCTCCTATACTGGTGTGCATTATTTTTATTTTATTTAAGTAATACATTGTCAGTGTTTCCTCTAGGATTTTGCTGATCAAACTTTCTGTTCCTGCCACTAAGACCCCCGTCCCTGGGGGTTTGTGCTGGCTGAATATCCGTGTCTACAGCCGCTATCTGAAAGTCCCTCTCCAGAGGTGCCGCTTGCACTCCTCCTGGCAAAGTAGTCTCATAGCAGCAGGGATTGAGGCAGGGGGACTGCGGGGTAAGCTAGCTGGCTAATTCTTGTCTCATTTGTGGTCTGATAAACAGTAAAGTCATCAAATTCAGTGCTCAGTATTACTATTTTACAAGCTACTGCTGTCCCATTTCGCTGGCCACCGCTGCAAAAAATATAACCGAAACACTACTTGCGACAGGGTTTTACATCAATATATTAATTTACTTTGGAGGCTAAAACAAAGCTAGCTAGCTCTTTGGCCAACGTTAGTTGGATGTAGCTCGCGTAAGCTGCATTTGTCCATCAAAGCACGCGTCGCAAGACTTTCTGTGATCATGAGCATGACGACCAACATGCACCAGGCAATTGACATTAGTTTGATAAAAAGTTGAGAGGCTAGATCACTGAAGTGAGTAAAGCCAATTATGACCAACTTGCGTCTTTCTTTCACTAGCTTCCAAAGCAAATGCCCGCGCTAGCCAGATCAAGATCTTTACGACACAAGGTTGGATGCTCCACAGGGGCCTCCACAATTAAAACAACTACAATAAATGTTTGTTTTGTGTTAACAAGCAGGGATGGATTACGGAACGGGCCTACCGGGAACAGACCCAGGGGCCCCTGGGGTCAAGTGGGCATCCGTCCATATTAACAAGGAGTTGAGACTGTATTGATTAGATAGTAAGACATTCAGTATTTGAGTAAATTTGAGTATGAAAAAACAGTCACATTTAATAGCAGTATAACATGTAGAAAGATGTGTGGGCTAACTATATGTATGCACAAGTGCAAGGCTGTGTGGTATCTGTTATGAATGTATGTTGGTACATAGATGTTCATAGTATGCTTGATTGATGACAATAAGAAGCAGTACATGTAGGAACCAGGGGGACATAGCTGAGGCATGGCAACCTGAGGGGAAGTCTGTATTGTTGGAGTACAGTGCAGGCCGGCTTATGCTAATAAAGAGTTGCAGTTAAGAGCAGTTCGTTGTCACGTGCATGTTTCTTTGAAGACACGACAGCCTGAACATAGTCCTTTGACACTGCGCTGAAGTCTGAAATGTTTTGACCAAGATCTATCTGGTTGCCTAGTGATCAAACTACGTAGCAGGGAGAAATGGAATTTATTGTGATTACAGTCATTGTGGCATTGCCAGTATTATGCGATTCCAGTGAGGGGGTGAAAAGAGCTTTCTTCTTCTAGCTTTCAGCTTTGTCTGCAATATTTTATATTGTTGCCAGGTTTACTGCTGCAATGACAAGTGAATTGTCCTGTGGCCTTACTCAGATCCAACAATTGTCAGTATGTATATTTAAAGTAAAATGACAACCTGATAACAGGTTGTTTCTATGTTAATCAATATAATGAAAACTCAAAAAGAAAAATATCATCCATTTCGAAAGTCACAAGTTAATACATAAGTAGAACTTAGTCAAAAATATTGTTCATTAATCCTTAAGGTGTCACAACCGTACCCCTGGAGCTGGTCTGGGTCCAGTGTTTTTACGCTTCCATGGGGAGGAAGCTGGCAGACAACTGAGTTTTGAAAACAAGACCTCTGGTTATAGAACAGTCTTCCTGTTCACTAGGACACCCCGCTGCCTGAAATAAGCCAATCCACAGCCTTGAATATAGGAGTGGTATGTCTGATAGCATATGTCAAAGCAGTGGAGGAGACAAGAGAAGCTGCTTAAACTTCTCAGTCAGTCTCCTTCAGCAGACGGTACTTGTTGAGTCCAGCAACACCTGTCCACAAAGTAACAGCTCACCCTCATGTAATAAAAGTAAATGCAATAAAGTCAATAACACCAGTCAACAATGAAATTAAATCCTGGAACAGTCATACAAAATAGTTTTTGCCAGTAATACAATAATGTGTCCATGTAATGCAACATCGACTGGATATGGTACTGTGTTTGTAACTTTTTAATAAAAATGAGGTAATTTAAGTAAATAAATGAGAAAATTAAAAAGTGGGCAAGGGGCACTCAGGATCTTTATTAAAGCAGGAGGAGTAGGCAGGGGGACCAGACTGGGTGTTTTCCTTTCTTAACTTATTCTGCACTTAACTGCACTTCTCTCCCTGCTTATCAAAAATAATTCAGTCCATCTTTGAGGACGGCTGACACATCCTGCATGACTCTAATGAAAGTATGAAAGATGCTATGTCAAAAGCCGCGGTAGACATGTCTGCCTACTTGTAACAATGCCTGTTTAAACCTGACTGAAATGTGACAGGCAGAGGCTAGTGTTGTGATCATGACTACCAAACAAAAAATGCCAAATATCAATGTACAGAATAACAGGTCAAGTGATTCAACTTTGACATTCAGTTTGGAAAAACAGAAAAATGTTATACATCTCAAATCTATTCTTTTTCTGTAAATGCTGTTAACACTATTAACACACAAAGATGCATAAAAAAAATCTGCTGAGTGACTATTTGAGAGCTCAACCAGAGAGGAAATATATGAACAGGATGTCAAGTGGGGATTTTCCCTTTGCACATGGTAACCAGAGAGAGCTCCTGAGAATCACTGGAGCCTTTCACACTCTAATTATCTCAAACTCTTCTCTTGCACAACCTGTTTAATAAATGATAGGAACAAAGAACTAAATTCATTTGTTCTTTTTGTGGCTCTTTTTCCTTTTCACGCCATTTAAAACATACACTAGATTTTAGTGAGACAGTCCACTTTCTTTGCTGTTTTGGAGCCATTTTTCTTTTTTTGCAGAGTACTTAACTATAATCCAAAACAGTTTTACTACTTAGTAGTTCCCATTCATCCTTTCTCATTCTCCTTACATCCGCTGCTCCAGTCAATACTAAGTGATCATATTCCGTTAGGTCATTGTTAAAGAGGAAATCATGCAAGCCCAAAGCTAATTTTGTTGTATTATCCCCAAATAATTGGTTGAAAAGCAAAACTATATTTTAGTTGACTTAATAATGACAAACTTTGAGACAGCAATGTCAGCAACTGGACTATCCTCGAACTACAGTAATGTCACATTTCTAGTATAATGCATCATAAGATAAAGCCTACTGCAGCAGCATATGCTGCCATACACAGAACAAAAAAACTAACAACTGCAACTTTTATTTTCTGCTGAATATGCCGCTGTTTTCTATTGTCCCTCCAACTCAGTCAGTCAGGCTCATGTCTATCACATCCTGATCACAGTGGGCTGACTTAAGTAAAGATGACATGTCAGACGGTTACAGGCCACAAACCAAATCTTATTTGTTTGATATGTCGCAGCTTGCAAATTAGACCGTGGAGAGGACAGAACTGCTGGGAAATCTCAATCACCATCACTGTCATCACCCCATGTTGAGGTATTGACATCTCAACAGGGACATGGCTGAGATCATTGTACACTGTTGAGTCAAGTTCATTTTGGAGTTAATTGGAGTACACCAAAATTCAGTGGTGGGCCATCAGGGCCAGCTAAGCCTTCACTGCTGGCCTAAACAGAATCACAAAGTTATAGCTATTTTATAATTTAATAATTTTCACAAATACACTACATGTATTCTAATTATTTTTCCCATTAGCTTATTTTCTCATTGCACAGCTCCTGTCTTCCTCAGTTGCTCTGCTTCCTGCCTGCAGCGCTGCTTCCAGCACAGCTTGTTTTAAGGAGAGCTTTTATCCAATCAGATTCAGCCCCTATGTCTCTATGTAATGGCCCTGTCACACTATTGCGTATAAAAACGTACGAGTTGCGTATGCAAATTCCCCAAAAAACTTTCATACGCACAAAAACCCCTTGAAAATACAGAATGTTTCGTATACTTACCGTATTGAACATATGAGAAGTGTATGAGTAGCGTATCGCCAGCGTATGGACAGCGAATGGCCAGCGTAAGACCAGCGTACGAACTGCGCATGCGCAGCGTACCGCTATCACGTGACAAAGTGCCGATATAAAGGCCCTGTCACACTATTGCGTATCGTACTAGCGTATGCGAGCGTATGAAAAATCATACGCTGGTATACGGTGACATACGCTAGGGGTACGTTAGGCATAGGTTGTATACGTTTCAAGCACGGTCGCATACGCTGGCCATACGTCAATCAAACGCTAGTTTTAAGTTAAATACGTTACTCATTCGTCAGGCATACGCCAAGATGTCTATATACGTTGCAGATACGTCAGACATACGTTAGAAGTACGTGACTCATGCGCTATCAATACGCTAGCTGTACAGTACACCTTCATGCCAGCGTATGTCAGCGTATGACCAGCGTACTCCACCTATGAGTAACGTACCTCTGAAGTAACTCTCGCGTATTCACCATACGTCCGCACACGCACAACATTTTTAAGCATGCTTAAAAAAACTTTTCTGCCTCGCCGTATGCCAGCGTATGCCAGCGTATGCCAGCGTATGCGACCGTATGCCACCGTATGCGACCGTGCTTGAAACGTATACAACCTATGCCTAACGTACCCCTAGCGTCTGTCACCGTATACCAGCGTATGAGTGATATTTTTTATACGCTCGCATACGCTAGTACGATACGCAATAGTGTGACAGGGCCTTAAGGAGAAGAGGCCCGAGGCCCGCTAGAGAGCCTTTGCAGATTAAAGTATATGGGGACGATATTGTTGATTGTCATAGTCTTCAACCAATCAGATCTTTAGTGATTGGTCAGTGGGCCAGCGCGTGACTAATGTGAAATTTAAGGAAGCTGGCAGAAGTTAGTTGGAGTAGTAAGAGTTCAAATTGAAAGATATGGAAGAAATTATAAAATATTTAGGGTTTTGCTTGGTGTAGTTTATTTATTTTTATGAACGGTGTTCCTGGCTGACAGCGTCGCACATTTTATGGCTGGGAGTGTGTTTCATTCATTTCAATGCGTCTTGGTGTTTGGAGCTATGCTATGCTAACCTGAGGACACCATAGCACGGCAGGACACTACGGTGCTTTTGAAAACTTTTGGAGAAACCCGAGTGGATCTACAGATCAACGAACACGTTCGCAGGGAAACGGAGCTCCACAACCGCGGTCTGCCCGGTGGGATCCTGGCCCCGCTGCGAACCGGCCACCGCGGACCGGCGAAATACAACTCGGGAGGCTCGACTGTCACTGGCGTCCATGAATCGAGAAGGACTTCTTACTGGAACTGAAACGATGTAAACTCTTTGTCAACAAAGAAAGGAGGATGGACATTGTTTTTAAGTGAACAGCATTCGGTAATTGACAAACTGCGTTTGTTTTTTTACATCTGCAGTAACGTTACTACTGTTCATCTGTCTATCATGTAATTTTTATGAATAATATTTGAATGGCTCGTGCTCTTGTGTGGTGGAATGCGTGGATCCGCTGCAGGTTTGCTGGATTGATGTGTCATGCTTTGTTGTCATATGAATATATGTGACTGGTTCTTATGACTTTGTTGTTGTCATTGTGTTAATTACGTTGATTTGACTATGCATTGTCCGTTAATGACGCAGCGTCCCGTCATGCACGGATTCATGTATCTGCACCGTAGCTGTTCAACAGAACAGGACAGCACAGAAGGCCCAGGTATAAAATGCACGGCCCGTCACTGCCAAAATTACAATTATTAGATGACATTTAAGATTAGTAACTTGCAATTCAGTTAAGATATAGTGAGCTCTAGAACAAAAAAGTATGTTTTTTGAGATAGTGCTTATGAAAACTATGTTTTATCTTCACCACAGAGCATTAGTTCTGATATTCAATGTGCCAGATATGAGTCAATTGTTACCATCTGTTAGATGATACACATCTAAAGTCCAACGCTGAGCTATAGTAGACGAAATGTAGCATAATTTAGTTTTGATGAAACTTCACTTCTGACATTTCCTGTCTTGCCATTGTGACCATGATTGTCCGCGAGTAAGAAAATTAGCGCAGTGATGCCAGACACAACTCACCTCCTGTCTTTTATTATATAGTGACAGCTGAATAGAGGGCATCCTGCAGCATCTACTGTATGCTTAAACTACAGAATACTGCACACAGCCTTAGAACTAGGGGATGAACAGAGTGTACCCTCAGAACAAGAACATTTAAATACATGAATCATCAACAAAACTGTGACACATTAAACTACTATCAGATTGTCTTTCATACCCATTGTGCCTGAGAGGCATCACAGGATGATCATCTCTCCACTATGAAGGGCTACCACTCTACAAGCTACACTCTACAGTAAGCTGTCCTGGCTCCACATTGGTGGAACAAACACTCCATTGACATGAGGACAGCAGAAGCTCTACACATCTCCCACCACAGACTGAAAATTCACCTTTTCAGACCGCACCATGGTACACAAAGTAAAATGAAGAACTTCAGTGTCAGCGAAACAAATGTGTGAGGTTAAACTAGGTCAAGTCAGTTACCCTCTGTACGCCAGGAGAACGGTCACCCTCCATTGTCATCTCAAAAGCCTCTTATTATGTAAGACAGTAAACAAAACAAAAATCAAGATAAACATGGCCTCTCACCTGTCCTGTGACTGCTCCTCATACATCCTCTCCTTTCCCTCTTTGAAGAGCCGGATGGCCCGTTTGGATTTCCTCATGAGGCTATCGATGTAGATTTTAAAGTACTCATTCTCACTGAGCTGTGTGAGTCTCTGGTTCTCTTCATATTTGCCGAGTGTAAGCCGCAGGTGCTGGTAGGCGTCAGGTAATATATCCAGAATGTATGGTGGACTGTTTTTCAGCTGGAGTCTGGGATTTTGGCAGAGGCGGACCTGCAGCAAAGAAATCCATTGATGACTGCTTGCTGGATGCGCCAACATTTAGTTGTGGATCACATGTAAAGTTTCTTATCCAGAATGCTGATTTTTGATGTGACCTCTTGAACATGAAGCTCTAACTCTCAAAGGAAAATCTAAGATGTCCCTGAGGTATCTAAAGGCTATTAAGCAAATTACTTCATTGTCTTAATGGCAAAGTCTCCACGTGGGTATTAACATTGCTCAAACAACTCACTAACAATGTTTCCAGTACCTTCATTTAGATCTGGTTGAATTAGGTTTAATAAACCGGTGTTCTACTGTTCTTGGACATACACACACAGTTATCATAGAGTTTTACAAATATGTACCAGCTTAGATGTGTAACATTAGAGGATATCAAATACACACATGTATTATTTGATTACACAATCAGAAAATTATCAGAGAGCACATGTGCACTTCATTAGCATTAGCTCCACCTCACCATGTGCATACTAAGTGCCTACTACCATCTGGCAGACAGGCCTGACAACTTTATGACTCCAAACTTACAACTTTATCCATGAGTTTCCAGGTTTTCTCCACAGTCCGCCGGTCGGCAGCCGCTTGTTTTGGTGGCCCCACTGCATCCTGGATGGCATCAATGATGCCTAAAATCCGACCCTTACTTCGGTTCGGTCCTCGTCCTCCAGGGTTTCGGCCACTAAGAGCAGTTGCCATTTCCTACACACTGGCCAAGAAAATAAATGATACAGACAGTAAAATTTACTTTTTGTGGAGGACCTATTGTTATTCTAATGTTTATTATTATTATCGTACCACTTTAGTCGCAAAAAGGAGGTGCTTGGGATACTGGTAAGATTTCGAAATTTGGCACGCAAGGCAGTCGTGGTGAAAATTGCAGTCTGATTGGGGTGTCCAGCTGCGGTATGAAAAATTGGCTCGATAGCGCCCCCTTTTGAGTAGCCCCAACATTGGGTATCACCTAGCTGTATGAAATTGTGTAGGTATGTGTAACTTGATGGGACGTACAAAAGATCCTCTTGGAAGTATGCCCTAAACCAAACAGGAAGTCAACCATTTTGAATTTGATGACGTTTTTTGACCATTTCAAGCCTTCGTACTTGATGACTGTCATGACTTTAGGACTTCTGCATGTCAATACTAACTCAGTCATAGCGCCACCTACTGATAACCATGGCCGTAAGCAGGATTCTATAAATACAGCGGCCCAAACACTGAACTTATTGAAAGGGTTTGTGGGCACACCACCAGAAAAATACTTCTCTGATCTAAATATGTGCAAACTAAGATGTTTGGAGAGCAGAAATTGGATAAAAAAGGTTTCCAAATCGCGCTTGTACTTGGAGTTTTCATTAATAGTAAATTTTATTGTTTTTGTTCGTTTTGGAACAAGCCGTAATGTAAAGTAATTTCATGAAACGTGAAGTTTGTTTAATCAAATCAAACTGCACCCAGCCTAATTTATATGATAGATTATTCTACATTGGCTCACCCTGTGGCTTAAATTTATTTCTTTACCAAAAGATTTTCCACATTCTCCTATTTTTCCTCGACTCTTCCAGCTTTGAGTCACTCAGCAGTGATTGTCAGAGCTACCTGCACAAACAAACAGTCGGCTTTGAGACCTGCATTTACTTTGACAGTCTGTTATGTTACTAACACTGAAGCGCATTCACACACATTCAGTTTTTTGTCAATTTCTACAGAATTACAGTTATGATTGTATTCGGAGCTACACTCAAAACATTCGAGGCGTAAGACCTGGCAAAATGACCTGGCTACGCCATTGGTCGACACAGGAAATACCGTTTAACTCGTGCACGCAGTGTATGATGGTCACAGAAATGCATAGCCGCATCCACCAGAGTCCTGCCACCATCGACGTCCGTGAATATGCGAGGGCCCGATCAATGCTGCTTGCAGCTTTAATTAGTATTAATACTGTTCAACAGATACCTGAAAGGTCTCTTTGTGAAAGTGGTTCAAGGACCACCAGAGGTCTCTGAAGGTGTTGAGAGGGTCCTCAGTTAAATGCCGATCAGTTCAGTGTTGTGCTTTTTACTAGCTTCTTATGATGAGACAATGTGCTTGTATGATTATTCAGAAGTAATTGTCCTTCATCTACAGTGCAGCGGTGATGATAGCCTACAACATTAACTGGTTTCAAATGCTTAGAAGAGCTACTGGGTGGGCTTCATTGTTTTGTGCTTTTGTCCGTTTAGACAGTTTACCTCCTTATTTAGTTCATGCTATTGTCTTCCCTCGGTAGTGTTATTGTTGACTGATCATGCTATTTTTGTGCTAATTCGTGATTAAAATGCAGATGACACGTCACAGGCTATACTGCTTAGTGTTCTTTTAGCTTAGTGATTAGGCTAAGGTTAAGTTTACACTAGTTAACTCAATGGTCATGTTGTGATCGCCTGCTCGGTGTGCTAGTATTGCTTGTGTTGAAAACAACTTGTATTGATCCGGTGTAACTTAGAGTGTTGCTGTTATTAAGGCACCTCCTAGACCTTCTATTGTCTTCTGTAGGTTGGTTTTTTTAAGCGCCTCTGACAGAACTGACAGAACAAGATATCCCTTTATCGTCATTGTGGGTTATAAACAGGAACTCACATGAATCGATCATTAGCGAGGAAAACACATAGTCCTAACTTACCAAACCAGCAGGGAATGTCTCCTGGGATCCCTGCTGAACTCGGTCCACATCCAGCGAACAAAATGAAGGAGTGTTCAAGTGTCCAGAGGGAAAGAATGAAGCGTGTTTAATCCCGTGATTTATCTACAAACCCTACATATTTTACATATTTACAGATGTCTCGTGAAAGCTGTTACACAGCAGCTGTCGGAGGAGTTGGAGAAGCACGAAACTGGGAGTTCTGGGCTACAATATGTTTTGTACAGCCACATCAGCATTAAGTTAGATGTCATAAACAAGGACACATCCGGTTTCACATTTCAAAATAAAATCTTCATATACGAGCAAAATAATTATAATACATTGAATTTGGATTTTCAAGTTGTATCGAATTCTGTCGTTCAATACATCTTTTTTTAAGTTTATAATGTTGTAATCTCCACAGTATTGTCATTTCCACCCAATATGGTTCGTTTTCTTCCTTTAATCTTGAGGAAGTGGGGTTACTTCCTGTCCGGTCTGTCTATGTTCTGGCTGGCTTGAAGCGTTCTGTTCCAGCGGTAGGAGGGTCAATGGGAGTATGAAGCAATATTTTCCAGAAACCAACCAACGCATTGACAGAAGCGCTATACAGACACACATTGGTGCTCTGCAAGGGTGTCACTAATGTCAAGTTTGACAGACTCGGAGAGAACAGCGACCTCCGGTCTCGACTCTCAAAATAAAAAGCCTTTTGATTACCCAAACTGGACAAAGTTAGCAGCTGACAGGTGATAATACAGTATTGTCGGTTCACTGAAACAACATGGTCCTGAATGTTCCCCTCGTAAGCTTTTTAGTGATTTCCAAATAGGCTTCCTTCGGTTAATTTCTTTTTTTTGGTTCTGTATTATGATTACTACAAAAGCACATTTGTGCATGAGTATATGGATAAAGCACTGACACCGAACAGATAAAAGGATAAACAGTGAAAGGTATTTGCTTTCATCGATAGATAGTATTTATCTTGGTAATTATGTTTACAAAATCTAGGCCCAAATGGGCAGGTGTACGCAAATTGTATGTGTTAATAACATTCCCGAAACACTTTTTTACAAGTTTCTTTATTGTAAAAATGTCCTTTATCCTCAACAATTATAGAGAAGCAGTCGCAAGCAATGATAATCTTAGATCGCAGTCTTCCTCCAACAATGTTCATTAAAAAAAAATTACTTAAGTAAAAAAGAAACTTTTCATTCATGACAAAAAAAAGTTTAAATATACATACCTGTATATAAAATATAAAATAAACTTATACAGAATTTGTGGTAGACAGGTGTACAGTAATTGCAAAGTAAATAAAATGATTGTAAACCGGAATGTAGACAATGTAGGCCTGGCATATATAGGCTACAGAGATGTTAACAGGTTGAGATAGTAAGTAAAAGTATTTAAAGGTAAAGTGACAGTAACATTTTTATCAAAGGGATGAGCTCAAGAAGTGTTATGGCCTGCAGGTGAAGCTGTCCCCGAGCCTGGTGGTGCGGGACCGAATAATGCGGTGGTAGTCATCAGGCAGCAGAAGGAAGAATAGCTTATGGCTGGATAGTTGGGGTCTCTGATGATCCTGTTGGCCACCCTGGTGCTCCGTCCTGGTGATGTGCTGTGTAGTTTTCACCACTCACTGTACAGCCTTACGTGTGGTGCCAGGCCAGATGGTGATGCAGCCGGACGGGATATTCTCTAATTAGTCTCCTTTTTTGCTGTATACCACGCACTCTTTCGGTTTAAAAAAAAGTCGCCCCGCATTTGTGTATATGTCAGAATTCCACTCAATTTAACTTGATTGTATTCTCGTTTCCCATTGCATCCCAAAGTAAAATCTGTGTATGCTTTTATTTTGAAGCCTATCGTCCGGTATTGTTCTTGCTTGATGCTAGTGGCTTGATGCAGCCACAGAGGAGGAAGGTGGGCTAAAGGCCACTCCCAAATAAATCCGCACAACTCCTCTTCCTCTGAAAAAACGAGCAGTGTTCTACCGGAAATGACTCAAGATACAGTGTGGGTGTACCATAACGGAGTATAAAGGCAATAAGACAATTATGCTATTACAGTTAATAGCTTTGTTGCTATAGTCTTAATAACAAGTGAATTAAAATGCAGAGGTCACAGGAAACATAACAAATAAATAAAAGTTTCCTCATGTGTCTAAAAGTGATGTTTCAATGTGACAAAACATAAATACAGGTGGATTAGCTTTACTTTACCTCTTGACTTTACTTACATCTTTTACTTCATTTATTTCTGAAGTTAGATTTTTAGTTGCATTTAGATTTTAGAAAAATTCCAGTTTTGGGTAATCTTGACATTAAAGAGAAGAATTCTGTAGAAAAAGGTTGAACAAGTCGTGGAGGGACGGCAGATTACAGCCAATTACCTCTCAGCAGAGCGAATGAAACGCCCGATGGTGATGGAGGAGCAGAGGATGGACTCAATGATGGCAGTGAAAAAGTGCACCATCATTGTCTTTGGCAGGTTGAACTTCTTCAGCTGCCTCAGGAAGTACATCCTCTGCTGAGCCTTCTTGGTGATGGAGCTGATGTTAGGCTCCCTCTTGAGGTCCTGGTTAATGATGGAGCCCAAGAAGCAGAATGACTCCACAGTGGTGACCAGGGAGTCACACAGGGTGATAGGGGCAGGTATGGCTGCATTCTTCTGGAAATCCACAACCATCTCCACTGTCTTCAGAGCATTGAGCTCTAAATTGTTTAGTCAATCTCCCACCTGTAGGCGGACTCATCCCCATCCGAGATGAGTCCAATGAGGGTGGTGTCATCCACGAACTTCAGGAGCTTGACAGACTGGTGCCTGGAGGTGCAGCTGTTGGTGTACAGGAAGAAGAGCAGAGGGGAAAGAACGCAGCCTTGAGAGGAACTCGTGCTGATGGTCCGAGAGTCAGAAATGAGTTTCCCCAGCTTCACGTGCTGCTTCCTGTCAGACAGGATGTCTGTGATCTTCCTGCAGGTGGAGTCAGGCACATGCAGCTGAGAGAGCTTGTCCTGCAGCAGAGACAGGATGATGGTGTTGAAGGCAGAGCTGAAGTCCACAAACAGGATCCAGGCGTAGGTTCCTGAGGAGTCCAGATGCTGGAGGATGAAGTGGAGGGCCATGTTGACTGCGTCGTCTACAGACCTGTTGGCTCTGTAGGCGAGGGTCAAGAAGTGGGTCGATGAGGGTTTTGAGGTGGAACAGGACAAGACGCTCGAAAGACTTAATAACCACAGAGGTCAAGGCGACGGGACTGTAGTTATTAAGTCCCGTGATCCTTGGTTTTTTGGGGACGGGGATGATGGTGGAGAACATACAGTAACTCACCCTGGTGCATGATGGTACACAGCTGTCTTCACATGAGCTGAGGTATGATGTCATAGTCTCTGTGTACTCATCCGGACTGTTGGTAACAGTCCAGCAGACCTCCCAGTCTGTACAGCCCAAACATGCCCGAAGACCCTCCATAGCTTCACTGGTCCACTGCTTTGATTTACTCACAACAGGCTGACAGAGCTTTAATTTCTGCCTGCTTTATCAATGTGCATGGTTATATTTCACTGTTTTGTGCATTTATAATAGGATTTATCAGTCAACTATCTATCACTCTGTTCAGACAGTGATTTAGTAATTACCAGTACATGCACTGTATGTTTTAAATATGTTTTAAGGCTTGTTCTGTACTTAAAAAAAGCTTAATAATGATTTTTGTTTACTTTAGAGAATTAATGACTGGGGAGGAGTTTTGAATTCCTGGTGAACTCCAGGTAATTAAGGACGGTGATTAGAAAGAGCAGAGAGTCGAACACTGAGACAACTGGATACAGTGATGGAGACGCGCTGGTGTTCATTCCTATGAAAGTTTCCTAATGGCAAATGAAGCCCAAATGGCTCGACTTCTGAGTAATACAAAATAACCCAGATCTTCAGCATCTGTATGGTTTCCTTTAACACTGCATCTGCATGCACTCATGGCAAGGGTTAGGATAAAAAAAAATAAAAAAGTGCTTCCCAGTCCAGTGCTCTTTCTGGGGTTTTGGTTGTTGCAGACCAGATAGTGTTTGTTGTGTTATTGGACTGTGAACAGTTTTTTCAGGTTAATGCACACTAACGTGTGTGAGTTTGGTACTGTACCCTAAGTGTGAAAGTAGAGACTGGGGTCGAGAGAGGAGCATCCGCGGTCGTTGCAGATGTTTTGTCCAGTGCTGAGGATGGTCTGCTATCGAAGAGGATATTGACGTGTAGTTCCTGCTGTTCAACTGTTCACACTACACACAAGGTGGTACTGCACTTCTGTTTCTTCATGAGCTTCAAAACTAAGTCAAGTCAAGTCAATCTTATCTATATAGCTCAACGTCACAAATTTGCCTCAGAGGGCTTTACAATCTCTACATCATCTGACACCATCTGTCTGATCTTCACATCATCCAAAAAGAAAATAAATAAACTGGAAAAATATGGCAGTGACAATGTGAAGAGACAGAGAATATTGGAAAGTCTAAAAGGTCCAGCAGGTTTCTCAGGGCGGAGGGTAGCCAGAACCCTACTTCATATGACTACATGCAAGCTTTGCAAATAGCTTTCAGTACCACTGAAAGTCCATCTGACCCTCTGGTTCAGTTCACAAAATGGACTGTCCACACCCTCATTCCGTTACCCTCCTTCAATAACTCATCGTGCATCACTGCAACTGTTTGAGTTTGCTTCTCCGGAAGTTTTCTTTTATATATTTTGTACATATGTTGTTAGGAGCAACGGAATTAACACGTACAGCAACTTCTCTTTTTGGCTGCACACCTCTGTTGCCGTTTATTTCCACTCCCAAAACATGACAAACAAACACTGACTTCCTTCTCACCTTTAATCCCCAACCTGACATGGTTACTGGTTACCCTCTTTCCCTTAAAGGGAACCCGTGAATTAGGTCCTTAAATCCACTACAATGTTGTCATTTTTGTATGAGATTGATTGCGATGTTTCTATATTTTATTCGTTTGTAACGACTTTTTGGCCAGGTCGTCATTGCAAATGACAACTGGTTCTCAATTGACTTATCTGGTTAAATAAAAGGTCAAATAAAGAATTTAATAAATTAAAAAATGACCTCTACTACTTTTAATGTGTACTTTTTGAGTAATCTAATGTCACAGTCCCTTCCAAAAAATAGTCATTTTTGTCTAATTTTGATGTAGTATAAAAACCCTTTTTTCCATAGTTTATTACTCTAATATTTTTGGACTCATTACTTCTGAAACTACTTGCACATATACTATAAACTACTTTTGCTCAGTACCGTTTGAATAATCCAATGTCCAAGTCCCTTCCAGAGACCAAGAATAGGATTTTTTTGTTTAACTTTAATGTGGAATAAACACTCTTTCTTCCATAAGTAGTTCACGAGTCGAATATGTTTGGTTTAATACCTCTTATGCTGTGTTCACACCAAACGCAAAGTGAATTTTCAAAAGTGGATTTTGTGACAGAAAACATAGTTTACATGATTTTCTTCAAGAAAGTGCCTCAGAACAGCAGATTCTACAGTTTCATGTCATTTTAATGAAAACCTGATGCTTTCACAACATGTATATAAGAATCTTGCTCCCTTTGATGAAACTTCTATATTTAACTTTTGACCAACACTGAAACAAAGGATCATTGGGCAGCTAAATATAAATGAAAACTAAAATCAATGAAAACAATCACATAAATCAAATTGACTGGGGAAACTGCTTTCTTGAAGAAATAAGGGAACACAACACTGAAGTTTCCATAGCCTCCTTCAAAAGTGCTAACTGTTGCTGTTGCCTCTGTTTTCTACAACCTTGTGGTTCTTCTCCTCTGTTGAGGCTTTGAAGACGTTGGCTCTGTAGTGCTGCAGCTCTTTAATGCTCTCCTGGATGTCATCCAAGGCTCTGAAGGAGGAAACCACAGTTTAACGGTTTTCATTGAATTATTTATATTCCTCTGAACCTTAAAGGATCATTTTGATTCATTTTAACTTGGGAACTTATTTTCGCAGGTTGAGATCAGTTATGTTGTTATGATACCAATGGACTTACCAGCCTAATTACTGAAATCTTAGAGCATGACAATATCACTAAAAACAAGTGAGCTGAGGCGAGAGACATGACCAGAGATGATTACACAAACTGTCTGTTGTAAAAATGTATGAACAATTTTACAGACCCACTTCCTGCTTCAACTTTAAACTGTACTTACTCAAGTTGACTTTCATTTTGACCTTCAATGAAAATGGTTTAGATTATCTGGATAAACTGCTGGTTTGCTTCCAACCTCTGCGATTGTCTTGATTAATAGTGTTTGCCTTGTCTGACTTTGTTGTAGTGAAGCCCCCCGTGTTCAAATATCTCAGCAGTCACTTTGGTGAGTACAGTGCATCGTAATTGACAGCAACAATTGCCAAAGCTGCAAAAGTAAAACCTCAGTAGAAAAAAACCACAATGCGTCATATTATTGTTTACCTGTGGGCTGATTTCTTGTGAGGCACCATTTTGTATTCCTCTGGAAACCACCGTCTGAAAGCATTTATAGAACAAAAACAAACCCAGTTACATTGAAGAGAATGCCATTCCATCTTACATTTCTTCTGATGTACCGCTAAGTAGAGACACAGTCATTGAGTTACAAAAGCTAGTCAGCACTGCAATATTAAAACTGGGCCTTTGACTTGCAAACTGACAAACAAACTGGTTGAGTAAATAACAAGGCTTTAATAAGAACAGCTGTCCCCTGTACTTGAGAAAAAAGTAGAAATATGAAATACTGACCTGCAAAGCTCCTTAATGGTGCTAACATCAACGATTCGGTAGTGAAGGTGATACATAAACTGTGGCATGTACTTGTCCAGGAACCTCTTGTCTGCATGCACAGAGTTACCTGCAGGAAGAGGCATCATGGGACATGACTGTAGGAGCCAACATAGTTGAGTAAAATCACAATTCTGCAGCTAATGCTAAAAATTAACTCACCGGCAAGGGGACACTGTCCAGGCGGGGTGTGCTGTCTGACAAAGGACAGGAACTCATACTCTGCTTGTTCCAGGGTGATGTTACTATCCTGTACAGCCTGCGTTAGTCCTGACTGAGACACAGTTACACCGACTGCATATATCACTGAACACTTATAACAGATACAGTCTGTAACACACTTGCTAGTAGCACTCTTCTTCTTGTCTGCCTTTGCTGGCACACTCACAGCATAGCTTGGCGCATAACCGTCCCCTGTAAATCACTGGCCACCGACCAATTACATGCGTATTAAATCACATCACGTGATGCAGCTCAGCCAATCAAATATGTATATTCTGACAAGCTTCCCGACTCGAGTGAGATTTACACACACAGGAGAGACTGGCCACAGACCGAGTAGTCAGAGAATAGTACGTGAGTCAGAGAAGTTATTTCACATGACGTGCTCCAAAAAGAGAAAAGAGGACAACCAGTCTTAAACCAAGAATGGACAGAATCTTTTGTTAATTCTTCCCACGGGCAGTTTAAAACCAGTATGTCTCATATGTTCAGAGACTGTAGCGATTATTAAAAGCGGTGAGACAAAGAACAACTCTTTTGAGCAAACGCACCCACTCACATCTGAAATGAAGGTACAGCCCAGTATGATCAGAATCCTAACACATTAATTAACTGCCCAACAGTGATGTTAACAGAGAGGAGTAGAGCTGAAACAAGTGGTTTGATAACCACACATAAAGTCCCTGCACACACATTTCTCTTTTTAGAAGATGTCGTGGTTTTCTTGGTTGACATCACTTCACACCTGAATGGACTGACTTTGAAGCTGTAGGCCAATTATTCAAAAGAGTCACATTTTTCAAAAGCTTTCGGTTATTTCATTTATTCTTAAATGCATCCCTTATTTTACTTGAAATGAGAGAAGAACATTGATTTATTATTAGATTATGTATTATTTATAATTCATCCAGTTCAATTTAAAAACTGACAATAAATATTGTTGAGATATTATTCAATTGAACTTTATTTGATTAGACAGTCACTTGTTGACTACATAGAGACATTAATACAACTGTTGGCTACTTCAATATATATGGGGCTATCATATATGGGATATATGGGAAGTCAGCCCTGTGAGCGAGTTTGAGGAGGCGGGATCTCGAAAAATACACCGCCCAACACAGCCAAAACACGTTGTACCTTGTTTTTTTTAATCCATAAACAAACAAAATTGTAAAAATGATAGGTCAGGCACTAGGACTACTCATTTTACAATAATGATTGGTGCAAGATAAGTCCAAAAGTAATGTCTTAAATCTGGTTTATTGCTCCATCTAGTGGCCAAAACCCTCCTCTCCAAGTTGTTATATGATATGAAGATATGGAGTTATATGGGAAGCCATGGCCAACAAATATTTATATTCCAATTAATTAGAAATGTTTGTTTGCATTAACCGCAGCAGAATAGGAAAAAACAACATTCAAACGTGTCCAAGTTACAGTGTCGAATGGATATACATGGTAACGATATCGATCAGACAACGGACATTTTACTGAAATCTGTCAGAATGAAAACTCAAACATGCAGAATTTGGTTTAAGAAGAGGGAAAAAGCACATTCAGTCATTCAGTTTCCCTAGTTCGCATTGTTAGCACTGTGTATTAGTTCTGCATTAAACTGCCGACCTAAATATGGTGCGTCTTTGCATTCTACTCATACTCATATATTGCATGCCGAGGTAGTTTCCAGCCCCATGTGACTGTCAACATGAGTAAGCTGGCATAGAAGACTGATAAACGAGTCCTTTGGACTGTGAATGAAAATGCAATGGTTTCCTGTCCCTGACTGGGGTGTTCCATTACATTACAGTCATTTAGCAGACCTTTTATCCAAAGCGGCTTACAATTCAGATCCTATCACACCGTAGGCACAGCTACAGGAGCAATTTTGGAGTTACGTGTCTTGCTCAAGGACACATCGACATGCGACTAGTGGAGCCGGGGATCGAACTGCCGATCTGGGTCAAAATGGGTCAAATTTGCAACCCAGAGATCTGTGCAAAAATAATGATTTTACATTGTTTTTCTTACTAGCCTCTAACCACAAAGAAGGCTTACCTTTCCATGATGCTCTTTACACCACTCTGACATCCCTTCCAGCAGCTCGTTTGGCTGGTTAATGATCAAGTTGGGACCCTGCAAACCCATAACAGATGAGTTTAATTAAGGCCATGTACACACTACTCTGTTTCCATTTGAAAACGCATATGTTTTGCTACGTTCCACACTACATCGGAGTTTTCGAGCACCGAAAACGGAGGAGTTTGGAAACGCTCCCGAGGACGGATACGTTTGAGAACTCCGGGGTTGCGTCTTCGCGTGGACGGCGTAAACGCATACGTTTGGAAACGATCACGTGTTCACTACTTGATTGGTCACGACGTGTCCTTCCCTGATTCGTCACACCTCTATCACGTGACCGTTTACCGGAAACTCATAAACAACAATTGACAACATTGAATACCGATCGACTACCAGGTTAATTTAACATGGACAACTGATTACAGGTGTTGCTGACCTTGTTGTCTTTACTAGCAGCTGTTGTCCAGTTAAAGTCTGCATTTCTGCAGAGGAAGCAGCTGTTATTTGAGCGATTAGCGAGCGGGGTGTCCAGCGGCGTTATCAGACCTACGGAGCGGCTGTCTGAAGTCACGGTTAGTGGCTTTGAGGAGGACGGACACAAAACAGAGGACTTTCCTTTTCTTATTAATGCTTATTTTGTTCTGCACAACTATTGTGAAGTCTGCAGATAAAATGTAAAGGAACAAAAGCAGTCATTGCTCTCCAGTACGAGAGAGACTTCAGCCACCAGCAGAGCTAGTTCACCACATTTATGGACCCATAATCTAGTAAACCTTTATGTGTAAGTGTTGATTTTAAACTAAATTTGGTGAGTGAGTGACTGAGTGAGTGAGTGAGAGAAAAACCAGCACCGTTGTAACTAAGTCTGAAAAATAAAACTTTCCACGAAATGTGTCTGAGTTCATAGAGGAAGATTTTTAGATCTTAAGTATCAAACACGACCTTTCATTATTAACCTCCTTTGCTCTAGATCCCCAAATTAGGCCAGATAAAGCCCCCCTTGCTCGATTAAACAATGATAGTTTGATTAAAAAGAAATAAAAAAAAGAATTTTTTTTTTTTTAAATATTCAGAAAATTCCGGACAATACTACTATCTAAGTCAACTTTTAGACGCACTAAACACAACTGTACATAATCGCCATAAAGTACTACAATATCTGCCAAAAATCTGACCAAGATTCAGCGATCTGTGGTCTCCAATTCGATTTTTCGACTCGAAAGCTAGCTGCCACAGAGAAAAACAGAGCATGAACTAGCATTAGCTTTCCACCCCGGAGCCGGCGATGTTATCCACATTCCTGTGCTCCAAACCGTTCAAACGTTGCATTCACAAGCCACACTCCAACACTGCGAAAAATCTGAACCACTACTCACCTTGAGGTGCTTTTCTGGGCGAAAACGTTGGAAAATGATGATAATCCCATTGTAACATGTGCTCGCCTAACCATTATCTATCTACCCGTGTTAAAATGGACATTATGACGTCCACACATGAGCAGGGGGGAGGATTTTACTACCAGCAAATCAGATCCTACTCTTCGCAATTATTCATTTTGACTGGCTAACAGAGCTGTCCATCTTATCTACGTGTCAAGAAATCAATTCGATTGGTTCTAAGGCATCGAAGGAGGGCTCAACTATGTAAATCGACCAAACTTTCACAGAGATAAGCTCATGCGCAACACATGCACCTTCACAGCACACACTCACTTTTTACGCAGGAGCTCTTCAGCGCACAGGTGAGTCGTGTGTATACTATTTCCAGTACTTTTCGAGTCAGTTTTTTTAGTCATTTCGCCAAAGATGTCTAAGCCAGGACCGAAGAAAATGTACACCACGGTAGAGGTTTTGGAAATGCTGACTCTGGATCCTGGCAATGATCTGTGTCCGGAAGATTCGTCGTCGGACGATAGCGACCTGGTCCATAACGCGCAGGACACCCGTGACTCAGATTACCGTCCTCCATCATCATCGGAAAGGTATGAATTGTCTTATAAATATTATATTTTATCGATTTGTTGATGTCGAATTTTCTATATCTTTCTCAGGGCAAAAGTTTTATGGTCGGATTGTATAGTGTGTGTGTGTGTGTGTGTGTGTGTGTGTCTGTGTGTCTTTGTGTCTGTGTGTGTGTGTGTGTGTGTCTTTGTGTGTGTGTGTGTGTGTGTGTGTGTGTGTGTCTTTGTGTCTTTATCTTTGTGTGTGTCTTTGTGTGTGTGTTCCACTGCACAGTGTGTTTATTTTGACCAAGTTCATTGCATTTATGTTTACATATTACTAATGAATACATTTGTTTTTCTTCCACATTCTGGTTTACAGTGATGAAGACTATGAGCCTCCCAGTGCTAGTGTCCCAGGACCATCAAGGGCCCCACAGCCAGGCCCACCAGCACCTCCCCCCGCTGCTCTACACACCTGGCCTTTCACACCTAAGCCAGGCCCATCAGCACCTCCCCCCGCTGCTCTACACCCCCGGTCATTCACATCTCAGCCCGGCCCAGCAGCACCTCCCCCCGCTGCTCTACACCCCCGGCCTTTCACACCTCAGCCATGCCCATCAGCACCTCCTCCCCCGACCACTCTGCGGAGAGAACGCTCCTCTCTGGGAGCTTCTGCTCCAGCTACCAAGCGTGGCAAGGGAAAAAAAAAAGTGGCATCTACAAGTGAGGAGGACAGGTGGCATAACCGGGAGGAGGAGTGCATCAAACCTGACCCTCTCAGGTTCACGCCGGCCAGGACCCCAGGACCCACCTTCGACACCACCGCAGCATGGTCTCCTATCAGCCTCTTCCAGCTTTTCTTTTCAACGTCTGTTGTCCGGAAACTAATTGACAATACAAATACCAACGCTGAAAAAAAAAAAAAAGCTGGAATGAAGTTGAAGTGGGAAGTGCTCACGGTCAAAGACTTTTACATCTTCCTCTCCATCATCCTCTTCACTGGCCTTGTGACGGTCCACCAGAGGTCTGATTACTGGAGGAAGATGTGGCCGTACAGTTTCCAGTTCCCCGGTGACAACATGTCACGGGGCCGGTTTGAATCCATTGTGTGGTCACTCCACCTCAGCGACCCAAAAGAGGACGAGGAGAATGAAAAAAAAAGGAACACTGCTGAGTACGACCGCCTGTTCAAGATCAAGCCGCTCTACACAGACATGGTGACCGCCTGCAAAGCCCATTTCCAGCCGCGTCAGAACGTGTCCATTGATGAGCGGATGGTCGCCAGCAAAGCCCGAATGAGCATCAAGCAGTACATGAAGGACAAGCCCACAAAGTGGGGTTATAAACTGTATGTGCTGGCTGACTCGTCAATAGGCTACACATGGAACTTTTTTGTCTACCAGGGCAAAAGTGAGTCCACCACAGGCCAGGGGCTGAGTTACTCAGCGGTGATGGACCTTTTGCCTTTTCCTCTCCTCGGTAGCGGCTACCATTTGTACACAGACAATTTTTATAGCAGCCCTGCTCTCTTCACTGATCTGTTAAAAAAGCACATTGGCTGTTGTGGGACCATCAGAAAAAATCGCATTGGCTTCCCCAAGACCCAGAACAACGACCTGCCCAGAAAGGCTGTGAGGGGAACCATGCGATGGATCCAAAGTGGCAGACTCCTCTTTGTGAAGTGGATGGACAGCAGAGAGGTCACGATGTGTTCCACAATACATCAGGCCTACAGTGGACAGACGGTGAAGAGAAAGCTGAAGGAGGCTGGGGTCTGGCAACAGAAGGCAATAGCAGTTCCGGACAGCATCGTGGACTACAACCGTAGCATGGGGGGAGTGGATTTGTCGGACTCACTGATCGGCTCGTACAGCGTCCGCCACAAGACGATGAAGTGGTACAAGACTTTCTTTTACCACTTCATGGACATCGCTGTGGTGAACAGTTACCTCCTGCACAAAGAGCTTTTCAAGTTGAGGCACGACCCCACCCAGACGAAGCCCTTCACCCACAAGGTCTTCAGGGAGCAGTTGGCCAAGGAGTTGCTGGAGTTTGGTGAGGGTTCAGCAGCCCCTGCTCTCCGACCCCCACCCCCCACCACTACCTGCATGCCCATGATTTTTGCGAATGAGGCCAGGAAGCATTGCAAGAGGTGCCACGATGCTGGAACGCCGAGGGTGAAGACGTCCTTTTATTGCAGTAAGTGTAAGTTTCCTCTCTGCCTCACCTCAAAGAAGAACTGCTTCCAGCTGTGGCACAGTGAAAATGTCTGATGGATGGACCCCACCCAGACACTCCTCCCCTTTTCTTCTTTTTTTTTTTGTGTACAGACAATTTTCTTTCTTTTTTTTGTGTACAGACAAATTTTTTTTTTGGTGTACAGACAATGGACAATTGTGTAAATAGTTTATTGGTTTTACCTGTGTTTTTAGTTTGTTAAAAATAAATGTGTTTGAATTCAACATTCAGTTGATTTGTGTGTTTTTTGAATGGGAAAATATATAGGTCTGGTTGAATTTTCCCAAAAAAAAAAAAAGCCAAATTCATCCTAATTCTGCTATATTAGGATGTATTGAACACCATTAGTAATATAAAAGTGAAATATTTAGTTTGGTACATGAGAAAAGTCAAATGGCACACATGGTGCCAAAATGTGCCCAAATGCACATTTTGGAAATCTCGCCTAAATGCTCTGTACTAAAACCTTTCTAATGTTGTTCTGCTTCACTTTATCAAAGTCAAACTTTCCAGAGAAGACTGTTCACATGTTGTGCTATGTTTGGGAGAGGTTTAGACCTTCGTCTGCATCATTCCAAAGAGATAATCATCCTGAAAGTGCTTTTTAGTCAGGCGGAATTGACACTTTTCAGTTTGAGCTGTGTGCCATCTTCATTTACTATTAACCAGTAACATATATACTGATATTTACACATCTGAACAAATCTCACAAGTGTTTATTGTTTATTATAACATCAAAATTATTCAAATAGACCTTGTAGTTAGAGAGTAAGGCCCCTTTGAGTATGGGTATAGTATTTTCGAGCAGAAGCCAAAAAAAGGCCTAGGGTTCAAAAGGTTAAAGACTACTTTATTACTCTGTTGTATTTTTTTTAACTAAGCAACAAATCTACTTCCTGTGTTCACCGACACCCACCTGCAAGCCCAGTGCACGTGAATAGTCACGTGATATTAGTTTTCAGACATTTTAGTCTGGACGGAGATCATTACGAAAACGATGCTGAAACGCAATGTGGACGGAGATCGTTTTAAAAACGAAAACGTATTAGTGTGGATGTAGCCTAACATGCCAGACAGAAGAGAAGTGTGTTCATGTTTACATTACCTCGGCCAAAATGTTCAGCTCAGAGTCTGTGATAATGCAGGCCATCTCAATGATGTGGTCCTTCTCAATGTCCAGACCTGTCATCTAAAAAACACACAAAGAGTTCTCAAAAATAGATCTATAACATGCGTCTGGTCCTCAACAACAGCATCTCTTTACTTGTTACAGTTCTTATTACATATTATTATTTTATTTAGTTCTTATTATTTTTACATGCAAGCAGCATAGATCATCCAGTAACCATACACTTCGCTATTCAGAGACTTTCGGATGCAGGCATGAAAAACAAGTAAACAAACAGTTAAATGAGTTACCAAACTCCTTGTGGAGGAGTTTCCTAATAACATGAACTCTGAGCCTGCAGTCGCACATTACAGTGTCACATAATGGGACATTTGGATAGTTTATTGTTTAGAGTGAAATAAATATTAGTTGATAGACCACATGTGCGATTTAGTAAATTAAAGTCAACTAGACTTGCGTCTTTATCTTAACGGTGTTTCATTCATCCACTAACTGTTCAATTCTGCTCGGTTATTCACATAACTTTACCCGTACTATCCTACAAATGTGTACACATTAGTATTTTTAAGCAGATGTTACACATTTTAAAGAGGCATGTTTCTGGGTATTCTTTTGTACTCGCCGTGCATCATTAACGATGTGATGCTACACACTACAGGAAACGTTAGGTTAGCGTCTTTGAGAACGCAAAGCATGATGGAGACGTTCTGAAGTCTCATCGTTGGTAAGCTAACATGTATTAGCATGATGGAGATGTTCTGAAGTCTCATCGTTGGTAAGCTAACATGTATTAGCATGATGGAGATGTTCTGAAGTCTCATCGTTGGTAAGCTAACATGTATTAGCATGATGGAGATGTTCTGAAGTCTCATCTTTGGTAAGCTAACATGTATTAGCATGATGGAGATGTTCTGAAGTCTCATCTTTGGTAAGCTAACATGTATTAGCACGCCCTCGTGGTTTGACTCAGTCAAGTGCTAACTATAGCCGTTTACATTAACATGTAACGTTCACGTTAGCATAAGCGAGGCAGGCAGGGTGTCAATTGCCAATTCAAAACTAAACCGGAACATACAAGTAACGTTATTCAGTACATGTAACAGTTAAGTTACAAAACGTAAGCGTTACATGTAACGTTAAACCATAGTCCCTAGACTACGTTACTTAGCACATTCTAAATTATGCACATTGCAACGTAATACTGATACTCACCAGCATAATTTGGTCTACATCTGGTTAGCTTGGTGTGGTAAATGTTATTAGCTTATGTTTGCAAACTTACCAACAGTAGCATTTTAAATTAACTACACAGATACAAGCCGGTTTTAGTCCTATAACTTGCCTCTAGGTCCACCCAAACCATTCTCTGAGACATCGCGATGGACGACATGCTGGTGTGCCTGGACACCTGAACGTCAACTCTTGAACCGAACCTGGAAGTGAATGGGTTTATTACACGGCTAAACGGTACACGTTTCGGCAAAACACCACTGCAGTAGGAATGAAACGCTGCCTTGCTGGGCCGAAGGAAACGCTGTCTCCTCCTGCAGAGAACCTCCAAAATAAAAAGACCCCATGCCGAAGTTCGCGAACACACTGGCATCCTGGGTCGACTTCCGATCTGAACTGTCGTAAATAACTCCCATGAGAATTGTTATGGCCAAAGCCAGGCTACGGTTCAACAGCTGCGGTCAAGTGAGCCATCATCCGCAGAACGTTGGTCACGTCAGCCGGCGCTTGAAATGTAATGCTTGTCTATTCGTGGTGCTACGGTACGGGTGCTTGGATAGCCTAAAAAGCCCGGAAATAGACCTATATTTCATCAATAATTTGTCCAATTTGATATAACAAGTCAAAAACAACGTAATTTTGTACATTAAGTGAAATACAACAATAATAAAATCTGAAGTTACACTGCTGTATAATCTTTCATTGAAAAAGGGTTCGAAATGTATAATATTACCTAATAATACTCTTTCATCTGTAACAAAAACATTTCCTTCATTGGTTAGCTAAAATTTCCATTGGAGTTCTGTTCATAATGACCCCATATATCTCCATGTCAAATGTAATGTAATTTTACTGTACATTTTTTGAGATAATTAAAGGCAAAGTTAGATCAAATGACATGATATTCATAATTTCCCTATATTTGACATTTTATAAAAACAAATCCTTAAGAGTTTATATCAAAATGTTCACTGGATTGTTGTTCATGATGACCCTTACTATGTACATGTATATGCCCCCTTGCTATATCTGTCTGTGTGAAGAGGGTGGTGAGATATGTTTTGCGTTTCATGTTGTGTTTTTATCATTAAAAGTTTTTCTTTGAAACATGACAATTAGAAAACAATTAATGCGCATGTGTTCCAACTGAATCCGAATCCAAATACATTCGTTTTAGAACAATGCCTTTCATCACCACCACACTAAGACCAAGGCTTTTACTAAGCTTAATGTCTAGATTTTCAATATAGACAATCAAAACATTAGACATACAACGGACATAGTCGGAGTGATCATGAACAAGAATCCATTGAAAATTTACTACAACCTTTTAAGGAACTGTTTAAAAAGGTATAAAGGATTATCTTATCTTATCTTTATTTAACAGTTCAAATATGAGGACATTATGAATATCATAATTTCATTTGAGTTAACTTTGCCTTTAATTATCTCAAAAACTGTACAATAATATCTCATGAAATTAGACATGGGCATAGTAGGGGTCATCCTGAACAACAATCCAGTGAACGTTTGATATAACCTCTAAAGGAATTCCAGTAATCAAAGTCCAAATATGAGGAAATTATGAAAATGAATGCCATTTGAGTCGACTATGCCCTTAATTTTCTCAAAAGCTGTACAGTAATATCTCATGAAATTATACATGGGCATAGTGAGGGTCCTCATGAACAATCCAGTGACATTTTTATATAACCTCTTAATGTCAAGGGAGTTCTGGACAGGACCCAATAGCAGACCACGAGACAGGATTGAGGAAACGAAAATACTTTATTTTTAGAAGGTACAGCATGCGTGATCGACAGTGTGGTTCTCCGTGGACCGATACCGGAAGACAGGCAAGATACTGTGTGGATCCCTTGGTCCGACACAGGGTTGCAGGCAGATCGACGATGTGATGTCCCGTGGATCGACACCGGAGGGCAGGCAGATTAACAGGTACTCGAGGCAAAAGACAGCACCGGGTTGAAGCGGGTACGGGAATGACGCCTGTATGACGCCTGTATGACGCCTGTATGACGTTTTTGAAACATGGAATCACCCAGTAATATGTGTAAAATATGATATCTGCGGTAAATATATGCTTTTCCTGCTTGTCCTCTCTGCCTGTCTGCTCTTCCTCTCTGTGTGTGCACGTCTCAGCTGGCTGGGGCGCTGGAAAAACTGCCCCAAAGAGGCGGGTCTATAAAGCAGTTTAGCCAATGCTGAGTAAAGATATAAATGAGTGACATACAATTCAGCCAATCAGCGTCCTCAAATAGATTCAGCTTGGGGCAGTTTTTTTCCTGCCCCAAGCTGCGCGTTCTCGTCAGGAGAAGTCTCTACAGGAGAGCGCCAGCGCGAGCACTACTCCTCCAAGACCCGTTTGAGAGGAGAACTGAGAGGAGAAACTACTGAAAGAGCTGATCCCAGATCAGCCTGACCTCACAATCAGACAGCAGACTAGCAGGAAAGAGAAGCAGTACATGAAGCTTCTCTACTAGCTGTACACCAGACATGTTTGACTAGCTGGATGACGTCATGATAATAACTTATTTATCTTTTTAAAACAACGGGGACAGAATATGACATATATATTATTATATTATACAGAATATTATATGATATATATATTATTATATTATACAGAATATTATATGATATATATATATATATATTATTATATTATACAGAATATTATTATATGTTATATATATTATATTATACTGAACTCCCTGTGAGGGTGACTAAAATAAGATGTCCTGACGTGTTTGTGAAAGTGTTATTTACTGCTTTTTTTCGTGTTGGAATAAATGTTAAATATTTAACTGCAAAGTAGTAATGCGCGTTTGATACCTTAATTTGTTTGCATTAAATCATTCTGGGATGTTTGCTGAAATTGATTGGATGTGGCACAGCCCTACCAAGAACATTTTCCACCAGCCGCCACTGGTCAGCCCACAGGAGGTGATTAGCTGAAGTGTCTGCAGCTGTGTGGCCATGGGAGGTGTCTGGTCTGACAGGGATCCTGACACTTAAGTTTTTATAAAATGTCAAATATAGGGAAATTATGAATATCATAATTTCATTTGAGCTAACTTTGCCTTTAATTATCTCAGAAAATGTACAGTAAACTTACATTACATTTGACATGGAGATATATGGGGTCATCATGAACAGAACTCCAATGGAAATTTTAGCTAACCAATGAAGGAAATGTTTTTATTACAGATCAAAGATTATTGTTAGGTAATATTATAATTTGTTTATCCTTTTTCAATTAAAGATAGTACAGCAGTGTAATTTCAGATTGTATTATTGTTGGATTTCATATAATGTACAAAATGACGTTTTTTAACAAATTGGACAAATTATTGATGAAATATAGGTATATTTCCGGGATTTATGGGCTATCCGAGCACCCATACCGTAGCACCACGAATAGACGAGCATTACATTCCAATGCCGGATGACGGACCACTTGACCGCAGTTTCCTTCCTGGTGCTGTCACGCAACAATCAACATGCTTCAGTAGAAACAATTCACTCATGCAATATCAATGAAACTGTTTAATATCAATATTTCCCGTTTGCAATAATGTAGATTCAACGGTTTGGTTATAATTTGCTATGTATTTTGGTTATATTTGAAACAGTTAAGCCGAGCTTGTTTTGTTTTTTACTGATGGTTCTTGTTATTGAGAACGAGAATTTGTTCATTGACAGTTTGCTATATTTACTGTTTTTATTTATTTATTTCGTATTTGTTTTTTGTTTTTTAGTAAATAGTTACATATAAAATGAAACGAAAAGATTGTCACTGTCTATTCATATTCATCAACATGAATCCCTGCACACATGCACTGTACTAATACTAATAAGACAGTTATCATCTCTGCCAGAGTAGAGGTGTTTTCTCTCTGTAGCCGGTTACCTGTTTAACAAACTGAGTATTTATATACAGTCTGTGGTATTTATACTGTGTTCTGTGTCCTGCTTATAAGCGCAGGACCGATTTCTACTTGCGGAATGCGTTTGTCCTTTTTATAAATTATTTGTATTGTATGTTTTGAAATTCTGATTGTGAAGTCATTATTTAATAACTCAGAATGTGATTATTACTGTGACAATAAAAAATATTTTTTGCTGCCCTTGCAGTTACATTTTAGCATTTTGTTAACTTAAAGGTAACGATTCATGTGGGTGTGGGCTCATGAAATTAATTGTGGGCTCATTGATAACCAAAAGCAATGACATGTGGAGGTTGTAGTCTACCACCAAAATCCTGCAGCGATCCCACCTGAGGCTTTACAATTCCCACAGGGTCCATTGTCTTCAAGATTAAGGTGAACCTGACAAGAGTCATAACAAGCAGAAAGATATTTTACACTACCAGCATTAAGGACACTTAATGTGTTGGTGATGGCAAACATTTGTGAACATATTTGTTAACACGAGCATTGTGCTTTTAGCATTCTGTTCCAAAAGGCTTTTACATAACCATGTAATGTCAGGTAAAAGCCATTTACATATCGATGCATTCCAATTTTATATCCTCTGATGAAACACACTCCTTTAGTAATACCAATGACCAATGTTATACCAATTACCCTCTGCAATAACATCTGATAGCTGACCATTCTTAGCTTCTTCGGTCCAATATTTTTGGTTTTCAGTGACTGCTTCAATCTAGTTATATTAACTTTGCTGGAAATTTTATATTTAATCATATTAATTAAAAAAAAAACATTTTCAAAGGCTTAGTTATTCTGGACTTTTTTGTGAGTTTTGTTGTATTGCTGCTGCAGCTTGCAACAGGTTCACCCAGCACCACCTGTCATCCACATAAAATCACTCATAGGTGATTTTGCACTCCATTAATCCACACAATTAGATGTCTGAAAAAAGTGTGACATGCCAATGTCTTGAAATTATTGCTGAGACTGGGGGGGTTTTGACCTTACCCCACTAGAAGATTATTTCACCTGATTTATAGCCTGAACATGCGATGCCGTTTTTAAGATGGAGCTTTTCTTGAGTTCACACAAGGATGTTGTTTACAGGGGTGAGCACCAATTCATTATTACCTTTGGTCAAACGTAAGAGATGCTTATCTAAGAGGCTACCTCTGATGTAATTTGATAGAAGACAATCACAGTAATTTACTATGCATAGAGTAAAGATTGTCCTAGCCTGATAAATTACAAAAATGACAATAGGACAAAGGAAGAGTAGACTGATTTGATTATTGCATAAATTCCATGTTCACATCCAAACCAACTACTTCAAATAAAACCTCAAGTCATTGAAATGGTGCATGTAAATTAATTTCAAGGTTTGTTTTGATCTATTAAAAAGTCAGATGGGTGGTAAGGATAGTGGCTGCAATTTTATATATTCACAATATGGTGTGCAAATGTCAACTTTATGTCAGGATGTACTACTAAAAGAGAAATCGTCATCACAGAGAGGAGGCATACAACAAAGGCAGATTTTATACTTCGGGATTGTTAGGTTAGGGTTAGGTCAGTTGGATAACAAAAAAGGAAAAGCTCATCAGTGGCCTGTACTACTAAGCAGGATCTGGGGTCAAGAAGGTAATTTTGGGGTTAACCCTGTGTTTTCAGTCCTACGACGGAGGTTCCCTTCTCACCGGGGGTAGATTGCCATGGTCATTTTCACTGAACACCTAACTTGCTCCGGAGCAGGTTATGTTGGAGAGAAGAAATCACTGCCTATACTGTCCAATCAAAGCTTAGGTAATATTACACAAATACACAGACATTTTAATTATAATCCAGACTAAACGCAACACAGATTAAATTTACAAATGCAGAAAGGACAGTTGGCAACAAATGGCATACTGTGTGAATGTGTAAATTAACAGGCTTATAACATTCACTGCCCATCTAGACAACGATAAATCTGACAATAATTACACGTGTATTCCGTTAAGTTAATATGTTACTGAGGTATTCTTATGGCGTGTGTGACAACTTCAGCCTTATTCTTTCAGGTGCAACCCCGGCGGTGTGAATTGGACTTGGGAGCAAATAGAAGAAAATCACTAAATATTTGGTTATCATATATTCATATCATATATTCACTCATATATGTCAACTTCTTAAGCCGTGTGCTGCAGTGCTGTTATGGAAGGATATCCTCATCATTTTTAATAATGCCTGACTTATGCAAAGTCTGTTTCACACCGCCGGGGTAGCCGCTGAAAGAATTAGGCTAAAATATTGTTATACACGCCATAAGAATACATCTAAGCAACACATTCTTTTGACAGAATACACAGTCAGATCTACTCGTGCCCTAGATGGGGCAGTGATATTATAAACCTGTGAATTTACAATATCACACAGTAGGCAATATATTGCAAGCTGTCCTTCCTGCTTTTGGCAGTTGAAACGGTGTTAGTTTCAGCTTGAATTATGTGTTTAACTTTTTTGTAGGACCAGCTAAGCGGGATCGTGGTTGTTAAGAGTCAGTTAAGCCAGGTAACCAAAACATACCTGGGTATGTTGAACTTGCTTTGTAGTACAGGGCTCAGGTTTTGCATTTGAATTTAGGGAGCTTTTTCAGCCTGAAATCAACATGTCACAGCGGTCGCAAACACTAGTTGTTGAAAATTCAGGTAGTGCTATCATAAAGGCAACTCAATAATTCAATCGCTCATGAAATGTAATGGCTCAAAGGCTCAGCTCTTAGATCCCTCCACGGCACACAGTTCCACACAGGCCATTACAGTACATACTGAATATAAATTCTTAAGAATGTTTTACAGTTTACATAATTTCTCATTACACCTAGTGCCATGTCGAACAACCGTTTGAAAAAAACATTGCACATAAATACAATAGCTAGCGTCAGACATCATAAGGTAATATAGAAAAAAAGAAACCTTCAAAAAGTAGTGCAATATATGCAACAAAACGGTAGCCGATATCTTTGGTCTAACTAGCGTCCACCAACACTATTGGAGAGTTTACATATCTCTATTATGTGTCCAAGTTACATGCTGCTTTCTCTTACAGCTAAGCTCTTGTAGCAAGGCCAGTTTTTTTATCATTTATTATTTACTTGCATGTAGTAAAGAAAAAAATTGCATATGCCCAAATGTGCTGAAATGCCATTGATGCTGCTATGGTGAAAGCCCCCCTTCCCAGGTCAATAGGTAGTGCATTTAAACAAAGACTTAGTCACTGACCACAGCATTTAACATTCATTTAACAGTGACAAAAAGAAAATTCCTTTACCTTAAATGTAAAAGCAAAAAATATATTTGTGGATTTGTGAATGTGTTTGCTCTATATGTTATATGTTTGTTGAAGACATTGATATCAGGTTTGCCTATTCATTTTTATATTTTTTTCATCACATTAATTATAATTTGGTCAACATTTATGAGCATGCATAGAGACTGAATTAAGTAAAAAAGGTTTTGTCTACAATTTGGATTAATTAACTTCCATTTAACCTCAAACAGTTGAATTCATCACTGTAAACAAAGGGCGCCAAAAGCATCATACAAAGTTGCATCAGAATATTGATTAAATGCACATGTAAACAAAACAGTATGAAAATGTCCCGTGATGATTTACATGTCTGTCGCTGTGTTTGTCGATAGAGCTGCCCTCCAATCACTCAAATGGATGTTTTTTCCCCAGAGGTCATGTGGTCAGATGAGGATCTCCACCATGTCTTTTTCCACTTCCTGTTGGGTGGGCGGGACTGGAGGAGGGGCCTGTTGATGTGGATGAGACTGGACGGGGAGCCTCCGTTCCAGGGTGCTGCTTTGAAACACTGCATCTGCAAAGATTTGACAAAAGAACATGTAAACATGTCAGAAGTTGAAAACATTTTCAATCCAGCATTTCTGATGATCCAGTCTATTTGATAAACTTTTAAACATAGGTTAATCTGCGTCTGTTATACAGTATAGTAATAAGATCCTTGGAGATGTCAGATGTCATGTTAGACCTGGGGTACATCCCAAGTCTCTTAATTGCATCCCCGTTTCCTTCACTTGCATCTTTTCCTTGGAAAACCATGCGAGGAGAGAGGAAACGAGGAAATATGTTTTAAGAGACATGAGACGTCCTTTCCTCAGTTTCATCACGTGAAGCGACGTCTGTTTCTGATGACGGAGGATCAGCTGATCACAGCTGGATCAGCTGGCAGTCGGCTTTAACAGCTGGAGAGACAGTTGAGAAGTTTGTGTCTGTACACATGATCACTGTACTTAATAATAGTAAGTTACTAATAATACTAATAACTAATAAAGACACTTCATCACTGTCAGAGTAGAGGTGTTTTCTCTCTGTAGCCTGTTACCTCTTTAACAAACTGTGTCCTGTTCATGAGCGCAGGACCGATTTCTACCGGCAGAATGCGTTTGTCTTATTTATTAATTATTTGCATCTGTATGTTTTGAAATCATAATTAATAGTTTCTCTTGAATACTGGAATTAATTTATCAGGCTCCATGTTTCAGGTTAAATTGAAATTATATAACTCATCAAACCCGACACTCAGGAATGATCAGCCTCACGTGACTGAATGAAAATGATGATAAATTATGTAAAAAGTGTTTCGTCTCTCAGCTCTCTGAGAGGGAAATATCAGATCATGAAAAGACAAATCTTTCTCGTAAATGAAGAAAGTTGTTTGTGGTCCTTTTGTTGTTCAGTCTACAACAGGGGTGTCCAAACTTTTTTCAAAGAGGGCCAGATTTGATAATGTGAAAATGCCCAAGGGCCAACAGTCCCTGCTGACATTATTTTAAACAATAAAAGTAGCCTATACATATATTGTTATTTAATAATTTTATTTTCAATGACAAAGCAAATAGCAATGTAACCAAATGTGAGCGTTCAGGTGTGAACAAATCTCAACAACTATTCTGCCTTTCTTTCACATCTTGAAAGTCAGATAACAAAGAACTAGAACATTTTGCAAGAAATTTTGACAGTGTGGCTTCTACTGCCCGAAGACGTTGCAATACATATATACACGCCAATATTACCGGTAGTATTGTTGAGATTCAATTGAGATATTGCTTCTCTCTTTTCTGCATTTTAGATTCATACACTTGGATTGAATCTTGTATTCGTGATGGACAGTCCACAAATGTCTCCCGTCATTTCTGTATTGGCGATATACATCTTTGTTTGAGAAGCCTTTGGAAATGATGGGAGCTAACGCTCACAGTGTTAACCAACGAACATACATTTCTGTGGTAATACGAGTTTGAATTTTAAATCAGGTAAGGTTTGTGTTGATCAAAAATACTGCTAATCCTGTCATGAACGCAGTGCGCAGAACCTGCTTCTCCTCTCTCATCTCCATAACCCTCTTTCTTTTTAGAAATATTGTACATTGTACTTTACTACATTTATATGGCAGCTTTAGTTATGTTACAAACTCAGATTATTAAAACAAAATATAATCAACTAATGAATGATGATGTATTATTAGAGAGTAAACTAGCCAGCAGTATATACAATTATTAAAATGAGATTCGCCTTTTCCAGCTGCAACATTAAAGTGATTAACACATCAATGTTTAAATAAATATAATACAATAACATAAAATATATAATTCTACACAATAAGTACTATACTCGTCAATTATATTTTGATGATAACTGTTATTTGTACTTTTCCTTGAGTAAATCCTTGAACGCAGGACTTTTTACAGAGCATTCTACACTATTATTTCTTCTTCCAGCATTGTATGTCAACGTTAGTTTACATTATATAGTTTTTTTTCACCTTCACACAGTCACACACGCACACAATTTTCAGATACAGTTGATATAGTGTTGTATGTAGGGATGGGTATCGTTTGGGTTTTTTCCGATTCCGGTGCTAAAACGATACTTTTAAAACGATACCGGTGCCTAAACGGTGCCTGAACCGATACTTAAAAAAAAAAAAGCACAAAACGACGATTGACGACATTAAAGAAAGGCTTTTTTTTATTGCCAAGGCCAATTTGTTTTCTTCAAATTGAACAATATATTAACAAACCTTTTCTGTCACGCCCCACTTTGGAGGAAGAAAAATCTTCATGCCCCACTGCCCCAACAAAATTGTAACAAATGGTCCATGCTGAATTTTTATTGAAATAACAACAAAGATAGCAAGAGTAACGAGAACCATCGCCTGTACAAATAAAGTGATTCGTTTTCATTGAACCCTGTTACAGTATGGCTTAATATTAACTTCTACTGTTACTGTATGTCTTCATATTAACTTCCACTGTTACTGTACAGCTGTTAGAATTGTGGCTTATCTTCTATTTGCAATTAATATGCATTCAATCCAGTTCAATTATCTAAATTAAAATGATAATCTACTCTGGCTAAGGTAGCTGATCAAGAGTAAAATAATAGCTGTGATTTAACTGCACGTGTTAGTCCACTGGCTGTGGTCATCACAGTGAACAGTGTCTGGCAGTGTGATGAGAGGGCATGTGAGCCCTTGTTGCTGTACTTTATCTCCTTGGAGCAGAGGCTGCATTCAGCATACCCTGCCTTATCAATGTATTTAAAACACTGTGACAGCGGGAAGCTGTACTCACGTCTGTTTAGACCTCCACCTTTATCCAGGCCCAGCTCCACTCACATCTCAGCCCTGCGTTAAGCTGCGCTACACAAACAGCCTCCTCTTCATTAAGCTCTTTGGGGGGGGGGCTGCATGTTTCATCCCGTTACGTTTTTTCCACCTAAATCGCGATAATGACGAACGTTAAAAGTCGACAGAGTTCCGCATGCAGTGGACGTTAACCCAGCAAGTCTGAACGGTAACGGAACATAACGGAACTTAAACTGTAACGGAGGGAAATGAAGACGCTGTAGACATCTTAATGCTGATTGGCCATGACTCGACACATCAAATATGTTCTATTGCGAAGATCACCACGTCACCTTTTCTCCTCGTCTCACTCCAATCTGAGAGCTGGCTAATTGACCGTCGCGTTGTTTGAATCTTTTTGTGCGAAATACAGCCACACTTTTGACCGTTTACCTTTCGGCATTTTCTCTGTTGAATGAGAAAAACGTATGAGTTGCGTATGCAAATTTCCCGAAAAACTTTCATACGCACAAAAACACCTTGAAAATACCGAAAGTTTCGTATACTTACCGTATTGAACCAGCGTATGGACAGCGAATGGCCAGCGTAAGACCAGCGTAAAAACCGTGTGCCACTATGGCACCGGTTTTCGGTACCAAACCCTAGTTGTATGTGCAGTGTTTATCTCTGAATCACCCGCTGTAGCTTTCTCTCTTTTGTCTCTCCGTCATCTACTGTCCGTCTCTCTGTCAGTTTTCAATAATCTTCTAATACTGTGCATGTATCACCAAGTACGATTTTAGTTTCTATAAAGTGTCCATAGTGACAGATACAGCATACTGTACACAGACAAACAGTAAACAGCTATCTGATGCGAGAATCAGAGCTCACTGGAGCAGAGTAACCATGGTGACTGTCACACACCTTCTCCAGCCACCTCACCGAGTAAATCTTCACCACCTGCACATAGGATTGGGTAAATGATCAAAGTGTGGAAATAAAGTCAGTGACAGCTCTCGTACAATCACTCCATATCTTGCATTGACCATATATGGCATGTAGAGGCCGGGATGTGAGGCTGAACCAGCTGCGCACATGTACAGGTTGATTTGGGATTTATGAAAGGAAATTGCGCAGAGGCAGACGTACGCACGGTTTTATGAATCTGAATATGTTTTGGTGTATGTGCATTTCCTCCTTTGAACGTACACAAACATTTAGTGTGGATCCTACGCACTGTTTTATAAATGACACCCCAGGTGATGCTGCTGTTTCATGCAGAAAGTACCGTCTAACTCATGCACAAAGTGTCTGATGGTCACAGAAGTTGATGACCAACGTCCTACCAGTACCCTCAACATGAGCAATAGTGAAAGGGCTCGACCATCGCTGCTTGCAGCTTTAATTCTAATATGTTTGTCCTGATTTATTACAGCATCAACCCTGGTTCTGCATTCCTGGGTTGCCAGTCCGTACAGTCTACTCACCCTGGTACTCTGTTACCTCTGTCCGTAAGTTTCCGTTCTTACGATCCGATCAATCGAGTGTGGTGGAACACTCAGTCGACTTCCGCATTCTCGCCGCCGAGTCCGGGTGGGATGAGACGGCGCTCAGGGGAGTTTTCCTTCACGGACTATCTGAATCCATAAAGGATGAAACGGCCACCCGTGGTGAAGTCGATTCATTGGATGAGCTAATCGAGCTCACGATCAGGCTTGATAATTGGATGCGTAAGAGGCAACGTGAGAGGAACTACAGATCCCAAGGGGCATCGCCTACGACGTCATCCTCTTCAAGCTTCTGCTCCCGTACTCCGGCGCCAGCCTATCGGGTCGAACGCTCAAGCTCCAAGTCCTCTTTCACCTCGGAGGTGGAGCCAATGCAGCTCGGCCTCACCTTTCACAGCAGGAGAGAGAAAGGCGGATCAGAGCGGGCGAGTGCCTGTACTGTGGCCGCCGGGGACATTCGAATCTCTCCTGTCCACTTCGGCCAAAAAGGGTGCTCGCCGGTAATGGTGGGGATACTGGCGAGCGGACCCGAGCACTCTCTCAACTCCCTACCAAGACTATTGTTGCCTGCATCTCTCTCTCTCTGCACTTCTCTCACTGACAGCATTGGTGGACTCTGGAGTAGAGCAAAATTTTGTGGACACAGAATTAGTAGCCAGAGCCCAGATTCCCTTAGAGACGCTAGAGTGCCCACTAATGGTCAACGCCCTGGATGGCAGCTCCCTGGCTAGAATCACCCACCGGACCCAGCCGCTTCGGCACATCCTGTCCGGAAATCACAGAGAGAGACTTCAGTTTTATGCGTTTCCTTCTCCTAAAACCCCCTTAGCGCTGGACCACCCTTGGCTTACCACTCATAACCCTCGGATTGACTGGACGGCGGGGAAGATTCCCGCATGAAGCCCATTCTGTCATGCAAACTGCCTAGGATCTGCTTTGCCCCCTGGAGGTTCCCCCGGGGGTTTACCGGTTCCTCCGCCAGATCTCGCCTCCATACCCACTGCCTACCATGACATCGGGGAGGTGTTTAGCAAAGCTCAGGCTCTCTCCTTACCACCTCACTGACCCTACGACTGTGCTATTGACCTCCAACCAGGCACTTCATTCCCGTCCAGTCGTTTATATAACCTGTCCAGACCAGAGAATGGAGTACATTTCAGAATCTCTAAAGGTCAGAATCATTCGTCCATCCTTGTCACCACTCGGAGCCGGATTCTTCTTCGTCGCCAAAAAGGATAAAAGCCTCCGGCCCTGCATCGACTATTGGGGCCTGAACAGCATCACCACCCGGAACAAATACCCCATGCTTCTGATTAACTCAGCGTTTGAACCTCTCTCAGGAGCCACAATCTTCACACAGGCGTGGGAGCCATCCTGTCACAACGTTCGGACTCTGACTCTAAGCTCCGCCCCTGTGATTACTATTCTCGCCGGTTGACCCCGGCGGAGAGAAATTCTTAAGTCGGAAAGAGATCGGAAAGAGAGAATTGCTGGTAATCAAACTGGCTTTCGAGGAATGGAGACACTGGCTGGAGGGGGCCGTTCATCCATTTGTGGTCTGGACGGACCATAAAAACGAGGTTAAACTCTCGCCAGGCTCGGTGGTCCCTGTTCTTCAAGCGGTTCAACTTTTCCATCTCCTACCGTCCAGGCCACAAGAATACCAAACCGACACTCTCTCTCGCCAGTTCTCCCCCGAGGGTCACGCCTCCAATCCAGACACCATCCTCCCAGCGACCTGTGTGGCGGCCTCTCTCACCTGGGAAATCGAATCAGTGGTGCAGGACGCTCTCCGGACCCCGCCAGACCCCTCTTTGTTCCCCTGTTTGCACTCTCCCAGGTGCTCCAGTGGGTGCACATCTCCCGGTTCGCCTGTCACCCTGGCGTCAGACGTACCATTAACCTGCTTTGGAGGACCTTTTGGTGGAAATCGCTGGAAGTGGACACTAGAGCATTTGTCCTTGCCTGCTCAACCTGTGCCCGAAATAAGACTTCACACCAACCTCCCGCTGGCTTGCTGCAACCCCTTCCGGTGCCACATCGTCCCTGGTCCCATATCGCCCTGGACTTCGTCACAGGTCTGCCGCCCTCTCAAAGGAACACGGTCATCGTTATGGTGGTCGACTGCTTCTCCAAGGCGACTCACTTCATCGCTCTGCCCAGGCTTCCCTCAGCTCAGGAGACCACTGACATTATGGTCAGCCAGGTGTTCCGTCTACATGGGGTCTCAGTGGACATCATTTCAGACTGTGGCCCGCAATTCATATCCCAGGTCTGGAGAGCCTTCGGCCGGGCCCTCGGCGCAACCATCAGTTTGTCCTCCGGCTTCCACCCCCAATCTAATGGGCAGACAGAGAGACTTATCCAGGAGCTGGAGGCCTCCCTCTGCTGCGTGGCAGCATCGAACTCTTCCACCTTGAGTACTCATCTGTCCTGGGTGTAATATGCTCACAACTCCCATACCTCATCTGCTACCAGTCACACTCCATTCGAGGTCTCCCTGGGGTACCAGCCGCCTCTGTTCCCTGCACAGGAGGCAGAGATAGCCGTTCCCTCAGTTCAGCTCCACCTCCGAACGGTGGAACAAAATAAACGCCTGGAGGATCGCCGCCACACCCTGCTCCGCATTACCAAGTTGGTCAAAGGGTCTGGCTCTCCGCCAAGGATATCCCTTTAAGGACCAAATTCCAGAAGATGTCCTCCCGGTTCATTGGCCCGTTTGAGATCCGGGCCATTATCAACCCTTCCTCGGTCCATCTGAAACTCCCCTCGTCCATGAGGATCCACCCGACATTTCATATGTCACAAATCAAACCAGTGTCCACCAGTGCCCATATTGAGGTAGGAAGAAGTGTCTTATGTGTAGAGCTGGGCACTCTGAGCAACATTGTTAGTTCCCTGGCATGAGTGCAATTTGGATTAGTCTAAATGCTTAGGTAGTTACTGTTGTCTTGTGGACTGACTGTTTTCAATCTTTGTATTTAGCAGTATTTTACTTTAAATTAACCTTCTTGCCTTAAGTTCTCAAGCCACTTTAGACTCGTACTAAACCAGCAAAATGTTGCAAAACGTAATGTTCAGGTGTTTTTAATTGAATTATTCTCTTTAGATGAACAAAAGACTAAAGACACTATATTTGGACCAACATGTCAAATCAGTTGAGCCAACTTACTGTATATTTTCAGGCTGTTGGGTGCAAATGAGAACTCATCAGTGATTGTCCCTGAATTTATACATCAAAATGTATTTTTACACATTAAAATACAAGCATGACATAATTCAAATACAAACATTGAATTCAATTTAATTAAATAAAATTTATTTTTGTATAACCCAAAATCACGAATTACAAATTTGCCTCAGAGGGCTTTACAATCTGTACGCATACGACATCCTCTGTCCCAGAACCCTCGCATCGAAACAGGAAAAACTCCCCCAAAAACCCCTTTAACGGGGAGAAAAGAGGAAGAGACCTGTCGGAAAGCAACAGAGGAGGGATCCCTCTCCCAGGATGGACAGAAGTGCAATAGATGTCATGTGTACAGTATGAACTTGGTGGGTTGAGTGGGCATTATTTAGGGTTAGGGGTGTGGGGTTAGGGGTGTGGGGTTAGGGTATGAAGGCAAATCACTGTCAAAATCCAAGAGTGCAAATGAGATCCACGCGTGTGTGTAGAGGTCCTATGGGGCGATTTTCAGATTGCACTACATCTCAGAGGTAAATAATGTACTGTACTGATAATAATGATAAAACATTTTACTGCACGGGTACTTCTACTTTTGGTACTTTAAGTACATCTTGCTGATTATAACATACTTGACTAAGGTTTTGAATGCAGGACTTTTACTTGTCGTGGATTGTTTCATCAGTATGGTATTAGTACTTTTACTGCAGTGAAGAATCGAATAATTTTTCATCCACTAATTACTTGTAAGTGATTTAAGTTTGGGAACTTACTTGGCAAACAGTTAATATACAAACAGTGGTTCCTAACCCTGTCTCCAGATCCTTAATCCGGTCAAGGATCTGGAGCCAGGGTAGGGAACCACTGTTTGTATAATAACTGTTTGCCTAGTAAGGACTTACTGTTTGCCAAGTAAGGAGTTACTTGGCAAACAGTTAATATACAAATGGTGGTTCCTAACCCTGGCTCCAGATCCTTAATCTGGATCTGGAGCCAGGGTAGGGAACCACTGTTTGTATATTAACTGTTTGCCAAGTAAGGACTTACTGTTTACAAACAGGACCCACTTTTGGGTCGCGACCCACCAGTTGAGAATCACTGGCTTAGAGTGTATACTGAGGAGGACTCAAAGGAAAAAAGTGAGAAATACAGTCCCGTGGGCAGCCCTGTGTACAGTTATTAAAATCATTATTTTGTGTCTAAGGCAAAATCAAGCTTGACTTAAACATTGCTTTCCTAACTTTGAAAAACAAAATTAGACGAATAAATACATAGATAAAAATGTACTGAATTGTTAATTATTTAAATATTGGTATCCAATACCAGATCTGCATGTCGTCACCGATAGCTGATTCAGCTATTTGAGTCAGTTTTGGACTGATATCAGAAATATGTTTCGGTATCGATGCATCTGAATAAATAAATAATATTAACAATAATTAATACTATACAAGCGTTGGCGCTCTGTGCAGCAGCGTGGGCGGGGCTTCAGGTCTCTGCAGACAGTTGATGATGTCGTCAGCGGGTCTTTACAGCCCTCTGCTCACTTCTGCTGCTGGATGCTGGATATATTAACCTTTCTAATGCATTTCCTTGCCATAAAACCTTGAATTGCAGTTTGAAAGGTGCTGTGACATTAATATACAGTCTTTATAATTTGAATAAAGTTTATATCTATCTATAAGATTTTTTTATTTTCTTGATTTGATATGCTAAGTACAAGTTTCAATTAGACATAGTATGATGGTATTTGTCAAGGTGAACTCTTGCATGTAGAGACTAAGCTTGAAATGCTTTTACACTTATGTGATTGAGTGACAATTATTTATTTATTGTTTTAACGGTGGGAATGTTACGACTGTATATGTTCCCTGTGCTGTTGTCCCTTTTCCTTCTCTAGTAGCTCTGTCCAGGTGTACTGCATTGCTCAACTAGGTGTAACTGGCCCGGGAATGAAGTGCTTAAAAGATCCTGTGCCAGCATCAGAAGGGAGATGCCTCTGGTATGGGGACTGTTGGTCTTGCTGTCTCTCAGTTTAGGGTTTTGTGTCGTCTTGTTAGTATGGTTTATGTAAATGAATCCCATGGATTTGATTGTTTTTAAATGTGTCCTCTGTAGTTGATTTGGGTCAGTGGTGGAGTGTTGTTTGCCCCAAAAGGCTGCCTAAGGGTCGGTGTAACACACAACGTCAAATAAGCAAAAAGACTGAACATTCTTTGTCTTTGGGTTGGGCAAAACAAGAAATTTGGACATTTTATAGACTACCTTTAATTGAGATTATAGCCAACACATTGATTGATACAGAAAATGATTTAGTTTCTACTATTGAGGATGCATTGTGAGACTCTTCTGAGAACACTTTGGTGAAAACACTAAGGGGCAAATTTCCTAAAAGATTGTGTGGCTTTTACAGTGGCTAAACCTGCACAAATAAGACAAAAATAAACTATGTAATTCTCAAAGCACCTACAAAGGGTGAAATGCACCCCTAACTGCACTGCCAGTGCGCGCCTGTGCTATCTGCACATATTTACATTAGGTAATATGCAGACATTTGGAGCAAAATTGTCCCCTTTCTATGCAAATGGGCCTGATTTCAAAAACAGTCCAACTCCCAAAGATCAGCGCTAATAGCCACACGCAGTTAAAGTGAAATTATTAGCTTCTTCAGACCGTTGTTGGTGACTGAATCTTATTCATAAGGGATGTCACGCTTCAAATCATGCCATCTTTAACAATCTTCGTTTGATTAAATCCCAAATATAGTTTCTCTCAGTCACGTTTGAATTCCTTACCGGAAGTTTTGAGGAATACACGTCCTCGGTTGGGACCTTGCGGTCTTAACATTACATTAATCTTTATCTCTTTGCCATTGTTCCTCCTACTGTTTTTGACGCCAAGGCAACTTTTATACTTTGCCACATGGATAACTGCAAAAAAAGGCAAATTGCACTTGGTAGCGTTTTCACTGCAATATCATTAGTGCACTATCATTTGTGAATGGCATCTTGTGAAGGGCACAGATATCAGTTGCAAGTGATGTACAAGATGCTGCAATCAATTCTTTGTGAATTCGCCCTTGAATTTTTTCCTGATTACCACAAGATATCACTGCCCAACTGAGACATAGTGTGAGTGTGATCAGAGCCTTTGACATTCATCAGCTCATACTGATATGTCTGACAGACAGTGTGAGCTAACCTGCTATGCGGTCCGGGATGTAGACTGGGCTGGGACTGAACAGGCGAGCAGGCAGCGTCATGCTCTGCAGGCCTGGAGTGCTGGGCTTGCTGGTGTCCTGACTCTGTCCCTTTTCGGTCTGCGTGCAGCTGTCCCTGCTGCCGGTCTTCGAGTGACCTGCGGTCATGGGGGTGGAAGGAAGCACTGGTGAGGGAGATGATGAGATTGACCCCGTCCTGAGAGACTCTGTGCGAAACTCGTAACCCAGCAGACCCCCTGGAGGAACATGAGAAGAGAGCAATCTTTACCCACAAGCACCGTAGCTACAAGTGACTGTCTATCCTCAATCCTCACTCATAGTAACGTTCAGCTGCTGTTCTTAAAAGTGTTACATGGGGTAAATACTTTGTAATGACCGCTGGTTCTGTTTCTTACCCAGGCTGCCCTTCCAGCTGGTGTCCTTGCGTTCTTCGGTGATGGGGGAGCTACTGAGGCCCAGGCTGTGAGAGAGCACTCCTGAACCACCAGAGCCAGTGTTGGAAATGGACATCAGGGACTTGGTGGGCCTCATGGCAGATTGCGCATCTGACTTGATGGGCTCCTTCCTGGAGCGCTGGTGAAGCACCTTGATCATAGCGTCTTTCTCTATGATCTGAGCATGGAGATTCTTTATCCTGAATTAGGCAGAAAAAGAGGGAGGACCATAATGAAACCAAAGTCACTACAAGTTCCACAAGGAAACCCTGAGAGCTATGCAAGTGCGTTTACAGCACTAGTTCTTCAATTGATCCAGACTAAGTAAACATGAAGTCAGATGGACTGACGGGTAACTAATTTGAAAAAATGTTGTGATGTCATCCTGCATCATCAGAGCTACATGTACACAGTTGGAAAGTCCAGAGACCAACAACAGTTCTTGCAGCTCATTCCAGCTCTTGTTTAGTTTATCTCCTCTGGTGTCACAAAGAGCTAACAAAGAAATGATAGGTTATGAGCACGATACATCCAGACTGCAACTGGACCTCATTTGTCATCCATAACAGTCAGACAAAAACTAGGATGAAAAACCAGCATTGTGCACTGTACTGTGATCCCTAAATTTGAAATTTTAATGAAAAAAAAAGTCCACCCTCCAGTCATCATCACAGTCTTGCTCCTCCTCCTCATCTTCATCACCACCACCACCACCAGTGTCTGGACACCAGGGGCATTATGCCTTATCTGACCTCAGCATCCCTACCCTCGGTTATATTACTTCAGGATGGAGTCCAATCACCAAAGACTTTGCACTATTCAATTCTTATGCATGTGTGATGCCCACCAATGTGTTGTCACATGTGTGTTAATGTATTTTGTTTTTATGTACAGCAAACTTGTTTTTATAGTGAGCACACTTGTATATTCTAGCAATAGTTTTATAAATGACTGACATGCCTTCATGGAATGTACATTCCATCCTGTAGCCAGGGTGGTGCTTTACTTTGCTTTAGGTAGGCGTTATGACAGGAGAGTGATTTACGACCATAACGTTGTGATGCCGTTTTCCTCATTCTGCTAAACAAACAGGAGTGAAGTTGCCCTGTCTCATTTATTTCTCCTGTTTGCAGTTGGGTGAGGAAGTAATCTAAGTTAAATGAGTCTTGCTAAATGAACATATTGTTTTAGTAGCTAAGTAACCAGGAAATGGATTTCTGTAAAGATATATTAATGTGTTTGTAAGTAAGTAGCTTGATTTTCCGGTGTTCGTAAAGATGGCAAATAGAATAGAATCAAATAGATTTGTTTTGCATATGGTAAATAAATCTGATTCTGCCAAGCGAGGCTAAATGAACAGGAGTGAAGTTGCGCTGTCAAATTTATTTGTCCTGCAGAAACTATCATCTGTCTATTTGGTACCAGTAATACATGTATAATAAATCATTCTAATGAAGTCTCTCCTGATTGAAATGAGAAAGACCCATAGAATAGTTATGTTGTGTATCCATGGTTTGACAGGATTGTTGGACATTCAGTAAATAAACAGCTAATTGAAGAGATTACAAATGTTGTGTTTGCTCACTTCAGGATCACTTAATAATTGAGATCAAACTAGAACAATGGCCCATAACTTATGTAGAAGAAATACACATTTGGGCAGTAAAGGCTTGCTAATCAAATGCCGTCTGGGAGCAACTTCCTGCCCCCTACTGTCTTGACCCCTTGATCTTGTCATATGTCAATTGTGCGTTGTTCCTGCAGGTGCTTCTTGCCTTTTGTTAGGGTTCTAACCCTATAGGCTGGTTTGTTATTAGGGCCCGAGCACCGACGTAGTCGGAGCGGAGACCTATTGTTCTTCTAATGTTTATTATTATTATTAGGGCCCGAGCACCGACGTAGTCGGAGGACCTATTGTTCTTCAAATGTTTATTATTAAGGCCCGAGCACCGACGTAGTCGGAGCACCTATTATTCTAATGTTTATTATTATTATTGTACGTGTTTCGTCGCAAAAAGGAGGTGCTTGGGATACTGGTAAGATCTTGAAACTTGGCTTGGCGAAAATTGCAGTCTGATTGGAGTGTCCAGCTGCGGTATGACATATTGGCTTGATAGCGCCCCCTATTATTCACTAAACGCAACAGGAAGTCGGACATTTTTTATTTTATAACGTTTTTTGACCATTTCAACGCTCCGTACTTTAACGAACTCCTCCTATAGATTTGACCTGATTGACTTCAGATTTGGTCACTATACTCTTGAGACTTTGCCAGTGAAAAGTTACTCAAAGATCAAAAAGTTATTGAACTATGTATCCGTTCCAACCATTCGCCACGAAACAGGAAGTTGTTGTAACTCGGCCGTACAATGTCTAATCTGCGCCAAATTTCTCATATGTCATAACATCCTGACCCTGAACACATCTATAGGACAATTTAGAATCATAGTAATAGCGCCACCTAGTGGCGACAGGAAGTTATAGGTTGTGTACTTTTACATCCCGCTACTCACAGATTAATCACATCCCTCTAAAGCAGTGGTCCCCAACCACCGGGCCGTGGGTCATTTGGTACCGGGCCGCACAGAAAGAATAAATATTACATTATTTCCGTTTTATTGATTATCAGAGTCTGAAATAAGTTTTATTTTGAAAAATGACCGGATTCTCTCCCTATTTCATCCGCCTGTGGCGCTTGACATGTCAAGATGCTCGTCTCGGTCACGTGATATGTTACCTAAAAAATTAAGCCCACAAGCTAGCGAAAATGAGTAAACAACTTTTGGAGAGCTTCTTTGCAAAGGGGAAAAGGCCCACTAAAGAGACAGAAGAAGAGCCTACAACTTCCAAGAAATAGGAGTCTAATTAAATATCAGGAGTAATTCTGACGCACCAAGCCCGCTCTGCAGAATATGTGGCGACAGAGGAAGATCAGCAGCTGGATATTGTAAATGACGGTGGCCTTAAAAGTATGTTTAATGCTTCAGAGTGGCAAGTCGGCTCGATAGCGCCCCCTACAAAATTTCGACGATGCAGCCCTCGCAGTACGTTTCACCTAGATGTATACAATTTGGTAAGCAGATGTATCACATGTAGACTTAAAAAAAAGTCTTAGGGGTCGAAGCTCTAAACCCAACTGCAAGTCAGCCATTTTGAATTTTGTATGAATTTCTAGGGTCGTTTTTGCAATTTCCAGGCGCTCTACTTTAACGAACTCCTCCTAGGCAATTAATCAGATCAACTTAGAATTTGGTCAGAACAATCTAAAGACCTCTGTGAATAAAAGTTACGCAAAGTTTGTTGTTTCGTGAAAGGCCGTTGCGACGCATTCTTTGCCATGAAAAACAAAGGTGTTTTTGAGGGGCTAAAAATGCTCAAAACATAATCAAACATGTCACACACATTTAAAATCCGGAATGTAGTTATCTGATGTGATTTTAATGCTCACAGAGTGGCAAGTCGGCTCGATAGCGCCCCCTACAATATTTCGACGATGCAGCCCTCGCAATACTTTCACCTAGATGTATACAATTTGGTAAGCAGATGTATCACATGTAGACTTAAAAAAAAGTCTTAGGGATCCATGCTCTAAACCCAACCGGAAGTCAGACATTTTGAATTTTGTATGAATTTCACGTGTTTTTTTTACAATTTCCAGGTGCTGTATTTTAACGAACTCCTCCTAGGGAATTAATCAGATCAACTTAGAATTTGGTCAGAACAATCTAAAGGCCTTAGTGAATAAAAGTTACTAAAGGCTTTAGGTTTCATCGAACGACGTGGATATGGTGTGGCAGCCATTTTACATTGCGCTTGTACGTGGAGTTTTCATTAATAGTAAATTGAATTGTTTTTAAATTGCACCCAGCCTAATTTATATGATAGATTATTCTACATTGGCTCACCTTTTGGCTTAAACTTATTTCTTTACAAAAAGATGTACTTTTTTCCACATGGAACTATACATTCTCCTATTTCTCCTCGACTCCTCCAGCTTTGAGTCTCTCAGATTGTCAGAGCTACCTGCACAAACAAACAGTCGGTTTTGAGACCTGCATTCATTTTGACAGTATGTTATGTTACTAACACTGAAGCGCATTCGGACACATTCAAGTTTTTGTCAATTTTTACAGAATTACAGATATGATAGTATTCAGAGATACACTCAAAACATTCGCGGCTTAAGACCTGGCAAAATGACCTGGCTACGCCATTGGTCGACAGGAAATACCGTTTAACTCATGCACTCAGTGTATGATGGTCACAGAAATGCATGGCCGTATCCACCAGGGTCCTGTCAGTACCCTCGACACGCGTGAATATGCGAGGGCCCGATCAATGCTGCTTGCAGCTTTAATTGTTTTGAAATTTCCTTTTGCCTTATGTTTTGATGTTTTTAATGGCTTTATGTGAAGGACTTTGAATTGCCTTGTTGTTGAAATGTGCTATACAAATAAACTTGCCTTGGCAGCTTTAACTCAGGGAGGCTGTATGTATGTGGAGAGAGCTTTACCTGCTTTCCATGTCCAAACAGCGCCGATTGGCCATGAGAATCTCCTCTTCTTCCTTCTGAATTCGAGCCTCCACCGAGGTGTCATAGCTGCTGCTTGGAGAATGGCTCATCATTGCTATAGATGTATCCCTGCAAAACAGGACAGAGTTCAAAACTAACTCATCCACAGGACTTCAGACTAAATTGCTGACCTGTTCTGAATGCTTGTCAACCCTGAGATAGGTGGTCACTTACAGTGCATGGAAAATATATTAACAAAAATAAAATAATGATAAAATAAAATAAACAATTAAATATAAAAACTGGTGATGCTCATCCATTCAATTCATTGCTGCTGAATCCTGAAACCAAAACTGAAGAGACCATTGGGATTTGGTCTGAGGGTATCCCCCAACCAAACACTGCAGAGTTGCCGCCTATCGTAACCACCACTCAGGCAGAGCCCCCTTTTTTCTAGGGTTAAGCTAAGAGGTGATCCTATCGAGTATAATATATAAAGTAGGCTAGGTGGCGTTTGATTTTATTGTACACACCTCACGTCGCATAAAATTACTTACATTATGGCGTATCTCCAAAACGAACTAAAACTGTAAACAACTCATTTTGCACAAATGAAAACTCCATATGCAAACGCTCTTTGTTAAAAGTCACATGGAGAGAGAGAGAGAAAGACATGGAAAAAAGAGAGAAAGCAAAAGCAGATGATTCAGAGGTAGAAGTAGCAGTAGACACACCACACTACAGGAACTGTATCTGGAAATGTTGTGTGTGTGTGTGTGTGTGTGTGTTTGTCTATGTGTGTATTTCAATAAACCGATGCGGCGGCCGGTAGCTCCCACAGACGTAACTACATTTATGACAAAAATACCCTCATCAACATCAGAAAAGAAAGTTAGAGGATTGGATTAAGTGCAGCTGCTCTTGAGACGATCATCGTCCACAAAATCTTCCGACCACATTGATAATAAACATTAAAAGAACAATAGGTCCTCCGCTTCGACTTTGTCGGTGCTCAAGCCCTAATAAAAATTGGAATTGCAATAGGTCCTCAGCTCAGTCTTTGTAGGTGCTCAGGGCTCTAATAATACTAAACATTAGAATATGAATAGGTCCTTAGCGCAGACTTTGTATGTACTCAGGCCCTAATAATAATAATCATTAGAAAGACAACAGGTCCTCCGCTCTTTAGGATTTTTTGTATGTCCAATGAAATTACACATACCTACCAACTTTCATACAGCTAGGTGAAACTCAATGTCGGGCCTACTCAGAAGGGGGTGCTATTGAGCCAATTTTTCATCCCGCAACTGGACACCCCAATCAGACTGCAATTTTCACCACGACTGGCTTGCGTGCCAAATTTCGAAATCTTACCAGTATCCCAAGCACCTCCTTTTTGCGATGAAACTGGTACGATAATAATAATAATAATAACTAAAGCTGCAAGCAGCATTGATCGGGCCCTCGCAACTTCACGCTCGTCGAGGGTACTGAAAGGACTCTGGGTGACGCGGCCATGCATTTCTTTGACCATCACACACTGACCATCACACACTGAGACAAGTGTGTTGTGTGTAACATTAGCGCCCTCTGCTGGCCGCCGGCGGACTTTAGGGCGCGCGTCGCTTTCTTTAACCAGTCTGAAGAAAGCTGTCTCCGTGGTAGGTTGATCTGTGACGAGCTCCGCTGTGATATCTGTATCATTTTTTTTTTGTTTGTAGAACTGTTTTAATTCATAATTTCTAGAGCAAATGCTTTTATAGTGATATTTATTTAGCATTAGTAACATGCTAACAACAGCTAGCTTAAGCATTTGTCTCTTTACTTTGACAGTGTTCCGGAGCTTGTAACCACGAGGTGGGCTGTGAGAAACACTGATTCGTTCTGTTTGTTGCCAGGTATATTGAACTGAAATGTCGTTTTATTTACATGTAAAACCAGTCTGAAGAAAGCTGTCTCCGTGTGTTCCGGAGCTTGTAACCACGAGGTGGGCTGTGAGAAACACTGATTCGTTCTGTTTGTTGCCAGTGCTGTGAATAAACGTCTGGTTGGAGCCATAAAGCCATTAAGTGTGCCTGAATTGAAACACAACGCGAAAGAGAGAGAGTACACAACTGCTACATGTGCACGAGTTAGATGATATTTCCTGCGTCGACCAGCAGCGTAGCAAGATCATGTTGCCAGGTCAAGTCTCAAATGTTTTGAGTGTAGCTCCGATACAATCATAAATGTAAGCCTGTAAAGATCATTAAGAAAATGAATGTGTGTGAATGCGCTTCAGTGTTTGTAACATAACAGACTGGGATGGGGTTCAACTCCCTGCCGTGTCCAGCTGATTGTATTTGGACTTGCATGAAAGTTAACAAAACAGTAGTCATTTGCTTTTATTTGAACACTTTAATTTAACACTGTTTTCATTTTAAACTCTTCTGTAATTTTAGATTGTAGTGTGATTCATTCATTGTAGCATTTAACCTGATTCTCATGTAGAAGCTCTGGACAGATAATTTACAATGCCCACTGACATGGTTTGAGAACCAGTTATCCAATTCCTGCTCTCCAAACATCTTAGTTTGCATATATTTAGTCTTTCTGGTGGTGTGCCCACGAAGCCTTTTAATAAGTTCAGTGTTTGGGCCTCTGTAGTTATAGAATCCTGCTTACGTCTGTGGTTGCCAGTAGGTGGCGCTATTACTATGAGTTAATATTGGCATGCAGAAGTCCTAAAGTCATGACAGTCATCAAGCATGACACGTTTGGGACAGTTCTGACAAAGTACAGTCGAGTTACAACAGCTTGATGGATGATGGCGAACCATGTAAACTGGCCGCCACACCACGTCCATGTCATTTGATGAAACCTCAAGCTTTTATTAACTTGTATTCACTAAGGTCTTTAGATTGTTCTGACCAAATTCTAAGTTGATCTGGATAATTCCCTAGGATGAGTTTGTTAAAGTACAGCACCTGGAAATGGCAAAAACGACAATAGAAATTCATACAAAATGCAAAATGGCTGACTTCTGGTTGGGTTTAGAGCATGGACCCCTAAGACTTTTTTTAAAGTCTACATGTGATACATCTGCTTACCAAATTTTGTAAATCTATGTGAAACGTACTGCGAGGGCTGCTTCGTCGAAATTCTGTAGGGGGCGCTATCGAGCCGAATTGCCACTCTGAAGCATTGAAACCATAATATGTAACAACATTTTGGGCTTTAAATGTGTATGCCAAGTTTGCTTATGTTTCGAGCATTTTTAGCCCCTCAAAGCCACGGCAATGGCGTTTGACGAAACATCAAAAGCTTCATGAACTGGCATTATGAACTTCTTACATTTGTGTGGAACTAATTTGATGTTGATCTGATTTACCTACAATCAGAAACAAGCCAAAGTATAGTTAACTTCCTGTTACCAGTAGGTGGCGCTATGACTATTATACATAATTGGCCTGTGGATGTCTTCAGGACTGGAGTCTCATCAAACATGTGAAATCTGGAAAAGATCTGACTGTGGAGTCGAGTTATATCAGTTTATTCGTTCATGGCGAAGGATCGTAATTTGCTGAGCCGCCACGTTGCCGCCCTTTTACAAATTCATACAATCTTCACAGTGAAGCATTATCAAGGTTTTAAGGCTTTTCTGGCAAAATTTGAGAGGGATCTGATTAATCTGTGAGGAGCAGGATGTCAAAGTACACAATTTATAACTTCCTGTTGCCACTAGGTGGCGCTATTACTGTGATTCTAAATTGTCATATAGATGTGTTCCGGGTCAGGATGTTATGACATATGAGAGATTTGGAGCAGATTAGACAGTGTACGGCTGAGTTACAACAACTTCCTGTTTCATGGCGAATAGTGTTTTTTGCCGCCACGCCACGGATACAGAGTTCGATAACTTTTTGATCTTTGAGTAACTTTTCACTGCCACGGTCTCAAGAGCATGCTGACCGAATCTGAAGTCAATCAGGTTAAATCTCTAGGAGGAGTTCGTTAAAGTATGACGCCTTGAAATGGTCCAAAAACGTCATCAAATTCAAAATGGCCGACTTCCTGTTTGGTTTAGGGCATACTTCTAAGAGGATCTTTTGTATGTCCCATCAAGTTACACATACCTACACAATTTCATACAGCTAGGTGAAACCCAATGTTGGGGCTACTCAAAAGGGGGCGCTGTCGAGACAATTTTTCATACCGCCCTAATAAGCTCATCATTGGTCACATGACAAAACAACAGGATGGATTTTTATTGAAGCTGGTGATTTTAATCAAACAGACCTCAGATCTGAAAAAAACATTTGTGTCAGCTACAAAGCCCAACTTTGGACAATCAATCCTGCTTCCCCTATCTACTTACACCAAGCTGATAAAAAGGGTGAAACCATCAGAAAAACTTAAAAAAAATGTGTGGACAGATACAACAGCTCTACAGGGACCACATAGACTGGAACATACATACATACATACATACATACATACATACATACACGCGCAACCGTCAACATAAAGAGAACTCTGCCGCCATCATCGGTCGGACTACAAACAAAGATGAGAATTCATATCACAAGGAATTAAACAATCTTGCAGAGTGGTGCTCAACATCCTACTTCTCAATGTCAGTAAAACCAAGGACCTGATTGTTGATTTTAGAAAAAAAAGGAGGCGAAGACACACCCCTGTCAGTTTTAAGTTCTTAGGAATCAGCATCAGAGAGAACCTGAAATGGTCATCACACATCTTTGACGACCCTCTCTGCCCTGTCTGCCTGTTGCCTGGTTGTTTGGCTGCTTTCCTTGCAGGTGTGGAGGTGGGTGAGGCAGGGGGTCGTCAGGCAGAGCGGAAACACCTGAGGCCATTAACAACACTGGCCCTGTGTGCCAGTATAAAAACCCTCTGGATTCTCAGTTGGTCTCTCTCTCCTTCCTGAGACACCCATTTTGATTATGGTTATGGTTTGTTTCGGTTATGGTTTGTTTCTACACATACAACACTGCATATACACTTTCCACGCACACTTACACTGCTGAAATTACTGACTTCACATGTCACTGTTAGTTTATGTGTGTCTTAAATAATTTGTTAAACTGCTTCGTTGAGTGCATCTCCCTTTTTTGTCATGGCCGTTGGGCCCGGTTTGTGACACATGACTCATATCCGTAAAAATATGCTCAGAAACAGCCAAGTTTTTTTTAAGGAAACTTAAGAAGTCAAAATTCTTATGTTACTAGGGACAACATGTAACACGTAAAACATTTTATTCATTTTTATTTAAAAAATAACAACAACAAAGAGGCTCTTTCTTGCTGGTTCCATCGCAGAAAAAAGAAGCTTGAATAGTTTGCAAACAAACGCGCAGTAAAGTCCTAAGTACACAAAATGTGACCGGGGATTCATTGCGTTTCGCTGCCCCTTTTATTTCGAATCGCACGCCAAACCCGTGAACCATTTCCTGAATCAGTCACGTGGTACAGGCGGTTCGCGAGGCTTCGAACGTCACCACCTACGTCATCAACACAAGCCTCGATACGCGCCTCATAAAAATCTTCCTGGATTACTCGACACAAGCTTCGAAGCCTCGACACGAAGGACACATCACTAATTAAAACCTCCCAGAACATCACTGGTTCCCATCTACTGATCAGTGATATTGGTGAGGTGAGGTGCCTGCGCAGTGCTAAAAGTATACTAAGAGACAATACCCACCTCAACAACAGCCTGTTTACCCTACTCTGTTTTTTTTTTTTATGTAGTATGAAGGGACTGCAACTTGCATTACATTGAACAACCCTGAGTTGTAGTATGACCATAAATTAATCTCTTACCTTGAACATATGTGAGTCATCAGTGTCAAACAATGGCTCAAAGAATGAAATGTCAATAACTGTCATGTACGTACCTCTCAGTGGCGGCGGCGGCATCCAGGGCAAATTGCCTCATCACGCTCTCTTCCAAGTACTTCTGCTCCCATTTGGTCATGTCAGCCTCCAGAGCCAGGATCTGCTCCTCCTTCTCCCTCAAGTGCTCCATCAACGCTGTGGCATTGTACTCCGATGGCACTGAACCACTGTTTTGTGTGCCTCCCTGACGCTGGGAGGGAGAAGAGGGGAAGCAGAAGAATGAGGGAGACAGAACATAGTAAGAGGACATGCTATTTGTGGATTCAACATTAAATCTGTTGCTAGCTGTGTTACCTTCCAGAAGTACTAGTGATTGTCTGATATGGCAACATTCAATTGTAAAAGATAAAAGTTTTATTGGGAGAACAGTGTTGCAACATCTTCAATTTATGTGTTAGTATGTGTGGGAAAATGCTGTAAACACAAAATGAACTTATCGTCTGAAGTTTATATGCTGAACTTGAATGCATGTCCAATATTCTCCCTCTGTTTGCTCAATTTTGGTCTACCAACTCCTGACAAATAGCTGTCTCTTTAGCTGCTAAATGCTCCACTATGTTCACCAACTGAGCTGAGTGACAACTAAAGGAGCCTCAGTCAAATGTTCAAACCTACTGAGACAATTCATAAATACATGTTGCCACAGGGCCTACTAAATAAATAAATTGTATTAAAATGGGAAGGGGCATAAGCACACCCTGATGGTCTCTTTATTCATAAATGGTCTATGTAAACGTCAACCAGCATAGGCCTAGGGTGTTACCTGCTGCATGCGTAGCGACTCAAGCTCTCTCTCCAGTCTAATACGGAGGCGATGCTCAAGTTGTTCTCTCTTCTGACATGCCGCCTGGAGCTGAGCCAGAGCTTGCTGCATCCTCTCCACCTTTTCCACATAGACTTGCTTTTTCTTGAGCTGCGCACACACACACACACACACACACACACACACAGAGAGAGAGAGGGGGGGGGGGTAGTTACATCATGGTAACTCTGCTATGCTAATTCACCTCAACACATCTAAATCTACATATCTAACACATCATGGTCTTGGTCTTCAATCTTGTGAAATAGAGAATCATGCATTCTTCCCTGCTGTTTGTGAGGTTATTTGATGGTTCAAGGAATTTGCATTACACCAACAAGTTATGAGGAATACAGGACAGAGAATCTTCAAAAGTTGTAGTGGTTCAGCAGGCACTTCTGTCAAAAAAACAGAATCCTTGTTTTCTACATTTTTTTGTTTCCTTTGTCGACTTAATCTGGCCAAAAACATGTTTCAATGCAGCAAATATCCACAGAAATTCTGTTCAAGGAGAATGAAGACAACCAAAAACATCAGACTTCAAGTATTAATCCATTAGAGATTGATGTAAAATATGTTTTACTGAGGTTACAGAAATCTACTGTAATTTTAAGTTTTACTTTAATTAAACATATGGATTCAGCTGATACATAAAATCAATGTGTACTTAAAGGATTTCGGAATATTTACATATTTGGGACATTTTTGGGAAATAATATCCATAAATTAACATCATGCCTTGACTCAGATCGATCAGACACCAGTAAAGTGCTAAAATCGGCTTATGAATGTGCCCCCAACGCGAGTACCTGTCGGCCGACTTCGAGATAATGAGCTAATAGGTCACGTGACTAGCTGTGAAGCTGTGACGTCATTTATTCTAACTGCCTGTGGGAGTACACACGCTGTGTACAGTGCAACACATAGTCGTAGTGAAGACAGCACGATGGAGGGCGCGGATATTTCTCTTGATTTCGATTTAGATATAGCACCATACCAATTCGAACCTCTGGCAAGGGATTGTCCGGCACATTTTGATTCAGATCAAAGCGAGAGTGACACGGAAGAAGCGTCCGGTGACGAGAGAATCGGCAATCTTGATTGGTAAGTGTAGCCGATCTCTCGAACCAGGAAACGGATGTCGCTACACGAATTTGTAATTTAGTGAATAAAAATGTAATTCGTTGTTTTAAAAACGATTCCAATGCGTATATTTGTCAAACAAAATAGCTACTATGTGATCGGATTGTTTGCTATACTATTGTCCGATTATAATCGATGATTTTCAACACGAGCGTACGTCTGTCAGACTGCCTCGCTAATTTTACCACGAGCACCTGTCTGTCTCTCACTCTCTCTGAAACGTAACATTACCAGATCTTACCACAAACTTCAAATTTCCACCTGCCATTAATTTGTTGTATCGACCAATTGAGTAGAAAATGAAAAGAAAGATATTTGGGTATTGGACTGGTGGCGATGTCTCGACGGGTGTCCGGTGGACTAGCGATGTTGTCGTGGGGTACCGGTGGACTAGCGATGTTGTCGTGGGGTACCGGCATACTGGCGATGTTGTCGTGGGGTACCGGCATACTGGCGATGTTGTCGTGGGATACCGGTGGACTTTCCTTCCCGGTCCCGGCTGCTATTTTTTCGGGATCTCCAGGTCGTATGCTAGCAAAAATGGTCGGCACGGCATCGGGATTCAGTGACAACTTGAACTTCCCATAATCGTATTTTGTCAACATGTCTGGGTCTTTCACATAACAAGTCTTTTCAAAATGAAGAGAGCAGAGTTTTGCCGTCTTACTCGGCTGCCAGTTCTGCTCACCACGCCGGCATCTATCGACCCAGATTTTCCTCCGTTTCTTGTCTTTCTCCGAGGGGAAACCAAAAAAACTTATGCCTGATCCTTTCTTAAAATCACTATTACACCCCCAGGCTACACAGTGAACCATTATTTCGGTGACAAAGACCTCCTAACTGATCGATTTATCGGCTGAGTGACTAACAATATGGTCAATGTACAATACAAACAAAGAAGCAGGTGCCCGTGCTTAGAACAAGTGACGTCACTTCCGGACTTGCATAGCGAAATAGACGGGGCGCGAAAATAACGCGATTGAAAAATGCATATTGCAGACGGACCATATCAGGAGTATTAAAAAGCGCTGTAATTGCTTAAATAGGCAAAAAATGAGTTTGCATAATTTTGTTTATTAATTTCTAGGCATGAATCTTGATAAATAAGCCAGGAATTGGCAAATATTCCGAAATCCTTTAATTAACCATTTCTTCATGATTTAGAGAAATACGCATATTTTTGGTTAACCACACATTTGCAGACATGTTGACACATATCCAAAAAGAAATACAAACGTGTTTGTACATATTTAGGACGGATACTGACCGACTTTCCTTCTTCACCTTTTGGTTTCATTGGTTTAAAAATAACTACATTTTCAGTGAAGTTAACTGTTACCATGTAGGGGACGGAAAGGACCGAATTCACGGGGCCCCTTTAAGGAAAGGGGCGTAACCCTGGTAACAGGAGGGGTTAAAGGGTGGCAGGAAGTGAATGTGTGTGATGTGTGTATGGATGGAAATAAACGGCCACAAGGTGCAGCCAAAGGGAATACTCGCCTCCTTGTTTGTTTCCACGCTCCTACATTGGTGAACCTGACTCTACTGGACGTTTCCAGAAGAGAAGATGGCGACACACGCAGTTTCGCTCAAACTGACGGAGTTTTGGGAGACGCAAGCATCGGCGTGGTTTGCTCAAACTGAGGCACAGTTCGCCCTCAGAGACATTACAGCGGACGCGACAAAATATTATTATGTTGTGGCGGCTCTCGGCAGTTCGACAGCAGGCAGAGTGGTAAGCATCCTTGAAAATCCTCCAGAGAGGGACAAGTACAATGCCTTGAAAGGCCGGCTGTTGAACATTTTTGGGCTTTCTGACTCTGAGCGGGCTCGCCGGTTGCTTTCTCTGAACGGCCTCGGCAACAGCAAGCCGTCGGAGCTAATGGACAAAATGTTAGCTCTGCTAGGAAAACACGAGCCGGAGTTTCTGTTTACGGAACTTTTTCTGCAGCAGCTACCGCTACAGGTGCGGGCCGCTTTGGCCAACACCACGATTACAACTGTCGTCGTCGTCGTCGTCGTCGTCGTCGTCGCAGCAGCAGCAGCGAGCCAACGGCGGGGATCTACCGGCCTGTGCCATTACCACGCAAGGTTTGGGCCGCGGGCTACAAGGTGCCGTTCTCCATGCAGTTTCGGCGGGACGGGAAATGCCAGGGCCGGCGCTCAGTGACCGGGCGGTGCTTTCTCTGCGACACGGGGGCGCAGAGGATTGTTGTGCCTGCATCGCGGGTGGACATGCTGACAAACGGGCAGGGCCCCCCAACTGGAAGCCGCGAATGGACACGTTTGCCGCACTTTTGGGACACGGTGCCTGGAGCTGTGTTTTATGGGGCAGCGTTTCAGCTGGGACTTTGTTACTGCCAACATTGCCATTCCCCTGCTTGGCGCGGATTTCCTATGCGCTTATGGACTATTGGTGGACGTCAAGAGCCGCCACCTGATAAATGCTGTGACTTTTTGTTCTTACCCATGTACACTAAGTGGAGCGGGCTCTACCAGGTTGACTAGCATGCTTGCAGCGGCTGATGAGTTTCTGCTGTCTGCTGGCCGAGTTCCCAGACCTCTCGCAGCCCACCTTCTCATCCTCCACGGTCAAGCATGGGGTGGAGCATCACATCTCTACCACCGGCCCACCGGTACATGCCCGGGCCCGGCGCCTAGATCCGGCAAAGCTCACCATCGCCAAGACCAAGTTTGAAAACATGGAGCGCCTGGGCATCATTCGCTGCTCCAACAGTCCGTGGGCTTCACCCCTGCACATTGCACCGAAGCCTGGGGGCGGTTGGCGCCCGTGTGGAGATTATTGCTGGCTCAACGAGGCAACGATCCCGGACCGCTATACAGTTCCACATATTCAAGACTTTTCTGCCCACTTGTCGGATAGCGTGGTGTTTTCGAAAGTGGACCCGGTACGAGGTTCCTGTTCGTCTACCTGGATGACATCCTGGTGGCCAGTTCGTCAAGAGCGGAGCATATGTCTCACCTCCGGACTCAGCGACTCAGCCAGCACGGGTTGATCATCAACCCGGCTAAGTGCCAGTTTGGGTTGACCACCATTGACTTTCTGGGATACCGCATCACAAAGGAGGGGGCAGTTCCCCTTCCGTCAAAGGTGGAGGCAGTGACTAACTTTACACGACCGCTCACAGTGAGGGCCCTGCAGGAGTTTTTAGGCATGGTGAACTTTTACCATTGCTTTATTCCCCGAGCAGCGCAAGTGATGCGACCCCTGTACGAAGCCCTGAAGGGCAAGGCCATCAAACAGGCTGTGGACTGGACCAAAGAGAGGGAACTTGCGTTTGTTGACGCTAAAACAGCTCTGGCAAACGCAACAATGCTGGCACACCCGTCACCTAAGGCTCCGATTGCCATCACCACGGACGCTTTCGGACTACGCAGTGGGCACGGTGCACGAGCAGTGGGTGAAAGGGGCATGGCAACCTATCGCTTTCTTCAGTCGACAGTTGTGGCCTACTGAGCGGAAGTACAGCACTTTCGATTGGGAGCTCCTCGGCCTCTTTCTGGCCATTCGGCATTTCCGGTTCCTGCTGGAGGATCGGCCGTTCACTGCGTTTGTGGATCACAAGCCACTGACGTTTTCCATGAGTAAGAGCGCCAAACCATGGTCCGCACGCCAGCAGCACCAGCTCTCCTTCATATCAGAGTTTACCACGGATCTACAGCATGTAGCGGGCAAGGAAAACCTGGTCGCAAACTGTCTCTCCAGGGCCGTCACCGGGGCTGTCCAGTTAGGATTGGACTATAACAAGATGGCTGGGGATCAGGTTTCAGGACGGCAGCTTTAATTCATGTTAAGCTAGATATATCGTCGATTTGAGGTGTTAACAGAAGTCCTGTCTTACTTAACCTATAGCACAAACATCAGTATCAGAAAAAAAGCAGCCCAAGTTGACTTATCACAGTTGTTGATATCTTGAGTAGCCCTGACATGTATTTATTTTCTCGAGGAAGCTTATGTCAGCTACAGTGTAGCCTGCATGTGAAAACTATGTGTGGAGCCTCCATAGCTACGTCATGATTCACATAAACTTTTACTGTCCCCGTGATAGTCCACCTCCCACAGATTCACAGTTGTGGCTCTATCTGCCTTACAGGAAATGTAAAAAGTTGTCATACTTATTTCAGATAAAATCAACAAGACATAACTGTCCTGAGAAGTTTAGACTACTGTTAGCTGTTAAGATTCTGTGTCTCTTGTTTAATAACAACACATCATGGCTGGAATTGTTCAGCTTCACTTAGGCTTCTTTATCTAAATCAGGATTTTCTGGTTCTGATGAAAATGGGAACAAGAAGTCAAACCCAAATCCAACGACCAGGATTATATCCAGTAAGAGTGATGCTGTTACCTCCTCCTCAAGCTTAACCACTTTGGCCTGGGCATTGTTGAGTGCCTGGTCTCTGATCTCGATGTGTCTTCTCTGGTCCTCTGTGGTGGAACGCAGCGCATTCAACTCCATCTCCAGCTTCTCCCTCGTCTCTTTGTCTTGAACACATGTACAAACACGATGTCTTTCCTCCATATTTTTTAAGGTTATTGTTATGCACACCATAAATCACTTGTTACATTTTAATCCATGCATGGCTAAAATGCAACAGAAACTGATATAAGAACTATCAGATGTTTTGTGTTTCTTCAGACACATCCAGTCAGATACATGCGTTGTCACTGACATCATGCCTGAAAAACGCCTGGGGTGGCATGTTGAATGTGACGGCTGTGTGTGTGTGGCACTCACTCTGTACAAGCAGCTGGGAGATGTTTTTGCGGTTGTCCTCTGAGCAGTCACACTCTTTAGCAGTGAGCTGCTTATTGGCCGTCTCCATACGCTCTTTTAAAACAACAACAGACATGCTCAGAGTTCGGACAAACACACAGAAAAATTTGCATAAAATATAGTCACAAGCGGCCATTCCGAGTTCTAACCTTTTTTCGCTCAAAAGAAGGAAACATCAAGCTGGATTTGGGCTTCATTAAGCTGATGAAAGTCACCTCAGTTGGTTTAATTCTCTCTAAAGAATGACTGAGACCAATCACACACTTCTTTTATCATTGCATGTATGCAGCCTGTCAGTACTTGTACACTCAAGGTCTCGCCAGACAAGAAGTCTTGGCATAATGGGGACATGTTTTTCACATGCACAGGTTTGGAACGATTGGCGCCACCTATTGAGCGATTTCAAAATAGATTACATACGTGATTTAACATTATCATGTAACATATCTCACCAGTTTTATTTTGATTGGAGAAACAATTTCTCATTAGGGCCAGGGCACCAACGAAGTCGGAGCGGAGGACCTATTGTTCTTCTAAGGATTATTATTATTCTCGTATGTCTTTGAGCGCAAAAAAAGGTGCTTGGGCTACTGGTCAACTCTTGAAATATAGCACACGAGTCAGTCTTGGCAAAATAACTATTTGATATGTGTGTCGAACTCCAGTATGAGAAAATGGCTCGATAGTGCCCCCTTTTAAGTAGCCCCGACATTGCATTTCACCTAGCTGTATAAAATGCGGTAGGTATATGTAACATGGTGAGACGTACAATAAAGCCTCACGGAGGTATACCGTAAACACGACAGGAAGTCGGTCATTTAGAGTTTTATGTCATTTTTTGACTGTTTCAAGGCGCCATACTTTAACGAACTCCTCCTGGAGAGTTAACCCAATCGACTTCAAATTTGGTCAGTATAATCTTAAGAGCTTTGCAATGAAAACATCTACAGGCCTATTTTGAAATATAGTCATAGCGCCACCTACTGGTAACAGGAAGTTACAGTCGCTATACTTTGGCTTGCCATAGTAGGTGAATCAGATCCACATTAAATTTTGTGTAACAAATTTAATGTGGATCTGATTCACCTATATTCAAAATGTTGACGAAGCATTGCAGTATGTTTGACCTAGATGTACACAATTTGTATTACATGTAGATTTTTTAAAAAGTCTCTTGGAGCCATGTTCTAAACCCAACCGGAGTCGGACATTTTTAATTCACTTCAATTGACTTTGATTGACTTCAAATTTTGTCAGTACAATCTAAAGACCTTTGTGATGAAAATGTATGTAATGTTTTTTCGCCATTAAAGAACATACTGTTGTATCTCGACTCTACTTGCTCAAATCTGCCCCAAACTTGACATGCTTGGTAAGAGTCATGCCTTGAGGATTTGTGAATGCCACTTGTAAGAGCCGAGTTTGATGTGCTGTTGAATATTTACTTGTATTTGCATGTTTGACTTTGATCGCATCTGTTTCTACTTAGAATGTTGCAGGGATGTTGTTGTAGTTCATTACGGTGGGAGGTGCGCGTGGGTGACGGAGTTCCGTCGCCTTGGAAACACTTGGCGGCAGTTGGTTACGGTTGGTCAGTAATATCTGGAGCAGAAGTTTTTTGACCGTGTTATATGGAACGTGCTTTGTGGAATAAAGGAGGTCGTTTCACTAACTTCAACAAAAGAAAATTGGATCAATAAAGTAATTTATTGCTTTCACCTACCAGCGGTGTCGGTGTGATCTATATGTAGGACCAGAAACACGCGTCAACTTAAGCTATACATTCTGCTAAAGGTTTGGACGTTACAAATAACGTAATAGTCATAGCACCACCTACTGGCAACCATGGCCGTAACCATGATTCTATAAATACAGTGGTCCAAACACTGAACTTTTTTAAGGGTACTTGAGGGTTTGTGGGCACACCACCAGAAAAAAAAGACTTCTCTGATATAAATATGTGCACAAAAATTGGAGCAATAGTTTTCAAATCGCCCTTGCATATGAAGTTTTCATTAATACTAAAGTGAATTGTTTTTGTTCGTTTTGGAACCACGTCGTAATGTAAAGTAATTTATTGCAACGTGACATTTGTTAAATAAAATCAAACTGCACCCAACCTAATTCATATTTGAGATTATACTACATACATTTTTTTTTTCCCATCTGGAGCTGTACGTTATGCCATTTCTCCTCAACACTTAGAGATTTAGAGACCTGCATTTACTTTGATAGTCTGTTATGTTAAATGGTAAAGGGGAAATGGACTTGTACTTGTATAGTTCTTTTCTAGTCTTCCGAACACTAAAAGCACTTTGACACTACATGTCATCATTCACCCATTCACACCCATTCATACACTGATGGCAAGTTTGATATCAATCACACTCTTGTTTCATCATGACAATGTATGCAGCCTGTCAGTAATTGCACACTCAAAGTCCCGCCGGTCATATGTCTTGGCTTTTCTGTTGTTTTAACAGCTTAATTCAAAATAACTAGCAACAAGTCTCATTTTATGGATTTGTAGGGCCCCCTTATGGTTGATTTTAATAAAACTTTCAGAGTATGCTTCAGTCCCTCTTGTGGACATATTCTGCATGTTTTGTGGTGATTGGCACGAAGGTTTCTGACTTTGGTCAACTTTTGTAATGAGCCACGCCCTTTTTATGTTCATTGGTTATCAAAAAGCATTTGATAACCTTCCACAATGCTATTCCAATAATCATCTTCAGAAAATTTGGTAGCAAATGGTGGAAAATCTAGTGGGCGGACCGATGAATTCAGCTGGACATTTGTGTTAATTTCAACTCAATTGGACTTATCACATGAGGGTGGCAAGTGCTTTTCAGTTTTGCGCCACCTAGTGGTCAATGTTTATTACAACTTTCAGGGTATGTTTCATGTACTCTTGTTGATATATATTGAAACATTTGTGATGATTGGCCAAAGGGTTGTTGACTTTTGTCTGGTTTTGTGCTGAGCGACGCACTTTTTATGCTCTTTTGAAGTTCATTGGTGAATATTTATTTATTTATTTATTACACTATATTTTCCCCCTTTATGGGGGAAATTTTTCTCTGCATTTGACCCATCCCTGTATATAGGGAGCAGTGGGCTGCCAATGACAGGCGCCCGGGGAGCTAGGGGTACAGTGTCTTGCTCAGGGACACTTCGACACATGACACATCCCAGTCAAGGATTGAACCTTCGACCTTGCGGTTACCAGACAACCCTCTTAACCCAGGGAGCCACGGTCGCCCCCGAAATAATATCCTAAAAACTACATAAGATATCAACAAACTTTTGATTAGTTAGTTTAAAAAAAACTTCAATATGGCAGAAAATTCAATTCGAGTTATATGGTCCAAATTGTGTTTTTGTAGAGCAGACTGAGCTGGACATGGGTGTACAATTTCAAGTCAATCAGACGATGTGAGAGGCGTGGCCCTAATAATTCCTAATAATTCCTTCACTTTCATTAGGTCCCCGCCGACCATGGTCGGTGCTCGGGCCAAAATAATTTAACTATTTCAATAGGGCCTTCACCAACCTTGTCAGTGCTCTGGCCTTCTAATGTCAGCGATTTCAATAGGGCCTTCGCAGACCATGTCGGTGCTCGAGCCCTAAAAATAATCCTAGCGATTGTAATAGGGCCTTACTGGCCTGACTGTTGGTCTCTGCACTGGCCCTAATAATACAAATTTAAATAATTCTAGCGATTTCAATAGGGCTTTCGCCGACAAGCAGCGATGAACGAGTCGGGCCCTCACACCTTTGCGCATGTCTGGGGTACTGCCAGGATGCCGGTTGACGCACCCATGAATGTCTGTCACCATTTCACACAGCGCATAAAAGTTAGACGTTTTTTCCTGCGTAGAAAGTGTGACGCTAGAAATAATAATAATTGTAATTATAAGAAGAGAGGTAGGCCCTACGCTCCGACTACATCGGTGCTCGAGTCCTAATAATAATAATAATCATTAGAAGAACAACAGGTCCTCTGCTCGGGCCAAAATAATAATTGCTGCAATAACAAAGATTCAGCACCTGCAGTCGGCCTTACCTCTTCATACCCTCTTTCCCAGTTAATTCGGAATACAACCAGGGAAGAATGATTGTTGGATTAAATATCTGACATAATTCTATGTATTAATTAGCCACGTGCTTATGTTTGTCTGAGAAACGACGGAATACTCTGTACACAAGTGAGTGTGAACAATGAACAGATAAAGGAAGTTCAATTTACCCATTACTATTACCAATTATAGAAACGTTAGCTAGCTTACAGCATAGCCAGTAAAGTTAACGTTAGTAAAGTTTATCACCAAGTGTGAAGATGTAATGTTGGTTCCCTAACAGTTTTTATTTCTGTTATTATAGAGCTGATTGTAGAACTGCAAACCAGAAGGAACAGGATGATTTTGAAAAGGGAGTGGAGACCTGGAGTTGCCGAAGTTTGTCTCTAAGATGAAGAAGTGAGGCATTCAAATCCTCTCTCACGGTTTGATCTCTCTTTCTCCTTCTCTTCTCTCTCTCTTTAACACTGTCATGTAGTTCATGCAGTTCACATTTACATGTTAAAATGTGTGTGTAATTATTTATTTTTCTTCTAAACATGCAGTACCTCTTCAGTTTTGGAATACAAATGTTCCTAATATTATCTGTCTTACAAAGTCAGCTGTATGAATAATTGAGGACATGTAATAATCTACAGCAATATTGTATTGTACATGAATTATTATGTTCCCTACTGTTTTTGTTGTTGTGGGGAATTAAATGCAAAAGTAGCAGATTTTATTACCCTTTGTAAATATGGGATAACATGCTAGTATATACTTTAAAATTACCCTAAAACCCAGTTATTATACTATCACATACTGTAATCCAATATATCATAAGACACAGTTAACATAAATTACAGTAGCTGCACCGTAAAATAACAGTAAATTACTGGTGTCTCTGCTGTCAATATTTTACCATTATTTTAAGGTGAAATTGTTTAGAGTGCACCTTCAACACTCCCAGCGGACTCTACAAGTACCTAGTCCTGCCTTCTCGTCTCCAGCTGTCTTTCAGGTGAACTGCTAAACAAGTCTGCGCTCGTCTATCTGGACGACTTCCTCATCTTCTACCCTGATCAAGAGACCCACATCCAACATGTCCAGCTGGTCCTGCAACGTCTTCTGGATCAATCATTTTTCACACTGAAAATAACTGGTTTTACATTGAAAAATGTCCAATGTAGTGGAATAAAATAATGAGAGTTTTTTACCTCACATGTTCACTTCTCAGACGAACTGATGCAAATGGCTAATTATTAAAAATAGACAGCTGTCGGACCTAATCTACCAATCATTGTTCTCTGGTTATAATAGGGGGAAGAGGGTGTGAAACATTAGATTCATCACCTGAGTGCAGGCGATTAATCTAATTGCAGGGAGTGTGTGTTTTATCAGAGCAAATTTGCTTTTTGACAAATAAAGGCATGACCTTCATTAATTTACTTCAGGCTTAAAAAAAAGTTGATCTCGACCATACATAGGAGATAATCTTGTACGTATGATATAATAACTAGTACTTATGACATAATAACTTGAACGTATGAGACAATACCTCATACATAGGAGATAAATGAGTAAAAAAAAATTCACCTTGCCTCTTTTAATTGTTATGAATGTTCATGATAGGATGTTTATGATATGATGTTTGTGATAGGATGTTTATGATATGATAAAGAATTAAAACTGTCAGTTTTTACAAAATAGCCTGAATAAACCTAAATAATTCTTCAACTCAATAAATGTTATCTTTTTTTTCCAATAAAATCAAAACATCCCTTGTGCATGTACACGAAGAACAATGGTATTTTTAAATCCCTATTTTTCATTACAATGGGCCAACAAACCTTCCAATAAGCTTCTCAGTGGTGACTACAGTAGAAATGTTTTTCATGTATGGGCACATTTAACCTGTCAACCCTTTTCCCCAATACATCTTGTTTTTTATTTTGTTTTTCAATTCCTGCTTAAAACAAAGCATAATGTATGCCTGTTCCACCTGTGTAGTAATATGTTGAATTTGCATAAAGACTGATTTCGACAGTTATTGCATGGTTATTGCACCGCCTTGCTCTCTCACCTCTGAGATCTCTGTTGAAGTCGTGCAGCCGGCGCACCTCCAGCTCCAGTTTATTCCTCATGGTTTTCTCCAGGGTCTCCCTCTTGGAGGAAGACTTGGCAAGATTTTCATATGCCTCTGACACCAGCTGGATCTCTGTCTCCAACTGCCCACAGACACAGGAGAAATGAAAGAAAAAGAGTGAAGACAGGGAGATGTATAAAACTGTTATCCAAATGTTGCATAATTTATTTTTACACTGTATATCCATATTCACATCCAACTAATGACATGGGTCAAATCTGGCCTCACCTAAACACCGTTTACAGCCTGATCTTCACCAATAGTGAGGTCTTCACTATTCACCCTGCCATGTCTGGGTGTTTTGGTCTTAACAATCTAAGAATCTAAAGTCAAACAGAATTCTTTGTTTGTCCAAAAAAAAGGGTTGAGTGAATTATTTTAAATGAGTTAACTCAGGTCAACTGAACTTCAACTGTTAGCCCAGCTCTGCACTGAAAATTATATCATCAAATTTAGATGATGAACAGCACTCCAAACACGATAACAAGTGAATTTGCATGAGAGTTGTATTGCTCAAATATGTGATCTTTGAAGGACACAGATCCAATGTCTCTTATGCAGCTTTTTTTTCCACTCTACTTCGCAAGATCAAAAATGTGTCTAGTATCACTTTTAAATTAGGGAGAATATGTCTATGATCATTTAAAGCTTACCTTGTGCAACTTGGTGACTTTCTCGCGGCAGGCCTCCATCTCCTGCCTGAGCATCCTGTTCTCCTCCTTAAGCACATCTACCATCTGGTGGGCGCGCACCATCATGCTGATAGGCTCCCCTTGCAGGTGGTAGTAGGAGTACGGGTGAGGGAAATGTCCGGCCTGGACTGGTGTCTGGGGCTGGGGAGGTGAAGGTCCTTGGAACTGCTGCTGCTGATGTTGATACTGATGGTGCACCCTCGGGGTGGAGTTGTAGGGGTCATGAGGTAAACCGAGACTTCTTGGATGTGTCGGGTGTATGTGCCCCAGGGTGAAGGGCTCGCCTGCTTGGTGGGAGCTGGGAATCTGCGGACTATGGAGTCCCATACTAGGGAAGGGCTCTCTCTGGCTCTGGGGGTGCTGGTGAGGGAAGGAGGAATGGGAGGAGTGGGTTGCACTGAGCATGCTACTTAGGGTAGAGGACTGGGTGCGGGACAAGGAGCCCACAGAGGTGACAGAGGAGGTGGGACTGTGTTGATGAAGGGGCCTCTGGATGTAAATCGAACTCTCCTTACTGGACCTGAGGAGAGATCAGCTGTGTGTTTATACTGTTTTCAACCTTAGCTGGTGTCTTGTGTTGATGTAAGTGTTATAGGCCGACTATAGCTGTTATAGGCTAATTTCATTCAAATTTGACTCAAAGAGAAAACCGCTAGCAGAAGTGGACTGTGGGTGCTTTTTCTTTGTTCACTGATAGAAACAATAAGAGTTTGGTGCGTCATTGGCCATAAGTTAAGCATATTAATAATAAGCATAATCTATACAGCATCTTTCACAAAAGAGAAGATAGTAGAAAGCTAAAATTCCAAAATCAAATTATGATGGAAAGGAGTCTGTGTGTATGTACTGTATGTTATTTTTATTATCAAACCATGTCAGTGGGCATTAGTATAAATGATCTGACAGCATTACTAGATGTGAATCAGGTTAAATGTTGCAATATATGATGATTTGAAAATACAGAAAGGGCTAAAATGATCCCAAAACATCTGATAATGAATCCTGAAAGTGTTTAATTAAAGTGTAAAACATATTCACGTAACTGTTCTCTCTCACCCACTGTATTCACTGCCTGTCCCATTTTCTGTAACTTCAATCATTTATGTATACAAACATGTTATTACATTATTACTATCCTAGGTCACAGATGAAGTTTATCTGACAGATGATGATGTATTATTATAGAGTAAAGCAGTACATGAATACATTAAGATTAATCAGATCTTTACCAGCTGCAACATTAGAGTGACTAACACTTTACTGCATCAATACATATATCACAATAACATAATATATAGTGTTTTGGATAATGAGTAATTTACTTTTGTTTCATTAAGTATATTGTCATGATAATACTTTTATACTTTTTCATTAGTAACATTTGTAAACGACTTTTACTTGTAACAGAGTATTCTACTGTGTTTCATTATTATGTTTTACTAAGTAGAGATCAGAGTACTTCTTCCAGGACTGTATGTTAAAATGTCTTTCTCTCTCTCCATTGTGACTTTTAATAAATCACACTTGCACGTGGAGTTTTCATGAACAGTAAAGTGAATTGTTTTCGTTTGTTTTGGAGCCAGGCTGTAATGTAAAGTGGTTTAATGCAACGTGAAGTTTGTGAAATAAAATCAAACTGCACCCAACCTAAGTTATATGATAGATAATACTACATGGGCTCACTTCTTAGCATAAACTTATTTTTTTTCCACATGGAACTATACGTTTTGAGTGACTCAGAACCGATTGTCACAGCCACCTGCACAAACAGGCTACCTTTATAATTCTATTATATTATATACAATGCCTATAAAAAGTATTCACCCCCCTTGGATGTTTTCTCCTTTTGTTGCTTTTATACATGAAATCATGGTCAATATAATTTGGCTTTTTTGACAAGAATTTGCAAAAAAAGCTTCTTTCATGTCAAAGTGAAAACAGATTTTTACAAAATAATGTCAATTAATTAAAAATATATAGTGTAAAATAAGTGTTTGCATAAATATTCACCCCCTTTAAAGTGACTGACCTAATTCAATAGAAGTCCAGCTAGTTGATGCCAACAGTGTCACAAGTAGTGAAATGGAAATGGAATCACCTGAGTGCAGTTGATGTGTGTCAAGTGATTGTAGTATAAAAACACCTGTGTCTGGGAGGTCCAGTCTCTGGTTCATCAGTATTCCTGCTACAATTGCAACATGAAGACAAAAGAACACTCCAAGCAACTCAGAGAAAAGATCATTGAAAAGTATAAGTCAGGAGATGGCTACGAAAAGATTTCCAACTCACTGGACATCCCACAGTTCAGTTCAATCCATCATTAAGAAATGGAAGGAGTATGGCACTTGTTTAAATCTCCTAGAGCTGGCCGTCCTCACAAACTGAGAGACCGGGCAAGAAGAAGACTGGTGAGGGAGGCCACCAAGACACCTAGGACCACTCTGAAGGAGTTCAAAGCTTCAGTGACTCAGATGGGAGAGACTGTACATACAACAACTGTTGCCCGGGTTCTTCCCCAGTCGAAGCTGTATGGGAGAGTGGCAAAGAGAAAGCCACTGTTGAAAAAATTCACCCAAAAGCATGTGGGAGACTTCAATGTCAATTGGAAGAAGGTTCTTTGGTCTGATGAGACAAAAATTTAGCTTTTTGTCCATCAGACTAGACGCTATGTTTGGTGAACACCAAACACTGCACATCACCACAAACACACCATCTCCACCGTGAAGCATGGTGGTGGCAGCGTCATGCTCTGGGGATGCTTCTCAGCAGCAGGCCCTGGAAGACTTGTAAAGGTAGAGGGGAACATGAATGCAGAAAAATATCGCCAAATCCTGGAGGATAATCTGACTCAGTCTGCAAGAGAACTACGACTTGGGAGAAGATTTATTCTCCAGCGAGACAACGACCCCAAGCATACAGCAAAAGCTCCACAGAAATGGTTCAAAGACAACAAGGTGAATGTTCTGGAGTGGCCAAGTCAAAGCCCAGATCTCAATCCAATCGAGAATTTGTGGCTGGACTTGAAAAGAGCTGTTCACGCCCGATCCCTGAGCAACCTGACAGAGCTTGAGCTGTTTTGAAGAAGAATGGAGAAAAATCTTAGTGTCCAGAGTGCCAGCCTGATTGAGACATATCCACACACACTCAGTGCTGTGATAGCAGCCAAAGGTGCATCTACTAAATACTGACCTGAAGGGGGTGAATATTTATGCAATCATTTACTTTACCTTATATAATTTTAATTAATTGACATTATTTCGTAAAAATCTGTTTTCACTTTGATATTAAAGAGGTTTTTTTTGCAAATTCTTGTCAAAAAAGGCAAATTATACTGACCATGATTTCATGTATAAAAGCAACAAAAGGGGAAAACATCCAAGGGGGGTGAATACTTTTTATAGGCATTGTATATTATCACAGTTCCACTCAAAACATTTGAGACTTAAGACCTGGGAAAATGACCTGGCGACGCCGTGTGTCAAAGCAGGAAATACCGCCTAACTCGTGCATGCAGTGTCTGGTCACGAAAATGCACGTTGAAAAAAAACGTATAAAAAGAGTCATAGTATAGTATGTCGAAAGAATATATGAAAAGTAAAAAAATAGAATGTAAAAAAAAGTCATAGTCATAGTATGTCCAAAACAATTCATTGTATTTTATGTAAAAGAAAGTCATTTAAAAGACCAAGTATAATATGTCAAAAAATGTAATAGTATAGTATGTCGAGAAAACTCATGAAAAGTCAAAAAATAGAATGTCGCCGCCTATCCCATAGTTTGTGGTTTGATCCCCGAAGTTTCTCCCGATGGTGTGTTTGTGTGTATAAATGGGTGAATTCAGGGCACATTTAGAAACAATCTGAATAAAAACCTGATATCAATGCTGCCAATTACCATTTATATACAGATGGAAAGTGATTTCAGACTGACTTGGGTAATTTGTTATTAACATTGCGAAGACTAGTACAGATCAACTGATGGGCACTCAGGTTTATGTCAGGCAAGATGAAAAAAAAGCCTTAAAGTAATCCACAGCCCTGAAAGGCTAATTGTAATTAGTTGCATGCACAAACAATATCGTGCTGTAACATGGCTCAACTCTAGTTTGATTGAGCTGATTATGATGTAAAAGTACAGTGACAGTGTCCTGGTTGTGTGTTTTCAAGACCCATGGGTGACAGATAGGTTACGGTAATTTCAATCAGTGAATCCATTTTTCAGCAGCTAGGGTCATGTATTATTTAGCTGTAAGAGCACAAATTCCTCAAGCAGAGCTGTGTCATTGTTCTCCGGGTTTAAAACTTTGTGCAACACCTTTCACATTACATGCAGATATTTGATTTACTGTGAAAGTATTATTTAGTATATAACAAATATTTATTCTCAAGCATCTTTAAGTGCATATATTTGTGTGTAGGTGAAGGGCTAGGTGTCTGTATATAATCCTTACCTAAACGAGCCATACTCTGGCGGGGGCTGGTATCTGACGTGGGGCACCTCCCTCGAGTGTTCCCTCCCTCTCTGCTCCTGGTAAAAATGGCCTCCAGGCTCCTGCTGCATGGTAGGAGAGCCTATTTCTTTGATGGGGTAGTCTGGAGGCGGACCCCGGTGCTGCGGCTTGTAGTAGTCGCCTGGCGGCCCTGGCCGGGGCAGCTGGGGGGAGAGCAGGGCGCTGGTGACAGGAGCGTGGGCCTTTACGCCGCTGGTGGCCAGGGAGAGCTGCATAAGTCTTTCGCTGAGAGACCGAACATGTCCTTGCTTCAGATCCTTCAGCCCATCATCCTGGTGCACCCTCCCTGTTCCACTCACTCGCTGCACCATGGGGCGACCCTCAGTGCGCACCTTGGCACTGGTCAGCCCGGTGACGTAGAAGGCGGTGCCCACTGAAGCGGGGAGAGGAGGCTGCTGGGGCTGATTGTTCTGCTGCTGAGGAGGACCATGCCCACGGAAATATTGTGACTGCACTTTGGCTTCTTCGTACGTAGGGAGGTCCTCGAGGTTTGGGCACTGCCCTTGGGCGCTCCCACCCCCTGCACTGCTGCCACCTACTGCTCCTCCACTTCCAGTCACTAAACCTCTTCCCCCTCCACTGCTCCCGCCCTCTCCTAATTGGGTTGAGCCAAGTTTCTCTAAGCAGTTGTCTGTCTGCAGCTCCTGTCCCTGGGGCTCCTGACGGGCAATGTGCGGGGTCATGGAGTGATCATCAGAGGGGCCTATCTGTCCCTGCCCTGAGTAACCTCCTCCGATCCCAGCCCCTGCTCCTCCTTGTTGTTGTTTCTGCTGTTGCAGCACGTAATTCCGGTTCATCTGCTCCTGCAGGAGGCGCTGCAGGACGGTGCTGCCACAACCTCCAACACTGTTGTTGGACGACTCCTCGGCTGCGGCCCTCATCTCTGCCTGACGCTGTCCACGCACCTCATGGAAGGACAAGCTCCGCCCACGGTCAACACTCCCTGAGAAGAGGAGAAAGTGGAAAGAGAGAGAAAGAGGAAAGGGAAGCAGTGTGACAAAGGGATGAGAATTAGAGTTTTACAAGGGTGAAGAATGTGAAGGAATGGAACAGAGAGACAGAGAGTGAATTTATTGCAAAAAATACCAGGGAAAAAGATGCATGTGAACTAAACCGAAACAAAACCCAACAGCTCTGACCCATACCACAGAAAAAAAACACAAATCAATCAATAAGCACAAGGTGAAATCAAATGTGATATTATTTTTGTTTTGTCTAACCATGAGTCCAAAACCAAAAGTTTACAATTTGGCCAATATAAAACGGAAAAAAGTAGCAAACCCTGTCATTGGAGAAGCTGGGCCCAAAGAACAACTTGCAATTTGGCTTAAATTAAATGAAACACCACATCAGCCACAAAACAAGCAATGTGTTCTCATTTGCATATCCCATGTTGTCAAAGCTGAAACCACCTGGGATTTATTTGCTGTGAAGGTGCAAATCAAAGAGGATAATTTACTCTTTTAAAAGGGCCTGTATATAACATCTTCTTTCCAATCTTGAGAAGCAAGTGAAAAAAGTGATTTTGCCTATTAACATACATTTAAATTCGTCTCATATTTTTCTTCGTTTGCCTTTTTTATTTTTATGTTTTTATATTTAATTTTAGTTTTAAAGGGGAGCTGCATTGACTTGATTGATTCATGTGGTTTCTTCTGACAACATTGAATGTTAACAACTACACAATTTTACATATTTTTCTACAGATTAAAGAAGTTATTACATCTAGCACCTTTCTCATTTAGCATTCTTCTCATTCTCAAGGAGGAAGATGCTTTTTTCCGAAACATCTGTAAATAAATAAAAAAATGTGAGACAAAAGGAAACATGTTAGCTTTGTAGAGATGTCAGCAACTGGTCAATTATCTTCAAGCTGAAGAGACAAAAGACAAAAATAGTATTTACACAGTAAAATGGGACGGGTAGAGGAAGTTCAGATTCCCAAAAAAGGGACTTTCACTAAATTAAACATTAGAAAACAAGAAAACTTCCAAGGTTACAAACCTTTCCATTACACATATATACACTTTGGCGTTCTTAAAGACACAATAAGAAACTTTCATTTTGAGATTTTTACAAGCTTTCATCTACGCCGCCGCATCTGTTCAGTCGGCTGGACTATTGTGATGTTTTGCTTAGCTGCTCGAATATTGGGATAGTTCTCCAACTTTTAGGCTTGCAAACTGTCAGTGACCAAGTAGTGAGGCAACAAGGAAACAGGAGTTGTTGAAAGAAACTGTTATTTACCCAAGAAATACAAAAACAACATAGTGGTCAACTCAACGTAACTATACTTAATATCACAAAATGATTTACCACAATCACATATGAGAGAAAATATATATGTATATATAAAACTCCAAAGGGGTAACAAAAATGGACACCAACTAATCGTCCTCTAATGTTTTGAGTGTAGCTACGATTACAATTTTAGGCCATGTCCACACTACTCCGTTTCCATTTGAAAACACATATGTTTTGCTACGTTTACACTGAGCGTCCACACTACGCCGGCATTTTCGAGCACCAGAAACGGAGGAGTTTGAAAACGCTCCAGAGGACGGATAACTTTGAAAACTCCGGGGTTGCGTTTACGGATACGTTTAGAAACGATGACGCCCACACATGCGTTCGCTACTTGATTGGTTCTTAGCAGTCACGACGTGTCCTTCCCTGATTCGTCACACCCCTATCACGTGACCCTTTCCCGGAAGATCACAAACAACAACATTGATTATCGATCGACTACCAGGTTAATTCAACATGGACACCTGATTACAGGTGTTGCTGACCTTGTTGTCTTTACTAGCAGCTGTTGTTCAGTTAAAGTCTGCATTATTACGGAGGAAGCAGCTGTTATTGGAGCGATCAGTGAGCAGCGTGACCAGCGGTGTTATCAGACCTACAGAGCGGACGTCTGAAGTCACGGTTAGCAGCTTTAGGGAGGACAATGGACACAAAACGGGGGACTTTACTGTCCTTATTAATGCTTATTTTGTTCTGCACAACTATTGTGAAGTCCACACACAGAAACTATAAAGGAACAAAACATTGATTACTCGCGCCATTCACATCAATCGTGCCGCGCCATAGCGAATTTGCGTCACTCCAGTATCATCGCGTCTGTGCATATACTTTGTATGTTATCTACTCACGCAAATAATTCGCGCCACGTTTGGTGTGAACACGGCATAAGGCCTGTGATGTTATGAAGCATGTCATATTTGGGTCAGATTAAAGGTAGTAGAGTTACAACAACTTGTTTAATCGTGAATCATGAAACAGAACAGGACAGCAGAAAAAAAAAGTAAGTGGTGCCAAGCTGCCCTCCATTCATGACTACATGTTCAGAGTCAGGTAATAGCAGAAAAATCCAGTCCATACCCTTCACACCCGTAACACAACCTGTTTCAACTTCTCCCCTCTAATATGCGCAAAAGAGCACTGAAGTAGACACAAGAACAATTTCTTCCTATCACTATAATCAGTCATAAAGTGTCAGAAACAATCTACACACGATAACCCTGTAAGACTTAAACATCCAATTACTTACATTATAGATTATATTTTTACAGTTGAAATGCAGAGTGCTTTTAACATGGACATATCATTGTGCACTGTCAGTATCAATCCTACATGCTGTATGCTGTATATATCCATCCATTCAATACGTCAATCCACAAGTTTAGAAAAACACTGTGACCTGCATGCAACTTATTCAGAATCTAAAATGTAAAACCAAAGTCAGCAAGTATGCACATGATTTTCCACACTACCACATTCTTTGGTCATCACTCATTTAATCTTAGGCTTACTGTTTGGTTGTTATTGTTTCTGTTCAAAACTTTTCAGATGTTTCTTTTAGTATTTTACCAGACACTCTTGCTGAGAACATATTGTCGACTGCTCTGGAAACATTTTTTATTTAAAAATAATTAAATGGAGAAAGTGGGAATGTAAGAATAAATACTTCAATGACAACAGATAAAACAAGATACACAAGATAACGTAAACATACTGATATTGTCCTGTTTGTGCTGGAAATGAAAATGTTTCCAAGAAACATGGAAGTTCATCTTACATTTGCATGTTTTTGATGAAAGCTTAAGTTGAAATACATTTAGTTTTAATCTCCTATTCACACCATAACAAGTTAATTGATGGCTTTTTCTTTGAACACCTTACAGCCCGAACTAAACTACACCTCCGACCCTGTTTTCACTTTCACAGCATAAACTTGTATTCAGCTCTGATCCTGATGCTATTTCTTTTAGAATCACTGGCGAAAACGGGCTCAAAAGTTTTAAAAAGTGTCTTACCTTTGTGTCTTCCTCAAGCAATCACTGTATATTCTCCTAAAATCAACCCTAGAGAAAAATAAGGTGGTAATCCAGAGTTTGTCTGCTTCACCAAGTGTCTTTCATTAACATCTACCTTGTGCAGGTTTGAGGCAGCACACCTATCTTTCCTTTTCCAACCCCCCTCTTTCCCTCATTCCAACAGGTGGGGCTGGGAGGTAGAGACAGGTGGATCTGGCAACCATTCAGCATTGAGCCACTCCTTCATACCTGTGCACCAGTGTAACTGCTTTACTAGCGTTTACTCTGCCAACCGTCAATGACATATATACTTTAGACTGAAACTTCCCCTTTTCACTGCTTGTGACCTAAACAACAACCACATGGACTACTTGGTAATGTTTCCTTCTTATTCTCTGGGATTATAAAAAGATATGTCTAAGGCAGAGATTGACGTTCCCCATAGCTATTGTACTACGCAGATACTCTTTTGTTTGTTGTCATTTCAGAAGGAAGACAGTCCAGTACAAGACTGTGTTTCAATCTGATGCAGCAAACAGTGTCTAGACATGTGCTTGAGACAGTCATCAAATCTTAACATGACATAGCTGATTCAGAGAAAAACATGGGATGACCTACAGCTCCTGTATACACTGTCATTTGGACACATACAGTAGTCAAAGCTGCAGAGGATGCACTATGGTCTTAAGGTATATGGATTTCTCAAATAATTTGTTTACTAATTATTGTGGAGCAGAAAATGATTGATAATAACCCTAAAAACTGAGTTGTTTGATGTTCACTCTGAGTGGATTTAAATCTTTATTATGTCTTTGCCTGAGGGCAGACACACCATCATGACCGTCTTGTCTTGTTCATGTATTTGGCACAGTTCCTCTCTGTCTGTGGGACCGTAAAAGAAGACCGTACACCTGGCTCAGCTTCAATACATGTTGAAGGTTTGCCCAAATTGTAAAAGGCTTCTGCAGCTCTTTGTTTAAACACTCCACCTCTGCACCTTTTCTTCTTTATGTTCACAAACCAAAGTCAAACTGCTGACCTCTGCATGGTGCCCCAGTGTATTTTGACAGTTTGTTTTATTGTACCGGCTATAATGGGCATAATGTCAAAATCTATTTATGAATCGACTTTATTAAGTAAACTTTTGGGAGATTTAGCTCATATCACTGGTATTGTAAATATTGTCATTTACAGCCAGTGACAAGTTTGTATTAGTAAAATGCTTGGTTAGACACAATAACAAACAGACCAGATTGAGTGAACGTTAAAGAAAAATATTATATTATAATAACAATGTGAGCCCGTCAGTGGCCAAAACACGCACTTTTAGTAGATGTGCATTAACGTTGCAGCCTGTTTTGAGGCCGGCTGCAGCACTCTTGCTCAACACTGGACCAATTTCAAAGATTGTTGTTCCCACTCCGAAATTAGCCTTTAAGTAGGAAAGTTTTCAGGATGTAGGATGAAACTTGACACCAAGATGAGTGCAGAGCCTGCGTTATTGACATCTAAAGTGATAGAAGCCAGTAGAAACAAAGACATGAGTCAAGCTGGGTGGTGTAATTACAAAATGACATAGATGGGAACCCAACCTCAGGTATTTGAACTGACAGGTAGACGAAACAGATACAGGTTCAACAAGAAAGCTCCCAAAATTTCACACAATGGGTAGGATGAAGATCTCGTCTTTACATATTCAATTAATGATGCTGCTCGGATAATAAAAACATCTTTATCTGGGAAAAGTTCAGTTACTTTCTGCTTTCACTTTCAGGAAACAAAGGTGAAATACCTTGAAAACATTTCTCTGAATATTTGGCATAATCAAACGCTGTTGTTTTGCTGCCTTCCTTTTGCCTCCATTTTACTTGTTTTGCCTTTGTTTAGCATGTTTTGGCTGTTTTTCCTTTGTTCTGCATGTTTTGGTAGTTTTGATGATTTTCATTGAATCCTTTAATAAATATTATGTTCATTTTACGAAACACGTCTCTGTCCAAATATCGGTAATGAATCTTTGTGCCCTTAATAAATTCTAAACCATATATTAGGGTCATTAAGTTTAACGACCCTAATATATGGCCACGCTACATTCTGGCGTGGCCTTAGGGGGGGCAGCTTTCGGAGCCTTCATGCATGACCCGAACGTCATGATGATGTCAGTTTAATGGCGCAAAGACCTTGCACCGGCTTCACTCCGGCGAATAAAAACCAAGTGTAACTTCTTTGTTCCTTAAAAAGTCCCCAAAAATGTTTTGTTTTTTCACAATCCCTTACAGGGTGAAACTGTATGTATGAGCCAAACACCCCATATCATTACATTAGCTACCAATAAACTCTTTTGACCTCAGCACTATTCACCTGTTTCCACACAAATAACAGATTTGTTTTTTTATTCATTCATGTTTTGTCATTTTTGCAAAACCCTAAACACCATGTCATGTTTTTTGAAACCGACGTTACATTTACATCTCATAAAGTTCTTTGTCATGGTCAGTAGAGGGCGCTCTAACACAATAACCACTGGACCGCACAAGAACAACAGGGTTGAGATGCGCAGAAGGAATGAGAGGCAACTGCTACTGACAGAGAGAGAAACAGAGAGACTTCCAGAGCATTGCTTGTTTAAATTTAAAAGTAAATTTTTTTCATGCAGAATCATTTTTGACTTAACCATCTGATGGTAGGAAGCTGATGTTTTGTTGATAGGTTTTGCTGCTTGGGAAAAGTCAGCTGATGTTGCTAGCATAGAATGTGTAAGCCATTAGCTGTCAGACTTACTGAGTGCAAGCTAACAGTTACTCACTGCACTATTTTTCTTTATGTATCAAGTATCAAGTCATTAACCCAACTGGAGATAAATTATAGTGTGTTGATGATGTTTTATAACTGTAACACAAGGTACATTTTACATTTACTTTATTTAATTTCCCGGGTTAGCCAATAAGTGAGTTAGCTCTTGAGTTGTGAGTTAAGTAACGTTACTCATAATTGTTAGCTAGATGTGATGAAAGTGCGAGGAACACATTGTTTTAGTAGAGATATTTTTTTCCGCTGTGCAAACACATTTTTGAGGGCCATGCTCGAAAAGTAAAAAAAATTGGCACACGCTTCAGAACTTTGAAAAAATACAAAGTGCTGCAGCGATTGGGCTTGAGCGTAGTGAGCGCACTCCATAGCCCCAAATGCCAGGGTTGGGATAATGTTCTTTCGATGTTCGCAAAGTTTGGTGGGATCCTCATTGCTCTCATTTTTAAGAGCATACTACACCCCCCATGGTACAGCTCACTTGTGAACTGCGGATTAATTGAGTATTTTTAATTTTTTTTAATTTAATCATCATAGTGTGTAATAAAGTTGTACTGCTGCTGTTCCTTTTCAAGTAACAAGTCCCTGAATATCAATGCAAAGTTGCAGTGAACATAGATATAAAGCAGTAGTGTGTTCACATGAACGGGTCGTGTTAAAAGCATTGAACGGTGAAAGCGCATCATCTTGAGAGCTTGTTGACACCCCTTTAATGGCCTTGTCATGAACGTCGGTATTGTTTTGTGTACTTGGAGCATGTGGTGACATTTTTAAATGTTTACCTTTTTCTTGTGCCGTTTGAAAACAAAAGATTTGGTTATGGGTGACACAAACTCCTTGCTTCTTCTGCTTTCTTTGTTTCCATCGCTCAATATCCACCCGATGTGTTTACAGTTAATCAAAAGAGTAATAACATTTAATTAATTGTGTGGGGATATCCATGGCAGTTACATAATCACAACTGTATAAGTTAAAGTAAAATATTTCTGATTTAATGGATTGACAGACTGTAATGATAGGTTTAGTACCTTTTTAATAACATCGTTGCACTTAGGAAAAATATTCAAAAATACAAGGAGCTCCATGTATACTGTTAAAGCATTTGAACTTTTTACCTTCTTCTTCCTCTTCAGAGAATCACTGTATTCTCTTAGAAGGGCGTTCAGAGTGGTCTTGTAATTGTGTACAAAGTCGTCTACGTTGAAAATTGTCCCTCGTGTTTTGTTGTCTTGAGTGTAATTCTAGAGTTCAACATATACAGTACGTTATATAACAGACAATTCTTCATTCACCTGATTTAGATTTAAATCTAATATCCAGGATGGAATAATGCGATTTATTCAATGTATTTTAGTAACAGAGTTTTGGCTTATAGTACCTTTGTGGGTTTATCTGCTAAAGTCTGTCATACACGGGACCTGTTCCGTGGCGTTTAAGGTCACCTGCCAAAAGATATTTTTTCTTTAATTGACTGAAATAGCTACAAAAAGAAACGCATATCAAAGCACATGTCATAAAAGAGGACTAACATAGACCACAGAGCAGCCTGAGGTAGAAAGTACTTCAGCAATGTTGGGATGAATGTTGGGCATTGGAATCACCATTTTTCTCAAGCACTTGCCTCTGAATGATACCCTCAAAAGTTTAGTTTTATTTCGTGAGTCTTACATCTTGGAAACAAATGTAAACCCTGTGACCACTTAAGGATGGTTGTCTGTTGGAATTTTACAATAAATATGAAGGCGAATACAGTCCTGACAAAGACTTCCTTTATGCTATATGTAAATCCAGAATTAGGATAAATCAGTTGCATTTCACAGAATTATTAGGCTACATACCACAAGGTCTTGCTCCACAATAATTGTCTCAACAATGTCAAAATTTCCTGCTTTAGTCAATAACTTCTTTCTTTTGGAAATGTTTTTCGACATTACTGGGAACTGAAGAAAACCACAGCAGCACTAATGACAACTTCATCCAACTCGTTTTTCCCTGTGCCATTGGACCAAACACAGAGACCAGGTGGTAATGTCTGGAGGCACTGCAAGAAAAAGCTTGTAAAATTAGTATTACAAAGATTTCACATGTTAGGAGATCAGCAATGTTTGGCAATTTTTTCAAAATAGATCATGACGTGATTCAAGCAGCGATGCAAAATTGGTAGCCCCGTAGAGTCCTCCTGTCCTTGTCCAGTCACAATGTTATAGTATCTGCAGAGCAGCTGCTGAAGGCTCAATTCACAGAAGTTATACGACAGTGATTGCAGAAGGACTATAGAGCCATCACAGACTAACATAGCTGGTCTTTTCTTGACTCGCCGTCCGTGGAGTCTTGTTAGATCAGTCACAAATGCTCCCAGGAAATATGACAACGATGATGTGGTGTGGTCACTGGTGATGTATGTGGGACAGGGGAGGATCCTTTCAACGGATGTCTCACTACCATCTCATACACATAGAATGGTGCAGTTTGTCCCTTTGCTTTATCAACAATGCTGCACGTCGCATCTAAATGACAATGTCGTCCTTGCATTGCTCAGAACAGGTTTACAGACTTGTCAGACCAAAGCATAACGCCTTTGGGGTGCAATATTAGTTTTTGGATTACTGCATACTCAGACCCTTGCTCTTCCTCCAGCGTAAGCTTATCATTTTATTATAGTGTTGTTTTTTTACGACTATTGCATGACAGAGTTTTCATGGCATTGGTTGTTGGGAAATGATCTGTACATCTGGATGCCACAATGTCTTTCAGCTTATCCAGTTTTTACAAGTAAAGATTTCAAGGGTGTTTGGTGGTGAGGGCATCTGCTATGCCGTCCCTTTCAGAGGTAGCCTTTTCAGCTGTTCACAGTAGTCTCCACTAAAGCTCCCAAAAGCCTTGAGTGATGACTCATCATCAACTTTGACAGGGCAGTCATCAAAAAGACAATAGCCGAGACAAGTAAACAGTGGTGAATTTCTAGTGGACCCAATTGTTTGGACATTGTGGTGCTTGAATGTAAAGCTGCAATGTGGATGAACACTGCATATTCCTGTTGCTATTATAACTGTCCAGTTTAGTGTTTTGAAATGCCGTTTATATTGTATATTCCTGAGTTTTTTCCAGTCATTTTCAGGAATGAAAAAAAAACAGGGCTGCTTAGGCAATTCCTAAGTGAAGTATTGTTCCTCATATTCCTTTTCATCCGCTGATGAGGATGTTGTGGAGCCATTTCTGTAGTTGTAGAATGGAACTGCAAAACACAATTCAACAAAATCAGCATCGGTGCCCACAGTTTTCATCAAGTTGCCTAATAACACTGTTTGCACCTTAACTGTTGTTGTCATGAGGTATTGTTTTTGGTAAGTTGTACCATAAGGCAAGCATTTTTGTGTTTCATGTTATACTATATTTGACTTATGATTCATTTTATTACACATTTCAAAACATCTGCTTGGAAAAAAGGGTCTGATAGTAGGAGGAGCCTGGCTGGGAACCAAAATGAACAAAGCATTACAGCTACATTATTTGAACAAACATATACAGAATTCTGTGTTTCATAACAGTTATCTAATTATTGACCATTGCAATATTTACCTCTGGAGATGTTGTCGTCTGGATGTGGGGGCACTGGCCCTGCCGGGACAGAAAGTTGAGTCATCCTTACTTCCTTCAGTGGTAGTAGAAAGTTTAGCTGAGGCCTGAAGCTTTTTGATGACCAGCTCAATATCCTTGGCTGATATGGGAATTGTTCTGGACTTAAAATGAAATAACAATTTTATTGGTCATGTACATATTTCACATTTGTAAATGACATGTAGAAAAACTTAAACAATTATAACTAATTACGGTTGTGTTGGGAAAAAACATTCACCTTTCCAAAGGTAGAAAAAACAAGTACTCTAAAGTGAACAAAAAAGAAAAGAAGGCATTAAAATCTATGTGGGGTTTATTACTTGTATAAAACATACAATCAATGTATCAATACACAGTTGGGTTCATGCATATTGGTCCTTTACATGAGTTAATTTAAAATGTATTCATTATGAGATTTATGACATTTAAATTCTTACATTATGCGTAGTTTGTAGATCATATGGTGCTACCGGCTTCATCAATTTGGAACTGATGGATGAAAATGTCCTCTTGACCAAAGTCCAGTTGCTTTAAATTAAAGACTCTAGAAGGGTTCCTGTATCCTTTGCACTGAACTTATTACAGTATTCCATTTTTTTCCTTAGTTTTTAATGTAATACGTTTCTTGTGATGTAATAAGTTAATACATTATGCACATAACTGTTAGGCTCTCATCGTTTTCTTACATTATGTGCTGATTGTTACGGTATGAGCTTTCATGTTAGCGTAGATATGGCAATCAGCGGGTCCCACCAATCTAGTGCTAATGCTGTAGTGTACACAGACTAAGTACGCAATACACAAGACTACACTGACGCAAGCCAAGGCTATACAGGTTTTGCACACACATCACAAAATATCGTTCATGATATGGCCGCTCACATAACCACTAACTAACGAAACAACGGCGCAACATCTATGCCCTGCAACAAAAGGCCTGACAAGAAACAGCCAGGTATTCAATGGCAATATACAGTAAGAGAAAACACCACAACAGTATATTAGATATTTTTATAAGCTCCATTGTTGCGCCGGACCATGCACACTGGCCTAAGATACACTATAATGTTGAATGATTCCAACAGCACTAATTAAAGTCAAACATATGGTGATAATGATGTGTGGCTGGCTATCTATGTAAGATAGTCATGTGAGATAAATTTGAAATATACTTACCAAATTTGGACATGAGCTAATTAGGCTAATTGGATAGATTTGAAAAATAATAGTCTACTTTTTTGAGTAGACAGTTGTGTTTTTCACAGTTAAACATGTAGTATTCAAGTTGTCTACAAATACAACGACACGATGATGCTGTGGCAACATTGTTGAGCTGTTTCTCTATTAAATCTTTGCATACTTACCCTCACCGTGCTGGCATTCTGAATGAAGGAGCGCTGATGGCCCAACTCTCCAAAATTCAAGGCATAGTCTCACTGTGACAAAGTTAAACACCCGAAAAGAAAAAAAACACAACAAAGACGTTGCAAAAGCTGTCCCAACCACACGAAGAGTAAGCCTAGGGACAGCACAAAATAATTTTTTCTATCACTATAGAAATGAGGGGTGTGCTTATATGTTTTTTTTTTGTTTTTTTTAAATGTTAGACTTTGAAAAATGTCTTAATTGGTAGATTAAAAATGTTTGATTGTATAAGTGTAGTCAGAGATGTTCTGAATACATATAGTCAGGTCCATAAGTATTTGGACTGTGACACAATGTTTCCAATTTTGCCTCTTTACACAACCCCAAAAATATTTTTAGTATGGGTGGAGTCAGAGATGTCCTGAAGACAAATATATATCAGTCATTGTCTGGAATTATTCAGAAAAGTATTATTATAGCATCCTAACATATTTGATGTGTTTCCGTAGATATGTAGGATTTTTACTTTGAAAATCTCTTAATTGGTAGCGTAAAAATTATAGTTTTTTTGTCAGAGATGTCCTGAACACATATGCATCAGTCATTGTCTGGAATTATTGAGAAAAGTATTTTTATAGCACCTCAAAAATTCAGTCAGATCTTTTTCTGTAGAAATATAGGAAATTTACTTTGAAAAATTGCATCTTTCCAGCAACCCTCAAATTAAAGAATAAAAACATTTCATGGACAATTTAGTTGTATTTTCCCTTTAACTCGCGTGATGCAGGTAACCTGTTTTATACTTAATGTGAATATAGTTCAATTAATCTGACTTTCATATATGCAATTTTTATATATGCTTTCTTGATATCTTATTTTGAAAACCGGAAGTTGTCTCACGTCGATCCCTCAGCTAACTTCTTAAAGTCCCTTGCTCGCTCCCGACCTGGGCCGTTTGAAAGAGTTTACCATGAATGTCAGTATATAGGTGCACTAAAATGCCAGTGTCGGCTGATTTGACCACAGAGATTCGAGTGTCTGCTGACTTTACAGCAGCTAGGGATGGGAGAACAACATGAAGCCATGAAGGTTGGGGTAATAGTAACCAGTAAGAACTTCAATCTACTTACACCCCTGTACTACATCTGTCTACTATGGTTACTGAGAACTGTTAAAAAAAAAACTCCAGTTGAGCAGATTACAGTGAGCATGTGAAGGTTCACAGGGAAACCTTGTAATACCAGTGTCAACTAAAACAAAGTTTTTCTTTCTCCCCGAGACCCCCTGGAACCACTTCACTTATGTGGCACTCACACTGACGCAAAATAAGCAGCTAACAGAAGCCCTTCTGGTAACAAAGGCAAGGATGCAGTGAAGGATACACCCACCTACACTTATACTCCTAGCTTCAGTATTTTCAAAAAATACTCAAGTTATTTCGTAGCACCCATCACAGAATGAAGTATGAACCATGTGTGACTGACATGAAGATTAGATAGGCCTATCGATAAAACACAAGCATTTTCTGAAACAACGTGTTTGTCCTGGTAGCCTTGCTGATACCAAATAAAAATTGCTATCACAACATTGCTACTGTAACATAAGATTTGTATACGTGAAAACTGTCATAGTTTCCACTTAAGATATACGCGTGGGGGAAAACTTTTTTAACTTCCTAACAATATGCCAGTAACCGCATTACCTTTCAGTGGAGTTCTTCCGTTTACTTTCGCGGTCCTTCATCTCAGAGAAACATCACTCCGTTAATTTTCTCCTTTCCTGAGGACTGAAGCAACTCCTCCGACTGCAGATAATCTCCCTCTACAACAAGAAAACTCGCTGCCGCCGGTCAATGGAGGGTGTCGCCCCGAGTTGTAATCTTTGCTACGGGAAAAGGAGCGTGTTCGCTGCCACAAAGTGTTCGTCTTTCCATGTAAATCTCATGTTTTAGCGTAAAAGAGAGAACAGGAAGCCCCCCCCTCCCCCCCGCCTGCCTGGTCTGCAGTATGAGAAGAATGTCCAGTCCCGCCTCTTCGTCGCACTTCTACAGCTAATGAAATCTGGAGGAAAAGTTGTTTTTTTGGAGTACGGAAATCCCTCCTCCTCCCATCTTCTCTAGTGTGTTTTTTTCATCAAATACATGTAATTATTATAAAACAGATGTTTGAAGTAACAGATAGCCTACAAGACTAAACTGTAGGTTGAGTTCAAGCACTAAGAGGGTTTAAAGCCCAAAAATGTGCCTAAATATCAAATCAAATGTGTTCTATGGTCAAATTTCAGTAAACTCTCAACACTAAAAGGCTAACTTTGGATGCTAACTTGTTTTACGTGATCTTTTTAAGAATAACAACATCTGAGAAATATAAAGTGAGTCCGTTTATATAGTTAATCAAGCTATTATGTTGGTTTTGAGGCTCATCTTGAACTAGAAAAAAATGAAAATGGAATATAGAGGAGGAAAAAGGAAAAATTACAAAGGGGCTTTTGTGAGTTTGAGCCCAGAGGGTTTCAGTCTGAATGAAAATTGTCCAAATTGCACTGATAGAGTCATGTTAAGTCAATTTATTTTTTGAACTGCAGGAACTGCAATGCAATCACTATGGGTTCTGAGTGGGCTAGCTCTCATGTCATACGTACCCTGGTGCATTCACATGCTTCTTGGATGGTCCCATCTCTTGAGTTGGAAAGTCATTCTTCCAACTTCGGTGTGTTCATTAGCTTTTTAAGTTGTAATGTTGAAACAACATGGACACTACAAAGACTAGTAACGCCCCCATGGTTACCAAATATTGGTCCAACCCAAATCATCAGAGCATTAGGCCAATGACATTTGGTTTGATGTGTGTATAATTCGGCCTCACACGCAGCTATCTTAAGTATAATAATAATAATCTTTACAGTTTCAATATGATCCTAGCGATTTCAATAGGGCCTTTGCCGACCCCTGGCCGGTGCTTGGGCCCTTATAATAATCTAAGCATTTTCAATAGGGCCTTCGCCAACTGGTCGGTCATCAGGCCCTAATAATTAAAGCCCTTGCACTATCATCGCTGCTTGCAGAAATTTGTGTGTGAGGCTGGAAATTATGTATTGCAAATCCCACCACTTCCTGTACTCACTATGTTGCTCCATAACAAGCGCTAAACATGCATTATGTTGCTCTATATCAAGTGTAGTCCTCGTAATATAAATGTATTGTAAATTGGCTGCTGTTTGTCACATGACGCTGACTTCCTGTTGCCAGTAGATGGCGCTATGTCTATGAGTACAAATTTGCCTGCTGATATCCTCAGGCCACAAATTGCAAACTGTACTATTTGTTTGTGTTGTGTCGTACACCTTTAAATAAAAATGACTCATTTATGTATGTAGGGTTACAGTAAATCTTGCATATTTTGAAGCCGGGCTCAGACTACAGGGGTTTAACATTCTTACAGATTTTGAATCACACACATGAGGAGAAACTTCAAAGTTGTGCTTCTGTGCAATCTAAAACAGACCCACTCGACATGATGTAAAAATAATGGTGCATTACAGTGTATGGGAGTAACAAGTTCCAGAGTTAAGTAAGTGAAATAAAAAATAAATGTAATTGTAATCACTGAGACAGAATACGTAGTAAAATTACAGTTGCTAATGACAGCAAACACTATAGTACACTACTGTACAGCACAATATGATACAACAAAATACATTACAAAAGTAGCAGATTAATAAAAACAATGAGAGTATATAATGGCAGTGCCAGAGATGAGGTAGTATAATTATTCTTGATTGCAGGTTTGGTTTGCTTTAAGCCATTTGTTAAGTTTCAAGGTTAGGTAATTAGTGCTTTCTATGTTATTTCTCTCTATTACAAACTTAATTCAGATTATATTGCAGTGGCGGGCTGTCAGGGCCTGCAAAGCCTTCTCTGCTGGCCTAAACAGAATCACAAAGTTATATCTATTTTCTACATGTATTATAATTTATACAAATATTTTTCCCATTATCTTATTTTCTCATTGCACAGCTACTGTCTTCCTCAGTTGCTCTGCTTCCAGTGCAGCTTTTATCCAATCAGATTTCACCTCTGTGTCTCTCTGTAAGAAGAGAGGCCCCAGGCCTGCAGACTCAGAAGTGCCTCCATGTGCAGTTTAAGTGAATGGGGACGATATTGTTGATTGTCATAGTGTTCAACCAATCAGATCTTTAGTTTGACATGTTGGGCATATTCTTTGACATGCCAGAGCCTTCTAGCTGGCCTAGCCATACGTGATTGGTCAGTGGGCTAGCCTGACATGTTGGGCGGTGACAATCCCAACATCTGCTGCCTCTGTCGAGCGGACATTTTCAGTCCTCAAACGCATTAAAACGTATTCAAGAAATACAACTGGGGAGGCTCGACTGTCTTCACTGGTGTCCATGAATCGAGAAGGACTTCTTACTGGAACTAAAACGCACGGATGTAACAGCTAGGGTAAGTTAACTGCTCTTGTTTTTACATCTGCAGTAGCTTTAATTAATATGCTAGTTTATATATTATTATTTGTACAACTTGTTTTTATGAAGATGGATTTTTGTTTGGTTTTATATGTGATAGGAACTATTGTTACATCCAATGTTGCGCTGGGGACATATTTAGCCAGTGCTGCCAACTTTCTCGCTAAATCTGGCGACTTTCCAAACCCTCATGGCAACTTTTTTTGTCAAAAGCTACTAGTGACAAATCTAGCGACTTTTTCTGGTGTTGTTAGAGACTTTTCTGGTGTTTTGATTCTGACGTGAAAGCACGTACGTTCTGCACTGTCGCGAACGAGCAGCGGGAGCTGCCGTGAGCCGCCCCAAAGCACTCACAGGCGAGGTACTCTCGCGCAGCAGTCCCAGCTGCAGTCAGAGAGGAGACGCACTCTCGGCGTATTCATGCATCTGCACTCTGCAGTTAGTGCATTTATAGGTGTTGAGCTTAATTTTTACACGAAACAAATAATAACCGTAGCTGTGTTTCAGCTGCAGGACAGCAGTGAAGGCCCAAGTATAAAATGCACGGCCCGCCACTGAGTTTTGAGTACTGTTGTTTACACAGCTTGGTTTATGTAGGTAGGACTTTCCAACATTATTGCACAGCATTACATTTGTTGGAAAAGTAATCAAATATAGCAAGTATAATAAGTATCATTGAAGCTGCAAGCAGCGATGACCTCAGCGCACACTGGGTTTATTGGGGGGACGCCGGTTGATGCAGTTGGGCACTTGCGTGAACATTGGACGCCGCGAACACGAGATTGTATTTCCTGCTTCAAGTGTGTAGCTCTGGAAATGTTTCCCTTTCTGTGCCTACTAAGGGGTGCGACAGAAGACGGGCTAAACATACATTTGTGCTGGATATTATGTGTAGAACACACATTGTAAATTTCATGTAAATTGGATGATATTTGTCACATAACGTTAACTTCCTGTTGCCAGTGGGTGGTGCTATGACTATGAGTCAGTACTGGCACGTAGATGTCCTCAACCTGGACTGTTGTGAACCGTGTCCAGTTTAAGGCAGATTTAACCAAGTTCAGTAGAGTTACAACAGCTTGTTGTTTAATGGTGAATCATTGAAATGGCCGACATGCGAAAACGCCATTCAACAAAACCACTAACTTTTCATTTTTCATATGTAACAGGAGGGTACGGAGGACAGAAATTAGTGGCAGCGCAGCAATCACAGGCCGAGTCAGTTCTGCAGGTTATTAAGGGTTTTTAATCCAACAAACCTCAAACAACACAAAAAACAGAAAACGTAGCTCCGTCCAGAGCTCGATCAATTAACTATAACACTAAACTAAATCAGCCGGGCCACTAGCCGACTTACCGGGCTCAGTCTTCTTCTACTTGAGGAGAAGTCACTCTTCTCCCCTCGTCGTCTTCTCCCTGCTCCGTTTCCCTCCTGGCCTTTTGTTCCCCTCCCTGATGTGGAGATCAGGATCAGGTGTGTCTCTTCCCACACCTGATCTCAATGCTCTCCTAAGGGAGTGGGTGGAGGCTTCTGCCTGGAATGTATCTGCCAGCCACTACCCTGCCCCTCAGGCACTTGCACCCCCCCCCCCCCCCCTTCTTCAGTCCTGGCCTTGAAGGGGCGACCATTGTCCATAGGGCGTCTCTTCGGGACAGGGCATCTGCATTCCCATGCTTGGCTCCCGATCTGTGAACGATAGAGAAGTTAAACTCTTGCAACGAGATGAACCATCTCCCTACCTTTGCATTGGTGTCTTTTTTATTGGCCATCCAGACCAGGGGAGCATGGTCGGTCACCAGAGTGAAGTGGCGTCCCCAGAGGTAATAACGAAGTCGCTCTAGTGCCCATTTGATGGCGAGCGCTTCCTTTTCCACAGTGGCATATCCTTGCTCCCTTTGGAACAAGGATTGGTGTTGAGCTTCCGACTGATGTAGATTATGGGATGCTCCTCACCTTGAACTTCCTGGGAGAGTACTGCCCCTATGCCCGCCATTGATGCATCTGTCTGAACAATCATCTCCCGGCTGAAGTCTAGGGTCAACAATACTGGCTGTGAACTGAGAGCCCCCTTCAGGCCCTGAAAGGCCTGTTCAGCTTCTTCTGTCCACTTAACCCTGAGTGGCTGTGCGGCTCTGGTCAAGTCTGTGAGGGAAGACGCTACAGCCGAGAAGTTTGGGATGAAGCGAGCATAGTATGAGGTCAGACCTAAAAATGTCTTTACCTGGGCCTTTGTGGATGGGCGTGGCCAGCCCTGGATCGCCTGGACCTTGCGGTCTTGTGGCCTCACATTGCCCCTCCCAATAGTGTAGCCTAGATATTCGGCTTCTTCCAGACCAAGCTTGCACTTTTTAGGGTTCGCTGTCAAGCCGGCCTTGCGGAGAGCTTCCAGGACTGAGGTTTCCGCCAGGGGTACCTGCCAATATCCCTTTGTCAGGTCCAGGGTGCTGATAAAACAGGCTTCCCCAAGGCGGTCGATCAGCTCATCTACCCTGGGCATAGGATAAGCATCAAACTTTGAAATTTCATTTAATTTCCTAAAGTCATTACAGAACCGGTTGGTGTTGTCCGGTTTAGGGACCAGGACAACAGGGCTGGTCCACTCACTGTAGGATTCTTCTATCACCCCTAGAGCCAACATTTTCTGGACCTCTTGCTCAATGGCTGCCCTTCTTGCTTCGGGTATCCTATAGGGGCGCAATTTTACCTTCTGGCCTGGTTCTGTGTTAATATGATGTTCCGCCAAGGATGTGCGCCCAGGTTGTGCCGAGAACACATCCAAATTCTGCTGAACCAGAACCCAAACCCTGGTTTGTTGTAGCTGTGCTTTTGATAAGCCAGGACCATATGCTACTTCAGTAACTTCACTTTCTGGAGGAGAAGAGGACACATCAGGGGAAACACAACACAGGAGCGTATCTCGGCTGTACCACTTTTTCAGCAGGTTAACATGGTAGATTTGGGAGGTTTTGCGTCGCCCAGGTTGACATACCTTGTAGTTGACTGGGCCTACCTTCTCGGGCCACCTCGTAGGGTCCTTGCCAGGAGGCCAAGAACTTGTGATTAGTGGTGGGGATTAGGACCAGCACTTTATCCCCTGGTTGGAACTCCCGAGGTTGGGCCCCCCTGTTATACACTCGCCTTTGTGCTTCTTGGGCTTGAGCCATGTGTTCCCTCACCAGTGGCCACACGTCCTTCATGTGAGCCTGCATCTTCTCCACATGTTCCACAAGGCTCCGATGGGGACTTGGTTGTTCCTCCCAGGCTTCTTTTGCTATGTCGAGGAGACCTCTGGGCTGTCTCCCATACAGCAGCTCAAAGGGGGAGAAGCCAGTGGACGCTTGAGGAACCTCCCTGATTGAGAACAAGACATAGGGCAGAAGCTGGTCCCAGTTACGACCATCTTTATCAACCACCTTCTTTAACATTGACTTCAAAGTTTTGTTAAAACGTTCAACTAACCCATCAGTTTGTGGATGATAGACAGAGGTGCAAAGCTGTTTCACCTTGAAGAGCCAACAGAGGTCCTTCATTACCTTGGACATGAAGGGGGTGCCCTGGTTCGTCAGCATCTCCTTGGGGATTCCCACTCTGCTGAACAAATGGATTAGCTCCCGAGCAATCGTTTTTGTGGTCATGTTCCTCAGGGGAATGGCCTCAGGGTATCTTGTTGCATAATCAAGTATAACCAGAATATACTGATGTCCCCTCACGGACTTCGTCAGGGGCCCCACCAAGTCCATAGCAATGCGGGAAAACGGCACATCAATAATAGGGAGAGGTATGAGGGGACTTTTAAAATGGGGCTTAGGGCTCATCTTTTGGCATTCAATGCAGGTACGACAATAGTCTTCTACTGCTCTTACCACACCTGTCCAGTGGAACCTGCTTGCATCCGCCGCCTTGTCTTCTCAACCCCGAGGTGGGCCCCCAGGACATGGCTGTGGGCTAGGTGCAACACTGTGGAAACATACTGTTTTGGGACAACCAACAAGTCCCTTCTCTGGCCTTCTGTCTCTTTAGTATAGTACAACAGTTTATTTTTGATTGTAAAACAAGGGTAGGTTAGCTTACCCACACCTGGAGCTAGTTTCCCCTCTATTTCCATGACATTACTGCGTGCCGGCAGCAGATTAGGGTCCTCCAGCTGGGCCGTTCCGAACTGGCCCTTCAAACTTGGTGGCAAGGAGGCTTCATCCTCCCCACCATCTGTGTCTGGCCCCGACGGGAAGGCAAAAACCAAGTTGTCCCGTGTCTCCTCTGCATTGGAACTCAGGTTACTCCTCCTTTCTTAAAGTGCAGCGCACACCACCTTAGGAGTATCCTGACGAGCTGTACTGATTGGAGTCGGTTTTTTCTCACGGCTTTTCAATTTAGAGCCCGACTTGGTTCTTGGTGGACTCCTTTGATTGTCCTGCCTCAGCCGGTAATATAGTGGGCAATCTTGACCCACCAAGACGGGGACCGGGAGAGAGGGAACCACCCCTACTTTCAGCTGACAGCTGCCTTTAACTGTAGTGAGTTTGACGACTGCTGTGGGATACTCTTTGGTGTCCCCATGTACACAGGAGACGGGCACCATCTCACCAGGTGTTGATGGTTCCAGAAGATGGGGTTGGACGAGGGACACCACACTGCCGGAGTCTACCAGGGCTTCTGCATCTCTCCCATCTACTTTGACAGGTATCATACGGGCTGGCGAGGTTTCCTGCACTCAGCAGGAGGCGAGCAAGTGACATGGTCTTCCACCCGATGAGTCGGCATCGGTTCATCCTTCCCTGGACAGTCCCAGGAAATGTGGCCTGGCTCTCCACATTGAAAACAGCGCCTTAGATCACCTGTTGACGGTGGTCACCTTCGTCTTGGCTTCTCCAGTTCAGGTGTCCTCCTAGTCCTTGGTATCTCTTCCCTAGATTTCCGGCTCACCTCAGGGTCCGCTCGCGTTGATTTCAGTAGTTCGGCGGTCACCCTCTGGCTGTCCACCAGGCTAACCAGATCGTCTAGATTGGCTGGATTCTGCTGACTGGTAGAAGGGCCCGACCAAATCTGCCCAGGAATCGTTGGGCCAGCCCTCCCTCTTGGCTGTGCGCTCGAAAGCTGTCAAGTAGGCCTCTACGTCGTCTTCCTCTGTCATTTTGGGAATAAAACAACTTGGATTTGGCTGCAGGGTCCCTTCCCTTAGGGCTGGAGGGGCTGCCGCCATACATTTTTGGACCTCTGCATGGAGAAGGACGTTCTGCCGTTGTTGCTCTTGAAGCATGGCCCGGTGCAGGATCTGCTGTTCAGCAGAACTGCGCACCAACTCTCGCACCAGGTCCTCCATTGTTTGACTGCTACGCCACCACTAGGGTCCTCGTGCCCACATTCTCCACCAGTGTAACAGGAGGGTACGGAGGACAGAAATTAGTGGCAGCGCAGCAATCACAGGCCGAGTCAGTTCTGCAGGTTATTAAGGGTTTTTAATCCAACAAACCTCAAACAACACAAAAAACAGAAAGCGTAGCTCCGTCCAGAGCTCGATCAATTAACTATAACACTAAACTAAATCAGCCGGGCCGCTAGCCGACTAGCCGACTAGCCGACTAGCCGACTAGCCGACTCACTCTTCTCCCCTCGTCGTCTTCTCCCTGCTGTTTCCCTCCTGGCCTTTTGTTCTCCTCCCTGATGAGGAGATCAGGATCAGGTGTGTCTCTTCCCACACCTGATCTCAATGCTCTCCTAAGGGAGTGGGTGGAGCCTTCTGCCTGGAATGTATCTGCCAGCCACTATCCTGCCCCTCAGGCCCTTACACATAACTTTTCATTTCAAAGGTCTTTCATTTCATACATCTAGGTCAGGCCTGGCCAACCCGCGGCTCCCGAGCCGCATGCGGCTCTTTGCCTGGTTTCATGCGGCTCTTACGTTCATATCGAAGTTTGTGTTTGTGTTTTTTTTAATGTGCGTGTTTGCTTCGCTTGAGTTCAATACGGTATTTTCGTCAAACGCGCATGTGCGTGAGATGAAAATACCGCAAAGTTTCCCAGTAGGGGCAAGATCATTTGAGTAAACAATTTGTGTCCAGTTCGCTCTCAAAATGGCAGGGAAAAATGCACAGCAAAACGAAAATATGAAGATGAACACAGGACGTTTTTAACAGAGTGGGAGAGTTTATATTTTTTTGTTGAACGTAATGGCGTTCAACCCGAGCTCTCGGACCTCGAGTGGATTATGGATCTGGCCTTTTTGGTCGACATGCTGTGTCACTTGGACAGACTGAACCTGACCCTGCAGGGTAAGTTAAACATGCTGCCTGACCTGGTGCAAAGTGTGTTTGCGTTTGTCAACAAACTGAAGCTGTTCAAGGCGCATATTCAAAAGGAAGATTTAACACATTTTCCCACTCTGCTAAAAGCCAAGTCACCAGCGCCGCCCTGAATAAGCAAAGAGCCAGATATGCAACACTGATTGAAAACCTGCACGAAAGCTTTGTGACCCGGTTCCGTGATCTACAACTGAAAAGGCCACAGATTACGTTCCTCGTCGACCCGTTTAATGCGGAGACGGACTGTTTGAAAGCCCCGCTAGTCACAGATGAGGCCGCGGCTGAGTTGGAGATGATCGATCTTTGTGAGGAGGACCAACTGAAACCTGCTTTAAGGGAAGAGACCATTGAGTTCTGGAAAAGTGTGCCAATGGAAAAATACCCCAATGTCAAACGGACTGCGCTTAAGATACTGTCAATGTTTGGGTCAACATACTTCTGCGAGTCTGTGTTTTCTACCCTGAAACACGTGAAATCAAAGCATCGATCTGTTCTGACTGACACCATGTGAAAGAATTGCTTCGAGTGGCAACAACGGAATACAAGCCAGATTTGAAGAGGATTGTTCAAGGCAAGGAATGCCAGAAGTCCCACTAAGCAACATGCATAGTAAAAGAAAAACGCTATTGTAAATTATTATATTTTTGTTTGTGGACTTGGTTGAACTGAGAGTTTGTGTGTGTGAGACAGTACACACAATGTTGATTGTTGAAAATGACTGGCCTGTGGTCTTAGTACTGTAGGAGTAAATTTCTGTCATTATCATGTTGGTGTGTGACATTTACAATAAATCTGTCTGAGCAGAGGTCTGTGTGTGTGTGTGTGTGTGTGTGTGTGTGTGTGTGTGTGTGTGTGTGTGTGTGTGTGTGTGTGTGTGTGTGTGTGTGTGTGTGTGTGTGTGTGTGTGTGTGTGTGTGTGTGTGTGTGTGTGTGTGTGTGTGTGTGTGTGTGTGTGTGTGTGAGAGAGTGTGAGTGTGTGTGTGTGAGAGGAAGGGATGGGGTGATGTTCATGTGTGCCCATGTGTATGATGTGGCTCTTTGCGGTAACACAGTAAAAAATGGGGCTCTTAGTCTCTGACTGGTTGGCCACCCCTGATCTAGGTGAAACATACCACGAGGGCTGCTTTGTTGATTATTTGTCGGGGACGCTATCAAGGCAATTTAAGATGGCCAAGCCAGAAATCCATATCAAATATATATTTGACTCATGTTCCTGGTTACATGAGGTTTTATTTTGAGCTAAAAACCCAGAGTTTCCCTCATCTCAGGGTTAACTAATAAACAGGGACCAGTACTGCAGCTGTTGTGTTACCACTTGACAGAATACATTATTTGTCTACAGGTAAGTAAAGGTCAAGATGTGTAACCAGCCAAAATAAGTGACAACAGTGATGTGTTTGTTTATGGTTTTTGTGTATTTAAATCATCTGTTTGAAATGCCCACTAATATACACATTGCACACTGCACTGTGTTGTATATGTAAACAAAAATGATTAATTTATGTAAGTGGGATATACGTAGCTACGTCATGCTAACAGGACCCACATCACCAGGGGAGGATCAGGTATGCTACGTCATGCTAACAGGACCCACATCACCAGGGGAGGATCAGGTATGCTACGTTATGCCAACAAGACCCACATCACCAGGGGATGATCAGGTATGCTACGTTATGCTAAGGCATTTGGGAAAACAAGCACACTGGAAGCTGCTGCGCCTTTATAACAAAGTTTAGGAAGAAGGAAAGTTAACAAGCGCATGGAAAGAGGCAGTAGTGATTCAGATTGTAGATATAGGTAGGTCTCTGTATGCTGATGATGGGGCCTTGTGGAAAAAAGGAAGGAACATGGAACATGCAGTCAGAAAAGTACAAGAAGCAATTGAGGTGGTGGAGTTGGGGTATGATTGGGGTTTTCGGTTCTCAGTTGAAAAAACGGTCTTTTTCACCAGGAAAATAATCAAGAATGGGATGAAGCTAAGGATGTATGGGAGAGACTTAGAAAGGGTTGGAACATTTACATTTCTGGGAGTTCTTTTTGATTCAAGGTTAACCAAGGCAGACCATATCAGGAGAATATAGGAAAAAAGTAATAAATGTCATGAGATGTGTGACTGGTAGGGAATGGGGAGCCAGTTGTTCATCATTAAAAACCATGTACCTTGATAAGATCTGTGTCGGATTACGGCAGCATTGTACCGTGTTGCACGAGTGATCCGTCCTATCGCACATACCCCCAAAGCTCCAAAGTGTCTTCCCCCATTAAAATGTGACTGATTAATGCACGCTCTGTAGCAAACAAGGCCCACATTTTAAATGACTTGTTCACAAATCATAATTTGGCTTTTTTTATTTCTTTATTCCGCGTTTGACAGGCCGTGGTGGAGGTCTCGCCCTGGTCTGGAAGAATCAGTTATCCTGCCAATTGGGGAGCACAGAACATTATACTACTTTTGAACTACACTGTAAAAAAAATTCTGTGTAATATACGGTAAAATACTGGCAGCTGTGGTTGCCAGAACTTCACCGTAAAAAATAAAGTGAGAATGTATAATACATCACGGTATGTTTTTTTTGCAACCGTAGATTTCACAGTTGAGAACTGCTTTTTGTTTACGGTAAATTACTATAAAAAAAACAGAGATTTCATAAACCTGTTTACGGTAATATGCAACTTAACGGTAAATTACTGGCAGCTGTGGTTGCCAGAACTTCACCGTAAAAAAAATAAAGTGAGAATGTATAATACATCACGGTATGTTTTTTTTGCAACCGTAGATTTCACAGTTGAGAACTGCTTTTTTTTTACGGTAAATTTCTATAAAAAACAGATTTCATAAACCTGTTTACGGTAATTTGCTTTAGAAATAACAGCCATGTTATAAACGTGTTTACGGTAAATAACTTTATAAACAGCAACTATACTGTGAAGCTAATTACAGTTTTTCTCAGTAAAAAACACAGTACAACTGTACGATCTATTACGGGACTTTATTGAAAAGTACAATTTAACGGTAAATTACCGGCAGCTGTGGTTGCCAGAACTTTACCGTAAAAAATATAGTGACAATGTGTAAGACATCACGGTACAAAAATACGGTACAACGTAGAACGTAATACAATTGGTTGGCATAGATTTCAGTCAACTTCTGATTATTGTAAATAACAAAGGAAATATCAAATAAAGCATATTGTAAATCAAGGTACAGACCATCATTGATAAACCTTAAGAAACTAACATTCTCTGTGAAAAACAGGTTGAACTGATATAATATCTTGTACAATATACTCACAAAGCAGTGTTGAGATCTTGAAGAAACAGCATGTGTCCATATATATGAAGGATATCCATGAATAAACATGAAAAGATTAGCCACTTGCCCTGAGTTGATCAAGAGTAATGAGTCACTGAGTCCAGACTTGACTGAAGAGGGCACTCAACATGGTAGAGTCTCACATGGACATGAAGTTCAGGAAGCTGGAACTTGAAGCGTGTATTTTCACCAGTTCTGCTTGAGGACTTGTATGTTGACCATCAGGCATTCACTGTGGACTGCACCCAAAAACAGAAACAAAGGCAAAGTTAGATTGATGCAGTGCCTCAGCATGATGCCTACACAGAAACATTTACTGCCTTCTGCTGATAAACTGAGCTCCAATGACCTAGAAGAAACCGGCACTTTGGAAAATAATTTTGTAAGTCACCTTTATACTTAATAAAAAATAATAACTATCAGGTCGAATGGAAAAAAATTACACATTTTAGCACTAAGACATCATCAGCATGTGTTTAATTTCTGTCGACAGGCAGCCTAAATACACAGATGCCTCCAAGCAATACACTGTGTGCACAATTATTAGGCAAGTTGTATTTTTGAGGATTCATTTTATTATTGAATAACTACAGTGCTCTCGGTCAATCCAAAATGTTAATAAACCTCAAACCTGAATATTTAAGAAAGTAAAAGTGAGATTTGGGCTTTCTTAGGAGTGTGCATTAGTGTGCACAATTATTATGCAACTAAATGAAAAATTTTCCCATCTCACTTGTTTGTTTTCATCTGTTAACGTGAGAATAATAAACAAACAACTCAAAATTTACAAATAAACATTATTGATTTGTTTTTTTTAAATCAGTGACCAATATAGCCCCCCCTTCTTTTCAATAACAGTAATAAGCCTTCCATTCATGGATTCTGTCACTTTCTTGATCTGTTGATGATCAACCACAGCCTCCCAGACACTGTTCAGAGAGGTGGACTGTTTTCCTTCACCGTAAATCTCCCGTTTAAGAAGGGCCCACAAGTTCTCAATAGGGTTTAGGTCAGGTGAGGAAGGGGGCCATGTCATTATTCTTTCACCTTTAAGGCCTTTACTGGCTAGCCACGCAGTGGAGTACTTGGATGCATGCAATGGAGCATTGTCCTGCATAAAAATCATGGTCTTCTTGGAAGATGCAGACCTTTTCTTGTACCACTGCTTGAAGAAAGTGTCTTCTAAAAACTGGCAGTAGGTTTGGGAGTTGATTTTGAGTCCATCTTCAACCTGAAAAGGTCCAACTAGCTCATCTTTAATCATACCAGCCCATACCAGTACCCCACCTCCACCTTGCTGGCGTCTGAGTCGAAGTGGAGCTCTGTGCCCGTTACTGATCCAGCCACGGGCCCATCCATCTGGACCGTCAAGAGTCACTCTCATCTCATCAGTACATAAAACCTTTGAAAAATCTGTCTTCCGATATTTCTTGGCCCAGTCTTGACGTGTCTTGTTCAGTGGTGGTTGTGTTTCAGCCTTCCTTACCGTGGCCATGTCAAGTGTATTTAACCTTGACAAAATGTATTTTTTTTACAAATAATGAATGCAAGCAGCATTGATCAAGCCCTCACACCTTCACGCACGTCGAGGGTACTAGCAGGACTCTAGTTGACACGGCCGTGCATTTCTGTGACCATCAGACATTGCGTGCACGAGTTAGACAGTATTTCCTGCATGTACCAGTGGTGTAGCAAGATAATTTTGCCAGGTCTTAAGCCTCAAATGTCTTGAGTTTAGCTCCGAATACAATCATAAATGTAAGCCCGTAACGATCGACAGAACAACGAATGTTTTTTGAATGTGCTTCAGTGTTAGTAACATAAAAGACTGTCAAAGTAAATGCAGGTGTCCAAACCGACTGTTTGTTTGTGGTGCAGGTAGCTCTGACAATCACTGCTGAGTGACTCAAAGCGGGAAGAGTCGAGGAGAAATGGCAGAATGTATAGTTCCATATGGAAAAAGATAAAATAAAAAAGAAGTTTATATTATAGTATTTCCGTAATCGGCACATCAAGCAGGCTGACCCAGACCAAGCAGGCTGACCCAGACTTCCCTCTCCCGCGCAACATTTTCCAACTCATTCTGGAGGATCCCGAGGCGTTCCCAGGCCAGCTGGGAGATGTAATCCCATTAGCGTGTTCTGGGTCTTTCCCGGGGGAGGGTCGGAAACTAACGCTAGTCCGCTAGCCCGAGGCGAGTGGATTTTTGGAGGGACTACCTAAATTGTCATTCTCACTAGTCCTCATGGCGAGTGAAATTTGAGAGGCTTTATTCGTTATTTATGTCTGGAAAAAGACTTTCCCGATAAGTAAATGTAACTGTTGTGAATTCTTCACGGACAGACGATAAAGTGTATGCGCTTTTATTCTGAAACTGTATTTGACGGTGCGAACTGTTTCCGCTTCCGGTTGAGCTAACCGTAGATCCTCCGTAGGACCAACGGTACAGTCAGATCGAGTCATTGATGATGTAATTCATCAACTGTAACTTTGAGCCTATGTGGCGTAACTGTTCCGTTTGTAGTTGTACTTATGTTCTTAGGTGCATTTACTGTCAGTAAGTGTTTGTCTTGTAATTAGCCGTTCAAATAATAGCCCAAAGTTGAGCTAAGTGGCTAACCTGGCTAGCGAGCCTGTATTCCTGTGAATGTATGTGTGTTTGCTTTAGTTAAGGGTTTACTATTGCTAATGCTTCGGTTCTGTAATTCGTTTTCTGTGTTTATTCCAGAAACTCGGTCAACTTCGATAAACTCGTTCAACATCTTTCAACATCTGTAAAATCTGTCACCAAACTATAACACTGTATGCCAGACTGAATACAGTAACGTATGGAACAAACTGATGTCTGCGTGTTCTCTGACCGGAACCCTGTAGTGGTCAATAATCATCTTTACACCAGTCTCTCAGGGGTCGAATCCCCAACAGTAACATTTCACTATTCCCCAAATTGTTGAGGATATTAGACTATTTTGTTTCGATTATAATTTTTTGTTTACGCAATGCGAAAGGCACTATATTCATCGATCAGGCCGGGCCTCTCTTTCAGTTTCACCAGCGGCCCGCCAAGATTCGTCCGCGGAAGAAATATAGATCGTGAAGCTCTTATCACTGCAGCACATGAACTAACACCCAATATCTTTTTGTGATCTAACAAAAATACTTCATCTAAAATTAGAACAAATGCCTGCTTTATTCATAGACTGCGTATTGTTTTGGGCACCAAGCATTCACTGCTTAAACTGCCGTGGTGACATGCTGTTACTCCCCACGGCGTAATATAGCTACATTTTTAGCCGGTACGTTCCATAGCGGAATTCCTCAACTTGACATAAATGCTGAACTTGATGTACCCATGCTAGCTGAATGAACATTATAGCCTACCGGACCCTTGACGTTGTTCTTCTGCTTCCTGTGTAATTATAATATCACGACATCATTATGTAACATGCATCAATCTTTGTACAGCCATAATGTTACAAACAATAAAACTCTTGATTAGTACCTTGCATCTCTGCGGTTTCACTGTTAGATAATTGCCTTGGGAGAGTCTTCCTCCACGCACACATCCCTACACCCCGTGATTGGTACATTCCCCAAAGCTTCATGAAGGACTAGTAAAGATTGCTCAGGACTAGTAGTTTTATGAACCTACTAGTCCTTGGGACTAGTACTGATTTTGAGTTAGTTTCATACCCTGCTGGGGTCTCCTACAAGACCCCGAGATACTTGAACTCCTTTGCTTGCTGTAGGCACTCCGTGAGGGAGCAATGTAGCATGCCAAGGATCGAACCACCGACCTTGCAGTTACCGGACAATCCTCTCTACCCATTGAGACACGGCACCCCATACTCCCGCATCACCCCCCACAAAAACCCCAGAGGGACCCGGTCAAAAGCCTTCTCCAAGTCCACAAAGCACATGTAGACTGGTTGGGCAAACTCCCAGGACCCCTCCAGTAGTCTTGCGAGAGGAAAATGGGAACCACCACCCCGGTCTACCAGTCAATGGGCACTGATCCCGACCCAGGTTCCAACAGTGTTCCCAGTATTCCAAGGGTGCCACGCGTAACGGGTTCCACGCGTAATGGGTTCCACACGTAACGGGTTCCACATGTAACAGGTTCCACACGTAACGGGTTCCACGCGTAACGGGTTCCACGCGTAACGGGTTCCAACAGTGTTCCACGGTTCCACGCGTAACGGGTTCCAACAGTGTTCCAACAGTGTTCCCAGTATTCCAAGGGTTCCACGCGTAATGGGTTCCACGCGTAACGGGTTCCAACAGTGTTCCCAGTATTCCCAGGGTTCCACGCGTAACGGGTTCCACGCGTAACGGGTTCCACGCGTAACGGGTTCCACAGGTTCCAATAGGGTTCCAACAGTGTTCCCATTATTTCCAGTGTTCCCAGTATTCCCAGTATTCCCAGTATTCCACGGTTCCACAGGTTCCATGCGTAACGGGTTACACACGTAACGGGTTCCACGCGTAACGGGTTCCAACAGTGTTCCAACAGTATTCCCAGGGTTCCACGCGTAACGAGTTCCACGCGTAACGGGTTCCATGCATAACGGGTTCCATGCGTAACGGGTTCCACGGGTTCCAACAGTGTTCCAACAGTGTTCCCAGTATTCCCAGTGTTCCCAGTATTCAAAGGGTTCCACGCGTAACGGGTTCCAACAGTGTTCCAACAGTGTTCCCAGTATTCCAAGGGTTCCACGCGTAACGGGTTCCACGCGTAACGGGTTTCACGGGATCCTGATCCATGCGACATTGAAGAGGCGTGTCAGCCAAGACAGCCCAACAGTGTCCAGCGCCTTCAACATCTCAGGGCGGATCTCATCCACCCCCGGCGCCTTGCCACCATGGAGCTTTTTGACTACCTTAGCGGCCTCCACCAGGTCTTCAGGCGCTGCCTCCTCTCCAGGTGAGATGTTGGTCGGGTTTAGGAGTTCCTCAAAGTGCTCTTTCCACCGCCCGACGATGTCCCCCGTCTGGGTCAGCAGTCCCCCCCCCCCTGCTGAGAACCGCCTGGAGTAGGCCCTGCTTTCCCTTCCTGAGCCGTCGGATGGTTTGCCAGAACCTCCTTGAGGCCAACCGAAAGTCCTTCTCCATAGCCTCCCCGAACTCCTCCCATGCCCTAGTTTTAGCATCTGCAACCATCGCAGCTGCAGCCCTTCTGGCCTGCCGGTACCTCTCAGCTGCTTCAGGAGACCCCTGAGTCAACCAGGCCCGAAAGGCCTCCTTCATCATTTAACCTTGACAAAATGTATTTTTCAAAATGTATATTTTGCACATGCCCGACTCCACCTGCAAGTGGATCACAGACTTCCTGTCTGACAGGAAGCAGCACGTCAAGCTGGGAAAACACGTCTCAGCCTCCAGGACCATCAGCACCGGTTCCCCCCAAGGCTGCGTTCTTTCCCCTCTGCTCTTCTCCCTGTACACAAACAGCTGCACCTCCAGTCACCAGTCCGTCAAGCTCCTGAAGTTCGCGGATGAAACTACCCTCATTGGACTCATCTCTGGTGGGGATGAGTCCGCCTACAGGTGGGAGACTGACCATCTGGTGACCTGGTGCGGTCTGAACAACTTGGAGCTCAACCAGTGGCGGCTGGTCCATAGAGGGCGCTAGGGCGCCGCCCCCCCTAGAGCTACAAAAAATAAAAATAAAAATAAAAATAAAAATATAAATAAAAATAAAATTTAAAATAGAAATAAACTATACAAATTGTCAATATTTGTGTTTTTGAAACATGGAATCACCCAGTAATATGTGTAAAATATGATATCTGCGGTAAATATATGCTTTTCCTGCACGTCCTCTCTGCCTGTCTGCTCTTCCTCTCTGTGTGTGCACGTCTCAGCTGGCTGGGGCGCTGGAAAAACTGCCCCAAAGAGGCGGGTCTATAAAGCAGTTTAGCCAATGATGAGTAAAGATATAAATGAGTGACATACAATTCAGCCAATCAGCGTCCTCAAATAGATTCAGCTTGGGGCAGTTTTTTTCCTGCCCCAAGCTGCGCGTTCTCGTCAGGAGAAGTCTCTACAGGAGAGCGCCAGTGTGAGCACTACTCCTCCAAGACCCGTTTGAGAGGAGAACTGAGAGGAGAAACTACTGAAAGAGCTGATCCCAGATCAGCCTGACCTCACAATCAGACAGCAGACTAGCAGGAAAGAGAAGCAGTACATGAAGCTTCTCTAGTAGCTGTACACCAGACAGGTTTGACTAGCTGGATGACGTCATGATAATAACTTATTTATCTTTTTAAAACAACGGGGACAGAACCAGCATGGACAGTTAGGGAGTGAGGGACATGAAGCACCTGTCTGAGAAATGGATATATAGTTATATATATATATATATATTATTATATATATATATATATATATATATATGTATGTGTGTGTGTGTGTGTGTGTGTTTTATATTATAGTGAATATTATTATATGACATATATATTATTATATTATACAGAATATTATATGATATATATATTATTATATTATGCAGAATATTATATGATATATATATATATTATTATATTATACAGAATATTATTATATGTTATATATATTATATTATACTGAATTCCCTGTGAGGGTGACTAAAATAAGATGTCCTGACGTGTTTGTGAAAGTGTTATTTACTGCTTTTTTTCGTGTTGGAATAAATGTTAAATATTTAACTGCAAAGTAGTAATGCGCGTTTGATACCTTAATTTGTTTGCATTAAATCATTCTGGGATGTTTGCTGAAATTGATTGGATGTGGCACAGCCCTACCAAGAACATTTTCCACCAGCCGCCACTGAGCTCAACGCTATAAAGACAGTGGAGATGGTTGTGGATTTCCGGAAGAATGCAGCCCCACCAGCCCCTTATCACTCTGTGTGACTCCCCCGTCGACGCTGTGGAGTCCTTCCGCTTCCCTGGCTCTATCATAACCCAGGACCTCAAGTGGGAGCTGAACATCAGCTCCATCACCAAGAAGGCTCAGCAGAGGATGTACTTCCTGAGGCAGCTGAAGAAATTCAACCTGCCAAAGACAATGATGGTGCACTTCTACACAGCCATCATTGAGTCCATCCTCTGCTCCTCCATCACGGTCTGGTACGCTGCAGCCACTGCCAAGGACAAGGGCAGGCTGCAGCGCATCATTCGCTCTGCCGAGAGGGTGATTGGCTGCAATCTGCCGTCCCTCCAAGACTTGTTCGCTTCAAGGACCCTGAAGCGAGCAAGAAGGATTGTAGCCGACCCCTCTCACCCTGGACAAAAACTGTTCATGCCCCTTCCTTCTGGCACGAGGCTGAGGTCCATCAGGACCAAGACCTCACGCCACATGAACAGCTTCTTCCCATCCGCAGTCGGGCTCATTAACAGAGCCCGGGTCCCCCACTGACTCTGTCATCCCCAGGACAATTTCCTACTGGTCACTCCCCTGCACATCCCTTCTAGGTTCTTATTTAATTACACTCAACACTTTTACACTACACTTACATCTCACTTGTTTATAGTCCTGTTATCTGTTTGTTTGTTTACTTTATTTTATATTTCACTTTATTTATCACGGTATTGGTTTTTTTTCATATTACAGTGTATTTCCGTTATCAGTAAAATGTTCAGTACATTTATCAGTGACAAACTGAATTTTTTACGAATAATAAATGCAAAAAATACGGGGATGGCTGTTGAATATATTATGCGTTTTACCTCCATTGGCAGCGCAATGGTCCGTACATTTAACAGTAACCAAATGTATTTTTTAAAAGTAATGAATGCAAAAATCACGGTATTGATTTTTGTTAGTGTTACGGTGTATTTCCATTACCAGTACAATGTTTAGTACATTTAACAGTGACAAACTGAATTTTTTACGAATAATACATGCAAAACATACGAGGCTGGCTGTTAAATGTATAATGCGTTATATCTCCATTGGCAGCACAGTGGTCCGTACATTTAACAGTAACCAAATGTATTTTCTAAAAGTAATAAATGCAAAGATTACGGTATTGATTTTTTTTCATATTACGGTGTATTTCCGTTATCAGTACAAGGTTTAGTACATTTAACGGTGACAAAATGTATATTTTACAAGAAATACATGCACAAATTATTGTTTCGGCTGATATATATATATTTACGGTGTTTCACTGTCAGATAAACTGAATATAATCTATTTACAATTTACGGTCTCTTACTGCTGTGATTTAACAGTTTTTCACTGTAAAATTCACTGACTTTTCTTACAGTGTACAGCTGACTAAAGTGGGTCGGCTAAAGCTGTTTTACTGTGTCTTAATTTACCGACCTCCGGGTCCAGCAGGTCAGTTCTTATCAGAGTTCACAGACTTTCTGACCTCTATTATCAAGTTAGATGAAGTACTTCTGGTTGGTGATTTTAATCTGCAATGATGCCACAGATTGTATAGCCACTGAGTTTCTTAATATTACTGAATCTTTAAACTTCACACAACATGTTTCTGGTGCCACTCACAGGGGTGGTCACACCTTGGACCTTGTGTTCTCTCTGGGTCTTGATATTGATTATACCCGTTGTGAGGACCTACTGATCAGTGATCATAAATGTATTTTCTTTGATCTTTCTGTAAATGCTGACCCCTTGTGTCTGAAACGAACATTCCACCCCCGCATTATAACGGGAGTACAACTGATCAGTTCTCAATGCACTTTTGCTGTGATAGTAACACAAATCACAATGATGTTGGATTTGTAATAGTCTTTTAATGAACATTGCACCACATTGCTGGATAAAGTGGCACCTCTAAGGAAAGGACCAGGGCTGCCTACAACACTTCTCCGTGGATGACGGACGCTGTCTGCAGCCTGAGACGGAAGTGTTGCAGGACAGAGCGGCTCTGGAAAGCCACTGGGCTAGAAGTGCATCGCACATATCTCAAAGACCTCAGACTTTCATAATGCTGTAGTAAAGGAAGCAAGAACTGCTTATTTTGCCAACTTAATTTCTTCTTCAAAGAGAAATCCCAAAATTTAGTTTGACACAATTAATACAATTGTTTCACCATCTGTCTCTACATTACCATGCTCTTCTGTTGACGATTGTAACAAGTTCCTTACCTATTTTATTGATAAGGTAATAGCTATTAGGTCTGGTATTCAGCCTGGGATTTGTTCATCTACCTGTAGCTCCTCTCAATCGCCTACTGTTCTGGACTCTTTCCAGCCTATCAGCCTTCAAGACCTGATGGACTTAATTAAGAAAACAAAGCCATCATCTTGCCCCGTGGATGTTTTACCATCCTCTCTATTTCAGAAAGTTCTGCCAATTATTGGCCCTGCTGTTAATTCCTCATTGTCTACAGGAATTGTCCCCTCCTATTTTAAGCATGCCACTATCCAGCCTATATTAAAGAAACCCAATCTAGATCCGGCTTTGCCCATGAACTATAAGCCCATATCAAAACTGCCTTTCCTTTCAAAAATCTTAGAGAAGTTGGTGGCTAACCAACTTACTGCTGCACTGGAGAGGCACAATATGTATGACAAATTCCAGTCTGGGTTTCGTAAACAACACTCTACTGAAACCGCCCTCCTGAGGGCGGATGTCTTCTGATGACGGTGACTGCTCTGTGTTAATACTTTTGGACCTCAGTTCTGCATTCGACACTGTAGATCAGGGGTATTCAATTAAAATTCCAAAAGGTCCAGATTGAGAAAATCTCCTCGGGCAAAGGTCTGGAACATTACAATAATATCTAACTTGCGCTATTTAGTGCCATATATATATATATATATATATATATATATATATATATATATATATATATATTCAAGAAGTCTAGTAGTAGTAACGTCTCTGTGTAGTCAACAACTGTCAAATCAAGAAAGTACACATCAATTATATTTTAACGATTATTATTTTCAGTTTTCAAATTTAACTGGATGAATTATAAATAATACATAGAAATACATAAATAAATGTTCTTCTCATTTCAAGTAAAATAAGGGCTGGATTAAAGAATAACTGACATAACAGAAAGCTTTTGAAAAATGTGCATCTTAAAATAAAGTACTTAATTTTAGAAAAATGAATTTCACTGACTTGTCCTGCAGCTTTAAATTCAGTTCATTCAGGTGTGAAGTGATGTCAATCAAAAGCCACAATATCATATTTTTCTCATCTTGTAATAAGAGAAATCTGTGAGCATGGACTTTATCTGTGGTTATTAAACCACTTGTTTCAGCTATATTCTCTCTGTTTACATCATTGGACAGTGAACTAATGTGTTCTGATTCTGATCATATTGGGCTCTTAGGTTTATTTTCGGTGACTTAATTTCAGATGTGAGTGGGTACGTTTGCTCAAAAGAGTTGTGCTTTGTCTCATAGTGTCGCTTCATATTACCACTTTTAATAATCGTCACGGTCTCTGAACATGTGAGACATACTGGTTATAAACTGTCCGTGGGAAGAATTAACCTATAAGACTCTGTGTGTTATTGGTTAAAGTCTATCTTGTCTCGCTAACCACTTTTCTCTTTTTGGAGAATGTCATGTGAAATAACTTCTCTGACTCACATAGTTATACTCCTGCTCTTTGTTCTCTTTCCTCGTCTCTCCCCCGTGTGTCACGGTGTGTGTACATCTCACTCGAGTCAGGAAACTTGTCAGAATACCCATATTTGATTGGCTGAACTGCATCACGTGATGTGATTTACAACGCATTGGTCGGCGTGTTTCCTGCGCCGCTGAACAAGTGCCGTAAAGGCTGAAAAAGCTGCGCCGGTTAAAATAGAAGCGCTCCGTCAAAATTTAATAATTCTCAACTATCTATCGGGTTTCGGTCCTGGATCTGGATCCGGACTGCGGTCCGCCTATTAGGGATCCCTGCTGTAGACCATAACATCTTGATTAAGAGGCTACGTAACTGGGTGGGCATATCTGGCATAGCGTTAGACTGGTTTACATCTTACCTCGCTGACAGAAGTTTTAATGTCTCTGTGGGTGATTTTGTGTCTGTTACCTCTCCACTGTGTTGTGGTGTACTGCAGGGCTCGGTTCTGGGGCCTCTGTTATTTTCCCTATATTTGTTGCCTTTGGGACCGATTATAAAACATTATAATGTGTCCTATCATTTATATGCAGACAGTGGTGGGCCGTCAGGGACAGCTAAGCCTTCTCTGCTGGCCTAAACAGAATCACAAAGTTATAGCTATTTTATAATTTAATAATTTTTCACAAATACACTACATGTATTATAATTTTTTTCCCATTAGTTTATTTTCTCATTACACAGCTACTGTCTTCCTCAGTTGCTCTGCTTCCAGCCTGCAGCACTGCTTCCAGCACAGCTTGTTTTAAGGAGAGCTTTTATCCAATCAGCTTCAGCCCCTATTTCTCTATGTAAGAAGAGAGGCCCGAGGTCCTCTAGGTAGACTTTGCAGATTAAAGTATATGGGGACAATATTGTTGATTGTCATAGTCTTCAACCAATCGGATCTTTAGTTTGACATGTTGGGCGTATTCTTTGACGTGCCACTGGCACCGAGGTAGCCTCCTAAGCACGTCTGCATTAACGTGCGCCGTGATTGGTCAGTGGGCCAGCGTTACTTTTATCAAACAGAAAGCTAGCCAGCAAATGTTAGTATTTAGTAAGAGTTCAGGTTGAAACATATGTAAGAGAAGTTATGACATTTTTAGCGTTTTGCTTGGTGTAGATTCTTTACTTTTTTACCTAGCTGTGTTTTTTTAACACTCAATGGCTGAAGGAGGAGAAACGGATTTCTGGACATTTCCAGAAAAACTGGACATCGTATCAAAGGGTCGGTCAACCCCACAGCTAGCAGCCCTAACCCAGCATGGAAAAGGATTTGTACGAACGGTATTTCTGGCTGACAGCGGCGGAGAAGCATTGCACATTTTATGGCTAAGAATGAGTTTCATTTGCAACTGAGCTCTTGGTGTTTGGAGCTGTTTGGAGCTACGCTATGCTAACCAAGGCAGCTACAGGCAGGACACGCACAAGCTACGTGCTTTTGAAAACTTTTGGAGAGACCTGAGTGGATTTACAACTCAACGAACACGTTCGCAGGAGGACTCTGGCTGGAACTGACCCGCACCGATGTTCTGTACAACCGCGGTTTTAAACTCTTTGTTAACAAAGAAAGGAGGATGGACTTTGTCTTTAAGTGAACAGCAGCTGTGGTAAGTCAACTGCTTTTGTTTTTTTACATCTGCAGTAGCGTTTCTACTGTGTTCATTTGTCTATCGTGTCGTTTTTATGAATAATATGAATGGCTCGTGCTCTAGCGCTGCAGTGTTGCTGGATTGATTTGTTGCTTTGTTGGCATATAAATATATGCGACTGGTTCTTGTGAGTTTGTTCTTGTCATTGTGTTAATTACATTGATTTGGACTATATGCCTTGTCCATTAATTACGAAGCATCCCATCATGCGTGGGGTTATTGTCCGGACAATTGAATCCGTTCGGGCTGTTCTGTTATTTCCCTGCTAGTGTGAAGGATTTCAGTATTAAAAATAGTATTAGTAGGATTTGTGAAGGATTTCAGTATTAGAATTAGTTTAGTATGATTATTAGCACCTCTTATGGTGAATAGAAGTGTCACAATAATAAGAATGTCAAAATGGGTTAAAGAGTTACAATATATGTATCTATGGAATGTATTCTATGTTTACAGGAGGTTTACAGATAGAGGATATTATATGTTACAGTATATTGACACATTGAATGTATTAAGCCATAAAAGCATAGTCACTGTAGGTATTAAACACTGTAGAGAATAAGTCTTAAAGGGTCAGATATAGGGACTTCTTGAGTGAGGCTTTACAGGCAAGGAGCAGAGTTGGAGCCAGTGAGACCATATAAGGAGAGGTCCAGCGGAGATAACCACATCAAAGGACAATGCAGCAGGAAGGATCGGAAGAGGGGGATGGATATTCAGCCATGAGGCTCAGAGGGGGCCTTGCCACAAACTATTGATTAGGGGAGGAACCAAGATGACTACAAGCCAAACAATGATTGGCTCAGACATTGTTTTCAGCATTTTTGTGACAGTTCGAACACTTTCTGTCTTTTAAGCACTATATAAGCTGTTGTTTGAGGGAGCAGAAGCCAGACCACATATGATCGCTTCTTTTCAGAACCTGCTTAAATGGAGACCTGTGAGAGCAAAAGTGTGTGATCTCTGCTCTCGAGAACATTTACTATTGATAGTTAATTTAGTTTGCATTTGTTATTAAATACTTGTTTTACTTTTAAACCTGATCCAGCTCGTTTTTGGTGAGACTTCGCTGTCGAAAGTTGCTGCAGCTGAGGTCCCCCCCCCCCCCCTTGCTCCTTTGTTCAAACTTCCACCCTCAATACTAGCTTAGCCTTCCTGAAGACACGTGCGGTGCCGCAGCCTCAGCTGTTTTTTGTTATTGTTCCGGGTTCAGAGGTCACAAAGCCCGTTGTCTGTTACATGAGGGCAGTCCACCGAAAACATTATATTATATTGTTCGGTTCGTAAGCCGCGTACCGAACGGTTTAATACGAATACGTGTATTATTACACCAATAGAAACAAATAACCATAGCTGTGGCGTCATAATGAGCTTATTAGGAGATGGCTCAAGTGTAGTAGGACAGCACAGAAGGCCCAGGTATAAAATGCACGGCCCGCCACTGTATGCAGATGACATACAACTCCATCTGTCATTCAAACCCAGTGAGGTTTTCACAGTAACTAGGCTCCTGGACTGTGTAAATACTATCGGAGACTGGACGGCAGAAAACTGCTTACAATTTAACGGCACCAAGACGGAGGTTCTAGTTATTGCACCAGATGAATTTGTCCCTACAATTAAGCAGAGTATTGGTCCACTCTCCACTGCTGCCCATTTCAACCTGCGCAATCTTGGGGTTATTTTTGATCGATCCATGTCGTTTGACTCCCATGTTAAACAGCTGTCCAGATCATGTTTCTTCCACCTAAGAAATATCAGTAAACTGAGATCTGTAGAATCAACAGCTGAACTAGAGATGATTATACACACCTTTATCTCTTCACGCATTGACCACTGTAACACACTTTTCTCATCACTCAGTGTAGCTGCTCTTAACCATTTGCAGGTAATCCAAAATGCTGCCGCCAGATTACTCACCAGGACAAATCAACGCTCTCACATCACCCCCATACTCCGATCTCTTCACTGGCTCCCTGTAGCATTTAGGATCCACTTTAAAATTCTCACCCTCACTTACAGAGCACTACACGGCCAGACTCCTGCATATGTGACTGAACTAATCCACCCATATTCACCCGCCCGCGCTGTCAGGTCAAACATATTAAATGATCTGTCAGTCCCACGCACTCGCCTTAAGACCCATGGTGACCGAGCCTTTGAGCTAGTAGCACCAAAGCTGTGGAATGCTCTGCCTCCACCCCTACGGTTTGCTGTGTCTGTGAACGCATTCAAAAATCAGCTCAAGACACACCTGTTTAGACTGGCGTTTGGGTAACAACTCATGTCCTAAGCCTGCTTTTAAACCATGTTTTATGTTTCTACCTTCTGTTTTTGTGCATTTTTATGTAAATCATTGGCCCTTATATGGTCACATTGTGCTTTTTTGTTTGTAATTCTGCTCCTGTTAAGCACTTTGTGACTAATGTCTGTGAAAAGCACTTTATAAATACATTTTACTTACTTACTTACATATGGATCAGCAGCCAAATCTCTTATTGGTAAGTTGGATGTGATTCAGGTACAGGCATTAAGAGTTTGTAGTGGAGCATTTAAAACATCGCCAATACCTGCCCTGCAGGTAGAAATGGGAGAAATGCCGCTGGATTTAAGGAGAAAGCAACTAATGGCAAACTACTGGGCTAATTTACAGGGACACAATGATTCTCACCCTGCAAAAGGAGTGTTGCAGGTGGTCTGGGAGAATGGTAGGAGTCAGAGAGATAACTTTAGTCGGGTAGGCAATGACATAGCAAGAGAATTTGAAGTGTTTGATCTGAGCCCGGTGATGGCTCCATGGACACTCGTGTGGCCTGATATAGACTGGTATTTGTTAGAGGTCAAAAGAAAAGAAAAATATATAGTTGATTTGGTAAGTGCATTTGAATATTATGTAATGAAAGAATAGAGTGATTATACACAGATTTACATGGATGGTGCTAAGAAACCTGAGACAGGAGTGACAGGATATGGGGTCGCAATACCAGCTAAAGGAATAGGAATCAACAGAAGAACATCCGATAATCTAGGGGTTTACACAGTGGAGATGCTGGCAGTGCTGGTTGCTCCACAATGGGTGGAAAAAAACTAAGAAAAGGTGTTGATATGCTCCGACTCATCTTCAGCCCTAGCAAGTTTAAGGTCTTCTCATTTGAACAGCCGTCAAGACAAACTGTATCCTTCAGTCAGCCACAAGAATATCTAATCAGAGCGGTCAGGTTAAATTCCTGTGGGTTCCAGCGCATGTAGGGGTGAGTGGGAATGAGAGGGCGGATGAGTTGGCAAAGAGCTCGGGCTTTAAAGAAATGCAAATTAGTATCAGTAAAGCAGAGGTCAAGTGTATTATTTGGGAAAATATGAACGAAATGTGGCAAAAAGATGAGAGGAGACATCTTTATCATATTCAAAAGAGTGTCAAAGGTACCAGGGTAGGTAGTAGGAACAGGAGAGAGGAAACAGTGTTGACAAGGTTACGGTTGGGCCATAGTGTAGGTAACTGAAAATTATAGAAAACACCAGACATTTTTATTTATTTAATTATTATTATTTTGTTTGTTTGTTTGTTTTGGTTTGGGGGAATTATTGTAAGTCTATTGGCTGATCCACACTCCGGAACAGAAGGTGGCGGTAATGCACCAATAAGATGGATGCCAACTGCCGTAGAACCAGAAGAATAAGAGGTTACACGCTGTTTTTTGTACGGAGATCTCACTCCGCAGCACACGAGCAGCGGAAAGCAGGTATATTTGTAAGTAAGCTTATATTGCTTTTGAAGTATTTATTTTTTTGAATCATGTTTGTTGTTTCGAAAGAATTGTCATTGTGTTTTTCCACTTTGTGTGACTGCAAATATCAGGAATGCATTACTGTAATGGTATCTCATTCGTGTACATTTTGATTTTACGTCTGTTTTATCGTTTAATCGAAAAAACGGAGTAAAGCGAAAAGCACAGCCGTTTTTCCGTTTTTGTTATCTGGATCCAAAAACGAAAAAGCGAGAGAACCAAACTCAAATAACGAACCGATTTTGGTTCTTGCGAATCTCTTTCTTGTTTTTGTCTTTGAAAAGAGACGCAAATCACGACAGGTAACCCGGAAGTAAGAATATTTCAAAATAAAAGTCAAGGCATTAGAATGACCGTATGCAAGAAATTCTTATATAGTCTATGATGCAAGTGTTACACACTGAATGATAACAATGTCCATTCAGTTTTTCCAGATGAATCTATTCTGTGAATACAACCAGACAGTATCAAATGAATCTCTGCTTCTGCGATCTAAACTCTCCGTTGCTGGTCTAGCTCGCTTGTCTTAGACAAGAATTACAGCGCCAGTCATACCAAAACCCGCTACTGCCACCTATTGGCGAAAAAGGAGTATCGCCCTGCAGCTATTTTAGGTGAGTTTAAAAGTCAGACAAAGCGTTTTAAATTATAATAACCAGAAAATAATGGTAAGGGGGGCAAGGTAATGACACAAACTAATACAATAACAATTCAGCAAATAATTGTAAAAAAAACCTCCATAAACACTTATTACTGTACTGGTGGTGTCTGTACTTGAATAATCGCCAAGGTTACAACCAATAATGGCATTTACTTATCCAATAAAAGCATTAACTTATTAACCTAACAATGTTAGGTTACATACTGCTCAATTGATACACAATACCAAGTCTTGTGGAGAGTAACTGTTATTTTACTTTCAAGATCCATAAACCTGTTCACCCCACTAGGATGAATTCTCTACTGTAACTAGACTCAATAATCAGCCAACACTGTTACCACTCTTCCCTTGTTTACACATTAAGACACCATAGCATGTGTTTGTCACACTCCAATTTCAATTTGTGACACTAAAGTATGTTCTTTAAGTAACTGTTCAGTAACAAAAAATAAATGTTTTCCTTTTTTCACCTTTAGAATCTTAATTGTCCTTAACCTCTCTCAGTTTGTTATAGTCTCTAGCAGATTGTCTGTACCTCTGTGGAAGCCCAAGGTCTCCACAGTCTCCGAATGCAAAGTGCTGGGTTGTACACCTCGATATTGTCCATACCAACTTGTCTGACAGTAGGTTGTCCCAGCGCATCATACATCAGCCTCGTTGGCCGTCGCCGCTCTCTCTGAGGGTGACTATTCAGTGCCAGAGATGCTGACCCCAGTTCTGTGTCAGAGTCTCTGTCTCCTTGTTCGTGTTGTTCTTCTTCATCAGACGTTTGCTCATTCTGTTGCTCTTGTGGGTCGTGATGATCCTGTGTTGTCCGTAGCTCCAGTTCTTCCTCAGCTCCCACATCCTGTAGATCTGGTTCACAGTCTCTTGCTTGACGTTCCCACACCTGTTGTTCACAGGTCTCAGCGCCAGGAGTTGTAGCCCTGCTGTCAAGGTTGCCTCGTGTGAAAACCTCCACACCAGTTCACCTTCATCCTCACTCTCCAAGTCTGAGTCCTGAGATAGTAGCTGTTGTGGGGATTTTCCTCTGTTTTGTCTCGTACTTCTCTTTCTTTTGTCCTGCTCTTTTCTTTCTGGTTTTTCCACAGGTAGGCTGTCACATGGAAGCAACAGATTTCTGTGTACTGTGCGGCTTTTGCCTCCTCTTTCTGGTTTGACCTCAAAAACAGGAATGTTAGGGCTCTTTTGACTCACCACTACATACACTGCATCTTCCCAGTATGAACAAAGCTTGCCAGGCCCTCCTCTTTCTTTGAGATTGCGGAGCAGGACTCTGTTGCCCAGGTGAAGTTGAGCTCCGTAGCTCTTTTGGTCGTAGTATCTTTTGCCTCTCGAGGCTTCTTTCTGAGCTGTTATTGAAGCAATCTCATAAGCCTCTTTCATTCGTGACTGCCATTTTCCCACATACTCCTCATAGCTTACTTGCTGCTCCTGTAATGGTAAGTTGAACAAAATATCTACAGGGAGTCGAGGAGTGCGGCCGAACATCAGATAGTAGGGAGAGAACCCAGAAGCATCGCTGCTAGTGCAGTTGTAGGCGTGAACCACTTTTGCTAGTGAGTTCTTCCAATCTGTCTTTTCAGTGTCAGTCAGCGTTCTCAGCATGGACAGGAGAGTTCTATTGAAACGCTCCACCTGTCCGTTTCCCTGTGGGTGGTATGGGGTAGCATGAGAGCCACGCATACCACAGACCTTTTGCAGCTGGGAAAACAGCCGATTCTCGAATTCTCTGCCCATGTCGTGGTGGATTCTGGCTGGAAAGCCAAAGTTGAGGGCAAAGTCATTGAAAACCTTTTCCACCACTGTTTTTGCTGACTTGTTTTTTGTTGCATATGCTTGTGCAAAGCGTGTAAATTGGTACATGACCACTAGAATGTATTCATAGCCATGCTTGCAAGTCTCAAGGTGTAAAGTCCATGGACACAAGCTCAAAGGGGTAGGTAGTGGTAATGGACGTCAGTGGAGCTCTGGTGATCTTACTTGGCCGTTTTCTCTTCAGGCATTCACAGACGTGCATTACAAAGTGCTCCACATCATTTTGCATTCGGGGCCAGTACAACCTATCTCTTATTAGCCCAAGAGTTCTTTCTGCTCCTAAATGTCCCATTTCTTTATGCAGTTCTCTGAATACAGTGTCATGGTGCTCTTTGGGAAGGACAAGCTGATCTCTGCCATTGGCTCTCCTGTAAAGAACTGCATCATCATTTACATGCAGTTTTCTCCATTGTCTCAGCAAGATTTTGACATCAGATGGTTCTCAGATGATCTCTGGTTTTGTATTGTAAGAAGCGACCAATTACAGCATCTTGCTCCTGACTCACCCTGATGTCCTCTTGCGAGAGAAACTTTCCAACTGACAGGGGTGTGGTGTCTTGCACTAGCCTGATAGCACTCTGGCTGACTACAGTTGTCTCATGGAAAGTGCTCCCCTTCTGTAAGCACTGCACTCTCCACAGCAACTCTACCCATCCATCATATGGAATCTCACTCCCATTTGCAGCTAGTGCTACCAGTGGTTCTTCTCCCAAAAGCTCAGAAAGTGGCCTGACAGTGCTGTGTGGAAGATGTTGTTTTGTCTACAGCCACGAGAAAGATGGCCGTCCTGCCCACAGCGATAGCAGTGTCACCGGTGTGAGCCTCTCTGCATACCTAGTATGTAAGCAAGTATTGTGTTGTTGCTTGAATTAACTCAGTGCACAGACTAAGGAGATGAAGAGTAGAAGCGTTTACTTCAAAACCGGTTAGGTTGACTTTGGTTTTCTCGTATTTAGTTTTTTGCATTCAGACAACAAAAAGGAAAAACGACTGTGCTTCTCCGTTTTGTCGTTTTTGGTTTTAAACGAGGTATTTCTGTATTTTAGTTTTTTCGATGAAACTATCATAATGTACACAGACCTTACTTACATGCTTATTCTCTGCTCAGTTTCCTCCATGTATCGTCATAATGTGTACATTTTATTGTTTGCATTTATGTAGTATACTGATAGCGTATCATATCTTATTTGTTTTAAATATTGTGTACTACTCTATGTGCTTTTGAATGCAGTGTTTGATTTTGAGTGTGGTCTGTGTGATAAGTATTTGCTGAATATTGTGTGTAGTTGATTTATTTTGACTGTGTTGTGTTGTCTGTCAGACCATGGATACTTCTCCGGCTCAATTTGCAGCCATAAATGATGAGGACATGGATGAGGACGTGAAGGCTGTTATGCAGCTAATGCAACTTTTCAGTGTGAGTACTACATGTGGTGGTGATTATGCTCTGACCTTTTTAAGCAGAAAAGCCTAATTAGGGATAGGGGCCACAAATTAGCCGTGGCTAGAAATCTTACAGTATGCAACACATCTGTATCATGTTATTGTAATCTGTTACAATGTTTTTTGCTTTAAATGTCCAGTAGTGAGAAGAAGACAAGTGCCATAGATTGAATATGGTAACGATTAAGTAGAAGTGGATAATTATGTTAAATTCATTCTATAATTGAGCCCTCATAATTGCAAATATTTGAATTTTTAGGTGTTTCAGTTGCTGGATGTGTTTTGTCTCAAGATCAATAACTTGTCTAAAGTGCTCCTTCATGTTTTGTGATTTTATATTTATTCATATTGGCTGTTTGGTATTTGCAGCATGCGTGCTGTGATCCGGCGGTAACGCGCCAGGACCTCTACCAGCAGAGCCTGCACTTCACTGCACAGGTTATGGAGGTCATGGAGCGGAAAGTCCGCTTGACGATGGCGGCGGAGGAAGAGGTGGCTTTGCTGCAGAGGGAGCTGACAGCCAGCAATGCTGAGCTGGAGGTGTTGCAGCTGCAGCTTAGAGGTTATGCAGCTGATGGTAAGTGTTTTTTATGTTGTCAAAGATATGACTGTGATGGTATGGTTGTCAGGGCTGTACAGTGCGACATATATATTGCAGGCCCCCTAAACACATCGACAGTGGATTCACTTGATACTTTTATCCTCGTGCTACAAAACTTTTAACCTTAGTAGCACAAGTGTTATCTATAAAATAAGTTAAGGTACAGCCTTTGATGTGTAATAATATTAGTGTTTTACCAAATTAGATTTTTGGACTGCAGGAAAGTGCTGGCTAGCCCTATACACAGAAACGTCTGTCTCTGTTTGAGGGACTAATGAAGTTACATCATTGGTCGGCTGGAGTATGCCCACTGGGGCATAATTATATTAAAGCAATCCTCAATTATCGGTCTAAATTCACATTAGACACAACTGAATATCTTATCAATTTTATCTCAATTTAGCACATTGGGTGTGTGAATTGGGAGGGTAAGATGGACAGTGTCGATATATTTTTGTGTTGATTTCAATATAAAAGAATTAACATGAAAAAAGCAATGTCAAATTGAATGTCTGTCTGTATTTTTGTGTACAGATGCTGGCAGCCAAACGGAGATGGGAGGATAAAATGGAGGTCTGGGAGGAGCAGTTGGAGGATGTTAACTAATTTGTGTTGGTAGTTGTTGTAGTTATTTTTTCAAATAAAAGTTTTTTTTGTTAATGTTTCATGTTTTTCTGTACTATGCACATAAAACATTTTGAAAATAAGAAAGGGATAACTTCCCAAAGCTAGCATCATACTGTATATCCAGAAATCCTTTACAACACTTCATATGCAGTTTCCCTACATTTTGAGAATAATCAGCAAAATCTGTATTGTTCGCCATACATTTTAAGTTAATACTTCATGATCACCATCTTTGGTACACCAAAGGGAATAAACTTACTATATTAAACATAATATCAATGAGGATTTTATCCACAGTGTGGTGCCCACAAAAAAGGGATTTTTAATATCATTTTAGTGGCAGGGATCAGGCAGTCCATCTTTATTTTCATTATTTCAATTCTGAAATTAGCACTCCAATAATAATCCATTATAATGATCATGTCATGTTTTGAGTTGATTTAATGGTTTTAAGCTGAAGTCTAACTTCTTACCTTTCTAACTATAGTTTTAATTATTAACTTTAGCTTTGCCATTACCACAGTCCGCAAAAGAACGCTAACTCCGGTGGATTAGCCTTGCGCTGCCCATGTCCCGGTTTGGAGTAATTTATATCCTCGTAAGGACTGGGCACTGCTGGTTTTTCGGGGATATTAAGTTGTTCCTGGGTCGCCAAGATAAACATCAATGATGTCAACACATCTGGGACTGTACTTATGTCCTTCACAATAAGATATGTTTAAGCAACTCCAAATTATGCATTTAAAGCTCCTAAATTTCCATTTTGAGTTTATACCACCACCTGTTGGATGTTTTGTAAATTCTTCTCATTTCAATCACTTTGAAAATACCACCTGATGCTTGGAATTTAACAGTTATGCACACATATTGTATATAACAATTACTATCATAACACACAGTGCAGAGTAAGAGTTTTATTACAACTAAAAACACTTTTATAGTATTCATGATTGAAAAGTTACATTGTTGAAACAAATGATAAATTATTGAAAAGATGAATATTTGAATACAAATGAGTCAAAAATGTACGACACAAATAACATTTAAAATCATCATCTTCATTATCCAGCTCCTTGTCCCAGATAAAAAGGAAGCATTTTATACAGTATAGTAACAAAAGGTAAGGAAAGACCATGACCAAACATAATGTAATTTCAAGTGGTAGAAAAAGGCAAGAAGGGGGCATTTGCACTCAGACCTGCAGGAACAACACACAGTTGACATTTGACCAAGTCAAGCGGACCGTGACTTGCTGTGAAATCTCCTCTTGCGTGAGTCCCGTTACACGTGTGTGAGCGCAGGTTTGCTGTGTGTGTGAGAGAGAACTGAAGCGTTGTTAAAAAGAGCTATAATAATGTCAGAGTGATACTCCACCTTTATATCTGCCAAAAAAGTGCCTTAAATTGGCAGTGTGTAAACATTTTAGATATACAAAATTACCAGTGAGTCATGTGAACATTAATTACACAGTTACACCATCAAATTGTGAAATAAAGTTTTACTGCCCATTGTTATCGACCTATAATCAGTTTAAAAAATGCAAGCTGAGGAGGAGCATTAGTGCTTTGTAATTCGCCCATCCCTGATAATGCAATCTCTATTTACATTATTTTTATATTTTATATAATAAAAGAAGTATTTGAATTCTTCATATAGTGTTACATACTGCACTATGACCGGCGGACAGCAGGACATCTGCTGTCCACCGGTCATAGTGCAGTATATAACACTATAACACTATAGTGTTACCCAGCAGGACTCCAGTGGGACCAGAGGAGGAGGACTCTGTGTTTACATCATGATGCTTGGTGCTCAAACACAGTCAAAGTTGAGTTTTTAATGTGAAGATATCAGCCAGAGATTTTTTTTTTCTTGCTGCTGTTTACATTCCTCATGATGCAAATTCAAAAATGCACTACAGGAATGTAGTACTGTTTTTGTTTTGTTTAGTTTTTCATGTGTTTGTTGTGTTGCAAATGGGCCACAACTGAATTTCGTTGTGCATCCCTGTGTTGCATAATGACGATAAATCATCCTTGAATCCTTGGATATATATGCATAGCGACGGCTACTGGTTGAAACCCAACTACTGCAATTGGATTATGCTACTGGGCTAATGTGGAAGCAGGTGACGTATATGGAGGCAACTTTGGTCACCAACAAACCCCCCACCCGCCCTATGAAAGCAATGTCTCCCGTGTCGGAGAACAGAAGTTTGAACTGGGCCAGTTGATGAAGTCTTAACTACTGTTCCAGCTCTATTCTTATTCTATACTTAATACCTTTTAATATCCCGATGATCTTTGAAGAAAGCACTGATATCAGACAGAGTTCGATGCAATAGATGCAATATTATTTAAGCAAAGAATTCAACCCGGGTTAATTTTCCAGAGAGCAACTGATTTATTCAGTTCTTTACATAGTCTTATATAGTGTGGCTGACATCGTCTTTTGGTCTTTAAGCTCTTCCTCCATTTCCTTGGATACGACAATATTTTTAGTTACACCCAGTTTACCTCATTCTATTGGAATCTCAGAGTGTACTGAACTTTCCCTTTTCACATTCCCTTTCTAATGTCTGTATTCCCTAGATAACATCTTTCTAATTGGAGTTGAAAAACTCTCCAGCCCAGGCCTGGAGCAGCCTTCCCCACACCTGCTATGACATTAAAAAATGTTTTTAATCCTTACTACATCAAACAGGTTATATGTGTCGTGTTTCCAAATAAACGTGAGAACAGACTGCTCTTAACTCAACTCTTTATTCGCATAGCTCCGCATGTACATTACTCTCACGATCCAGACTCCTTCCCAGGTTGCCTTGCTTCACCCCCATTACCCCTGGGTCCTAAGTCCCCACATGTACAGCTTCCCATAACATCTATGTACCCACATATATTTATAATAAATACCACAATATGTTAAACCATTCAAACCACACAATATTCACACTAGTTTTCAGTATGCTATGTCATATATGTGAGTTTTAAACATTTGGATATAATTGATGGTGCTACTCTATTATGATAAATCAAACTCCAACACCCGTCTCTGCAGACTGTGGAAAGAGGAGTATCAGTTAAGAGTAGCCGTTGCCCTTTCAATTAGCCTGGTAATCGCTTATGCTAACCACTAGCGCTAATGCTAATTGCTAGCATACACATATTCCAACATTGCATGTAAAGTCATGTAGACACATTTTTGTAAATGTTTTATGTCTACATGTTAAAGTAAAGTAAACCAAGCCCAGCAGTTCACGTGGTGCTTTTTATGTTCTATAACTGTAGCGTGAATTTAGCAAGGAATTAGCATGCTAGCTTGATAACTAGCCAGCTCCCTAAATGAAGAACATAGGATTAAAACACATTGGTATTGCCACATAATGAGTCTCTAACACTAATTCACAAGATTTTGTAAATCATGACTTGATTCTAAGTCCACAGGAAAGAGAGAAGAGGCTTGTGCTGTCCTGTGATTTTAATGCTACACTGGTAAGGGAAAATGCACCAATGATACACCGGACAGGGTGTGTCTTTGCCCCCCTTCCAGCCCTGCCCATGTTTTCACGTTATAGAGGCGTTTTTGTTTTTTTATTTCCAGGGTAGAGGCACTTCAGTCAAAACTCTGGGGTTTATTTACTCTTTAAGATATCTTTAAATCATTTTATTATTTAAAGCTACTGCAAAGAACTTTCATGTTGTTTTTATTTTGGCGGTCCTTGTGAATGAACATTCAGAGCACCATTTTACTACCATTACCATTTTTACCTTTTACTGCAGCAGGGTCTGACAGTCTGCCCCGCTCCGTTCTGGTTGTCCCATGCCTTCCTTCCCACAAGTCGGCTTAGCAATATGGCCTGGTCCTCCACTATTGCACTCTGTTTATTATTATGCACCAATCACCAAGCCAAATTCCTTGTATGAGCAAACGTACTTTGCAATAAACCGATTCTGAATCTGAACCTAGTGTGGATAACTAAAATGTTAATTTTGACTAGGAAGAATTGAATTGAGGATATCTGCAATACAAATCCAGTCGAGCTATTAAATGTTGAAATTACTTGCCAAACCATTCGGTTATTCAGAGCGCCACGCTCTCGGAGCAGCAGAGCATATCACACAGACGCAGTGGTGGGCTGTCAGGTCCAGCTAAGCCTTCTCTGCTGGACTAAACAGAATCACAAAGTTATAGCTATTTTATAATTTCATAATTTTTCACAAATACACTACATGTATTATAATTTTTTTCCCATTAGCTTATTTTCTCATTACACAGCTACTGTCTTCCTCTGTTGCTCTGCTTCCAGCCTGCAGCGCTGCTTCCAGCACAGCTTGTTTTAAGGAGAGCTTTTATCCAATCAGATTCAGCCCCTATGTCTCTATGTAAGGAGAGAGGCCCGATGACCGCTAGGTAGACTTTGCAGATTAAAGTAAATGGGGACGATATTGTTGATTGTCATAGTCTTCAACCAATCAGATCTTTAGTTTGACATGTTGGGCGTATTCTTTGACGTGCCAGTGGCCCTGAGGTAGCCTCCTAAGTACATCTGCATTAACGTGCGAAATACAACTGGGGAAGCTCAACTGTCACTGGCGTCCATGAATCGAGAAGGACTTCTTACTGGAACTGAAACGATGTAAACTCTTTGTCAACAAAGAAAGGAGGATGGACTTTGTCTTTAAGTGAAAAGCATTCGGTAAGTGACAAACTGTCTTTTTACATCTGCAGTAACGTTACTACTGTTCATTTGTCTATCGTGTCGTTTTTATGAATAGTATTTGAATGGCTCGTGCTCTTGTGTGGTGGAATGCGTGGATCCGCTGCAGGTTTGCTGGATTGATGTGTCATGCTTTGTTGTCATATGAATATATGTGACTGGTTCTTATAACTTTGTTGTTGTCATTGTGTTAATTACGTTGATTGCATTGTCCGTTAATGACGCAGCGTCCCGTCATGCACGATTCATGTATCTGCACCGTAGCTGTTCAACAGAACAGGACAGCACAGAAGGCCCAGGTATAAAATGCACGGCCCGCCACTGCACAGACGGTAGGTCCATCATTTTTTATTTAATTCTGCACTATATTTTCACTAAAAAGAACTTCTAGCACCCTTTCAAGTAGGCCAAACCCAAACATCATTTGTAAATAATAGTGCGAGCCATCCACACTCTAGTCCAGTCAGGATAGCTGTGACTCTCCACCTCCACATGGTGAACACTGAGCAGCATCCACTGGTGGAGGAGGTAATCAGATATTTGACTTATGTGAAAGTAACAATATTGCATTACTCTCTAGTTCTGTGAAAAAGAGTAAAAGTACTCATAATTCTGACAAAAATATCCCTGTGAGTGATTATTACTGATGCATGAATATGAAATTAGCATTTCACTGTTGAAGATGGTTGAGTTGGAGCTCATTTTATTCACTTTATATACTGTTGGATGGTTTAATAATCCACAACAATGCATCATATTCCATAAACACATAATATTTTATATACAATTTTAATCTATAAAGTAATAAGTAAGTAAAGCTATAAAATAAATGTAGTATAATGTATAATGACGAAATAAACTCATTTTAGTGCGACAATTTATTAACAAAATCATATTTGACTTTACTTTTTAGATCTAAAATTTGTCCAGCAGAGGGTGGATTACCCCAGTAGAAAAGCAAACTGCTAAAGTTGCTAAAGTCAAGGAAAAAATGTGATTGCACTGTTTTTTTGTTCACATGTTCTGTAGAGTGAAGGTGGCAGTAAACTCTCTAACTGACATTCTGATATATTATTCAGAAGATCATTTCATTACCTAAATGATTGAGCTGCTCGTCAAAGAGCTGACGGTTAAACTAGGCTGTACATTGGAAGTTGCAGTTAAATTAAGCATGGGAGTAAAATGAAGCCGAGATGAGCGGTCTGCACACATGACATCTGTTGCACTTCTGTCCATCCTGATAGAGGGATCCCTCCTCTGTTGCTCTTCCTAAGGTTTCTTCCTTTTTTCTCCCGGTTAAAGGGTTTTTTTGGGGAGTTTTTCCTGCTCCTATGTGAGGGTCCTGGGGATGTCACATGTGTACAGATTGTAAAGGCCTCTGAGGCAAATTTGTGATTTGTGACTTTGGGCTATACAAAATTAATTGAATTGAATTGAATTGAATTGGTAGTGTGAAATTAAAGTTAATCTGATAACAATTTCTTTTTAAGAAATGTCATGTTAACTTCTGTGTAAATGTACCTAAATGACCAATGGCCAAAGTAAGTCGATGTGCTATACTGACCTCTTAGTTATATGGACATGACAACAGTTTGCTCGTCACACAACCCAGCTTATTTCCATACACGGTCCCCAAAAAGTGAGGTTCAATCCCAACATTTTTACATATTCCTCTCTTTTGGTAATTCTGATGCATGATTACTTTGAAAACCAAGACTGTTGCATATTATTTGCGAATTGTTTGATGGAAACCGTTTCAATAATGCCAATATTTTACCATATTTACATTTGTTATAAAAAAATAAAGAATTAATGCTACCTTTTTGTACTACTATATAATACATGTACAAGTATGGGAGCCGCTGCCTGTTCATCCGTGATTATCCAATGCTTATTTACATCAGGAGTGGTGGGGGAAACCCACCAAGCCAAAAAAAATGAACCCCAACCTTATCCGCTGAGGCCAGACTCAGAGCATGATGTTGCACCACCATCCATCCAATAATTAACAACTTTCTGGGTGTCACATCTATCTGACAACCCAACCTGGTGGTCACCAAACGTCTGGAGAGATGAGATATACAATGTTTTGAAGATAGTAGCACAAGCCTGCCCCATCCCCACAGATATCCTGAGTTTAACATCGAAGCAAACAAGCACAGCCCTCAAATGACTAGCTAAAATGTGCCAAGGACTTTGAGCCTTACGTGGTTTACTTTGTGTTTTTGTCCACAACTCAAGACAAAAGGAGGATGAGGTAAGAAAAAAAGAAATAATATATATAAATAATATAACTCTGCAATGCAATGCAATTTTCTATAATTCTCTAAATTCTAATTTCCTTCCTACTCAAGCCTGTGATCTCATTGAAAACAGTTCTGAATTTGTAATATGGAAACATATTCATCAAGAGACCATGGTAAGTTTGGTTCTCAACCATACACATGCATGTATTCTTACTCACGCATTATCATTACACAGTAAACATACTGTCAAATGTTACAAACTTCCACTGCAACTCTTTGATACATCTACTTCAGCATGTTTGAAAGAATAGTTTTTTTGTGAAGTGAAAACCTACCTTGAAAACTGAAGGAACATTTGACAGATTGCACCACATTCTCTAATTCATTTGTAGTGGAAAACTTCCTGGAGGAGTTCAGGGAGCAGATCATTGCTGGGGTGAAATCAGCTGGAGCCATTATAAAGGCCTGGATCTCACAGCAGCCAACAACCATCACTGAAGCTCTGACACCACAGGAACAAATCAGGTCGCTGTTTCATGTTGTGGAAGAAGGAACATCCCAATCCAAAGTTAACTTCTATCAGATACTTGCACAGGAGGAACCTGAGCTTATAGCCTATTTAGGTAAGACAAACCTGTTAATATGTGTTTTAAACATCAGCATGAGGCTGGAAGGTATAGAAGGTATAGTAAGTACACCGGTATGAATTTGCCATATGGTATGTATTTTGACTGTACCGTGCTGATTGGTAGAGCCTTGAGATGCTGCCAATCGAAACTGGCCATTTTTCAGATGATCGGCCGTTTCATATTTATATATATTTATTTTTTGCGGTTCACACATGTAAATGTCTCAGCCCTTTATGTGAAAAGATCAAATTTAGAGTTGTTGTCGGTTTACATTGATTTTTGGATGGTTGAAATTATGACATGCAATTGCCTTACCCCTTCAGAAGCATTGTATATTTTAGGAAAAAATAATATATCGTGATACCATCCGTGCTTCAAAATTATACCATAATATTAATTTTAGGCCATAGCGCCCAGCCCTACATCAGCATAGTTTTTTTTTAATTAAATTTGTTACCTAGGGATGTGGGGAATAAGTAGGCAATGAAGCGAAATACTAGAACCAGAAATACTAGTCAGTTAAATGTAATTATTTTGTTAATGTAGACATTAAAATGGCATTGCTGTCTCATTTGTTGCTGTGGAGAGCCGCCCCTCCTCTGTTATGATCTAAACTCATCAGCTGCTCCTGACTCACTTGCATCTCGGCGTGTTCTCTCGGCCCCCGTCTGCCACCACCTCCTCTTTTAGAAACAGAGGTTAGGGTTCAGCAGTCCATCTGGTTCCCTCCTAATCGACTCGATTGGCAGTAGATAGGCTTTATCGAATACTATTTTATTTTACACACAAAGCTTTGATTTCTGTTCTCGAATGAAACTTTCAATATGAAGTCTGTTGTCATATTTTATGACATTATCATCCTAAAAAAATTGGGAAAAATAAGATTTTGTGTTATTGTGGTTATATAGATATAATTTAAGATGCTGTTAGATTGGTGGTAGACCGCCACGTAATTTAAGTGCGTGCGGGAGAGTAAACCGCTTTTTGACCGCAGTGCAAATGTAAGTTTTGAAAGGCTAAATGCCAACATATATGAATTAAAGCAGAATATTTCGTTAAATAAAAACATTTTGTGAATTTAGCAAATTATTACATCCATCTTTTTCAATACATTTTTACTTTTGGACTGAGGACTGCGACAATTGACATTACAGGGATTAAGGCTGAGCACCGAGTTGCTCGCTGTGTGTGTGTTTTTGTTTGAGAGACGGGAGGAGAAGGTGGAAGATAATACAATTTGCACGCTAAGATACTAGTTAATGGTATATGCAATGCCAAGCCATAACTCTTCTTAGTCCACATTCCCCGCTGTTTTTTTAACCAAATATTTGGGTTTGGAGCGGACACTGGGGATATACTGATTTCAGTGCCATTTAAAATACAATTTAGTTATTGAAATATGTGATTAACTTGACTAGTCTAAGTTCATTTTAACATCAGGGAAATTAGTTGTTAGGAACATCCCTAGTTGAATTTGAAAACATTTTGACCATGGAAAGAAAGGACTGCTCCTAACTCAAATCACCTCCCTTATTTTTTTAAACCAGCATAAAACTAATTAATAAAAAGGAAAGAGTGAACAGTGATTGTTGCAATCTTTCTCCACTTAGACTCAGCCACTCTTAAGCTATGTCTCTCAGTACGCAGTGAGCCAGACAGCCAAACTGCACATGGCCTTGTAGGCCCGGAGGTGAGCTGACAGAAGCAGTGCAGATAAGGGCAGAGAAGAAAGAGAAGTGGTAGTGGATCCATGGAGTAGGAGAGAGAATGACTCAGGGAGTGGAGAGATTAGGGGAGGAGAGGTCAGTGAGGTGAAGAGAATGGAAGTTGCAGCGAGTAGAGATAGTGCGGGTTAGGGTGGGATGTGAGTGGACAGAGGAGAGAGCGTTAGAGAAGGACAACAAGTAGTGATCAGAAACATGTGGGTTAAAGTGTGATTCATTCTAGCTTGAAGCTTGAGGGTCGAGTGTCCGCATGGCCTAAGTGACAACAGACACGGCCAGCTTCGCAGGGCTTCAAGTGAAAACAGAGTTTTAAAACGAAAACGATCTCCGTCCACACGGCATTTCAGCATCGTTTTCGAATTGATCTCCGTCCACACTAAAACGCCTGAAAACGAATATCACGTGACGTACACTGGGCATGCGCGTGGGTGCCGATGTAAACAAGAAGTAGATTGGTTGCTTAAGTTAAAAATACGACAGAGTAATAAAGTAGTCTTTAATAATGAAAGGTCGTGTTTGATACTTAAGATCTTCTCTAAAATCTTCCTCTATAAACTCAAACAGAAAAACAGAACATTTTAGAAGTTTTATTTTCCAGGCTTAATGTTGATAACGCCGCTGGTCACGCTGCTCACGCTGCTCACGCTGCTCACGCTGCTCACGCTGCTCACGCTGCTCACTAATCGCTCCAATAACAGCTGCTTCCTCCGTAATAATGCAGACTTTAACAGCACAACAGCTGCTAGTAAAGACAACAAGGTAATACGCCTGTAATCAGTTCTCCATGTTAAATTAACCTGGTAGTCGATCGGTAATCAATGTTGTTGTTTGTGAGCTTCCGGGAAAGGGTCATGTGATAGGGGTGTGACGAATCAGGGAAGGACACATCATGACTGCTAAGAACCAATCAAGTAGCGAACACGTGTGTGGGCGTCATCGTTTTCAAACGTATCTGTCCTCGGGAGCATTTTCAAACTCCTCCGTTTTCGGTGCTCGAAAACGCCGGCGTAGTGTGGACGCTCAGTGTAAACGTAGCAAAACATATGCATTTTCAAATGGAAACGGACTAGTGTGGACGTGGCCTAAGGCTTAACAGTGAGGTCTGCAGTAGAGCAGTGTCGGGTGAAGACAAAGTCCAGCTGGTTGCCAGCCTTCTGATTGGATGCAGAGGGGGGTGGAGAGAGATCAGAAGAAGGAAGCAGAGAAAGAAAAAGTATGAACTTCTCTAACTGTGCCAGTGAGTGAGGAGTATGTCTAAATGGCCGAGAGGGGCTATACAATACATGTTGTTGTACTTGCCTTTCTTTGTGTTTTTGGTTTCACTGAAGAGGATTAACATGCTGGACATTTGTTTTTCAGTTGGCTCTGTACCACCATCTTATCTGTTGTCAAAATGAAGAGGTTTTTTTCTGGCCTGGTTTAACACAGTATCGGATGCAGTACACTGGCAAGTGATATTCTGTTCTTTTTTCATGACCAACAGAGCAAAGACAAAAGAACAGCAGAATGACCCAAACCGAACATAAGTGGACAATGGAGAACAGAACATTAGAAGACAAACAAACACAAGCCGTCAAAAAAACCAAGAGGGAAACCATTAAAAGACAAAGACAATTGACATATCATGTATTGGGAGAGATTGAAAAACTTTTGGAGGAGACACAAAGAGAGAGAGATGAAATTAACTACCTGAAGACAAATACAGAGCAACAACAGGAGGACGTTGACAGACTGACAGCTGAAAACCATGAGCAGCACTTATTAATAAAAAGACTGAGATTACAGATAGAAAATGTTATTGAGAAACTCGAGGAGAGTAAAAATGAAGCTACTCAGGAAAAAATGCAACTTCTGAAAATGCAGACTGAAATATACCAAGAGAGGGAAACTCTGGAAAGACGACGTTATGAGCTCATTAATGAGCGACACAAGTTCGTAATGATCAAGTATGATCATACAAAATCGAAAGAAAGGAAGGAATGCATGGAGCAGATAAAGAGAGACCAGCAGATAACAGAGAAGATGATAGCTGACAGTCTGCTGAGTCGAATTAAAGAAAATAAGAAAATAATGCTTGAAGCAAAGCAAGCAAAAGAACAAATGGAGAAAATCACGGCAGACATAAAGCAAGAGATAAAGAGAAATAAAAAAGTTATTTCACAACATCAAGATCACATTTACCACATCAAACATATTATGAATGTATATATCAACAAAATGAAGCAAGGGTGGACCAAAATTCAAAGCAGGGAAAGGCAGAAAGAAGAAAAAGACACCTCTGAAACTGTCAAAATTGATCTCAGCAGAATCCAGGAAGAGATGGAGAAACTTTGGGAGGTGCTAGAAGAGGGTGAACTACAACTGGAAGTGACTGTGAGAGAGAAGCCGGAGCTTGAGACAGAGAGTGGACAAATGGAAAATATCAAATCTGATTCTCAAAAGCAAAGAGAAAACACAGATGTAAGCATGAAGACAACACACTGGGAAATGGAGATGGAGGCTGATATGCAGAAGCAAAATCAAAACCTAGAAAACAAGTTGGCACAGGTCCAATCTGAAGAAGATGACATACAAAACATCAAGACTAAAATACCCACTGATAGTGAAAACATAGAGATAGACAGGCAGGTAGCTCAAGCAGAAATGAATGCAATGAAGTCTGTACAGGGGAGTTCTGAAATGGAAACACAGAAGCCAGACGACAACTTACAAAGGACAAAGAAAGAGATAAGAGAGATGGAAGTGATGAACACCGGTAAAATGATGAGAATGAGCAGGAGAGCAAAGGACGAGTTCAGTAGGATGAGGGAAGAGACTGAACCTGCTAAACAAGACATGGAGGGAAGACAAGTTAAGACTGAGGAGCAGAGGTCAGAACATATAGAGGACAGATTTGATGAGCAGAAGATAATAATTCAACAGGTGGACAGAACCAGAGACATAATACAACATGAAGAAAATCAGTTTGAGGAAAACAAAATAGACCCAAGCAACAAGAATGAAGTGAACACTGACATGAAGAGAGGGATTCTTGAAGTAGAAGAAATCAGAAAGATGTTGTCTCTGGTAAGAGAAGATTCAGAGCAAAGCAGGAGGAACTTTACAGAAGAAAAGAGCCAAATCCAGTGGATGAATTTTCGAGTTAAAAAAAAGAGACTAGAGCTTGACCAACGACTGGAGAGGACCATGAGAGAGAGGGATGAGGTAGAAATCATGAAGGTAAAGATACAACAACACAGGAAGGAGGTGGAACAAAAGCTAAAAGACACAATAACTACCATTCGGACTATGAGTGAGATAAAAGCCAGCATCGAAAAAACTGCTGCAGAGATGAACATCACCAGGGAGGATATGCTCAAAGTCCAAAGAGAGATGGAACAGAACAAGGAAGAGGTAAAAAAGAACATGGTAAGTAAATGTTTTCTTGTTTTTCTTTTTAATCTTGGGCCAGTAATAAGCCATTTCCATATTTTCCAAACGTCACAGTTGTATTTAATGTATACATTCATTATTTTGAGCATAGCCAACACAAAAGTATCTTTCAATATTGTTCCATTTCATTAATCATTAAAATAAAAACATAACAAATCAGAAGAGAAGAGATTCTAATGACCTAGCCCCAACTAAGGATATTAAAGAAGCATTAGAATTGTTAATTACTTCATGCAATAGTTTCCTTTTTGTAGCTTTACAGAATAAGTATAGTAGAAAAGCAGACATTTAAATGTAATTCAACATTTTCAATGCAAAGCTTAGGTAAAGCTTTGCATTGAACTATATATATATATGTAGATGATAGATAGGCATAGCTTATTCAAGTCTGGTATTATTACTTTTACTTAAGTCAAATATGTGAGTACTTCATCCAACACTGCTGCCTGCCACAGCAACATAGCAGTGAGTTTAATGATTTGTGGGATGCATAACTGTAATGCTCGCTTGTAAATACAAAATTTAAGTGTGAGGGTCTATATTAAAAACATAGTGGTTTTTACTCAATTTATACAACCAAGAATAATATGAATTAAAGCTGCAAGCAGCGATGTACGGGCTCTCACACCTTCCCGCGTCTTGGGGGTACTGGCGGGACGCCGGCAGACGCAGGCGCGAATGTCTTCGACCATCGGACAATGCATCCCGGAGTTTAACGTATTTTTCCCGCGTGGACTGTGTAACGCTGGAAATTATGTAGTGCAATTATTCCACCAGTTCCTGTATCCACTCTGTGGCGCTAGATATACGCGCAAACATGCATTATGTTGCTCTACATCAACTGCAGACCACATCATGTAAATATCATGTAAATCGGATGCCGTTTGTCACATAAGTCTTGTCACATTGTCTTCCTGTTGCCAGTAGGTGGCACTATGAGTGAAAATTGGCTTGTAGACATCCTCAAGCCATGACTGTTATCAAGTATGGCAAGTTTGGGACATATTTGAGCAAGTCCAGTGGAGTTACATCAGCTTGTTGTTTATCGGCAAATCACGTAAAATGGCCGCCACGCCACGGCGACGCCGTTCCATCAAACGTAAAGCTTTGAGTAACTTTTCATCACAAAGGTCTTTAGATTGTACTGACTACAAAGAAAAAAATGACAATTCTTTCTTTTTTGTGAAGGATAAGATGACTTCCATGAAAGCTCAGGTCAGCAAATGGATATTGACTGAATCTGCAATCAAAAATACTTCTTCAGGGAATACATCTAAATGTCAGGAACCACAGAAAGAAACAGACAGAGACCCTGTCAAAGATCAAACATTTGAAATTCCAACAGACATAGAAGAATTTACTAAAGAGGCCATGTCTTTGCAACAGTCCATAACATTAGAAGACTGCTGGAATCCAAGTGAAGAAATAAAAGAACAGGAAGATATGCATTCAGAGCACGAACAAAGACAAGAACCCAATTATTTTGCCGTGGACGTAAAGGAAGAGCTGAATGTTTTCTTACAGATGCAGTCAATTCATGAACAAACATTAATGGACGATGATCAGAGAACATTTGTGATACATGTAAGAGAAATGGAAGAAGTCGAAAAGCAGATGTTCAAACTCAAAGAGAGAGAGGAGGAAATAAGGGAGCAAATAAAGTATGCCACAGAGAACATGGAGCAACATATTAAAACAATTAAAAGGCTCATTATGGACATAAATGTCCTGCAAAGTCAAAAACCAGAGATTGAAAATGGGTTGCAAATTAGAGTGAGGGAAAGCACAAATGTTTTCAAACATGAAATAGGTAAATATGAAGTGAAGGTGCAAAAACAAGAGAATGGCAGCAAGGTGAATCAAGAAGTTATTGATGTTCAGAAGCAAAAACAAGGTCAGGAGTCAAGAGAAAATATACAGACACATACTGAGGAGATAGATGGATTTTCTGGTAAAAAAGACACAAGAAGTACTGATATACAAAGACTTCGAGGAGAGATTTATAGAACACAAGAAATCATAAGACAACTAAATCTTGAACTTGAAAACCCCACTAAAGAAAGTTATATCGACCATAAGGATGAAGAGAGTGAAATTGAAGGATTGCTACATGACATGAAACTATTCCAAGAGCTTTTGAAACTGGTTAAAACTGCAATAAGGCAAAGTGACGTGCATCTGAAGGAAGAAAGGAGCAACATGAAATTGATAAAAACCGCAGCAAAAAAACAGAAAAGAAAACTGGATCAGAGATTAGAGAAAACTTTGAGAGAGAGAGATGAAATTCATATTTTGAAAAGAAAACTTCAGACACAAACTGATGTGACTGAGCAGAAGTTGGAGAAAATGGCAAAAGTTATGAGCACCATAGAGAAAATTGCTGCCAAGACTAGACTGAAAAGTGAAGATATAAAGATTGTTATGGAGGAGACTGAAGTACAACTGAGACAGTTGGAAGACCAAAACTATAAGATTGAGGCTACAAAACAAGAACTGGAAAACAGACATCATTTAATATCCCAAGGAAGAGCTGACCTAATAAAAGTCAAAGCTGAAATCTGGCAGTATAAAGATAGAGAACAAGCCTTCAAAAGTACTGAAAGAGAGGAGGGAGACATAAAGAAACATGACGGAGCTGAAACTGATACAGAAAGGGACATGTCAAAGAACAGAATGGGAAAAGAAATGGAAGAAATGGAAAATGAAATCTTCCAACTGAGATCAGAAAAGGACAAACTGGAGAAGGATATTTTACTGACAGAGCACAGTTTGGGTCAGAAAAACTGTGAAATTGAACAACTAAAAAAGTTTATAAGTGAGCAAGTGATTGAGAGAGAAGAGATTGAGATGCTGAATCAACATATTCAAATAGAGAGGGAAAATGTGAGAATAGAAAGACAAGCTGAGGCAGAAATACACAAGATGAACCATTTAAGGGAGAGCATGGAAATACAGAAACAGGACCTTGATGACAAAGTGCAAATGACCAAAAGAGAAATAAGAGAAATGGAGCTGCTGAAGTCTGAGCTGGAAATTAACAAAAGAGAAAGTAAACAGATAATGAGAAAAAGAATGAGAAAAAGGGAGGAGAGTGAAATAAAGTTGAATGACATACAAAGAGAAAAGGAAGTACTGAGGAGAGAGACCAAAAAGAGAAGAAGAGATTTGGAGCAAAGACTGGAAAAAACCATGAGAGAGATGGATGAGTCAGAAATACAGAGGATAAAATTGCAACGGCAGAAGGAGGAGCTGGATGAGGAGAAGCAGAGATTCAAAGACCAGACTACTCTTATCCAAGTTTGCGGAGAACAGGGTGAACAAAGTCTGGAAAAGCATCAGTTGAAAAACATCAGGGACGAGGTTAAAATGATACACCAAAGCTCAAAAGCCACTGATTCTATTATTGACCTTCAAAACATAAGACAAAAGATTCATGTAAATTTGGAAATGATTAGGAGGGAAATGGGAATTCTGGTGAATGTAAATGTTAATTTAGGGGAACAAAGAGAAGGACTCAAAGCTTTAACAACTGAGAACAGGACTGTGAGAGACAATATGAGCCAATTAAAATATCAGATAGAGTTGGACTTCAAAAACAGGACAATACAGGCAAAAGCAGAGATGGATGAAATGGTCCAAATGCGGAAGAACATCCAAAAACAAAAACAGGGGCTTGAAATCAGACTAGAAGAAGTAAAAAGAGAAAGAAGAGAGATGGAAGTGTTGAAGTGTGAGTTGGAAATTGAAAAAAGACAAAATCAACAGATGATCCGAAAAGGAATTCAAAAAGAGCAGGAAGGTAAAAAGATGTGGGCTAAGGTCAAAATTGAAGAAGATGCTCTCAAGAGGGAGACACAGAAGAGAAAGAAGGAGCTCGACCAGCGACTGGAGAGGATCAACAGAGAAAGAGATGAACTGGAGATCATGAAACTAAAGATGCAGAGAGAAAAAGACGTAAGCAAAGGTAGAGTGGGAGAGTGGTTCATTCAGTTCCAAAGTGAACTGGAACCGGATGAAGTAGAAGAAAAAAGGGGTAGGAGCATCAAGCTTTCAGAAAGACAAGGTCTGATAAAAATGTCAAATGTGGTCAGCGAAAAGGATGATGTGAAAGAAAAGTGGAAGCCAAACCATAAAGAATATGGAGATCTTGAAAAGGTAAAGACTGACATGACCCAAAAGAGAGAGGATCAGAAAAATATCTATGACATTATGACCAAAGAGAAACTGGACTTGGGGCTGATGAAGTCTGACATGAAGAAACAAATGAACCTGTTAGAACGAGACAGTCAAGAAATGAAAGAGAGAAAAGACGAGCTTCAAATCACAATGACTCAGCTAAAAGACGAGAAAGAACACATCAGCAGCTTCCTTGATGAGATCAACAGAGAGAAAAGCAACATTAAAGAGCTGGCCCTTCAGGTTGAGACACAAAGAGACAAAGTTCACAGGTTGATGAACATTATTGCTTTGAAACAAAAAGAACAATATCTCAAAGATGCTGACATCAAGAAACAAAGACAAGAACTGGAAACCAGTAAGAACAGTGTACTGGCAGAAAGAGAGGAACTGGAAGTGTGGAGGAAGGATCTGAACAAAATGAAAGAAGAGGTTGAAGCTTCCATGAACATTATCAGTGGAGAGAGAGAACAACTCAGTCAGATGAAGAGTAGTACTGACATGGACAGAAACAGGTTGGACAATGAAAAGGACAGAATGGAAGGAGAAAGGTCTGAAATGAAAATAAGAGAAGATCAACTCTTGAAGAAAATGAAATCAGTAGAAACTCTGAGAGAAAAACTTCAACAGCTGAATGAAAGGATGAGTGAAGACAAGAAAAAGAAGATGGAAAGATTACAACAAAACAATGAAGCTGTAGTATTGCTGTACTCTGTCTTGGAACAAAAGCTTGCAGCACTAGATGTACGGAAAGAAAGCATGGCTTGTTACACTGAGCTGATAGAGAGGGAAAAGAAAAGTCTGATAAGTATACTGACAGACATGGTCATCCAGAGAAAAGACATGGAAAACCAATGGAAGCAGAAGTTTGAGTTGGACAAACAAGATGTTAACAAACTGAAGGCTGAACTGAAGAAAGACAGAGATGATCTGGATAGAGAGACTGAGATGATGAACAAAGACAAACTGGACTTGGAGCTGATGAGGTCTGACATCCTGAAACAAAGAGACATATTAGAACAAGAGAAACAAGATATAAAAGGGGAAAGAGGCAAATTGGAAATCACAAAGACTGAGCTCCAAAAGAAGAAAGAACTTGCAGACAGTCAGCTTGATGAGATAAACAGAGAGAAAGGCAACATTAAAGATGTGACCTTTCAGCTTCAGACAGAAAAAGACAAACTTGAGAACGACATGAACATGATTATCTTAAAACAAGAAGAACAGGAACACAAGGAAGACGAGTTCAAAAGACAAACACTAGAACTGGAAACCAATAGGAAAAGGGTTGTGGCTGAAAGACAGGAACTGGAACTTTGGAGGAAGGATCTGAACAAAATGAAAGAAGAGGTTGAAGCTTCCATGAACATTATCAGTGGAGAGAGAGAACAACTCAGTCAGATGAAGAGTAGTACTGACATGGACAGACACAGGTTGGACAATGAAAAGGACAGAATGGAAGGAGAAAGGTCTGAAATGAAAATAAGAGAAGATCAACTCTTGAAGAAAATGAAATCAGTAGAAACTCTGAGAGAAAAACTTCAACAGCTGAATGAAAGGATGAGTGAAGACAAGAAAAAGAAGATGGAAAGATTACAACAAAACAATGAAGCTGTAGTATTGCTGTGCTCTGTCTTGGAACAAAAGCTTGCAGCACTAGATGTACGGAAAGAAAACATGGCTTGTTACACTGAGCTGATAGAGAGGGAAAAGAAAAGTCTGATAAGTATACTGACAGACATGGTCATCCAGAGAAAAGACATGGAAAACCAATGGAAGCAGAAGTTTGAGTTGGACAAACAAGATGTTAACAAACTGAAGGCAGAACTGAAGAAAGACAGAGATGATCTGGATAGAGAGAGTGAGATGATGAACAAAGACAAACTGGACTTGGAGCTGATGAGGTCTGAAATCCTGAAACAAAGAGACATATTAGAACAAGAGAAACAAGATATAAAAGGGGAAAGAGGCAAATTGGAAATCACAAAGACTGAGCTCCAAAAGAAGAAAGAACTTGCAGACAGTCAGCTTGATGAGATAAACAGAGAGAAAGGCAACATTAAAGATGTGACCTTTCAGCTTCAGACAGAAAGAGACAAACTTGAGAACGACATGAACATGAGTATCTTAAAACAAGAAGAACAGGAACACAAGTACGACGAGTTCAAAAGACAAACACAAGAACTGGAAACCAGTAGGAAAAGGGTTGTGGCTGAAAGACAGGAAATGGAACTTTGGAGGAAGGATCTGAACAAAATGAAAGAAGAGGTTGAAGCTTCCATGAACATTATCAGTGGAGAGAGAGAACAACTCAGTCAGATGAAGAGTAGTACTGACATGGACAGACACAGGTTGGACAATGAAAAGGACAGAATGGAAGGAGAAAGGTCTGAAATGAAAATAAGAGAAGATCAACTCTTGAAGAAAATGAAATCAGTAGAAACTCTGAGAGAAAAACTTCAACAGCTGAATGAAAGGATGAGTGAAGACAAGAAAAAGAAGATGGAAAGATTACAACAAAACAATGAAGCTGTAGTATTGCTGTACTCTGTTTTGGAACAAAAGCTTGCAGCACTAGATGTACGGAAAGAAAACATGGCTTGTTACACTGAGCTGATAGAGAGGGAAAAGAAAAGTCTGATAAGTATACTGACAGAAATGGTCATCCAGAGAAAATACATGGAAAACCAATGGAAGCAGAAGTTTGAGTTGGACAAACAAGATGTTAACAAACTGAAGGCAGAACTGAAGAAAGACAGAGAAGATCTGGATAGAGAGACTGAGATGATGAACAAAGACAAACTGGACTTGGAGCTGATGAGGTCTGACATTCTGAAACAAAGAGACATATTAGAACAAGAGAAACAAGATATAAAAGGGGAAAGAGGCGAATTGGAAATCACAAAGACTGAGCTCCAAAAGAAGAAAGAACTTGCAGACAGTCAGCTTGATGAGACAAACAGAGAGAAAGGCAACATTAAAGATATGACCTTTCAGCTTCAGACAGAAAGAGACAAACTTGAGAACGACATGAACATGATTATCTTAAAACAAGAAGAACAGGAACACAAGGAAGACGAGTTCAAAAGACAAACACAAGAACTGGAAACCAGTAGGAAAAGGGTTGTGGCTGAAAGACAGGAACTGGAACTTTGGAGGAAGGATCTGAACAAAATGAAAGAAGAGGTTGAAGCTTCCATGAACATTATCAGTGGAGAGAGAGAACAACTCAGTCAGATGAAGAGTAGTACTGACATGGACAGACACAGGTTGGACAATGAAAAGGACAGAATGGAAGGAGAAAGGTCTGAAATGAAAATAATAGAAGATCAACTCTTGAAGAAAATGAAATCAGTAGAAACTCTGAGAGAAAAACTTCAACAGCTGAATGAAAGGATGAGTGAAGACAAGAAAAAGAAGATGGAAAGATTACAACAAAACAATGAAGCTGTAGTATTGCTGTACTCTGTCTTGGAACAAAAGCTTGCAGCACTAGATGTACGGAAAGAAAACATGGCTTGTTACACTGAGCTGATAGAGAGGGAAAAGAAAAGTCTGATAAGTATACTGACAGACATGGTCATCCAGAGAAAAGACATGGAAAACCAATGGAAGCAGAAGTTTGAGTTGGACAAACAAGATGTTAACAAACTGAAGGCAGAACTGAAGAAAGACAGAGAAGATCTGGATAGAGAGAGTGAGATGATGAACAAAGACAAACTGGAC